>LR989957.1:4789362-6039362 GCA_905147015.1 Laspeyria flexula
TATGGTAGTTGTGTATATATACGGTCAATTGAGAGTTTGAATTCAATTACAGTCTGTTTATTAACTTCCAAAAATCGCATAGCGCCTGTAAAACCGACAACAATGCCCAGGTTGGAGCTGTGTGCAGCACTGTTGGGCGCAAGATTGTGTACAAAGGTAAAGGAGTCCCTTACTTTACCGATTAGCCGCTGCATATTTTGGTGTGACTCAACGATAGTCTTGAGCTGGTTATCAATACCGTCAACTCAACTTAAACCCTTTGTTAGGCATCGCGTTAACGAAATACAAGAAACGACTTTTGGATCTACGTGGAGGTATGTACCCACAAAAGAAAATCCCGCGGATCTTGTATCTCGAGGGGTGAAGGCTGATCACATCAGCAGTTCAAGCTTGTGGTGGTCAGGCCCTACATTTTTATCGCAAGATGAACAATTTTGGCCAAAATTATCATCAGAGATAGTTAGACAAAATCCGCCTGAGTTGATTTGTAATTTAGTAATCCAGTCAGATAATAATCAATTTAATCAAACAATTATACAAGAATTAATTTACAAATATTCTGATTTTAACTATTTACAAAAAATCTTAGCCTACGTAAAGAGATATATTTACAATTTGAATAATAAAACTAATAAAATTAAGGGTTGTCTAACAGATTATGAAATAAAGGCAGCACTTATATCTATTTTATGTATTGCTCAACAGGAAATGTTTAAAGATGAATATTATATCTTAAAATGTGGAAAATCTTTACCTAACAAAAATAGGCTTATTTCTTTGTCTCCGTTCTTAGACTCAGACGGCATTATTCGTGTCGGAGGACGGTTGGATAATTCTCCCTATGAATATAATGTAAAGCATCCCATACTTTTATGTAGTAAACATCATCTAACTAAAATATTATTTCAAACTGTTCATAAGAAACTATTTCACGCTGGTCCACAGTTACTTTTGGCAAATATTCGTCAAAACTATTGGCCCTTAGGGGGTAGAAATTTATCTCGATTTACGGTTCAAAAATGTATAGTATGTTTTAGACATAAGGCACAAAACATACAGCCTATAATGGGACAACTTCCTAATTCACGAAGTAACCTTGAATTTCCTTTCCTAAATTCCAGTGTCGACTATGCCGGTCCAATACTCATCGCTGACCGAAAAGGACGAGGATGTAAGCTGGTAAAATCATACATATGTATCTTTGTCTGCCTGGCTGTTAAGGCTGTACATCTGGAGCTGGTCACGGACCTTACTAAAGAAGCTTATATGGCTGCGTTATATAGATTTATTGCGCGCCGTGGCAAACCTCGTAGTTTATTGTCCGATAATGCCACAACTTTCGTTGGTACATGTAATCAATTAAGTCACTTTTTACAGGAGTCAAATATTCAATATGATGTGGCTCAGGAAGGCATTGAATTTAATTTCGTGCCTGCCTATTCTCCTCATTTTAACGGCGTGGCGAAAGCTGCCGTCCGCTCAACGAAGCACCATTTAAAAAGAATCCTCAAATTAACTCACTTCACGTTCGAAGAAATGGTGACGTGCCTTACTCAAATAGAATCTGTGCTTAATTCACGACCTCTCACTCCTTTATCTCCCGATCCAAATGATTTTACTGCCCTAACTCCTTCACACTTTTTAGTTGGACGGCCACTCACATCCGTTGCTCATCCACAGGTGGCTGATTCTCGCAACATCAGTTGCCTTGAGAGATTCCAAAGAGTGGAATACATGAAACAGCATTTTTGGAAAAGATTCAATACCGAATATGTATCTCTGCTGCAGCAAAAGACCAAATGGTCTGCCTCATCGGGTGACATAAAGGTGGGGAGCCTCGTCCTGGTCAAGGATAAAGCGCTCCCACCTCTCTGCTGGTTGCTGGGACGCGTGGTGCAGGTCTACCCGGGCTCCGACGGTGTCGTGAGGGTCGCCGAGCTGAAGACCAGAAAAGGGACCATTCGGCGTGCCTTCAACAACATTTGCCCGCTACCAATTATTTGAAGTTTCCACTTCAACCCGGGGAGCATGTCCACGCATGGACATATGACGACGGAGGGGGAGACGCGCGGGATGCGGTGTGAGCGCACGCCCCGCCGCCGCGCGGCCTTCACGCCGCGACAAGCCACTCCAATAGTCGCTTCATTAGCGAGCACACGTCACTATAATAGTTTACCATATTTGTACGATTCAATAATACATCGTTGTAATATACTCATAATACAGTCCACTGCATTTCATTACTACCAACGAGCAATCGAGGTCCCAACAATGAACTTACTTTAATTAGCATTAGAAATTAAACTCTGGACTCATATTAATAAAACAAAATATTAAACGAACCTACGACTGAATGATGTAGAAATTACAAACGCATTAATTACACAAGCTGGCTAATATTTTTTGAACATCTTGCTACTAAAAGATAATTTCACCGCTTGTGATAAGTTGTTTGAAGTTAAGACTAATAGGAAAACTCACAGTTTTACTGAAAGCAAACAGTGTTCAAGTTTCAATATAAGTAACAAGTAACAACCGCTACTAGTATCTAGACTGGCACTTTTTCCCTCTTGAACTGTCTCGAACAAACCTTGGATTAAAAACAACAATAACCAAAGTTTACTCGAAACTCGATTAAGATACTTTTCATTTCCTAAGGCTGTGTTTCTTGCTTTAACTTTATAAAACACTTATATGTATATTATCTATAGATAGATCCATTATACAGCAATTGTTTTTTTTTTACAATAAAATAAAACGTCAAAATATTTAAAAAATGCAAAAAATGTTTTTATAAAAATTATCTTGGATTCACCCAATGTCACAAAAAATCCAAAATCTTAAAAAATAACGGGTCATCTTAATCTCAACACCCGTCTAAATGATAATGAAATCTAAAATCTAATATGTATGCTGATACAATTTATTTAAATTATAAAACCACCCCGATAAAACTGCACAAGCACTAATAAAGAAAAATAAACTTTATTTATGAAAATTAGCATTTTCTTGATAAATATCGTTCCAAAAATTTTTTAATTTGTTTTTCAAATTCTCTACCGAGACTAATACAGCTCGCCGTTTTTCAAAAGAGAACAGAATTTGTATAGTACGTTACTTGAAGACTTTAATGTTCTCGAATATTCGGATCATTTCAAAGTGCGTACACGGCTTAACAACATCAATCAAGTTCACCCCGAAAATCCAAAAAGAAAAATGTTCCCATAAAGCAAAGATCATAAAGGGGTTAAAAGTTATTAAGTAAAAGACAAAAGGTTGAATAATGAACGCAACAAAGTCTACGTAGGCTGTAAATATGATTAAGCCAAGCTACCTTGGAGCAGATGAATTATGAGTGTCTCTACCACCCTAAGGTATAAAAGGGCGTCGGTAATTATTAAATTCATTTAAATTTGTACCGAAGCTATAATTTTGTAAGACCCTTTATTTTACGTTTTGTGGGGATAATTATGATATACCTGTGTTTTAATGTTTTTATTGATCCCTTACTTAGTTAACTGGAGTTTGAGCTTCTTTATTACTTTGAAGGACGCGCGAAAACATGTCTAGGTTATTGTCGCCGAGGTTGTTGACCGCTTAGGTATAAACGTAGATATTGACCGCATAAAATCTGCACAGCCATTGAATCTTTTATGAGGAATATGAACGGTGTGTACAACACGATGCTAGTAAAATTTAAACTACAAACTATGTTATGTGCTTAAACAAAATGGATCGCTGTTTTCGCTAGCCAATATTTTATCATCAAAGCGTAGGTCTCTGAAACTATTATAAAGGTTATCGAAGCTAGAACTAGCAGTTAAGTGTCGAGCGAGGTATTTTGGTAGCCTTTTAGTGAGAATCAACAAAGTGGTATGTTCATAAAAAGCTCATTTCATGTCTAAACGTTGTTAAAATCTATGTTGAGCAGACTTTACTCAGGCATCGCAAACATACTCATGAACGCGATGAAGGTGCGCCAGGATTCTAATATAGGAGCTTGTACCTTGAACTTTGCTTGTACTTTGTGTAACCTACGAGTAAAACTTACACATACAGGGGACATGAATATTTTAATTTTCGTTTGTTTATACGCTTGGGCAAGTTTTATAATCGCTTATTTATATTAAGATTTTGTTTTATTCTATTAGAACATATTCCGCAATTTGTAATTCAAATCTTAAGTTTGCAACAAAAAAATTTTACTTTGTTTTCAATAATGTAATATTTGCATGCCCAAGTTGGAGCATGGAGGAACTAAACATTTATGTAAAAATACCAATGTAATGTACGCATGTTCACAAATAAATAATGATTGATTGATGTAATTGTAAAAGATAGCAGGCAATATTTAGAGAATCATTAATCTATTGTTTCTAGGAAGACTTGGGAGAAGAATATAATAGTGTACGCGAAGAAGAAGAAGAATCTCTGGACATTTCTTTTAAATTTAAAAAGTAGTACTTTCTCATAATATTAATTGATTCACGATTACGGCCACGGTTAATCTGTGTAACTCCACCTCTGAGCAAAAATCTTCTTCTAATAAAAAAGCTATTGCCGAATATAATAGTGTACGCATCACTTTGAACAGTAGAACAGATTTTGGAAAGTTTGCACCCATGAGATTATTCTTTTTTATATTTAGCCTGTGTCATCCCACTGATGGGCAAAGGCCTCCCCCTGAACCTTGCTTCTACTGCTGATATACACAGTTATTTAATAAAAAAAAATCTCGTTCAATAGAATCAAATAGATTTTATTTATAGATTTAACATTAATATACATATAAAACAGTTACATTAAATATAAAATAATTACTTACATAATATGAACAAAAATATGAGCAGTCAGTCTCTGAGACTACGTCGTAAAAGTCAAAGGTGTGTTCCGCAAACCATTAACTAATTGAACTAGTTATGTTACAGTTTATTCACATACCAATTCACAAATGGCTCGTTTTATTTCACAAAATATTTTTACGAAAAATGAACGTGTTCTATTTCAGCTAGGTATAATAATATAAATAAATAAATCATTTATTACTGCAAAATATTACATGCTAACAAACTTAGTGTTACTTAATGTACATTTTACAGGTGGCGTTTATAGCTAAGAACTAGGTTTTCTGTTGGTTTTCTCACTAGGCAAAGCCTGTATGGATGAAACCTGGGGAATTTTATATTAATAAATATTTTATATAAGAATAGCCTAGCCTAAGCCTATAAGAATTTATTTCGTTGGTTCTGTTATATACTTACTAATATTTAAAAATGAAATGCGAAAGTAACTCTGTTTATTTGTAACGCGTTTCTTATGAAAATTCACAGAAAGATAAGAATCTATGATGTGGAGACATGAGCACATACTTTTTACTGATATACTACGCGGGCGATACCACGGGAGTAAGCTAGTTAATTTGTTATGGAAATAAATGTGAATTAGTGAACTGCATGCTGTTCTACCTAAAAAAACCTATCTCTGTTCTGGGGTTCTACGCCAACGAAACGGGGAATACAAATCCTTAAAAACAAATGCAAAAATAAAAATATCTGAAAAAGGTCACGTTGCATCTTTCGACATTCTCAAGTAGCAATAAACCACTCACAAAACTGAACTGACTTATATACCAAACTTTACTAAAAGAAAATCTAGTACATCGGTCGGGCGTCGATAAAATAAGCAAATTCTTGTATAATCCAGGAACAAGTGCGATTTGCCGCAATGCAGTTAATAAGAAACTACCAGCAAAAAGATAACCATAGAGTGTCAGTAACAGATAGCAAACGACGGTGCTGTCGGGAAATTGTTAACAACTATAAATAGAGCAATTATTTCTTGGCTTCTCGGCTCCCTCGACAAGTTCGCTAAATTAAAAAGTGTCCTCTTTATACATTTTATACATTTTCCACACAGGTAACCCGTGGGATTTTATATATTATTTTCACAAGCTGCAGTTATAATTACATGTAAACCTTAATTTATATAACATCATACTATTTACAGTAAGGAGGTGGGCAGCATGGTACAATTACGCACTCTAGACCTGATACATATTATAATTATCTTGACAGAAAACTCACTCACACCACGCTAGTTTATGTAAAGACAGAATGAAAAACAGTCAAGAATTCTAACAATCTTTTTTTGGGTTCTATTGCGTTTTTAAAGACCCCCAGTAATCGTTTTTCTTATAAATCTTCCATGTACCGGGGCTTACTCTGAATTTCGACATTCGATTGGTCGGTTTTGATATCGCTTTCAAATGTAAGGAAATTTAGATATGGTTGCTGTCACTTTCAAACATTTGACATCAAAACCGACTAATCGAATATCCAAATTCAGAGTAAGCCCCCAGCCATAGACTCGTTAGAAATTTATTTATGTTACATAGATTTGAGTATAATAACAATTAAACAAAAGCATTGTTATCTCCATGTTGTATTCTTTTAGGAGCATTGTATCAAAATTCACAAACATTTAATACAAAGGTATTTGTCGCTAACGAGAACGTTGCCCTTTTACAAAGTACATAAAGACTTTCGTTTGGAAACAAGAAGTGTTTAAGAAGTTAGGTAATATGTGTATGTGAACAAATTACCCGTATGCCCTTGACATTTGTAGACTAACTAATTAGCGTCGTGAAAGTTTATCTGAGCTTAGAACACAAGTGTTTTGAAAATTAGCTTGTTCTAGAAGTTTTGTATTAAAGGCTTTATATTAAATCACGGTCTTTAATCTCGAACGGTTAACCCTTTTTCACAATTGAATATCGACAAATGGATTACAAATAAATATAAAAATATCTTTACTAGTTCTGTTTGCAATTTATTTAATGATATCATTTTGACCTTCTTGTTAGAGTTCTGTACAACTGTGTTGTTTTGAAGGGTTAAACGGGACGGTATTACTAAGACTCCGCTGTCCGTCCGTCTGTCTATCTGTCTGTCTGTCTCTCCGTCTAGACAGTTGTTCACATATGACGTATTTCTGTTGCCGCTTTAACAACAGATACTAAAAATATTTAAGGGGCAAATAAAATAAACAGAATAAAATAAATATTTAAAGGGGCCTCCCATACAACAAACATGACTTTTTGCCGTTTTTATAATTAATCTTACGGAACCCTTCGTGCGAAATATATGTGATGCTTCTCTGCATATCTCTTCGAAAATAGAGGTCGTGACGCTATGTCTGTGTTTATTTTAGTTACAAACTTCTCAACAAATGAAATTGTTATTACACGTTATGAGACTGAATGTGAAATTTCGTGCAAATATACTCACTTAATAGACAGATTTTGCATCTCAATTATAAATAATTGTTCTTTCTAACAAAGACCTTTGTATGAAACACACAAAGCGTTGCCAAACTGAATGTAGCCAAAATAATTTTGCAACTCATCTGCAGCGTACGTTTATAAATTAAATTTACCATATAAATGGTAGTTTACGAGACGAGTCGGAATAAAACACGGTACAAAATATAATCACCATGCACTCCAGGGATGCACGGCAGTTAATTTATCCATGCTGCATGTTGGAAATTAATTCATATATTATGAAAATCGAACGCGTATTGTTTTTAAATACCTATCTTATTTCAAAACGTAAAACCTTTGTTTCTGAACTGAAATGAAAACTTAAAAGAGTCATTCTATGGAAATCCAATGGATATTGTTGTTAATTTGTAGGTGGCGCAATTGAATTGAAACCGCTGATATTATCTTGGATATAACAGTGTTACAATGTTCAATGTGTTAATAATGTGTTAGGGCAATATTTATTTATTACTAACTGTTGCTCACGGCTTTTATGAATTACATTAGTGCAGTGGTTCTCAAACTTTTTTAATGACGGAACCCTTTTGGGAAGCAAAATACTTGATGGAACCCTACAATAAAACAATTGTTTTTATAAGTGTATTCTTTATTAATCAGCATAATAAAAGTACAATGTAACAGTTACTAATTATTATCCGCGCAGCCGCGGAGCGACCAGAGAGAGGAGCTTTAATTTTTTTTTTTCTAAATTCTTGTGGAACCCCGACAGAGGTATCATGGAACCCTAGGGTTCCGCGGAACACACTAAGAGTATAGCTGCATTAGTGTTTATACGTTTTTCAATGCAACTTTTATTACAAAATCTTTTTCTTAACGAATGGGTTGGAGGTTAGACCCTGAGGCACGGACAGACTCGATATTGAAAGTGCCACAAACGGTCACATATCATGGAGTGACATTGCCGAACGTTGCTTAGCCTCGATGATCGTATCGAAGATCTCGATATCACAATGCTACGAATGCCATTGTCTCCTAATATTTTTTTAATATAAAAATATTCCCCAACCGCTCCATTCATTCTCGCGTATTGCGTTTAACAATACGCACATCTAGTTGTTCATTATTATTACAGATTATGTATAATACTGTGTATAACTATGCATAAAGTATACAATAAGAAGTTGACACGTTGAACTCACAAACTGTTTTAAAACTTTCATTCAAATTTGGATAACATCATACGATTTTTGTTACGTGATGACTTTTGTGAACTTGCACGTCGTCGCACTTATAAAATATGCTAGCAAGCAAACAGCTATTATGATAGTGCTATAATTATTCATAATTTATATGTTAATTCTCATTAATTAATATTTTAAATCTGTTTAATCTAATATAATGCAAAACGTGATTAAAATGGTAAATGGAATCTCATTTAGGATTAGACTGTCTTTACTTAGGCACACGGTGACAGTCTGCATAATAATGTCTAGTCTAGATACACAGTATAAAATAAAACAGCTATTAGTTAATTTATATATAAATTAATTATTTTAAAACATGTTTACACAGACTTCGATCCCGACCGGCAGTACCAATGGCAATGTGGATTTCACTTTGTGGAATTTATATGTACTAGTCAAATGACTTACCATCTGCTAACGGTGAAGGAAAACATCGTGAGGAAACCCACATACCCTAGAAGAAATTCTATAAGTATGTCTGATCCACCAACCCGCACTAGGCCAGCGTGTATGGATTAAACCCTCTCAGCTCTCTAGTTAGAGGAGAGGAGACCCGAGCCCAGCAGTGATACTTAATGGGTTGCTGATGATTACACAGATGGACCGACGACAGCGAGGGATTGGTTGCAGGCAGCACAAAATCGCTCGGTATGGTGGATATTAGGTGAGGCCTCATCACATCAGCACAATGATGTCCACTGCTGGACATAAGCAGTGGACATCATTGGGCTGATGTGATGATTTGTCTACTCCATGTAATACCATTAGTACTTGTTTCAACTCATATTTAATTTCTTTTCCAAATGGAAACCAGTGCGGAATAGAAAATTAACATGAGTAGAAAAAATACCAAGTGGTATTAGAGTGTGTTACTCGAATCGAATAGATCGGAACATTTTGTGTCATGTTTTGGAGTGAAACGGTTATGAAAGCTTTTTAAAGTTATCCGTGATATCGAATCCATAGACAAATTTTCTGTCACTGTTTTTCGGATAAAATATTACATTTTTAACTTATGAGTTACCTAGATGAATAAACGAGATTTCATTTAATTTCATTCACTGAACTGGAAAGATCTAGTTTCGTCTAATGACTTCATTTCGTTACAAAATTCTCGCTTATAACACCAACTCAATATTATACCATTAGGTTGTGACGAATAATAAACTAAATTCAGACGTTTCTATTTTACCCAACTGCTAAATAAACTAGAAAAAACCAGTTTTCAATTAAGGGGTGCTCATCAATCACTTGATGAATTAATATACAAGTTAATTAATATTTTACACTACTAGAGATTTTTGACCAAGGCAAAATATGTTAAAAGTGTGCTTGTTATTTATTATTTTATTTTATAATAAATAAATATATATATATATATAAATATATATTTCATAATAAACAAATATATGTATGAAAACTTTCATTTTAAAGTGTAACTCGTACTCCCAGCTTGGAGGGTATCCAATATAATTTATTAGCAACCTGGCAGAGGCATGCATCTCTAAAGTTTACCCTTCCATATGCTACTTCCGAATTATAACTTCGCCAACAAAGTTACTTATGGGATTACGTTACGTCATTAAGTTTTTTCTTCACAGTGTTAATTACAGGGTGAATTTGATTACAATCTCGATAATTGCTGGTTGCAAATACGGCTTTGAGTTTTCAATTAATTACGGCTTTTGTCACTTTTTTTGTAATTTAGGAACTCAAATCTACTACCCCTACTAAAGAACGGGCCTCGTGTCGCTATTTATATAGTTTAGTAACTGTCAGCGGAATGTTTTAAAAATATAATATTTACCTTGCAAGGGGTTCCCTATTTGATTTCGAAAGTCTTCGTTTCGAAATTTTTATTATATCGAACACGGTAAGTCGATAATTCAATAGTGCGGTGTTTTATTCCACCGATGTTGTGTTAGTGCGATGTAACGTTTGTGCGAAAAAAAAACGTTACAGCGATTGCTCATTAGTTCGGTAATTTATTACTTCAATGGTATGTTGTTTCGAAATAATAATAATCAAATACTTTTTAGTTCTTTTATTTTCAAGAAAAGTATACAATAAATTAAATATCAAACATTATGCTTGTTATATTATCTTAAATGGTACTCCAGTCCTATAATTTTTTAGCAAAACGAACACATTACTGAAAAAATAATCTTGATTACATTATTAATCATGTAACGGTAATGAAAAAAAAACATTATTTATAATTATAATTCTATATGATTAGAAATGGCTCTTAAAAAAGGAAAAAGTTCCATATTATTACGGTTTGTCAAGTTCATTTATTTTATGTATAAACCATAGCCTTGGTGGAATTAATGGTGGAGTTTCATAATTATTATATTAACCTATTTCTACATAATATTCAAAATAAACGGAAATGTACACAATCATACATCGTACCAGGTTACACGAGCCGTGAGTCAGCTTGTGACCATGCCCGGTGTAGCCTTGTCAATATATCAAGAAAATTAAGGTATCTAAATAACTCGCATATTCACGTCAATTCCTGTTGTATATTTCTGAAATAAAACGTGAAAGTTTAAAATTAAATATTAGCTCACAATTTTAAAGTATAATATGCCTAAAAATAAGTTGCAATAAGAAAAGGCACTTACAAAATTACGCAAGATCCTCTCGTGTTTGATGATGACTACTAGAATTTACTTCACAGCCGCGAAAGGGCTTGCGGCGCACTGTCCTTTTCATAATATTTCTTTTGACAAAAACCTCGGTAGCGCAGAGAAAAATATCTTCTGAATTACCGCGAAGCCTCACAAAAGCCGTGTAAATCAGCCACTGACAGGCGCTTGTTTTGAATAGGCCCACAATTTGTCACAACAAATTATACAGTCGTGTTCCTGAAAAGGGTGCCTTTTTTTCGCAACGTGAAATAATTCAGTAATTAGAGTTAGAAGGAAATTTACCTTGTTCATTTTGAGTCTTTGGATTTTTGAAGTACGGTGTCATGTCTTACTTTTGTGGGTAAAATTAGGTAGTTTTATATTTGCAATGGAACTTACGATTGAAAACTTTTACTCGGAATTTTATTATCAATGCTCATTATGTCTGCATCTTTACTTAAAGTATCTCTGATTATGAATTACATAATTTGGGTATGAAGTAGGTATTTTCAAGGAAATATATTTATGTGATTCAAAATATTCTGCAGCCTACAAACGCTACAAAAAAATAACATTGTTAGTGAAGTTAATACACTCTTACTTTGTGTAAAACTACATATTGATAAATAAACTGCGAGCGCCTGTCTACGAGTAAACTGAAAACTTTCAACCCCTTTCGTAACTTTAAGAGTGTTCGTAAACATTGTATAAAGTTATAATAGGATTTTTTTCGATATGTTTCTGTATGTATGTTCGAAAAGGTCCCATCTGTTGTGTATTCTGTAAATCGTCTAAAAGCAGATTCTATGAAATAGAACAACATTGTACGCACTTAAAAAGTCTTGACTAAAACTTTTTAAACTAGTTTGATACGTGTGCATTTTAATACTAAAGTAGCGTTTCTCCTTGTAACATGCTTCCTACCGCGGCTGCGCCCGTGGCAATTCGACAAAATGTAGGCCTCCTTTTCCAGATCTTCGACTAGACTTCATGAAGATCAGTGTAGTAACAAACCAATGTAAAAAACAAACAGAGTTAGTAAGGATTTGCTTACTGCTGTAACTAACGATGTTCTGTGAAACGGAGAGATTGAGTGCTTCGTTTTGCTAAATGTAAACTGCTGCGTGGACACTAGGTGTACCCGTGTATCAATTAAAGCACAGTGAGTGAGGATAACTGCTTGTGCAGCATGGATATCACGATTTTGTACAATTATTTGGCGGACGACGTTTTTGCCGGCATCATTTTTACAATCTTTTCCTGGTTTTTTTAGTTCGTAACTCATAGAATCGCAAGCTAGACAGATTAGAAACAGGTTTTATTTCGAGTTATCTTTCTCATGCAAAGGTTTTATTTTTAAAGACAACTCACACAGAATACCCAGACTGGAAACACATCTATGATATTTGTCTATTTGGAATAGGACCCTCGATATTAGTGACGAAGCAACCATCGCTACGCTACGGTAACAGTCATATATAAAATGATATATATAAAAAGATAGGCACAAATTCGAAATAGAAAAACAAGCTTAATGGTCATAACGCAACCTCCTCTCCGTTTAAAGAGACCTTAACGTGGCGGGATCCACTCCTCATTTCAATAATCACTTCTCATGATAGCCTGGGGGCTTACTGAGAATTACGACATTCGCATGTTTGGATTTGATGTCGCTGTCAAATGTTTGAAAGTGACAGCGACCATATCTAAATTTCCTTACGTTTGACAGCGAATTCGAATGTCGAAATTCAGAGTAAGTCCCCTGTAAATGAATATGAGTGATGAACTGCTATATAATTCCTCCTCATTCTTTGAAGGAGACCCGTGCCCAGCAGAGGGACGAATATGGGTTGGAATGATAATACATACTAACATAGTTTGTAGGTTATCTGTGGCTAAACTAACAATATGGGTCTATAATTTATCGGTTTTCGTAACAACATTAATGTCCCACTGCTGGGCTCGGGTCTCCTCTCCTCTAACTTGAGAGCTGAGAGGGTTTAGGCTATAATCCACTCACGCTGGCCTAGTGCGGGTTGGTGAATCAGACATACTCATAGAATTTCTTCTATGGTATGTGGGTTTCCTCACTATGTATTCCTTCACCGTTAGCAGATAGTAAGTCACTTGACTAGTACATATAAATTCCACAAAGTGGAATCCACATTGGTACTGCCGGTAGGGATCGAACTCGAACCGCGTGATTTGCACGCCGGGCCCTTATCCATTCAGCCACCATCGCTTCATTCATCATTTATCGGTACTTGAAATAAATTATTATAATTAATTAAATTATTTGTATAATATAAAGGACAAAAGTTATAGAGCACTGTATTCACATACAAAAGGAAGAGTGGCACAAACTTTTGTTATTCTCTGCGACGTAAACAGTAAATTCCTAAGCAACGACAAGATGCACTTAATAGTACAACAGTAAGCATTTGTCTTAAACCTGGTATACAGTTCTGTGTTTGTGCATTGTCTCCGCACTAGGAATCCTAATTGAAACCTCCACGTTCTAGTAGCGACTCGTATTTGTAGATCCACAATGCGTTCTATGCTCAGTGCGTCTTTTGACTGGACGTACTTAAGTGTATTATGTTTGTGCTATAAAAGAAAACATACATATACATATAAATTGACACCTTTGAAATAAGTAAAATGACTTAAATTCAGTCAAGGGAAATCAAACTGAAAAAATTTTTTTTCAGTTTCATTGTTTGGAGATTTTTTTTTTGGTTGTGCTTTTTTAAACAAACACTTTTGCTCAAATTTTTATATTTTTAAAGTAATATTTCATCAAAATACACATACTTATTTATCGAAATTGTTAGAGCCGTTTTCGAGACAAAGTGCACCAATTTTGCATGTATAGAGTGGAGTTTTGCCAGATATATGATCTTTTTCTTTGGTTTGGCAAATCTCTTTACGCTCGCGGTGTCACATTTGATTGTGGATCGGTGAAATGAAATGAAATCTCTTTTATTCATCTAGGTTACAAGGTAACACTTATGAAAGTCACAAGATAAGAATATAACAGGTTATCCGAAAAGTAGTGTCAGCAAATTTACCGACGCCCAGTTCGCTGACGGGGTGGAGCTATGGAAAAAATAAGAAAGCTTCTAGAGAGAATAGAACTCTCTAGAAGGAAAGAATTGAGTGTGGGATTTAGTGTAGGCAAGTGGCCCTTGAGATTATTTAAGTTTATTTTTACTACCGTTCATAAATGTCTTTTCCGCAGTAAATAAATGAACAAGAATATAAAAAATAAATCAGTTTAAATTTGTAACGTTGAAATCTCCACCTTTCCAACTGTGCTACGACCCCCGTCGTTACAATAGGTATACAACTATGCAAATCTTTTACTATAGTACTATAGTAAAAGATTATTTAATAACTAAGCAAACAACCGAAAGTAAAAGGCGACTTACAACTTTTTTGAATTTGGTTACGTAAAAATTGTTTATTAGTTGGATATAAATTGTTACAATGGAATATTTCGAGATTGCCCGTATATTGGACTTATTTCGTTATTAAATTATCCTAAATCCTGAGCGATGTAAAACGTTAAATGTAAAAGCTTTTTCTTGAGTTTGAACGAAGATTCCTTTTAGAATTAATCTAATCTAAGTCATTTTTCGCCAGCTAGATAATTGGTTAATTTTAAGGAATTGTATGCATTAATTGTCAAAATTTCAGGCCTATGTTCAACAGTGGACGTCATTGGACTGATATGATGATGATGATGATGATTGTCAAAATTTTAACACAAAAGTCCATGTCATCATGGAGTTAAAATATTATTACTATTCAGTTTCCTCCCTAGAATGTTGTAAGAAATTGCTCGGAAATAACCTGAACTAGACAAAAAAAGTTGATAATGAGGAAGTTATGAAATTAGCTTGTTACTTATATATAAAATCATAAACGTCTCCTATTAAATATATAAGCATTGTTTCCTCGTCCGTCTTTGTTGCTTAAGGCCACTAATTGCCTCCACCCACATAAGTCATTACAAATTATAATTAAACACCTACAACTTCTTACAAAAAGAAATCTCTCGAAAAGCCCTTACAAAGCCGAATAACACCCCGCAACAATAATGAGTTTCGCCTCGAAAATTACTAAAATAAATCACCTCATAACTGAGGCATATTTTGCATAAGATAAGGCGAACATTAAAGATGACATCATAAGATTGCATTATTGCAATAAATAATAAGATATACTCGCTATCTCGCTGAATGAGTTGTTTGGACGGTACGGTCCGCAATATTGGGTCGGACAATAAATTTCTCTTGTTGAAACTACTCCTGCGAAACATGTACTGAGTTTGTAGTTAAACTAGCTTCAAATATTTTGGGCTTGATGAAGCTACTTCTAGACTTAAATAGAATTTATCTGGGAGATTAAATTAGCTCTTTCGTTTCATATTTTAGTAGGCTATCGTAAGCTGAAAACACGAGTAGGAGCGAGCAGCATTGGGAATAGTTTATTAATTAAAACGTAATTACTTAAGAACTATGCCTGGCCTGTTAGTCTAGTGGTTAGTGACCCTGACTGCTAAGCCGGAGGTCGTGGGTTCGATCCCCACCCAGGACAAATCTTTGTGTGATGAGCATAAAGGTTTGTTCTGTGTCTGGGTGTAATTTATCTATAATATGTATGTATTTACAAAAAAAAAAAAAGTAAATGTATATAAGTAGTATATCAGTTGTTTAGTACCCATAACACAAGCAAATATAATTGCTTACTTTGGGACTAGATGGCGCTGTGTGAATGTGGTAGAATATTAGAATTATAATTAGAATTAGATGCGCAATTTACTGATTTAACTTCTTTAACAAACTTTGAAGTATTTTTGTTGGTCAACCAGTTTTGCAGTTTTTAGTTTAGAAACTGTTGCATTAAAATGAATACTACGAGTAGGATATTTTCACATTGATTGCGTCATCATCACCATCATCATATCAGCCGCAGGAAGTCCACTGCTGGACATAGGCCTCCTCAAGAGATTTCCAATAGGGCCGGTTGTATGTTGTTATTTGCGTAGTATTTATTAATCACATAATATACATTGATTGATTGTTTGATTTACTCATCATTATATACTTCTAACTTATCCCAGACAAAAGTTAGCAATTCGTCAGAAATATTCAAATACCCCAAACATTTTCCTATTCACAAAGGTACATTATGTGTATGATTTGAATGCCCATAACTTCCTGAGTTCGCAGTTATTGTGATTCAGTGTTAACTTATATTTCAATGCTCTTTTCCTGATAAATAAGGAAAAAAAATTATTACCTTTAATAAAAGCGTTTTGTACTCTTTATTATAACATCTCAAACTATTTTCCGGGCAATTTTTCGATGAAATATTGTTGTCAAACATTCAGCTTGATATTTAAGGAAATAAATCGTAAAACACGTAACGATTCACTAACGATGATACGAAGGCACAGAGAGGCAAAATAGAAAATACAGGACACAGATAAGAATAAAAGATAAAAGAAATAAACGTGATTTAAAGCGTCTGCCCCAAATTTAACGGTAAACTTTTTACAATAGACAATTAACAATGTAACTCGGCTTAAAAGGTAAATTAATGGGTTCTTCAGTGGGGTGTAACATATGTTTATTAATGCTGCAAAATTGTTTTTGTTACGAGAGATTCATACATAGCTTCATACATAGCTTCATACATAGCCTCATACATAGCTTCATTCATAGCTTCATACAAAGCTTCATATCTTTTATCCCTGAACAGGTAAGTATCACGTTCATAATTACAACTACTTTAAGGTCCCACATTATACCCCCTATAACACGGAACATAACATAATTAACGAAAAGTGAATGTAACGCTGTCTCTGCTTACCCCTTCGAGAATAAAAGGCATATTATTTATACATTGTAATGGCTCTGGCCCTGGCTTTGCGCTCATAGATCTTTAATTGGTCACTACTAGCTCCGAAGTATGACGCTATGTAGCGTATAACCTTCCTCGATGAATAGATGAAGTATCTAAAACTAAAAGATTTTTTTAATTTCGACTAGAGTTCCCAAGATTGTCGCGTTCAGCCAAACAAACAAACTTCAGGTTTATATTTAGTGTCACAGGTGTTACTGTTTAATCAAATATGTTCTTTAAAAAAACTCCATCAGAATTAGTTTTGAATAGAAATTTACGATAAGACAGAATCTGTATATTGAGAATTCCTCACTCATATTAAATATTTCATGAGTCATTTACGGACCAATTTGGCCGCTTATATAAAACACCCTTATTCCAAAAGGCAGATAAGTTGGTAAAGCTCTGAATCATTTAGGACCGTTGTCAGTTCCTCTCTCACAATTGTCCGTGAGTCCAGTTATATTGAAAAACTTCTTGCCGATGGTTCGCCGGACGATATATCAAGCCCTTAAACTTTTTTGATAGCTCAGCAATAGATAAATTCGTATTCATATTATTGAATTCTCTTTGTATAAGTTTGTACTTTATTAGTATTCTAGTAAATGAAGGGTAATAAATCTAAAAGGACTTCTATTTTTATGAGGTAGTTTATTATTATAAGATATTATCAATGTTTGATAAGATCTAACTGAGGTGATCTAAATGAGACCTTTTTATGCCGTCATCATCATCATCATCATATCAGCCGCAGGAAGTCCACTGCTGAATATGTTCTTGTATGTATAATTAAAATATTATTAAATATTATTATATTATTAATATATTATTAAAATTAGGTGAGGCCTATGTTCAACAGTGGACGTCATTGGGCTGATATGATGATGATGATGATGATGTATAATATGCCGAAATATTTTCTGAAATCTTTTCTTTCTGAAAGATTTCCAATAGGGCCGGTTGTATGCGGCCTGCTTCCAGCGCGATCCTGCTATTCGAATCAGATCGTATCGATTTATGCCGTATTTTTTACTAATTAAAATTACGATTTTCGCGGTAAATAATATTACAGACTACACACAAATTTGGAGCAATTAGCTATCATTTTCTACTCATGAGGATGGGGGAACATTAACAATTTTTTTATACATTAACTAGGCGGCCTGCACGAATTACATAATTATACTATTTAATCAGAGTTGAACCTATTTCAAAAGATACTTTATTTTCACATTCAGAGAGTTATTACTACTTTGCTCATAGCACGATACATACAATTTTTTTATATTATCATTCAAATTAGTTTATTCATTTGGAAGCTGCAATGTTGTTGAAATATTCAAAGGCATTACCTTATTGCACCGAGACGTGATTAAAACAAAACTATCGAATCTATATTCGCAATCAGTTGCATTTTACTAGTGAACGTGACTGCTACTTAATATTCTAAATGCATAATCTTGTGCAAAAGTACCATTCAAATTAATAATTATATGCAGCTGCAGACCGTACAACGGCAAATCTAGTATCTTCTAGATTTTATGACCGTGGATTTGTACTGACGAAACACGTACGTACGTTGCACTAAAAATAATGATAAAGTCCTGGATTCGATCCTTTGTCAAAAAGTGTTATTCTAACTTGTGTTATATCAAGATATGATAGATCAAACAGGAGTCTGGAAATACACCCAGTTATTGGCAATAGGCTTGTTAAGGACATGGGAGACATAACGAAATTTAGATGTGATTCACGTCTGTCTACCCATTTCTGAAGATACTGACTCTCTCTGCTCAAAAAATCTGGAAATTTCATATTCTACAGGACTAAGCAGAGAACTAATCAATAAGAACAGCGCTACAATAGATCAATAATAGTTCTGGTCGAGGTAGCAAAGAGGCCGCGAACGGCTTCTAGCCCAACAGCCCAACAGGGAAAAGACGTGATGCTGTTACATTCGATACAATCACAGAAAATACACTGACTATTACTGTTCCTACGGTCGCAAAATAGTCTCAAGCTTTCACTGCAATAGAGCAGTAAGTACATACATAACTGTTTTGTCATATAAAAACACTTTAATTGATTAATACTGTTATTTTTTTTTTAGGTTTGCACAAGTATTCACATTTACCCTCCTTTGTTTATTTATTTTGTTTTTTACTTATAGATAAATCTGTAACTATTGTTTCTGTTTGTTAATAATCACACCGTTCGATACATGTTTTATAATTATGTTCTCATGTAAGTGAATGTAATTCTTAATGAGAATAAAGTTTCTGAAACACGAAATTTTAATGCGAAAAATTAAAAATCAACACTAACCAGTAAAAGGTTGACAACCTTTGGGTGTGTTTACAATATTTTAACCCCACATTGTATGAGACCTGTCGATTTAATTATGAGGAGGCGAGCGGTATAACACGTTGACCGGCACTCAATACGCCTCACTGAAATTGATACACATTGTGCCGAGAGGAGATTAAACATTGAAATATAATAATATAATATAATATTCTACCACATTCACACAGCGCCATCTAGTCCCAAAGTAAGCAATTATATTTGCTTGTGCTATGGGTACTAAACAGCTGATATACTACTTAAATACTTTTTTTTTTTGTAAATATTACCTATAGATAAATTACACCCAGACACAGAACAAACCTTTATGCTCATCACACAAAGATTTGTCCTGGGTGGGGATCGAACCCACGACCTCCGGCTTAGCAGTCAGGGTCACTTACCACAGGACCAACAGGCCAGTCTATATAACCGGTATTAACTACTACCTAAAGTAACAGTAAACAGATCAGTAAAGCTACTGAGGCCTTGACTTGTAAGTTTGAATTTCAAATCAGACTAATTCTTAATTTAGTATTATGGATATTTGTTGAAATGTACTCGTAAACCTATTAGCGTTAGTGGGTTCTCAAGGATTTGTTATTTTATGTAGATGTTCTTTAACTTTATTGCCAAATATTCCAGTCACCGTGGCGAAGCGGTAAAAGTGGACACCTCGCCACTAGTATTGCCTTGCCAACTGACGTGGGTTCGATTCCCACACGAAACTAATATTTTTCGTGTCTGTGTGTAATTACTTGGTGTCCGTTAATTGTATGTTTTTAAAGTTCCTCGCAACACAGGGCTTGTTAGGTTACGCGAGTGTTGTCTTTTTAAAAAATAACGACGATATAATCTATATTTTAATTAATATTATAAAGCTGAAGAGTTTGTTTGTTAGTTTGTGTGTTTGATTGAACGCTAAAATCTCAGGAACTACTGGTCCGATTTGAAAAATTATTTGTGTTGAATACTCAAATTTATCAAGGAAAGCTATATGCTATATAACATCACGCTACGGCTAATAGGAGTTCATCAGTGACCACATAAAGAACGAAGGCAGCGAAGTCCCACGTGACTTCTAGTTAATTAATATAAGTATCACATAAATTATGATCACGAAAAAGTTTGCTTGATTGTTAGTTTATTTATTCTTCTTTTATATAACTATCTGACAAACGAACGAAATGATTAATTTGTGAGAATAATTGGCAGGCGGGCAAAGCCTATAAATTTATTTCGAGAGTTACAAAATACTTTTCCCTGAGTCTCATTGTGTCACCAACTAGTTGAGTCGTAGGCTTGTTTGCTAACTAGCAATTAAAAAGTGAGTTTATCAAAGTTTCGCATGCCACACAATAAGGAAACAAAACTTAACGACTCATATTCGTCATGATAAAGTTCCAACGGTTCGTAACAACTGAAATAAACGTCCGCGAACTACACTACGGAAATTAAAGTTGGTAACAACGTGACACTTTAATTAAGGCTCTACCACATTTAAAGCAGGGATCCATCCCACGGAAACGAAACTCGAGTGACGCACCTGACACTGTTTACATCAGAAACGTAGAAAATATTATAGGGCACTAGTGTCTTTCCAAGTATACCTGTATTTGTACAGACACTGGTAGATACCAATACTAAGAGACACAGAATTTAGTGCCCTTGCACTTTCAATTATTTACTGCTATATTCTGATTAAACTTATAGCCGGATCTACCTACTACCACATTCTTGCCTAGCGCCCACTGGAGGGGACGGTGGAGACGCTAGACTGGCGCCCAACGTAGGGCACCAGTCTAGCGTATATGGGGAAGGGCGTGGGGCCCTCAAAATGAAACACAACTGATCTTATGAAGTTATAGTATTAATTTTAAATGTCAAGAAGTGCGTGCACTGCACAAGAAATTAGAATAGTAATGAGCCCTCTGTCTTTGACGGATGCTCCGACGAAGACTCGGTTCGAATTTGAATTTGAATTAATTTTGAATTTTAAATTATTAAAAGTAAATTAAAAAGAAATCAAAAAAGATCCAAAAGTTGGTCAAAAGAAGTGCAGTCGTGCAGGACGTAGCCTGCAACGGGTGCAACCGTTACAAACTGAAATCTAACATAAGACAATATTCAAACCTAGTTTTGTTGTTCATTTTAAGCTAAAAATCTCGTGATGCCGTATAAAAACGAAGGATAGAAAAATCTTTCTTTCTTTCTGCCCACCTGTTAATTGTTAATTTAGCCTTTAGACGCATACAATACCAACTTCGCCCACCAATCACCGCTTAAAAATTTATTTACTTTAAAAAAAAATAATTTAACACAAATTAACAAAAGATTTTACAACCACACAATTTACGGAAACAAAGCACTAACAAATAGTGTCTCGTATACATAGTATTCTATGTGGGAATCGCATCTAAGTCGGATACCACAACTCCTACACGACAGTACATCTATGCGGTAAAAAAAAAATTCGCACAATTCATCTCTTTTCTACATATTCCTTAGTTTTCGTAGTATTTAAGCGTGTAATGTCTTCTTATAAAATATGCTAACTTTGTACTGTTTATATCTGTCTCACGGATTTGGCATGACGAAGTGAAGCTGTTCACTTTCTCGCAAAAGTTCCTCTGTTTCTAGTTGTAATTTATAACATTGCTGCTATTTATTGTTGGCTATGTTTTATGAGTGAAAGAGACATTTGTCAGTATTATATTTATAAAAACCACTTATTAGTTTCAATGAAATAAAAAGAAGTAACTATATTATTATAGACTGCCTCGGTATCACAGCGAGAATGAATATGATTGCTCAGAATCGAGAATTATGTCTGATAAAATGTAAATAAGCACATTAAATTTTACATGGAATGGAATATAGCTGCCGAAATATGGGTTCTGCCTTTGCCTTAAACTTTCCGGGAATAAACTTAAATTATTTCCAGACTAGTTAGTATTAGTTACTTATAACTGAAAAACTCAATACAAATTTAAAATTATTTTTAACTGCTTATAGTTTGGAACAAACTTAGCGATTACAACAAATAATCTAACGATAGTATTAATTAAAACCATCATCATCATTTCAACCCATAAAATATGTCCCACTGCTGGTCACAGGTCTTCTCGAAAGTATGTGGATGGAATTTTTACTATACCACGCTGGCCAGTCGGGTTGGTATAGGATTTGTTTCAAATTATCCTATTCTCGCAGTGTTCTTGCAATTACCATAACAATCTTTTTGCAATCTTGCATAAACCATGTCATACATTATTTTATAATTAAAACTTTCACCCACAGAGCTGTCACTACTCTGAAAAATTCCATTTATCCCTAATCCTTCAGTGGTTTGTGGTTGTTACTCTCTTTCACTTTAATTAAACATCCAAAACTAAGCGGTCGACTATCAAAATAGTTTAAAGCAAATACATTACTAATAGAAAACCCTTTTGATCTCCTTTATTACAGAATACAATGAAGGATATACCTCTTGTTTGGTTTGAAGATACAAATATTTAAATCATGTTGATCTAAACGCATTGAAAAATTTGGAACAGCATGACTAGGTTAGGATTATTATCCTAACAATTGCGCGAATTGGCTGAATTGATAAGTGATGGACGCGGCGTGCTTAACACGCGGTCCGAGTACGATTCCGACCAGGCAGCAGTACCAATGTGGATTCCACTTTGTGGAATTTAAATATACTGACTAGTCATGTAACTTACCATCTACTAACGGTGAAGGAAAATATCGTGAGGAAACTCACATCATCATCAGCAACCCATTATTGTCCCACTGCTGGGCTTGGGTCTCCTCTCCTCTATTCTGAGAGCTGAGAGGGTTTTAGGCCGTAATCCACACACGCTGGCCTAATGCGGGTTGGTGGATCAGACATACACTTAGAATTTCTTCTAGGGTATGTGGGTTTCCTCACGATGTTTTCCGTCACCGTTAGCAGATGGTCAGTCACATGACTAGTACATTTAAATTTCACAAAGTGAAATCCACATTGGTACTGCTGGTCGGAATCGAACTCGGACCGCGTGTTTAGCACGCCGCCGGTTCTTATCCATTCAGCCACCATCGCTAATCACATACCTTAGAAGAAATATATAATATATGGTCTAAAAACCATCTCAGCTCTCTAAATAGAGGAGAAGACCCGAGTGGGGCAATAAGGGGTTGCTGATGACGATTGCGTGAGGGCCATTTTCCTTTCGTGGTGTAACACCTTAGATGTCAGTGTAGGAACACATTAATATGTCGTGGCGACACGAAACGACACGACACTCAAATATATCCCTAACCGACATGCGGCAGGGGCATCTCTGGCGAGCTACGAAACGCCACGAGTGCCACGACACAGTAATATGTTTTCGCCATTATTCCATAATCAAAACTACAGCTGTAAATAACTTCTATTACTACTAACTTGCTTATAGCAAAACAAGAATATCTCTTAAATTTTATTTTAAATATATTCTTTCCTAACTTTTTAAATTAAATTTTAAACCCAACTATTCATACAATGCTACGGAGTAATTCGTTGAAGCATTAAGCACTACCTACCTCTCGTCAGTTAAACACGTAAGTAATTATGGAACATAATTTAAATGTCAGTAGTATATCTAATTGTTTACTAAGTTGTCTGTAACTTAATAATCTCGCTCATTAAGTCTCAATGTACTCGGTTCGTGAACATAACATTAGTGTAAAATATTACTTAATGATTGTATGTACTAATGTATGTAACATTGTTTTGTTAATTAGGAACAACATGTTCCATCAAAATTAACAACTCAATTTTCACGTTAAATACGGCTAAACACCAAATATTATGCACTAAAAACGGATGATTGTCATCGATTCCAAAATTACTTTTACGTCTTTTTTTAGCATGTCTGCATCATACCTACCTATTTTATGTTTCTTGAGTGAGAAGGACTGTTCGATATTACTGTAAAATTTTTGAAAATATATATAATTTGGTCGCTGTGATTTTAAAGCATTCGATTAATGAAGAGGTTTTAGCACGATATCAAAATCGATTAAATCGAATGTCGAAGTTCCAAGTAGACCTTCTAGGTGCAAATAAAATCGTAGTAATATTAAAAGATAGATCTAGCTACCAGTTCCATATTCTACCTTAATTGTATGAATATAAAGTTCTAATTAAAATTATTACGTATACAAGTGCTAATAAAACTTGTCCACGCATAGTAATCCACAATGATGGCACACTTAAACAAGATATAAAATATTAAAATAGTCGATCCTTCATCCCTTTATTTATTATTCAAACAGCTTTCAAAAGGATCGCCTACCTTCGATAAATTATAAAATCTCGCTCAAGCGTTTCATGTTGATGAAATGCAAATCGTCTGACACTTCACTAACTATACATACAATACTTGCTATCTTTTTAGAATAGAAATTAATTTATTCATGATATTGCTACAGCTCACCTAGTTTTGAAGGTAATCTTGAGTCAATTGTCTCCGAGACAAGGTTTAGACGCTGATTAATTGAGTTCTTATTTTGGATATTTGAACATGTTATAAGCAATTTGTGTAAAAAAAACAAGTTTTATTGGTTTTAAAAATATCTAAATTTTACAGTAATTTTATGCAAAAATACAATGGAAGTTGTTGCAAGTATTATAATAATGTCTAAATTATTTATGTCTCCATCTACAGTTTATTTAAAATCTTGCCAATCCCATCAATCCTAAATAATATATTTTAGTAGTAATAGTGCCAGCATGAATGTTTAGTAGAAGTAGAGCCTCTCTGGCGAGCCAGCATGAATGAGTCAGCACGTCCGGGATAGTACTACCCTCCCACAGAATATCAAAGCTAAGTAGCAGTATATTATACAGTTACTATTGTCTGATCAGTGCCTCCTCCAAACTCCATTCCTTTTCCTCCCCATTGCGAAGAAAAAGAAAACGGTTTCTTTTTCAATAGGCAGCGGCTTCATTGTTTTCTTTCCAATTAATGCTAAAAGAACACAACCATGTCCACGGGCAGCGGTCACCACTAACTGCTCTGTTCGTCTGCCACGTGGTAATAAAAAGAAACCAAAACGGTAATAATTATATTATAACGACTTAAGTAGGCCTAGAATAGAAAATTTAAAGGTTCAGGTAAATTTTTGAACCTACAAACCATGCTGAAATTTAACCCGAAGACTGCCAGCTAACATTTTAAGAACGCTCCATAATTCAAACGAAAATGTGTTCAAATTTTCGTTTGTTTCAGGTTACGTTTGGACTTGCAGCCATAGATCAGAAATGCAACCACACATTTCATTAAGTGTCTAACCACATACATATATATAGTGAATCTAGTTATTTACTATAACCACAGACTAGCTTGATTGATGCCACTATAAACCAAATCAAACGGTACGTAATGAATTTAACAGTACATGGAGTGAGTAATTCAATTAATAGAATATGTCACGTTCATGTTTTCATTTAGATTGTGTTTGACGTTTTGTATCAATAAATATATAGTTCAATCAGCTGTTCATTTAGCTGTGACATGTTAATTGGTGTGGCATATAATACTTATAATTACTTTATATCTGAAATTCGTGAGGCGCAACATATTATAACTACTAATGAAAATATAATAATTATATATAATATTCCACCACATTCACACAGCTCCATCTAGTCCTAAATTAAGCAATTATGTTTACAATGGGTACTAAACAACTGATATACGGCTTAAATATATTTCTTTTTCTTTTTAAATTGAAATTAAATATTTATTGACACAAAAGTTAAAATACAGTTTCAAATAGTTATATATTATAGAGTCACATAACTGAATGGGAACCCATTTGAGCTAGAAAGCTTTCTCTAAGAAACCAGTGGTCAGTCTACAAACAATATTTATATCTGAGATGTGTTGAAAAGTAAGTTAAACTTGTTGTGTGCATGTGTTAGTGTTGAGTGTATCGTACCTCTGAAGAAAAAAAATGCAACGATATCTTTAGTGAAAACTATTTCAATATGTTACAACTATTCAAATAATAATGTTTAAACATTCAACACAGCGCCATCTAGTCCCATACAACGCTAATGCTTGTAATATGAATACTAGACAACTCATATAATACTTAAATAACTTTTTTTTTGTAAATACATATATATTAAAGATACATTTTCTGTGTGAAAAGGACAAGTAATTGTGCACATCACAACAAAGATTTGTCTTGGGTGGGAATCGATCCCACGACCTCTGTCTCAGTGAGCCACGGAGGCTTCATGTATCATTTGCATCAAAATAAATACCAACACCATTAAAATTCCAAAATTTTTGTCTAAAAAAATCAACAACAAAACAGCAGCAATATCTAAGTTTGGTTAGACGTCGGGACGAAGAAGCGTTTCTGCGCAAAAAAATTGTAAAGTATTCACAGAAAGACACTGATAAATTACCTCGTGTTTTACAGACACATCTGACGATTTATTACGTCGCCCACATACAAATATTCACCATAAATACGTAAATATATGCTTACATTGAACGTACGGAGGAAGAAAAGATCGATTGATGTTGTACAAGTCACAGGATGTTTTATTCGGCGTGATTCGCGTTTCATTAGACGTGATTTTCTCAATCGATTTACGTGGCGATTGAATTTTATGAATAAACTGATATATTAGCTGTTTTTTGCTTAACTTATTTTTTTTTTCTTAAACTAATAACAGTCGAGACGACGATAACCAGTAATAGGCATTTAACTACCTTCTGCAAGTCGCTATTTAGAATATTTATAAATTGTAACTAGCGGCGACTAGAAACTTTTATAAATATTAACATTTTAGGTATATTTATAGTTTTTTTTATGACAATGAATTCAACTACTCACTCACTATTACATGGAACTAAATATGAGTATAGCTGGCGGAATTACTTTATGGTATAACTTAATTTACGGATTCTCTTTCTTACCTAAATACACTTAGAATCTATTTCACCACTTATAAGTGTCTAACAAATTCTGAAACTCGAGACAATTAAAAATCCGTCACTTAATTTTTTTTTCCTTCAAGTTGTAAAACAAAGCTCAAATCAACTACATCAAAAAAGATACATTTGTATTCCATCCATATGCAAAAAAAACCACAAAAACTTGCAGACCTCATTTTTCCGAGTCGTTTTCACATTTCTGTGGCGCGACTTTGTTATCAAACACATGTACGGTCGGACGAGATCATCTATCAAGGTCATATCCACTCTTAGGTCCTACTAAACCCTTTATACTCAACAACGTTGAATAGTTAAACGTTCTCTTTACTCCACAAGAAAAATAACGTAACATAAAAAGGCCTTTTCGACACCCGGATGTGGTTGAATAATTTATTAAGAAGAATGCTCTAAACAAAAGGAGTTGAAGTGTTTTATGGTCTTGTTTTTGCATAATAGCCTTATTATATGCATTATGTGTAAAACAGTTGTTTGGAGTCAAAATAATGATGGTATTGATGAAGATTTTCATCGTCATCATCATTAAAACCCATTAACGATGATGATGAGGGACACGAGTCTCCTCCGATTCGGAAGGGAATTTAGCCTACTATACCACGCTGGCCAGACGGGTTTTGTTTCGAATTTTTCTTTTCTCGCAGTGCTCTTGTCTGCTTAAGGTTACTCCCTTAGTCTCCCTTTAGTTGCAATCCGTATTCTTAATCCGTCACTACACGGATAGAAGATTTTGATTTCAATCTTTATTAATTTACTTAAATATAATACCAAGTAAAATATTGTTCCCATAACCGCAAACTTGTCCCCTGTATATAAGTTTTTAAATTATTCAGTGAAATTTCAGACTTATTTGTCAAAATGAAAACCTCTGACAATCTTCGATTTTTTTAAATAATCGGATTTATCCAGCCGCTCTCTAGTTATGTGTTCAAGCCCATAATACATAATCAAAATTACTAAAATGTCATTGGTGTATAATCTGTGGTGCAAGTTTATTACTAATGTCAAAAAGGAAGAATATGGTCTATGGCCATTGCGCACTGACACTTAAAATGTGCTCCACGTATTTTTAATGGTGATTATTTTAAATAATTTCAAAATAGTAATAGAAGTTACAAATCAAGCCAAAAATCATTTTGAGAGTCAATCTAAGTCCTCGTCAAGAAGACCCTGCGCATTCATTTGGTGACCCCGACGTGATCGTTGCCGACGTGAGATCAACGAACCACGTGCCTATCAACTATACCGGCGAGTTGTTGGAAGACCCGATCCTTCTGGAAACCGCCAGCATTCAGCTGCAGCCATCATTCCGAGGGAAGTGCTTTCCTTTCTTGCCTATACATTCATCCTATCCACTTATTTGCGTGAATACAGTTTTTAACTATTCGTGCGGAAATAATACATCAACCCTCACATTCAAAAAATATAAGAATACAAGTGTTCAATTTTGTATATCTACTAAAATCATAATAAGTTTACTACATTATATCGTGTATATGGTGTTTTGTTGTGTAGGAAATATTCATGTAAACATATCAATTCATATTTCAGTATTAAAATAACAAAATTGTGTTCTGTGTTGCATAGTGTTCCTCTGTGTCGTAAGCAAGAGGAAACAACCGAATTCCACGGTCAGTTGCGGATACCTAAGTTTCCAACAAGTGAAACACGTGCCTACGAGTTGTGTGCATCTCGCAGCGACCAAGCCGGCAGCAAAACCAGTTTTGTTCAGGATTAACGTAACGTATTACCTATATTATTACTGTGTAGTATTGTTGATCGTTTGATTTCATTATTGCGCAGATTTATAACTTATTGAAATACGTAATTTCATCGGCATAATGGCTGAATTAAAGAATCTTATTAAGCAAAGATCTAACATCAGATGTCGATTAACATTATTTGAGAAATATTTACAACCTTTAGGTAATTGTAAGGACATAAGCGCCGTAAACATAAATGAACTTCGTTTGAGATGTAATAAAATGCGTGATGTTTCATGCAACTTTGAGGAGGTTCAATCACAAATTGAAATGTTGGATGAAGATACCATTAAGCAAATAGAAGAACGTGAAAAGACTGAAAATATGTTTTTTCAATTAATAGCTCAAGGTCAGTCTTTGTTAGAATATTTCGAGTCTCAACATAATTTATTGGAATCTTCGTCTACAAACTCCAAATGTATTAATGTGAAGTTGCCACCGCTAACAATACCTAGTTTTAATGGCGATGCAAATAAATGGCTTTCTTTTAGGGATACATATATGTCATTAATTCATAAAAATGAGAATATAGACAACATAAATAAGTTCCATTATTTAAAGTCATATTTACAGGATCCAGCCATTTCTGTGATTAATTCCGTTACAGTATCATCTGATAATTACATAATAGCTTGGAATTTACTTACTGATCGTTATGATAATAAGAGACTTTTAGTAAATGAACATATTAAATGTTTATTTTCAATTGAACCATTAAGTAAAGAATCATATAGTGGTATTCACAATTTAATTGACATATTGTCAAACAATTTGAATGCATTAAATTCATTGGGGGAGCCCACTCACAAGTGGGACACTCTCATCATATATATGGCCTCTGCGAAGTTGGACAGCGTGACTGCTAGGACTTGGGAGGAGTTCAGGAGTGATAAGGATTCTCCTACCTTAGAGGATTTTTATTCCTTTCTTCGTCAGCGAGCTACTGTTTTAGAAACTATAAATGCTAGTAAGATATCCTGTAAAAACAAACATGATAAACGTCACAGCCTGCCCAATATGAAGTCACTCCATTCCATTGATTCGCCGTCTCCTAATAAACAATGTCCTATCTGTAAACAAGATCATAGATTATATGAGTGTTCCGTATTCAAATCCATGCCAGTCACAGAACGAATTACTAAACTTAATTCTTTAAAATTATGCAACAATTGCTTTCGTAGTGGTCATCAGTCATCTAACTGTAGATTAGGTGGCTGTCGAATTTGTCACAAAAAACATAACACACTTATACACAAACACAACTCTTTACAATCATCTACTAAAACTGAAAATAAAAATAGTGATACCAACTTACCTGGTTCTATCGTTGACTCCACTGTTCCTACTACTGCTACTTCTTTGTCTATGTCAGCTACCTCCAACGGGCAAGCACTCCTCTCTACAGCATTAGTCAAGGTGATCAACAATGGCAAACCTTATACTTTAAGAGCTTTGCTAGACTGTGGCAGTCAATCTTCTTTTATTAGTGATAGAGCTCAAAGGAAAATTGGTTCTCAAAAGAAAACTAATTGTTATCATTCAGTTTCTGGTATAGGCAACGCAGTGTTCAACATAACTGAACATTGTAACTTACATTTACATTCAATTCATAAGGCATTCAATGTAGTTGTTAAATGTTTTGTTCTACCTCGAATTACTGACAAGCTGCCCAATGTTACAGTATCTATTCAAGATTCAGACATACCACCTTATATTCAGACTCAGCTTGCTGATCCACAGTTTTATCAACCTTCTGATGTTGATCTGTTATTGGGCGCTGACGTATTTTGGGACATTTTAGGACCAGGCAGGGTGACTTTGGGACCACAAAGACCCATCTTGCAAGAAACTCATTTAGGATGGATTGTGGCTGGTCCCACTGTAGGTGGCTGCTATGACAAAAATAATACAACCATTCATTGTAACTTTTCAAAGGAAATTAGTCAACAATTAACTCAATTTTGGGAGCTCGAGGAAATACCTGCTGACGTTGAACACAACACAAATGATTATTTGGAAACATTTTTTACCACCACTACTCGTCGAGAAGGTGATGGTAGATTTTGTGTTCAAATTCCACTCAAGAATTCTACAGATTGTTTGGGTGACTCGTACTCTATTGCTGAAAAACGGTTTTTACAGCTTGAAAGAAAGCTAAAAAATAATTTAAATCTTAAACAACAATACCACGCTTTTATCCACGAATATGAGCGCCTAGGTCATATGTCCGAAATTCCTCGGCCTTCTTTTGGGTGTTATCTTCCACATCATGGAGTAATAAGAGAAGCAAGTGAGACTACAAAGCTTCGTGTTGTCTTTGACGCCTCATCAAAAACCAATTCTGGTTTTTCGTTCAACGACATACAACGCGTCGGACCTGTAGTGCAGGACGATCTATTTTCAATTCTCTTGCGATATAGGCAGCACGGCCTTGTAGTGTCAGCAGATGTGGAGAAAATGTACCGCCAGATCCTGGTAGATCCCAAACAACGGCATTTGCAGCTCATTTTATGGCGTGACGAACCCTCAGAACCTATAAAAATATTTCAATTAAATACTGTTACGTACGGGACGGCTTCAGCGCCATATCTGAGTACTAGATGTTTATTGCAGCTTTCTATGGAGTGTAAGGATACTCAAATAGCTAAATTAATTAAAGAGGATTTTTTCGTCGATGACTACCTGTCAGGAGCTGAAACAGAAGATGACTTACGCAAAATTATCAATTCAGTTACCTCTATCCTTAATTCAGCATGTCTTCCATTAAGAAAATGGCGATCTAATGTTCCACATATCTTTCAAAATGAGGAAAATTCTCAACCTAAAAAATTTGATTCTTCTTCACAATCAAGCGTATTAGGTTTAAAATGGGATCCGTCTAAGGATGTCCTACAATTTTCAGTCAATATGGACTTAAATCAACCAACAACAAAACGGTCCATCTTGTCTAACTCAGCCAAACTTTTCGACCCACTAGGTTTGCTCAGTCCATGTACTATCATTCCTAAAATGATTTTACAAAGGCTTTGGATGTCGAAACTGGACTGGGATGATCCTGTGGATAGTGCATTGCAAAAGGAATGGGAACGTTTTGCATTCAATTTAAATTCTATAATAGACTTTCAAATTCCCAGATGTGCACTCATCCGTAAGCCTGTGGATATAGAACTCCATGCATTTTCAGATGCATCACAGTTAGCATACGCTTCTGCCATCTATCTCAGATCAATTGATAATTGTGGTCAGGTCCTGGTACACTTACTCTGCGCGAAAACTAAGGTTGCTCCAGTTAAGGCTACGACGATACCTCGTCTTGAACTATGTGGCGCGTTACTTTCAGCTCGATTAACTGGCAAGGTATTGAAGGCACTTCGTTGTGAGGTTAATTCCATTGTATATTGGACTGACTCAACAGTGGTTCTAGGTTGGTTAACATCTCATTCAAATGACCTAAAACCATTTGTTTCCAATCGCGTTAGTGAAATTCAAGAATTATCTAAGTCTAGTATTTGGAGACATGTGCCCGGAGATAAAAATCCGGCAGATCTTGCATCAAGAGGAGTAAATCCTAGATCCATTGGTACTGCTAATACATGGTGGAACGGCCCATTGTTTTTATCTGAGGAACCTGATAAATGGCCTCAAATTATAGGCACTATAAACGTTTTAGAATTACCTGAAAGAAAAAAATCTAAACTACTCCATACTAAGGCTGCATTATATTCTAATACTACAACACTTCAAATTACAGATAAATTAAAACCTCATATAGACTTAAAAACTACTTCATTACAATCTACTTCTGCCACTACAAAAAATACATCAGCTCTTGATGGCCACAAGTTCATTGATTTTAACAAATATTCGAATTTTAATAGGCTACACAGGTCAACTGCTTATATCATGCGATTCATCTATAATTTAAGACACAAAACCGGAAAATTAACAGGGCCATTAGGGGCTGATGAATTAAATTTGGCTATGAATTTTCTAATAAAACAGCATCAAACTGAATGTTTTCTAAAAGAAATAAACATATTAAAAAATAGACAAACGTTACCATCGAGGTCTCGTATCTTGTCTCTTAATCCATTTCTCAGTGAAGATGGCGTACTTTGTGTGGGTGGTCGATTGCAAAATTCTAATGAACCTTACAAAAAGAAACATCCATTTCTTTTAGACACAAATCATAATTTTACTAAATTACTTTTTTCACATAACCACATAAAACTTTTGCACTGTGGACCTCAACTGTTACTGAGTACTTTAAGGAATAACTTTTGGCCCTTGAGAGGCAGAATATTAGCAAGAGCCACAGTAAATAATTGCAAAGCATGTAAATTAATGAAAGCTAAATCCTATATCCCCATAATGGGAAACTTGCCCTCTAGCAGAATCACTCCGAATCATCCTTTCCATGTCAGCGGTGTTGACTTCGCGGGGCCATTTTACATTACTGACCGTAAGGGTCGTGGTTGTAAAATCACAAAATGCTATTTATGTCTATTCATCTGTTTTAGTACTAAAGCACTGCACCTCGAAGTAGCCAGTGATCTGTCTACAGAGATATTCATTTTGTGTTTGCGGCGCTTTATAGCCCGCAGAGGTAAACCTTTGCAATTATATTGTGATAACGGCACAAACTTTGTCGGCGCAAATAATGAAATTACAAACTTTCTAAAATTGCACAACGGAAACATATCTGGTTTTGCAGCCGATGAAGGAATTCAATTTATGTTTTCTCCTGCATACTCACCACATTTCGGCGGGTTGTGGGAGGCCGGTGTTAAATCCGCAAAGCACCATATCACGCGTATTTTGGGTGACAAACATCTTACATTTGAGGAATTGACTACTTTATTTACGCAAATTGAGGCGATCCTCAATTCCAGACCATTGACCCCTCTTTCTTCGGACCCTAACGATCTCGATCCTCTCACTCCCGCGCACTTCCTGATCGGCAAGCCGCTCACATCATTACCCGCAGAGAATCTGTTGGATGCTAACTTAAACCGACTCGACCGACACCAGCTCTTGGAGAAGATGCGTCAACACTTCTGGGAACGCTGGAGAAGCGAGTACTTGAGCGAATTGCAACAAAGGAACAAGTGGCGAATCAAGCAAACGGGCTTCCAGGAAGGCGATTTGGTCGTAATCAAGGAGCCCCATTTACCCCCCTTAAAATGGCGTATGGCACGAATTCATAAATTATACCCTGGATCCGATGGAACTACCAGAGTTGCGGATGTCTATACAACCAAGGGGATAATTCGCAGAGCTGTACACAACCTGTGCGCTTTATAACCACTATTTACTACAATTTTAGCTTTAAGTAAAACCTCAAAACCAAGAAGCTTTCGAGGGGGGGGAAGATGTTCAAGCCCATAATACATAATCAAAATTACTAAAATGTCATTGGTGTATAATCTGTGGTGCAAGTTTATTACTAATGTCAAAAAGGAAGAATATGGTCTATGGCCATTGCGCACTGACACTTAAAATGTGCTCCACGTATTTTTAATGGTGATTATTTTAAATAATTTCAAAATAGTAATAGAAGTTACAAATCAAGCCAAAAATCATTTTGAGAGTCAATCTAAGTCCTCGTCAAGAAGACCCTGCGCATTCATTATGTGCTTAAAAACACAAAAAATGACTAAATTTTACACACAATTTTTTGTTTTTTTATGAAGGTCTTAAGACACTTCCAAAGGATAAGAATGAACAAATTAATTTGATTTTTTTTATTTATTATTTGTTTGTTTTATTTAACTATTGTTAAATAAAACAAACAAATAATAAATAAAAAAAACTGGATATTTACAGTTAATGAATTTAAAAATTAACTAAATTAAATTACCTACTATTAAAACTAAACAACTTAGGTATTTACAGCCATATAAAAATATTTGATGATGATTTTAATTTTATTATAATTACAGTACTTGGAATCGTTAGAGCAACGGAGAGACTTTGGGTCACTCTGCGTGCTCTATCGATTGTTCCATGGGGAGTGCTCCGATGAACTCCATGATTTGGTGCCATCGTCGCCTTTCTATCATCGCACCACTCGACGCCTGGCATTGCCAACGTCCATGAGCGGCGGTAACCACGTACCATCAGGTGGGCCGCTTGCTCGTCTGCCACTACAGGCAATAAAAAAAAAAATAAAAAAAAAAGTACATTTTACTTGAGAAAGTAGGAACCATTTTTATGTTTCGTATTTTTTTACCCGACTGTCAGGACGGGTATTGTTTTTCGCGCGTATCTTGTATGTTTGTTAATTTCTTTATTCCCACAAATCTTCCAAACGGCTGGATGGATTTTGACAATTAGGGTATCGTTAGATTCGTCTAGAAAACCCAAGTGTCCCTAGATAGGTTTTATGAATAAAAAGACTTAAACGGCGGGCTTTTGACGCCAAATTGTAAGAAGTTCAATTTTTTTTTTAACCTAACCTATCAATTTGGGTATCAAAATAAAGAAAATCAAAAGGAGATTACATATATTCAAAAAGATATTAAACATAATTGAATGGTTCCAAATTGTAAGTAGGTCTATTATTTTTTTTAACCAAACCTATCGAGTAGAGTATCAAAATAAAGGGAATCAAATGGAGATTACAAATATATACATAATTATGTTATGTATTTAAATTTAATCAGGTATAATAATTTTACGGTCTTTTTAGTGCGTTGCTCTCTGTTGATTTTTTGCAGTCGGATTATTAATTTTTTTTAATTATATTTACTTGTTCTATACAAAATTCTACCTCACTGAACAACTATATCCATAGCAGAAGCAGTTAAACGTAGCATGTGCGTAGCAGTTGTAGCAAGTGTTCGTAGCAGTGCTACGTATGTAACTCAAGCGAGCCATTTGGAGTCGTTGAATACAAGGCTTTTAATAGCTCTTGTAAACATTATGCAATGTAGGAATTTCTAACATTCTGTATAAACGGCGAAGTTAAATTTTATTTAAATTGTTACTGCCACTAGTCTTGTTTAATGAAATATTTATTCAGATTATACAGGGTGGAAACTAATAATATATAATAATATTGTACCACATTCACACAGCGTCATCTAGCCCCAAAGTAAGCAATTATATTTGCTTGTGTTATGGGTACTAAACAACTGATATACTACTTAAATACATTTTTTTTTGTAAATACATACATATTATAGATAAATTACACCCAGACACAGAACAAACCTTTATGCTCATCACACAAAGATTTGTCCTGGGTGGAGATCGAACCAACAACCTCCGGCTTAGCAATCAGGGTCACTAACCACTAGACCAACAGGCCAGTCTACCACTAGTCTATCACCTTAATCACCTTATACTGACCATAATAACTTAATAACACCCCAAAGTAAACAATCATCTTGTATAAAACAATAAGCTTACACCCTATTACATGACATATAAGGTATGATATATCATATTTACGTTTCACCAGCTGTGTTAAGTCCCATGACATGAAAAATTCACGTCGTATTTTCCCCAAAGGGGTACGCAACAGTACGCTGCTTTGTACGCCTTCGAGGAAAGAAGCATGATGATACGAGATACTTTCAAATTCATTTTTAAATGGGAAAGTGTGTATCTGTTACGCTTTTACTGCTAAACTACTGAACGGATCTTAATGAAATTTGACATAAATAAATAAAGTTGGTTTTTTACATTGAATCCGCCAAACTGTTATAAGGTCTATGGTTAGTCTGCAGACAGACCTTGTAACAGTTTATTCAATGGAAATGTGATTGTTTTTCAAAAAAATATTTTAAGATCTTGGAGAGGTACAAAGGCTATTTTTTTATTAAAACCACATGGGAGAAACTGAACTGAACGTTGTTTAGCTTCGATGATAGACTGATGCGATGAAGATTAGATTTGAGCTACTTAATAACAGCTATTTACTCAGTCAAATTTCAGAATCAAAATGTTAAGATTTAGAAAAAACAGCTCTATACCCGTTTCCAAGACCCAACAGAACCATTAATATAATATCACAATAAAATAAAAATACACTATCTGATGACTTCAAAATTAATTATTCTCGTCCAACAAAATCGTTTGCTAAAAAATTAAAAAGTAATTTCGTTGCGTAACCAAAACCAAACCCCAAGGAGCTACGTTCGGCGACAGCTAATCATAATAATGAGATAAGAATTTAATGGACTCGGCCTATCTGGCCCGAGGCTATACCGTAACAATACCAGCGTAAATTGACCCCTGTAATGGGTTAAATATGTAAGCTTTGTAAAGAAATGCAGAGGTCTTCTCCCATGGGCTGTTAAATAAGTAATTTAAGGAGATTAGGTGGTTTCATTGGATCTATAAAACTCTAATGTCATCTCAGCTGGTTTACAGATCCTATAGTCCATTACTAAGATTAGTTAGGACCGCTCATTGAGATGTGGAATTGAATAGAACACTTTTATTAAGATATTTATTATCTATACTTCTATACAAATATTATAAAGCTAAAGAGTTTGTTCGTTTTCAACGCTAGAATCTCAAAAACTACTGCTCCGATTTGTAAAATTCCTCTAGTGTTGGATAACCGATTTATTGAGGAAGGTTATAGGCTATATAACATCACGTTACGGTCAATAGGAGCTGAGCAGTGGCCAAATAAAGAATGACGGGAGCGAAGTTCCGCGGGACTTCTAGTTTATGCTATATACGTTGCGCAGGGCTTCGCTCCCATCCACTTCTTTATTTCCATAATTTGTAACTTGTGATGAATATTGTCGTGGGTTCGATCCCCACCCAGGACAAATCTTTGTGTGATGAGCATAAAGTTTTGTTCTGTATCTGGGTGTAATTTATCTAATAAATGAAATTAAATGTAAATTACCACCAACTAGTTGCATTTTGCAGTTGCCAAACAGAAAGGGCAGATAGAACCTGGTAACATTCCAAAAACAAACTCGTTCGTGTGATGATGAACTTGTGAACCGGCGTCGCTGTGGCATTTTAGTGTCACTGGGACTTTTTGTGTTCGTTCTTTGTTCGTAATACATGTCGCAAATGAAGTAAATAACAATTTACAAAAAAAAATGTATTTAAGTAGTACATCAGTTGTTTAGTACCCATAACACAAGCAAATATAATTGCTTAATTTGGGACTAGATGGCGCTGTGTGAATGTGGTAGAATATTATTATTATATTATTGTGGAACTAAACATTTTTTTAAATAAGAATAGTTAAATAACAGAACTATACTAACCCAGACGGGTTTAGATACTTTTTTCAGACCACGCTAGCCAGACGGCTAGCGTGGTATATACGCTAAATTCCCTTGACTATGTTAGGAGGAGACCCGCGCCCAGCAATGTGACGTATATGAGTTGTAGTGATAAATACCAGAACTAATCTAATGAAAAATATTTTAACAGTATTACTTCATGTTTTATTCAGAGAGGCAGTAAACTACAGTTAACGTGAACTACGATCACTGGACGGTATCCAACGTTCGCTTGTTCCCGGAACCAGTAGTTTATGACGTCACCACATGGTTGGACTTAACTTATGGTCCTATAACATTATATAAGGTGTAACTGAAATGTTAGGGCAAGATATAGATTATTATTGGCAGCGTTAATTTCTGTAGTAGCAGAGATAGTAAGGTACTTTCATGCAATGTTTTTTTGTATAGCCTATAATGACATAGACAATATAGAGTCACGCGTTGAACACCCATGACCTAAATCGGGTCTTTAGTTGAATCATACCACGAGTTGTTCACCCCGGGGTGAATCGGGAAGGATCCTTTTTTCAGACGTGGTGGACGATCAACACGCATGCCACAAATGTCACTCAAAATAAAATTATTAAGGATAATATTTTAAGGATTTATTTGTTTTTGTTAAAGACAGCACTAGAAAACGAGTCCTGTGTCGTCATCACAAATTATATTAAATAACCTTCAAGCTGTTATGATTGTAAGTTTTTAAGATTGGAATTTTAAAAAAATCCTGCTTCTGTTTCTTCTTATTGACAATCAATTCCGAATATGAAACTACTGTTTATTGCCACATATCGCATTATACCATTTTTATAAAGATAAAAAAATTTAAATTGAAAGCTTTGGCCGTTCAAGAGTACCTAACCCATCAAAATTAATAAAAACACTGACTGACCAAGGTCGCCTGGAATAAATTCTCCAATTCAATGCCTTAAATTCTCAATCATTTCTTTTAATTACAATTGCCTTCGAGCTACTGAAGAAAATAGATGTAACAAGATCTTTTGTAATTCCATTGATTAATTTTCGTCTCCCATTATTCTCGGAGCGCCGGTAAAACCTAAACCAGTTTCATGTTGCTGAACACAATTTATATTTCGAAGAAAACAGTGCACTACCGTGTTTTGTTTTAAAGCTTTGTGATGCTGTGGTAGCGAATTATTGTTATTCGTTTTTGTTTTTAGTCAATAATAAAAAGTTTGATTTAGCTTTTGAATTTGGAACTAATAATTCGTTTGCCCCGGTGGCCCTGTGATGTATTTCTACGGCTCCTTAAAAGATCATGGGTTCAGTTGGTCATAAAAATCCAACAGCATTTTTGCCCAGCCAAGGTATCGAACCCAGTACTTCTTGCGCAGCAGCTGTATACACTACCGCTACGCCACCGGGGCAGTAAACTTCTTATATACTAATATTTTAATATTTGATAGACGACCTAATGAAGACATAAAATATTTATATAATAATATTATATCAAGTTGTATTTTAGTTAGAGAATTGAGTTTCCACCGCTCCATAAAGAAAATATGTTTGTAGCCTTTCTTGCGGAAGACTCCGTTCAGCTGACAGACTTTATCTTTTGAGCTGCAAGTAAGAAAGTTTTATTTTCTTCAAGCTCGCAAGGAGTGAGTAATATTTTTGGCATGATATAGTGTTCATCTTTTGAAAAACTGCATACTGGTGTAACGCCGTAGAAATACGAATAACATAACATAGCATCATTTAGCATTTATCCCCGAAGGGGTAGGCAGAGGTGTTTCACACTCACGTTTCGCCAGCCATGTTTGGTTCCATGAAATAGGGGGCGAGCCTATTGTCATCAACCGGGAACATTTGTTTACCAAACTTCGGGAAAATCTCAATACTAGAATTTCAAGATAGAAAAGCCCAATACCATTTTCACCCAACCCGGGAATCGAAACAGGGACCTCTTGCATAGCAGTCGTATACACTTCCCGCTGCGCCACCGAGGCAGTTTCAAAATAATCGGTATCAGGGCAAATGCAGTGCGTCGTCTATTTCGTGTTAGAGGGTGTGTAGTAAGGGCAAAGTATTTTTTTTTAATAAGGTATGTTGATATATTTATGAAGGAAATTGTCTCTGTCTACCCCTCTGTTGGGAAAGTGGCGTGATCTATATGTATGTATGTAAAGTAACGGTAGACTTGGTTCCGAATTCGAAGGCTTATAATAATAATAATATAATATAATATTCTACCACATTCACACAGCGCCGTCTAGTCCCAAATAAAGCAATTATATTTGCTTATGTTATGGGTACTAAACAACTGATATACTACTTACATAATTTTTTTTTTGTAAATACATACATATTATAGATAAATTACACCCAGACACAGAACAAACCTTCATGCTCATCACACAAAGATTTGTCCTAGGTGGGGATCGAACCCACGACCTCCGGAAGCCGGAGGTCGTGGGTCGTGGTCGTGGTGGTGGCCTGTTGTTTCTTAATACTAGACCAACAGGCCAGTCTATGCAATGCTAATAAAAGATAGGTGTACGTCATCGGACTGATATGATGATGCTGATGATGATGATTGTCATCTCATAACATATTTACTGATCGAAATGAATGATGTTTCACGTCACAAATTGTCAAGTGACATTTTTATCTCGTAGAACTATAAGAACCATTATAAACTGGCCTGTTGGTTTAGTGGTTAGTGACCGTGACTGCTAAACCGGAGGTCGTGGGTTCAATCCCCACCCAGGACAAATCTTTGTGTATATAAAGGTTTGTTCTGTGTCTGGGTGTAATTTATCTATAATTTGTATGTATTTACAAAAAAAAATGTATTTAAGTAGTATATCAGTTGTTTAGTATCCATAACACAAGCAAATATAATTGCTTAATTTGGGACTAGATGGCGCTGTGTAAATGTGGTAGAATACTATTATTATTATAATAAACTAAGTACACTGACTTCCATTCTCTTTCAATTGGTGCATGTTTATACACTTGGAATCTTTTCCAGCGTTCATTAATAACGTTTGTATAATACCTCGGGTCATGTTGCACGACCATTGCTCGACGCGATGCCATTATTAAGTCCGAACGTGATAATGGCAAGCCATTTATTTAACAGAGAGCCAATTCCGACTTAATTTGAAAATCTGACAGAATTGTTCGTTATAACGTTACTTTAATAACTTTAATCATACATGTTATATATCACACAGTTCGTTTGTTCAATTGTGAACTTAGTTCTTTTGTCCTCATGGTATATTTCTAATTAAATTTCCATATTTACCTATATAATTAGGTTTCTATATTGCCTGATGTGACTATGTATTTTATTTTATCTTTATTAATTTTTGCATTCCTAATGGGTGGAATATATCAGAACTGAATACCTAGCTTTAAGATCGAATATATTGTACATACATTCAATGCAAATAAACAATTTGATTGATTGATTGAATGAAATAGATGTTTAAGCAAAAAAATGTGATTAAAATGGGAATAAAAACGTTCATGTTGTGGGTTTGAGGCAGAGCCTGGTGTTGAAATTTATCAAGTCGCCCAGAAGGCTTCCAACTTGACTTAACGACTACCACATTAAGTAGTAACCAGGACCAACGGCTTTACGTGCCTTCCGAACCACGGAGACGCTCGAGAATGAAATTGCCACAAACGGTCACCCATCATGGACTGACCTTGTTGAGTATTGCTTAACCTCGATTATCGTAACGAACGTCCCAGTACCACAATGCTACGATAGCCTCACAAGAAGAAGAATCGTTAAAAGTTTAAAGAAGAAGCCCTCGTAGCCTAAGTTTCTTTTCCAGCCAATATAAATGTCATCACAACAGTATAAACCTAGACGGTACTTAAATATAGTAATATTGTGGTAATACTATTCTAAGCTATCTCGAAAATTAGCAATTCGACGTCGCTTTGTCTAACATGCATTTACGATGAACGAGCCCTTATCAACAACCGAGATAATAATATTAAATCCAGCATCGTACAGACAATAATCTCAAGCCATCAGACATCGTGCATTCTAACTGAAACTCAAACAAAGCATTCTAAACCCTTTATCTATGTAGCACCGTCTAATTACCAACCAAGTTTTCCTATCTAATGTCTCACTAATCCTAGCCGAAGTATCTACGGGTAGAAGACAAAATACCGTGTTCAATGCTGCGGTTTACGTCAGTAGATTTTGTAATTAATCGAGAAGCTCTTAAGGTACAGCACATTAAAGCTACGCAAACCACACAGTTTGTCAAATGAATAAATATCTCGTCCCTTTAGAAGAATAATGCCTTATCTTCAGATAAAACTAAAATGAAATTATTATAAATTTGGCATCAAAAACCGTTAACTATCAATTGATCAAATTTGTATTTTGTAAAATACTGACTAAAGAATAAAATAAAAATTTATCAATCGATAGTTTACGGTTATTAATGCCGAATTTTTTAATAATTTCATTTTTGTTTTATGTGAAGATAAAACATTATTCTTCTAATGGGACGATCTATACTATATGCATATACCTAATATTATAAATCTCTAGAACTAGTGGTCCGATTTGAAAAAATATTTTAGTATTGGATAGCCTATTTATTGAGGAAGCATATAGGTAATATATAACGTAAAACGCTAATATAACGCTACGGCCAATAGAAGGTGAACAGGGGCCAAACAAACGCCGGAAGCGTAGCCCCGCGCGACGCCTTTAATACCTAAATAATAAAATATACTTACCATGTTTCAGAATCGTTTGAATTAAAAGGTATATTCGGTAAAAGGTAATAAGTAAAATATCCATCAACACTGTCCGTTCTTTTTTAAGGGAGGGGAGGGGGGGCGGTACTCAAATATATTTTAAATAATAAAAGGTTTAACTCTTAATTCTAAAGTTCATGAGTGATATCTTGAAGAAAAAACAATTCAATCTATCTATCTTATTAATGGCTTCTTTCGCAATCATTCGCTATCATTATTTAGTATGCATGACAACACTGAAGAATGAATGAAACCAATTGACCGTTCAATAACAAAATTAATCAAATCATATATTCACACCGTCACAATTCGCATCTTTATAATTATGAAAGAGCTTTCACTGTGTTTTATCGTACATTACCAGTATTATTACAGGAGTGAAAAGAGCTATACATTGCTGAGAGTGGTAATTTATTCATGTACGAGAAATGTAATGTTACCTAATTACCAGAATTGTCTCGCCTTGAAACAGGACTGCCTAAATGTGAGAATTTTGTCGTAAATGACGCGATTTATCTGAGTAACAACCACTACGTTGATAAAAACAAAAGACTCTTTGTTTATAGCGGTCAGTAGTATATAGAAATACATAGTACGGTTATAAATTTGTTAATTATTTTATCGTATCTTTAATTTGAAGTAACTACAGGTGACAAGAGCACTTCGAAAAGGAAAATTCGAAAGAAACCCTATACTAACCCATCTGGTCAGTGTGGTATAGTAGGCTTAATTCGCTCTACATTCGTTGCAGGAGACCCGTGTCCAGCACTGGGACGTTTATGGCTTGGAAATTCGATGAGCAATGGTGGCGTATACGAAAGTGACTGGACATGCTAAATGTAGATTTCACTTTGAAGAATTAATTAAAACGGTAAGTCCGATCCCGAATTGGGTAGCTTAAATGAATTATAAACATAATAAAAAAACATATTTCAGGTATTTACATACATTAATAGTGGATATACATAAAAACCCCCTCAGCTCTTTAAATCCAGAAGAAAAGCCCCGAGGCTAGCAGTGGGACATGTTTTTGTATCCATAGTTCAGTTTATGTAAGTAATATGACATGATATGTATGCCAAACAAAACGATGTCGAATCTTTAAAGAACACATTTCAAATAGAAATTTCTCCAAAATTTATTCTAAATAACACTCAATTAAATTTGACAAAAACTTTATAGAATTTATAGAGTTAGCGATTCTCACGTACAAATGTCTTACAAGTAAGTAGTTTATTCGATTTTCTTGTTATTTCTGTTCAGTGTGCGATTGAAATGTTACTAACGAGCGAACTGTTCGCACTGGTAACAATGTGCATTTGAAACACCTATTACAGATGTATGGATGTCGTACACAGAACACCTGTATTACTCAACCAAAATTGTAATAGGTCTATGCGACTGAAGATCATTTACACCTATTAAATTATAATATAACGGGTCTACGTCACGTATTATATTTAAGGAATACGAAAATACCTTATTTGTTTGCCCGACGTTTCGGTCGAATTACACCGACCGTGGTCACGGGCTGACTGGAGCGGTGCCGAGCGTCGTTCCTGATGCGTGCGGGTTTCTGCTACTACCCTCACTTTGGTCATTTATATTTATAGTTTTTAAACTGTCGGTACTTCGACACACTAATAACGTCCTGAGAGGCAGGGTTAAAAGATCATTAACACCGTACAAAATTTGCAAGGCATTTCTCATGATTCCGAAATTTTCAGTGAAGTATCAAGAGAAATGTATTTTTAATTATTTGGTGAGGCCTGTATCCAGTAGTATACGTCATTGTGCTGATATGATGACGATGATTTTATTATGCCTTTCTTCATAAGGAAGTTTGAAGATTCATTGGAAAAAAGAAAACTAAAAAAAGGAAATTTGAGTTGTTTTATCAATCCTGTTTGTGGTGTTTCCTGAGCGCTATAACATGTCCTCCTAACGTCCATGAGTGGCGGTAAACACTTACTACTGCCACTTCAGGCAATAAAAAAACAACATTTCAATTTCTATCTTTGTTCAACAGAGTTTACTTTATTTAACAGGCGCTAGGCGTAGCATTGTGGTACTAAAATATTCATTACGATCATCGAGGTTAAGCAACACTCAGCAAGGTCAGTCCGTGATGGGTGACCGTTTGTGGCAATTTCATTCTCGAGCGTCTCCGTGCTTCGGAAGGCATATAAAGCCATTGGTCCCGGTTACCACTTAATATGTTAATCGTTAAGTCAAGTTGGAAACCTTCTGGGTAACTTTATAAATTCCAACACCAGATCCTGCCTCAAGCCCACACGATAAGAAGAAAAAGATTTATTTGATAATTATGTAGTTATCTTCGTGTTTGGCGTAAAACTGTTTACAAAGTCCAGAATTGTAGCTAGTTCACTCATTCTTGTTCAATCCTTTCAAATAAAATCGCTCAATTCGATAAAAATCACTTTGAAGACGAAACTCGATTGTCTTATTCCAGCCGTTGGTCAGTTTGAAGTAATCTAATGTGCGACGCCAAGACTTGCCGTAGAGGCAGGGTTGACCGACATGACAATCACACTGAATGTTATTTGAATGTATATTAGATTGATAGGTTCTGATATTATTTAATATTATTTATTTCTTACAGCGTGGTATAGAAGGGTAAATTCCCTCCAAAATGTTTGGAGGAAACCCAGTTTATATCTAAATATATACTTGCATAATATATTATGTTTATTCTAATGTTGTGTTCGTGTTTTATTTCTATAAATATTGTACTTATTTCAAATGCGTCTTCGTCTTATCATCATTTAAGATTGACTGGTAAATAATGCCTTTCCCATTAAATCTACATATGCACCTACTCTGCATTACGATAATAAATATCTAACAATAATGATAAAATTGGGTATTTCTCCTCATAATAATTATATAAGATACAAGTTTAATAGGCGATTAATTCTATTAAGTACATACTTGCATGATAGGTGTTCTAAACGGTTATAAAATTGCGTTCCAACAGAGTGACCTTGGTGGTAGATTGATTGCCATCCGCGTAGTTTGTATGAAATTTGGTTTACAACAGCCGGCTACACGGTTGGAATCAAGGGCACCTCTGTGGAAGGCAAGTTTATAACCATGTAGCACGGCTTTAAGTGAGGAACCGGTGTCTAAATTAGGCATAATAACCTAAAATCAATAAAGGTTTACAATTTGTAATGTAGTACGAAAAACACAACACACACACACGCACACACACACCACATAACTGATACTACTAATACTGATACTCTACATACCTATATAACAGTTTTTCCCAGCCCTACAGTAATCGAGCTAGACGTAGTCGTCAATTGGGTTTGTGTTCCCGCTCGATATGCAGATGGCCCCTCGTTAGAGCCCGCTCTTATATAACCACCTTTATACAGCGCCTAATACATTCACTTGTACAGCTCCACGTTGGCGTTGTTTATGATCTCCGTATGTAATATATTGTTGAAATACTATAATAATATTCTACCACATTCACACAGCACAATCTAGTCCCAAATTAAGCAATTATTATATTTAGTACTTAAGTTATTAAGTACCTACTTTTTTGTTAATACATTTTATAGATAAATAACACCCAGACACGGAACACACAATCATGCTCATCACACAAAGATTTGTCCTGGGTGGGAATCGAACCCCCGACCTCCGGCTTAGCAGTCAGGGTCACTAACCACTAGGTCAACTGGCCAGTCAATTGAAGTACTATTAAAGTCAGAAAAGGACACATTTAAAAGTAGGCAGCTTTGTCGTTCGAAAGAAATAAATATTCGTTTAATTATCTATCATCATCATCATCATATCAGCCCAATGACGTCCACTGTTGAACATAGGCTATGTTACAAAGTAACTGTAGGAAAAGTCATAAGTTATAAAACAATAATATTAATAATAAGTACAAAATTTTGTCTCATTAGCAAAATATTGCGATTAATCAACAGCTTACACAATCCATTTGTTACCCAACCACTTTTTATAATAATACCTTGTATCAACGACTGTATAACTGCCTCGGTGGCGCAGTGGAAAGTGTATACGACTGCTGTGCAAGAGGTCCCGGGTTCGATTCCCGGGTCGGGTGAAAATTGTATTGGACTTTTCTATCATGAAATTCCAGTATTGACATTTTCCCGGAGTTTGGTAAACAAATGTTCCCGGTAGATGACAATAGGCTCGCCCCCTATTTCATGGGACCAAACATAGCTGGCGAAATGTGGGTGTGAAACACCTCTGCCTACCCCTTCGGGGAAAAAGGCGTGATGCTATGTTATGTTATGTTGTATCAACGAAAACAGAATTAAAATTATACCAATATTTTAATAATCCCTCTAGTGAGTCCGGCGAATTAAAATCAATACGTATACACATAAAGAGCTGACCACGTAATATATTTAACTTTTAGTGAAATTTGAACTATTAAATGATGTCCGAAACGTAATTATAACTGAAACAGATAAACAAACGTTAAATGATATAATATTAGTTAATGTTTGTTGGCTTTTTGTTATAAATTAAAAGCGCTCGTTAAATTCGATAGCAATTTTATGCGACTATGACATTTAAACATGTACAAAAATACCAATGTCGCAACGCTGTCCTTCTAACGTTCTGTGATTTTCAAAATTGAGATGAAAATAACATTTGATCATTACATTGCGGTGTAGTTTTCAGTGTATATCACACTCCGCCTCGCTCTGTCTGACTAAGCCTTTACAGTGAAGTCTCAACAGCTTTGAAGCTACAGGCTTTGAAGACATCAGTTAGTACATTGATTTCTTTCTCTCAAGAATCTCCAAAAAAAAAGCTACTGGGTCATTTAGGCAGTGTTCTACCATAATCTAAAAATGATTCCCAAATCGGGCTACCCATTTTAATGAGTGATTGGTAAAATATTGGTTACCACGCCATATTTTCTCTGAACAAAAGACTTATTACGTCGCTATAGTAACATACTAGCAACGGCCTTGGTAATACAATCCTTAATTACACAAGTTTCCCAGATAAAACAGCTATTACCGATATAATTTCATTTTCTAACTAAAAATATATGAACGACGTCGAAGTCAAACGTACTCGAACGCTTCAAATAAACAGAGAGTGCTTGACGTCGGACGTACTTCAAATCGACTGACGTTGGATGGGTAATGAGTGTGGGCATTTTTATAATCTACACTCAATTGAATATCAGACCTTATTTAGATGAGTGTTTGGTAATCGTCTACTGTTTATGAAGTGAATTATGGATTTTTTGCAGTGTTTTAATACTGGGTTTTTTTACTTTTTGATGCATGAACATGCAATTTATTAATTGTATGTGTCCTTCCCGCGAATATACATTTCACTGATTAATTTTACGATTATATATTTATAGAAATTTTTAAATATTTGTTTTGTAATTTGGTTCATTGACAGCTTGAACTTGTAAACTAAATTATTTTAAACGGAATATTCTTAAGTTAATTGTTGTGTACAAGAGTAGGTTTAATAACAACCTAATATTTACCTGATGGTAACTTTAAAACTTAGTTCAGTTAAAATCAATAGCATCCCTAATTAAATTACCAAGGCAATATATTATAAAAGCTTAAATTTTGGACACACTTAACGTGCCTTAACATTAATTACTTTATCCTCACGAAGCGTTCCACTTAAATATTGATTATCTTCTAAACAGCCGCAATAGGACTTTCAAATGATACGGTACGACTACGATTCGGCTTTTAGGCTTGCTGAAATTGTAAGTTCAAAATTAACTCTATCTATCTGTTTGTTATGTTTTCACTGCTATACCACTGTAACGATTTGAATGAAAAACATGATTTAAAGATTTAGTAACTTCTTCTTACTATTCCAATGTGTTTCAAGTTCAATTATTTAAATGAGAATTGCAGAACCAAAATTTTATATTCGATAATATCATAGCATTCACCATTTTGACAGAACCAGCGCAAGCGATAACTCGGGAATAAGTAAACGACTCCATTTGCACTACTGACAGATTAAAAATATATGACAGCAAACGTCAAACATAAAAACTCAAGGCCAGTAAATGTGTTTTAATATTAAAAATAACTGATATTAATCTCAGGTAAATTAAATTTCACTGGGAATAAGTAGTGTCTTATAGTAGCTCTTAATTTTATGAAAACTGGTCATCATAATATATATATGTATATTAGAAGACAACTAAAAAAATAGGAAATATTCACGAATGACGTCACGGTTGCAGTAACGTGTAAAAGCTTTCGTCTGGTATACATTAGTGACATGACACCATTTACACGGTAGCCGAATGAACGTTGAAAGGGCCTTACATTACCAGCTAACCAGCTCACTAATTAAAAGTAATTCTATGTTGGAAAGTTTACTTTAATCATTGCAATTTAAGTTTATAGTAAACTAACTTATGCCTACGGCTTCTCCCGGATGTGCCACGGGAATTAACATAACATAGCGTTACGCCTTCTATCCCTGAAGGGGTTGTCAGTTAAGTTTACGCACAAACTATTCCAATGCAAAATTCCGTTCAAAAGTCACTCCAATTGCAACGTCAAAGAAGGACTCACAAATTAGTAAAAACGCAATCGTTCTTATTTCTATAAACTAATACTATTATTAGTATAGTTTGGATGTTTTTAACCTAAAGTGCGTAACTATCACACTTAATTTTACTTAGCGTGTATTAGATACCTACTGTCGAACGCCTAATTTTTTAATAGATAGAATAGTAGAAAAATAAAACAAAAGAGTACACAAAACAACGAATGTTTTAAAACTAAATTCTATGTGGCCAGTGACACAAAAAAGGTCGTCTTTAAAAAACTAATACTATAAGGTCAGTGACACTAAAGAGGCTATAGTCTACAACTTGTGTATGGAATACTATACAGCTTTTGTCCTTACACGTTAGGTTATGCATGACGGTTTATGATCATGACTTAGGTTAAAACCTAGCGTAGGTATATGAGAGACTTCGTGATTTCTTCGTGCCTTGAGCTTTCAAAGCAAAGCATCGCATAATGTAAAGGGTTCCCTAAATAAACTAAGATTAGAGGAAAGCGGTAATTTATAGATGTTAATATAACGATATAATTATATGTTTGTTTACATTATAATCGCTTTGTGTTGTTAGTCGGTAATCTTCAAATGATAGTATTGAAGATAATCTACAAAGGATTACTGCAGAACTTAATGGTTAATGAATCAATTTGAGTGGTTTTGTCTGCGGCCTTCTTAACGTGTTAATGACCCTGAAATTGTGTAGACATTTACGAGGCATAAAATTTAAGGAATATTGAGAAGGATATTTTGTTTGAACAAAACATAGCATAGCTTTTTTCCTCGAATATGACAGAGGTTCATCACACGTACAATTTGCTAGGTATGTTTTATCCCATATTATACGGGGCTAGCTTATTGCCACTAACCGAACCGGACTAATTTCGAGACTCCGGCTGTTATTAAGAATTTCAAAGCCGAAAAACCCAATACCATTATATAATCACGTAAAAACTGAAAGTAACCTGTAAGACATTAAACTACCAACAGAACAGACATAATAATAAGAATAATTTATTTGCAATAACTAAAGTACAATATTACATAAGTTCTTGATGTCCTTTTAAGCAAATATATGCCTGTGCTAGGTGAACTTCGCTCTTCCGTAAATTATTTTACAAGTCTTTTTTGACTACATTTTATTTAACAAAAAAAACAAAATAAAAATACACACTAGTAGTTTAGGAAGTAGGTAGTTTATACGGATTTATACAGACATAGCTATAAATTCGTATAAACTACCAATCAGATGGTTACAAACAAAACAACGGACAACGTTCCATAACACAAGACGCCGTACTCAAACTATCCGTCAGCAACTCCAGCATTTCCCCTTGCCAAGTACGTCTACAACTGTTCTCGGAAGACACGTCTCGTCTACCCCGGTCTTGTGACGCATCCGTACACGTCTGCAGAGCTTCCGCGCCCAGAATACGAACCATTTTCCTGGAATGATGCAGTATATTGTGGCTTAATATATTTATAGTTTATTAAGACTGGCCTGTTGGCGTAATGGTTAGTGACCCTGACTGCTAAGCCGGAGACCGTGGTTTCTATTCCCATCATCAAGGACAAATCTTGGTGTGATGAGCATGGTTGTTTGTTCAGTGTATGGGTGTAACTTATCTATAATATTTACAAAAAAGAATTATCTATGTACCTACCTAGTTTATCAGTTGTTTAGTACCCATAACGCAAGCAAATATTATTTCTTAATTTGGGACTAGATGGCGCTGTGTAAATATGGTAAAATATTATTATTATTAAACCTTTGCTAGAATAGAGAAATTTGTGGCTATTGAAATTTGAATAATCGCTTTATTGATATTCGTTGGTTATTTTTTATTTATTATTACATTAAGTATACATGTATTTATTTATTCCATGACACAGCTGCTAACATAGCCTTTTCGTTCTTACATCATCTGTTGGCATGTTGTTCACTCCGTTGGAGGAATACAGATTGAAACTATGTATGTTTTATACAATGTGAATAATTACAAAATTAACCAGTAATTCACGTGGTATAGTAAGACCAAAACCTCTAATGCGCCGTAGTAATTCTTCTAACACTGAATTCAAAACAATTATTCAAACTAAATAAACCACCATAAGATAGAACCTAATTTACGTAAAGATTTACCTTACTAATAATAATATATTATGATCTAAGAGCCGAGTCTATTTGTACAACACCGAAATTACACAATAAATTATCTAAACAATCTTTATGTTGGGAGCACTCATACATTTACGCGTATCTTTCACTCGTATCTGGCTTGGTACGCAGTTTCTAGTTTTGGGCGCTAATGATAAGCAAAGGGTAGCTTTGTGACTCGTGTACATAGGACTGAGTAAATATGTGGTCTCGAAACCGTATGTAATGTGATAATAAATGAGGCTGATTGTACATGGCAACGGAAAACTTTTATTCGTATATTTTTATCATCAACAACCAACACTCATCACAACACACTGCGCGGGCTAAGCATACCCTACTCGCAATCTATCGACATTGGTTTGAACGATTTAATAATAAAAAGGTTTAACAAAGAATAATCAAAAAAATAGTTCATGATCGGCTGAAAAATCGAGTAACACATATACAAAAACATACGTGTTGAATTGAGAACCTCCCTCCTTTTGTTTTGGAAGTCGGTTAAAAATAACAACGAACGTTTAAAATTTTACATTCAAATATCGAAATTGCGAAGATATTTCGTTAATATGCTAGTTAATCGAATTGGTTCAATGGTTTATTTCGAGTTGGTCTCTTGGTTGTCGTCAATGAGATGTATTATGATTCAATATCGGCCCACACCTAAATTTGAAGTGCTAACCTTCAAACTGTTGCTCGAAACTGATTAACTATTGACCGAGCAGAAAATCTATAAACTGCGGAGGCTCTTATTTAGAATTTCCTACAAAATAAACAGCTGATTCAGTCAAACACGTGGCCGGTTTATAATGGTTAAATTTAGCAGCTGTCAGCTGTATTCGTATTGTACACAAGGCTTAACTCAGTACAATATCACGTGGCATTCTTGTTTCGTTGTAAATATTTGTTTTGCTAACACTTTATACTACGAGTGGGTTCATAATGGTAGGTCCTAAACTAACAATAAGTGAGCATAACTGAAAGTAGCCCGCCGTTCCGTTGTAATATACCGCGTCCTCAATAAAGCTGAGAAAATACACAAATTGGGAAAGATCTGTATGTATATATGCAGCTGGTATCTCGCTTACGATATTCTGCTTTATTCGTTCAGTGTTAGAACATGAAATTGGACGAAACCGACTCATTAAAGTCGTTACTTATGTTGTTATATGATTGGAGCGTAATCACAATTTACATGCAATTGTCAGATCATTGAATATTTTAAAATATTAGAAACTTAAAATGTACCTACTCGTATATGTAAGGGGAGTTATATATTTAATCTTCTTCTTATCGTGTGGGCTTGAGGCGGACCCTGGTGTTGGAATTTATCAAGTCGCCCAGAAGGCTACCAACTTGACTTAACGACTACCACATTAAGTGGTAACCGGGCTTTACGTGTCTTCCGAAGCACGGAGACGCCCGAGAATGAAATTGCCACAAACGGTCACCCATCATGGACTGACCTTGCTGAGCGTTGCTTAACCTCGATGATCGTAACGAACATCTTAGTACCACAATGCTACGAGCACCTATTAAACTCTATAAATTATATATACCTAGCAACCTATTAATACCACATATATAATGACATATCATCATCATATCAAATCGTAGCAAGTGGAAGGAAATAGTCTCTGCCTACCCCTTTGTTGGGAAAGAGGTGTGATCTATATGTCTGTGTATCATCATCATCATCATTACAACCCATAAATGTCTCACTCCTCCAAATTTATTTGAGGAGACACGCGACTCCGCTAAAAAATTTACGTGCCCGTAAATATATATCATCATCAGCAACCCATTAAGTCCCACTGCTGGGCTCGGGTCCTCTCCTCTACCTATCTATAAATGATATATTGCCGAATAAAAATATGTTTGAAGATGTAAAACATAAATAATGGTTGTAAAACAAAACCAGACTATTTGAGAATAAATTAGAGAACTATAACCGTGTCAACCCTAAATTATAATAAAATTCAAGGGTACGGTCCTGGCAAGAATAAGTCACCTGATTAATTTAGATGGGTGTTCTTTCCTTCAAGTTTGCGATTATATCTCGAATTTAATCTTCTAACTTGGGACCTGGGCTTATTGGATTAACAAAATTCACTAAGTCGCCCACTTCTAATTACGTTTCACTTTTGAAAATATTAATTATTATGAAACTTGGCGGGTCCGTGTTGAAAATAATTTGGAAGTAGAAATGGATAATAGAGATCTTATTGTCGTCATATTTTATCACTTATTATGATAAGTAAGAAGTTGACTAGAAATTTATTTGCAAGAAAGGTTCTAGATTCTGACTAGTTAAAATTAAATTTAGGAAATAGGTAAATCACATGATAAATATTGTCTAAAAAACAAAAATTATTATTTTTACTTACCAAGAAAGCGCATGGAATTTACCTATCCAATACGTTTCTACGGCTTGACTATAATAGCAAATGGAATCATAAAATCAGACAAGCTGATCTCGGGACCGTATGAGATAGAAAGATAAAGAGGGAGAGAGTTCCTTGTCGGCAAATAATAGATATTATTGATTGTATTTTTATATGAAGCTGACCATAACCAATGCAGAGAATGCCTAGTATGTTTATGTGCTGCGTTATTGATAAGAATATACAAACAAAGTAACCCAGAAATAAAATTAATACGAACAAAATCGTAATCGGTACTTGCACAAAATACTGATGTAAAACAATGGGAATTATAAATTATGTAGAATGAAGCTTAATAGAATAGATGCTTATTACGTCATCAAGGTGGTAAGGTTGCTTTCATTACAAACATGCCATCTTTAACTTGTATTGTAACTAATGTGTTTTCAGTTTTTTTTTATAACATCTAGTTGGTGTTAAATAAAATATTTTGTCACCATGACTCCGATAAAGACAAAGATAAATGATTCATAGCCTTAGGAACATTTTCTTTAAAGTTATAGTAAGTCTAATTAATTTTAACTAGTTGAAGAACAAGGTTGACCTCATCACCTACTTCGCTGTTCGCTGTAACGAATCAAAACGAAAATCATTAACTTCGTTTGCAATTCAAATTATTCTTTGTGAACTTAGTTCGAACAGTCGTTAATTAAATTATCTAAAATTCAAAGAATTTCAACAATGTTTTGTCAAAGTGACTCTAATTTGCGACGAACTAGAATGTTTTGTATTCTATAAATTGATATCCGGAATAGACGGTGAGTATTTTAGGCTTATGTGGAAAGAATGTTGCTACGCTTCTATACTGTTTATGTCCTTTTACTTACTTTTATGAAGAGATAAATGATATTTAGGATGCCGATAATCTATATTTTAAGAGAGTAACCTGTGGCTGCATGAGGTTAACAACTTTTATTTAGGGTGCTTGTAAATTTATCGCTTTTATAATGAATGGACCCTCTTCGCAATGAAAATAAAATCACATAAATAAGTGGACTGTGTGTGTATGAATGACGTGTATGAACGTGAGGGGAAGAGATGCATCACCCCAAAATTTCACCAGCTACGTTTGATCCCATGTAATAGGAAATGAATCTATTGCCATTAACCGGGCCGATTTCCAGGCTTCAGGCTGAATTTGAAGACAGTAAAACTTAATACCGGTTTTGCCTAGCCCGTGGATCGGAAGGGACCTCTTGCCCAGTAGTCATATACATACCGATACAATCTATTTATAAAGTTTAGTTTTGTTGACGTTGTGTTGATGAAAATTATCGAAGTCATAAATAAGGTTATATACTTCATTAGAATTAATATCTTCTGTGACCTTATATCTCTAAAATATCCTCAAAAGATAGTATATTGCCTCATTTGCACATGAACCACCTAAACTAAAATATCTCGTCACGACTCACGATGGGTCACATAAGCTGTCCCTTTTCAAGGTACAACATCGGGGTGCGTTAAGGGTCTAAGAACGAATGCAAATACGTGACTTCACCACAATCCAACCACTAGCCTTATAACGCTATCCCTCACCTCAAATGCACTATTCTGAAATATATATTACTGTCTCTTTTACTCGTATTTCTTTTCCGCATCGTTTGAATGGGATGCCAATATCTAGTGTAGTAGTTCAAAGTTCAAGATAAATATTTAGTGTAAATGTTTTGTAGAAAGTTTTGTAAAGTTCGCCCAAACAAAGTTGTGTGGTATACATGGCGAGTGTCCTCGCAAATGTTAGTATATCGCGGCTAAACTTTATACGGCAAAGGTTACATAGTCGCTCAAATAAAACAAACTTGTTTAGTTTGTTTGTTGTTTTAAAACAAAGGAATAGATAGTTGACCTACTTGGCATATTTCATTGATAGTTCTCTATAAAATATGACTAGAAGTTCTAACCTTATCACTTTTAAAAAATATTTATCTTTACCATTTGTATACTGATTATAACTACCGTAAGCAAGTAATATATGAGAATGTATGAAAAGACTGATGAATGTTGAAGAAGCCAAAGATGTATGTAATAGTAGTAGTAGTAATCAATAGTTATATGTAAGCAAGTTAGCGTGATAAGATAAAAAACAAAATACGCGCGATCAATTCGATTATGTGAAGCTAGTGGATTATTACAATACCAGGGATAGCGTATGTTGTTTAAGTTTTTATTTAGCTGCTATTAATCAAGAACAAAACACGCTGTTTTAGGGAGTTGTCAGTGAACTGGCCGTAGGCAAATTTACTGACACTTTTTCTGGCTTTGTATGACGTTCATAAATATCATGTATGTGATCCAAATGAAATAAAAAGATTTGACTTTGACTTTGACTTAGTTCAACATTCGATATAGCGCGTTTTTGGCACCGGCTACTCACAAGATAGTGAAGTGGGTAACATTATAGGTATACTTTGATGTTGTTTATATCTCACTGTCAATGCACTAGAGAGCTGAATTCAAATAGACAGCGGACGCGATAGTACAGCTAAGAGGAATGAGTATTTGAACACGTAAGTAGTTATCACGTTGCCCTCGCGCTCATGCCACGTCATTGCCACGCTCATTCCTCATCCTACTTACCGCGGCATGACTTGAACTAACATCTAAAACTTACGGTAGAAAATGCTAAGTCGGAATTGGAGGTAGTGCTAGAACTACCTCCAATTCCACCCAGTAATCGAGCCGATCGACACAAACTTAAGATTTAACTGGAATCAATATTCAGGATAAGTTAGAATTCGATAGTGAATGTATAACTGCAGTGAAAGTTAGGACAAAGAGCCGTTAGTGACGTTCATTAGCTTAGATGTTGGTTTGTGTTCGTTAACTAGACGTTTGTCGGTGAATAGACTACTCCCGATCATTGATTGGTGTAACTCCGCTGCAGATAGATTGGGAAACTAGTTTGTTGCAGTGATTTTGGAAACTTAGAAGTTATTATTAAGATCAAGTTTTGTAAACACAATCATAATCTTCAATTTTCAGAGACATAATGTATTTTAAAATTGTGAGTTATGAATAAATTAATTTTCAAAATTTTATTGACAAACATCTTTCTTTTTTGTTTCACTTGTTTATTTTTATATGTGGCACTGCTTTATTTCATTGATTAAAAAGTCACGGGTTAAAAAGGTGATTTTTCATTTTTCTATCCAATATAACTAACTAAAAACTATCTACTTGCATATCTACAAGAACTATTTACAATACTATAAATAAACAAATGGTAATGTGGACTAGGCGTCAAAGTATTCGTCGGCATCACTGTCACAAGGGAAAGTGCCCAGAAGGCTAGCAGCATTGCCACGCTGGATGGCAATGCTGATTCTCTGTGCGAGATAAAAACCAGCCCTCTGGTCACGTGAAGTGTTGATTAACCGCGTCGCTAGTTCATTATAAACGCGGAGGGCACTCGGACTCCATGAACCTAATGTTTCGACCCCAAACGGCTCAATAATAATAACTAACTGTATACTAATACTCGTATTATAAAGAGGTAATGTTTGTGAATTTAGTTGAAATAAATATTAATGAATCACAGAAAAATTTACTCCGCACGGCGATTTTAGTGACGAGGTGAGCACCTTAACCTCTTCTCCACGGTGAGAGTCAAAGTCAGACTAAGCCCTGTGAAAATACTACTCCAATAAAATGTATAAACAGTTGGAAGTATCATTATTTCCTTCTTAACCCTTCGCACATTGGAAGTAAGAACACCCACATCAAAGTATAAATCGGAAAGTTTTGACGCGCGTCACAGTGAGCTAAGTAAGCCTCTTTGTGACGACGGATGTTTAATCCTCGCTAGGTAACTCAAGTGCCAGTAAAACTAACAAGTAAGCTTTAGTACCGTACTATATTGAGATAAAAGAGACATATAGGTACTCGTAATCTTTTCAAGAAAAACTATAGCAGTAATATAGGCGTAGAAAAAATATAGTGTATCTATATACACAGTGAACTTTTAGTCTAATTATAATACGTCTAGTCATATTATACGAAAAATAAATAAAAAATATATTATTAATTTAATATAAAAATTTTGACTGTCACCGTGGCGCAGTGGTTAAGGTGGTCGCCTCGCCACTACATCGCCGTGCTGGGTGACGTGGGTTCGATTCCCACACGAGACAAATATTTGTGTGATTCATAGATATTTGTTTCTAGTCTGGGTGTACTTTGTGTCCGTTAGTTTCATGTTTGTAAAGCTCCCCGCGACACAGGGCTCGTTCCCTAGTGCGGGCGTTGTCTTTTAAAAAGAAGAAGAAAGAAAAAAGAATTAATATAAATTAAGTATAGTATATTAAAGTTGTCGACATAGCTCATCGAATTGCATCGCTAAATTGGCAATGAGCAGGACACATAGCTTGTAGAACTGATGGCCGAGTGGCGGCCACGTATTGGAACGCGCAGCGTAGGATTGCCCCCCACCAGATGGACCAACAACCTGGTCAAGGTTGTGGTCGGCTGTAGGTTGCAGGCAGCACAGGATTGCTTGCAGTGGCGTAAATTTGGTGAGGCCTATATCCAGCAGTGGACGTCGTTGGGCTGATATGATGATTATGATAGTATAGGAGAGGTAGGGTACAACGGATAATCCCCACTCAAACTGAGCTGCCCGCCTGGAGAAGTACCACACATCCAGAATACCGCAGCCATAATAACATTGTGTGGATTATGGACCAACCCGCATTAGGCCGGCGTGTGTGGCTTATGGCCTAAACCCTCTCTCTAGGTAGATATATTATGTATGCTGGTTTTTTAACTTTTTTTTTTAATAGATTTATTCACTTTCAGATACATATTTTTTAAATTTTTTACACAATCGCCAAACTGCACAAGCAGTTTGTTGGCGAAAGAGGCGCTCTTATTAACTAAATACATTATAATTAAAATTTAAACATTGTTTAATTCAAAGTTTTACAAAACTCCAGTGAAATGGAACTCAATATTGTTACGAGACATTGTGTATAAAGATATACACAATGTCTTTAAGTATTTCCTTAATTATGTGAATATAAAATAATATGAAAATTAAAAATCTTACAATACTATGAATTTCATATTGTTACATACAAAATACAAATAACTGTATATAATATATATAACTGTGAGAGATTTGGTAATCTGTTACTGACTGACTGAATCAATCGGATAAACTTTACTTGAAATTCTTTAACAATACGATAACAACCACCTATAATTCTTAAAAATTTATTGTAATGCCAATTAAGTTACATAGCCGCTCATTGTTTAATTATAATAACAAGACTATTCCTACAACTAAACAGGATAATTTCACTGGAAATATAACAATTGGTAAACAAACCTTCATGACGATCTAACGGAAGTAAAACTTGCTAAAACTAGCGATTTTGCTCGAATATTATTATCTAAACGAAACACTCTTTCATTTTCTTAATATAGAAGACTAGAAGTCGCGCGGCGACTCGCTCCCGTCGCTTTTGTTTGGCCACTGCTCAGCTTTTATTGGCTGTAGCATGATGTTATATATATACCCTATAGCCTTCCTCGATAAAAGGGTTATCCAACACTATAATATTTTTTCAAATCTGACCTGTAGTTTCTGAGATTAGCGCGTTCAAACAAACAAACTCTTCAACTTTACAATATTGGTAGAGATTCCTTGATCAATAGTGAAGAGATGAGAGTCACAATGGTAAAATTTTATATGGCATTTCAATTTAAATAAAATTCTCTTAATAATCAGATATCATTTTTTGAATACCTATCCATACAGACATACAAATATCTTTTATGTATTTATTATATAGAGAGCTTTATAAGGAACATCGTAAAAATAAACGCTTCCGCAGACAGAGACCACGGTTGGCATTGAATTAAACATAAAGATAACAATAACATTTATTTCTTTTACATTCAAATGAGGTAAGGCCTCCCCCTAAAATAGCCTTTGAGAGCATACTTAAGTTTTATCATGGCAGCTTTCATTTTTCTTGCAACCAATAGTTTGTTCCAAGTAGTTGACGCTACATTGGTTATGTACTCGTTCATATGTACGTGCTGATATTTTAACCCCCGACCCGACGCAAAAAGAGGAGTGTTATAAGTCTGACGTGTCTGTATATCTGTGTGTATGTTTGTGGCATCGTAGCTCTTAATCGAATGGGCAGGTTTTTATGCGGTGTTTTGTTTGAAAGCTGCTATGATCGTGATAGTTCTAAGACATGTTTTATTAATATTTTTGTTTTATTATAATAGACGACGTAATAGCAGTCGCCGCGCCTATAGATTTCGCGGATCCTAGGTCTATGGCCGCGCCTTAGCCGGATTCAGCATAAAAAATGTTATATTTATCTCTACTACGATAAAAGTCTTGCTATATAATATTGTAATATTAACATTATGTTGCTTAATAGGTGTTCTACACGGTTATAAACTTGCGTTCCAACAGAGTGACCTTGATGAGAGCTTGGTTGCCATCCGCGTAGTTTGTATGAAATTTGGTTTACAACAGCCGGCTACACGATTGGAATCCACCAAGGGCACCTCTGTGAAAGGCAAGTTTTCTAACCATGTAGAAGGGCTTTAGAATTTTACAGTTGAGTGACCCTAATATGAGTGTCAAATCTTAGCCCTTACCTAAAGCCTACTTCTCTTGACATTATCTACGATACTTTGATATATGCAAAGAAACCAGGCCAAACGGAGGCTATAAACTCATCAATAATAAAACATCTCAGTACCCGAAAGACTGCGGTAGATGACACCTCCACATTTGTCAAGTTTTGACACGTAATTAGCGACATGTCGAGCACACGTACTAATTACTTCATATCAATTGTGTCGCCACTATCCGGTGATTTATCTTAGCGGACGTTTCAATAAGACTCGACCATGACTGGCAATAAAGACTTCCGACAAACAGATAGCGGCCGTAAGGAGAAAATACTTTGTTAGTAGTTAATAGTAGTTAATAGGTAGACTTCGCAATATTTTAGTTGAACATAATTATTTTTACTTGAAATAATATGATTCTTAATTAGTGTGGTCTGTGCTTTCGTCAACCGGTGAGAAGCGTAATAAAAGGTATTTAGTTTTTTTAATAGAACAAAGTGAACCGCATGTTAAGTATTATGGTGCTTATTATAAGAAAAATATTAGGCTAAAAAACCATCAAGCTACGACTCCCAGAAGTGGTCATAAATTAAAATTTTGCTTCATTGTGAAGAGGAGTACATCTTTGGGGATCATCTAAGAGTATGTCTTATCATTCAGCCCAAATACTTCCACTACTGTACATAGGCCTTACCTTATTTACGCAACAGCGAGCGACTTTATGCCGCCTGCAACCATCAGACATAATATACCTGTATATAATTAGAAGTTTATAGATAAAAATCACCACGGATATACAATTAGATCCTGAGATCTAAGTGAGCTCAGACCTAGTAGGTAAATATGGTTGATAAAAACGTATAAAGTGTATAAACGCACAGAAAGTCACCGGGCCAAACACAAGATCTATTTATTCAATAAGTCATCTTTATAATATGTAGAAATCTTTAAATCAAATACAAAAGCGCATAAAACTGCTGGATACAGCTAGTTCACCATATAACTCCACTCTTGCAAACCTCGCCAAATAAGTCACTTTAATCGCACAAAAAGATTTTGGCAGTAACTTTGAAACCGATGCTTCGAGATATCAACGTGTGTTGGCTCTTTTGTTCTTTTGAAACTCACAGATACCTAAATATTGTAGAAATATTGTATGAATACGGATAATATTCGAATTATAGTCATACAACTACTAACATATATATATATATTTGTGAATACTCAAAGTTTATACTCAGATATGCACCTTTAGGCACTTCATGCATTCTTCAAAATATATAACATTTAAAATATCTATTATAACTATCTAGTATAGATTTGCATATTTATATTTATTGAATGGCTATGGGAATAGCGAGCCCTTGTCACAGTTGCACTTCATTTAATGAAAGGTTTCTATAACTAAATTGTCTTTGCACCATTTTGTTTATAAAATAAAATATTAATTAATTATTTACAGTTAGTTTAATTACGATCCCAGACATTTCGATTTTGAATTGTGCTCGTATTCATAACGTAAGTATAAAATCCTTCATTTCATCATCAAAACTCATTGTAAGACTTGAAATATTAAGTAGAATCAAAATCCAATAACAATAAAACAGTAAGCAGTAGTAATCTACATAAGAGACTTCACACGGTAACGAAGGATAATCACCTTCAAAGAATTCAAATATCACTATTTTACATTGAAACACTTCTTAAGTATTGGTAAAAATTCAGCTTCGTGAATTTTTCCCAACATTCCCACAAGATCGTTGGCAATTACGGTCTTATCTTCTATGCGAATTTTCTGAGCGCCTTTAAATAGCCATCATTTTCCCTAGCGGGTAGAGGGGAAGGCACTTCAGCTTAATTCTCAAAAACGGAACAGTTATAAAAGCGCATTACGTTTATATCACATGAAGCAACAGACTTCTTTGGAGTGGTGCAATAAACATTAAAGGTGCTTGTGTATATGGAATGTTTGTATGTCAGCGATATATAAATCGACTAAAGTTCTGAGGGCCTACACGGAATTTTGATGTTCGACTTATGCCCAGTTTCTGAGCCGTCAAATCGCGGTTATTGATAAGATAATATATAAAACAAATTTAAAAATAACAGTTGTATAAGTAAACTAGTTCTATTGTTTTACTTTATAAATAATTTAGTCAGGTTATACTTTAATTGATGAATAACTTTAATCTGAGAATTTTGAAACTGAATATTAGTCGATTTTGATATCGTTGTCAAATGTTTGAAAATGTAAAAATAGAGTAACCTCCGCTGAAACTAAATTGCTGCTTGGGGAAGTACCTTTCTAGAAGACTGCAACCATAAAAATATTGTGCTTGGTGCATTGCTGGTGAGTACTGATATCCAGAGCTCATTTGGGAAAGTGTTTAGTGTTGTCCCTGCTAATGTGGTGTTTGCTCGCCTATTTCCAATCGTCGTAGAATAAACTCGCGCACAGACAGACGGACAACGATGTAATTCCTTAAGGGTTCCGTTTTTTCCTTTTTAGGTACGGAACCCTTAAAATACCATTTCGTTTTGAAGCCCGTTCTTACGAAAGTTAAAACAGAAATGATAATTAAAAAATATACATATCTCTGTAAATACCAACAATGTATAAACTTCCTTAAGTAAAAGAACCTACCTATAATATATATTGCATCTTCTGAACCTCGGTAACGAATATAATCCACTCAATCATTTTTATTACTCGTCACAAGAGGCGGCTAATGGACGGAATTATATTATGAGGAGTACAATTCCAGATTGATTTGATACTCGACGACAGTTTCCTTGAAACGTACCCTTATATGATTGTGGATTATTCAATCAAAGTAATCAGGTCGAAAGTAAATCGAAAGGTAAAGAAATTTGCATAGCGATAAGCACCACAAACATAAAACATAAATATGATAGATAAAGAAAGTTGTAACAGTAGTATAACCATTATCTAACAGATGGCGTTAGTAGAAAAATTAGAAGTCGGTGTTAAGATTCTCCGCGAGTGAATGACATCAACAGCCGGCTAAGGTTTCTGTGTGATTAGGTAGTAGCTAGCTACCGGTATCTAGATACCTGCACGCTATATGACTCAACCACTGCTTGAGCATACTAGTGTCTCACTCTAAAATCCTCTCACCCCCCTTATAAGCATCTACCTAGTTAGGTCTCATAGGAACGAGGGAATAGTCTGTAGTAGTTAAGTGTCTTGCAGTAACAACAAGCAACGTCTTTCATTTGCCTCGCCACCCCGTTCTACAAAGTAAAGAAAAATATTTATAAACATTTTTTCAGACATAATTCAATCACACACACGCCACACTGCGTCATCGATATTATTATTAAAGTAGTATTATGTTAAAATATCTTGTACTTAAATCTTGTTAACTATTATTAGTCATCATCATCATCATCACCATCCCAAACCACAAAAGTCCCACTACTAGGCACGGGTCTACTCCAAAGAATGTGGAGAGAATTTAACCTACTTTACCACCCGCTGAACAGACGGGTTAGTATAGGGTTTCTTTCAAATTTTCCTTTTCTTGCAATGCTCTTGACTGCATACTCGCTTAGTCTTTTACTTTTTGTTGAGATGGAGTAGTGACATTATGTATTCTTAATCTGTCACTACACTAACTATTAGTATTATTACAAAATAATTGTTTGATGGTATAACGAACTAATGCGTTAATTAATTTCAACATAAGAAAGCTTACTAGGAAGCTTCCTATAAATTATTTAAAGAATAGAATTATATAGAGTCCTTTATTTTGTAAGTGTGTCTGTAAGTAATAATAAATGTTATACATTTAATAGTTTTAATGTACTACTGAAAATACATTATTTATATTTGCATGCCCTCTACGGGTAGATATGTACGCACCACAAACAATTTTTTTTTAACAACTTGTACTATTATATCTTTGGCAAATAAAGAATCTTTATCTTTATCTAATTTATATATACCTATAATATATATATACCTCTTAGGTAACAATAGAGCAATATACTTCAAAAAAAAAAAATTCTAATACAAAACGAATGAGCTGGCCTCGCTAAGTAAGAAAATGTAATTATTTTTACTAGTTACATTACAACGCGGCTGCATTTCTCCCTTCTGGATTAACGGATTTTTCCTTCCGTAGCCTCCCGTTGAATTATTTAAATTCTCATTAGTGCTGCCCCCTAGACGCTACAAGACACAACTTGATATAAAATTCTGTTTACCTAATTATTTAGTATTTAGCGGGTTAAAAGATTTCGTGGTTCTTAATGTGGCATAGATTTGGTTAGAATTTAAAAGGGCCAATTAATAATTGCTGGAATAGCGGCATCTGCTTACATTATAATTTTTGAAATTATATTTGTTCTAATTGTTTTGAGCATAGCCAGACGAGTTGGTATGGGGTTTGTTTCGAATTTTACTTGTCTTGCAATGCTCTTGTCTGCATAAAGTTACTCCCTTAGTCATCTTTTACGACACCCACTGGTTGAGATAGGATAGTGACATTATGTATTCTTAATCCGTCACTACACGGTCTAAATAATACTAATGTGATACTAAAGTTAGAAAAAAGCTGCCTCGGTGGCGCAGCGGGAAGTGTATACGACTGCTGTGCAAGAGGTCCCGGGTTCGATTCCCACAAAAACAAATGTTCCCCGTTGATGACAATAGGCTCGCCCCCTATTTCATGGGACCAAACATAGCTGGCGAAATGTGGGTGTGAAAACACCTCTGCCTATCCCTTCGGGGAAAAAGGCATGATGCTTTGTTATGTTATGTTTATGTTTAAAATTAGAATATAAATAATAAGTTATTGATTGTCAAAAAGTGCTTCGATGGCGTAGTGAGACTGCTGCAAAAGATGTTCTAGGTTCGTTTCCCGGCTTGGGCATATATTTTGGATTTTTCCGAGCCCGAAATTAATAAATGTCCTCGGTTAATGAAAATACGCGCTCTTTTACACGAGGCTTGACTCGCCTTCTATTATATTGGATCAAACATAGTTGGAGAAATGTGATGCTCATCTGCCAAGCTCTTTGAAAAATATCATAGGATGTGAACTCTAACCCTTTGCAATATCACACCCTATCTTACCTATTACTAAACGCAGCGCCATCTATCGACCGAGAAAAACTACACTAGCAAAAATAAAAGAACTAAGATATTAAAGCTAAGTATTTCCTATCCACCAGCCGTATAGTGAAAAAGCCGATATTTAAATTTGTAATTTGCGATACCTGATTAGATTGAATTACAAAAAAATAAGTATAATTTTAATCTAATTAATAACAGTTGTACGACTAAGTTAAAAGCGAACTATAACGTAGAAGGAAGCATAGTTCACGTGGCAGGCATCCTTCCAACTGAGACTGCAACTGGTCGAACATTGTTCTACTAAGCTTGGATGCACAACACACAAGCCACTATGAAAAGTTTGACTTTCTGCATTGAAGTTAATATAAATTACGTATCACTGTTTCCTTGGCAACTCATAAATAAATTATTATTTTTCTGAGTCTGAGTGCACTTCAATCAGGACATAGAGCTGATTCTCGACTCATTCATCTATACTAATATTATAAAGCTGAAGATTTTGTTTGTTTGTTTGTTTGAACGGTAGGATCTCAGGAACTACTAATCCGATTTGAAAAAATATTTTAATGTTGGGTAGTCCATTTATCGAGGAAGGTTATAGGCTATATAACATCACGCTACGGCCAATAAGAGTTGAACAGTGGCCAAATAAAGAACGACGGGAGCGAAGCCCCACGCGACTTCTAGTATTATTATAAGGCTGAAAAGTTTGTTTGGTTGAACGGGCTAATATCAGGAACTACTTTAAAAAAATATTTTAGTTTTGGATAGCCAATTTATCAAGGAATATGCAAAATAATATCACGGTCCCAATAGGAGCTGAGCAGAGTTCAATATTTGTACACAAACCGAAATAAAATTACTCACCACATTTGCTTTTATTTTCCCGTCATAATTATGTATCAAATAAAACTCGTCATGCAAAAACATCAGCTCAACGAAAGTTATAACAGCATGAGCCCAAATATTGATTCATCAAATAGGCACGTGTATTTAATCAAGCTATCGATTAGCGAAGCTCAATAAGGAAAAATCAAGGCGTATATTTGAGCGTTTATTTGTTTATTTATTCCAAACGAGCGCCCCCGGAAATAAGTCTGGATAGAGATCCATTCGACGGGAAATGATGAAACAGATATGAGACTGCTTTGAAAGTAAAGATTTATGTAATAAAGCTGATATAATTGTTATAAAAGAACTCCTATGATCATCATCATATTCACGCTTACGCTGTATCGATTAGTTAGTACTATATTGAACGTCCTTTTACGCTAAACTTACAAAATTAATAAAAACCAAACCTGAAATTAAAATCGAAGTAAAAAAAACTTATTTTTAAGCTCTAAAAGAAGAAAATTAAACTTGAAATTAAACAAACCTATTAACGTATGAAATCAAAAACATTGTTTTTTTTTATTTTATAGATGCTTTATTTTGTTTTCAATAATTTAATTATTATTTTTTACTTATAAGATACTTTACATATTTTAATAAAGTAGCAGACCATAAACCACTAAGGTTTGTTTGTATGAAAAAAAAATAATAATAATAATATTCTACCACATTCACACAGCGCCATCTAGTCCCAAATTAAGCAATTATATTTGCTTGTGTTATGGGTACTAAACAAATGATATACTACTTAAAATATTATAGATAAATTACACCCAGACACAGAACAAACCTTTATGCTCATCATACAAAGATTTGTCCTGGGTGGGAATCGAACCCACGACCTCCAGCTTAGCAGTCAGGGTCACTAGACCAACAGGCCAGTCAAAAAAATGCTTTGTAGGTACATACCTACAAAGCATTTTTTGACTGGCCTGTTAACAAAATATCTCAGTTCTGAACTGATATTCTATGACCCTAAAAGCGTGGGCAAAGATTAGTGTTTACCAAGCTTCGCAAGAACCAAGATGAAGACGACGACTGTCGTCTGTTAGCTACATTAACAGCACGAACCAATCTAATTTTTAATGTTTACGCTGTTACACGTTAAATATAATACTTTTTAGATACGAAAGTAAATATATTTCAGTTGAAATACGTTTTCATATAAATAATAAGCTAATTTTAGATAAGATAGCTTAGAATTCGAGACTTTTTATTTGAGATAGATATAACTACGTCACGGTGAAAATAGTAGACGCCATAGATTTATTGTTTGTAAATGTTTATGTCAATTTTTAATGTCAATAAAATATATACATGAAAATTAAATGATAAAACACAATATTTATAACATCATATTATGATACCAAATTTGATACAACTGCCAATTTTTAAACATATCGCCGTTCCCACCGAATAATACCGTAATCGTAAAATCTAAATTTTACAGGAAAAATAAAATACGGATTTTGGCTTCTAACTTTTTACCAGGTTTACATAGAAAAATCATTTATATACCAAAAGATAGGTGATTTTTTCTTAGATATTGTGATACATTTAAAAAAAAATATTATTATACTAGATTGAAGTTATAAGCTAAAATGTATATTACCATAATTTGAAATAGAATCTTCATCCGTAAAGCAACAATACGATTTTATTCGGGTAAATTATCGACAGTGAGCTACACATAATAGTTGAATGCGATCTTATTCGCTGTTTTGTCGCAATGTTAACTGACTCAGTAATGAATTGTTACCATAATATTCGGTGATTATACAAATGAGATGACAAGTGTAATATTAATTAACGACAATATTCCATGTCAAACAAAATAAGTTTCACAATTGTAAAAATATAATACCGGATAGTCCATATTGCAAAATAAAAGGTAATTAATAATCGAATTCTTAAAATAAACCATGTTCTACATTGTTTTAGGGGTTTTTTTAATAAATGTATGGAAAAATAACATAAAAGAAACATAATTATAAATTTAATATTCATTTATATTAATATTTCAGTGCCATTTAGGCATCATCTAGGTCTGACCCATCAAAATCGTCTGAAGTTACTGTTAAAAATGTCTGCAACATACAAGATAGTTCTAAAAACCATGGTAATGATTACGTATAGCTTCACTAGCACACAATGCAAGTAAATCATCAAATACAGGTTTAGAAATGGGGATAAGTTGGTGGCATATCTGTGTCAAGTTATCGACCATTGTAAATTCCAGAGGATTTTTCGGTTGCCGCCCACGTTTTGATTTTGCAGGATCCGGGTCAGTGTACAAGTCGAAATATTCTTCCACAAAATTACATTTTAATTGTTAGACCACTTTTTCATGAGAAAAATTCTCTATTTTCCTTTGCCCACGAAAATCTTAGGAAACCTAGGTCACAAGCAAAGTTACCTTGTCTTTACCAAGGGAGCTAAGTTTACGAAGGGCTTTGTGTATCTTTATGCCAGTTTTTTCCAGAGATGAGACATTTTAAATCATAGTAGTTTAAATCTTAAGATGTAAATAATAACTTATTCTTTATTGCGCGTTCAACACTACATTCACCCTCACTTGGACTATGGCCCGTAAAAAAAACGATATTAGAAGATGGTATATTAGGGCTTAAAGGTACATGGCAAAATAAATCTATTTTTGTTCTTTCCAGCACAGACATCAGTATAAAATGATTTGTAATAAACAGCTTCCAATTTCGTTTGCTTTCGTTTTTTGCAATAGAAAGGTGCCAGACATGTATTGTCAACATCCTGACTTAATAGGTGTGTTAAAAATTGTAAAAGATATTTGCACATTTAATGTAAAATACATAACTGAGATTAAGTCTTTTCTAAATCAAAAACAGCGACTGTAGTATTTGTTGAATTAACCGCAGCTTTTTCCTTTCTTTTTATCTAACGTACCAACTTTATTATTATTTTATTACAAAAATAGCTTTTTAGCATCTTCAGCTTGTTTATACAGAGAGCAAATTGTACATCATCATCCTTTTTTGGCTTATAAAAGATTAGTTGTATCCCGTTTTATAAATAGTTATAATAATGGAAATTACATTACCGAAATTTGTCTTAATTTTTGTACCCGAATAAGATCGTATTAACAGTTTGCTGTAAAAGATGAGACATTGAAAAGTGAGTAATAACCTATTACGATATAAAACTGTGATTTTATTTTTAGGCGAATAGCACAGGTAAAGTCATTACAAAATGACTATCTCGAAAAGTACTCGTACGAATATTCTGAAAAAAATTCACAAGGTGTAATCAATCCTCTAGAACAATAATTCCCAATAAAAGCACTTCTATAGTAATAGTCGATTACGATATTATTCGGTGGGAACGGCGATATTGCCGACATCAAAAGACTGACCTATATTCAACAAGTAAAGAAGAAATTGGTACCTTATTTTATTAAGAGGTCGGAAAAAGCTCTGAAATCTTGAACCAGGCATGTTAAAGATCGTCGCAGTCGTTGGAGAGGACCTCTCGCTGCCGGCCGTCATGAGCTCGATGGCTGGCAGCGACAGGAGTTGGGAAGCGGTCGCATCCTCTGAGAGGAGGTAATCTCGCAGAAGGAGGCGGCGGAGCGGCTCCGGGAGGAATCTCTCCTTGCGGAGCCGATCCGCCGCCGGCGAACTGTGCGGCGTCAGCGAGCGCATATGCGCCTGATGCCGCCATAGTAAAGGCTGCGGGGTGGGGGATCGGGGTTCACTCCCTCACCCGCTCCTTTCCGCGAAGGTCGACAGCGTCCCCGGTGCACCCGGACGCTGTCGTTTGGTGTTAGGGCCCGAAAGGCCCAGTGTCGGTGCCCCGTAAGGGGCTGTCGCTGGGTGGGCTGCTGATGTTGTATCAAGTTCCAGGGCCCACCCATTACGGCGAAGCGACGGTGCACAGAGGGGTTTTAGTGGGTATTCCGGTCCTTTTCAGACCGGCGAGTCCCACATAACCGTCCCGTGTCCCCGCACGGGGCGGTATGCGTAATGCATTTCCCCTCTTAAAAAAAAAAATAAAAAAGCCTTGTTAAGGATAAGGAACTTCGGTTACGTAGATATAACAAATATTATACCGGTTTCAGCTACAGTTACAGATACATCTTTTTACGATAGTTTTGGACAGCTTCAGTTAGAATATTAAAATTACACCAATATATAAGTTAGTCATAAGGTACGGATTTTCTTGCCACGTTATCATTGGGTACAACTTTATCCCAAACTATTCGAAAATTTTATATCGAATTCAATTTCAATTTTGGATAGATTTAGTTTCGAATATTCTATAATTTCGGCTAAGGTTACGGAGTTTCATAAGATCCCAACTCACTATCGAACCTCAAAGAAGGTATTCAATATACCAGCTCAGGCTATTTAGCTATTACTAAATAGTCTCCAGTTCTCTCTAAACTCCATCTAGTAAGTTTGTAACTTGCTCTTACGAGGTGCGATATTGCTTGTGACGTGGGCATACGGTAACGGAATAGTTAACTAAGTTCAAGTATTTCATTACCTTTTCAAGCTCATAAAGCTTGGTAATACATACCATGATACAGAAAACCGTACTGATGTATTATAGACTATAACTTCTACTGAATTTATTAATACTAATATTATTTAGCTGAAGAATTAGTGTTTGGTTGAACTTGCTAATCTCAGGCACTACTAGCCCATTTATCGAGGAAGGCTATACGCTATATAACATTTTGCTACGAGGAGTAAGAGCTGAATGGTGGCCCAACCACTATCCAGCACTATGGGTACAAGCCCCTGAAAACTGCTAGTACAATTATAAAACCTTAGTGGGAGTATTTACGACTGTTGCCAAAAGGTACTTTCAGTCAGGCAAAAACGATGTTTGGTTAGGTTAATATCATCATTAGGGAAAAGAGCCAGGTTAAAGTCAATAGTCTTGATCATGAACAAAAATAACTGGAAACACAATGTGAATGTTTCGCACCCCTTCGGAGAAAAAGTGCGAACCTATAAAGTTATGAAACTGACGCAAAATGTATCTCATTGAATTTGTTTTCAATGAAATAGTGCAAGACCTTTGTAAATCCTCCTTGTACCACTGAACCAATAAAAAACACGTAAGTGATAAATTAGATTGCAAGAGATATTAACATTATAAAAGATAATATATGACGATTAATTTTATCGCACGCATTTAAAGCTCTATAAAATATGAATCTTATCTTCGTTTGACGACAGAAAACTGCTGATATAGCACCGTTTCGAAGGCAGTTTTTATTTTTGTCAAATATATCAAATGGAAAGGTAAGCGTTGCCATTTTTTGGGTGAAGTGCCAGGAACGGCCTCTTTGCTACGTCGACCAGTTCTTGATCTATTGTAACGCCCACACATACACTTAAAATTTGTTCTAGGTAGTAGAGGAATTGCACATAATTTCCTTACAATGTTTCCTTAACCGTCAAAAGATGGTAGTCACTTGACTACCTACTAAATTTCACAACGTGATATCCACATTGGTACTGCCAGTCGGAATCGAACTCTGACCACATAATTTGCATGTCGGTCCCTTATCCATTCGGCCACTATCGCTTCAAGCATACATACCAATAGATCACGTCTCTTTCCCAACAGAGGGGTAGGCAAAGACTATTTCGTTCCACCTTTTTTTTTTTTTTTATAACGACGGTGGCAAACAGACATACGGTCCGCCTGATGGTAAGCGGTTACCGTAGCCTATGGGCGCCTGCAACACCAGGGGCATCACGAGCGCGTTGCCGACCCTTAAGAAACCTATTCACTCCTTTTTTGAAGAACCCCATACTGTAGTCCCTTGGGAAAACCTCCGGTTACAATTTTGACACTGATCTTTCGCTATTGTAACATTCATGAATATTTTCACACAATTGCGTCAAGAAACAGACATAATATATTTTATTTTAATAAAATATTTCTAAAGAGAACTTATCAATTTCAAAACGAAATATACTACTTACCTCAAGAAATGCCATTTACTTCACATATATGCAAAGAGTTTTATTGATTCACGTCCCCAATCGCCTTTTCTCTGTGAATCCTTAGTGCAGCGAGCGCTGTCTATCAACCACGTTCATATTTTAGTGGGAGACTTACTTTGAGTGATGAGACGTATTGAAGACAAGCCATGTCTTACGTTTAGAAGAACTTTTGCCACTTTTGCCGTTGGAAACATATCGGGTTTTTTAAAAATGATGTTGTTAGTCATTTTATCTATAAACTGGCTTTCAATTTCATGTACTACAAGAGCGCATTATAGGTTTAAATTTGGGCCTATTATCTATAACATATTCGTCGAAATCTGTTGTGCCAGGACATATTATGTACATATATAAGCTGTAGTTTCTTCAAAATCCATTCAATAGTTTCTGCATGATATTGATCTACACATCCTTAATTAATAACGGTAGTAAGTTTTGTAAATTAAGGTAACTTTCATAAGTTATATCTTCTTTGTACTTCTTCTCTTACTTCTATCTTACTTGTATCTTCTGAAAACAATATTTTTTTAGACAATGCCTGTGCCCTGTGTTGCGGAGGACTTTACAAACATACAATTAACGGACAAAAAGTACACCCAAACTTGAAACAAATATCTGTTAATTACACAAATTTGTCATGTGTGGGAATCGAACCCACATAACTCGGTGAAGCGATGTTGGTGGCGAGACCACGTTAACAGCTACGCAAAGCTTTTGCGTAAAGCCTTTGCGTAGCTGTTAACGTGGTCTGTAACTGTCAAGTCTTTCTTAAAATATTTGTTTGCTAGAGAATAATATCATACGCTATAGAATTTCATCGAAATGGTTACAAAATAAAGATAGTAAAAACAGCTTTATAATCCTCAAATCCCAAGGTTTCATCTCAAAAAATACGCTCAAAATTTGTAAAATTCAAACCAGAACGACGAAATTTGCAGTTTAGTTATTTACCGAGCGCATAGGATGTAAAAGTAACGTATATGACTGAATTCTCTTTGAGCCCCGACTGCGCTGTAATACTATTTCCCTATTCCCCCAATCATGCAGTGCAAAAGCGTCGTTATTACGTACCTACCGGTTCGAACTCAACTCAGATCTATACTTGGATATGGTATGGACGTTAATTTGACTTACGTCGTTGTAAAAGTGGCAACATAAAGGAATTATGCAGCAATATTAGGAATTGCAATTTTTGAAATGTAATGTAATACCTATTTACTTTTAACGTTTGCGTTGCATTATATCAATAAACAGTATAAAAAGTCGCTTTCCGTGTCTGTCTGTATATCCACTAAATTCTCCGAAACCACTCAATGAATTTTGTGACGTTTTCATCATCAGTTAGATAAATTGTAATGGAATGTTTATATTAAATGTTTTAGTAATAAAACCTAAATACCGATATATTTCCGCAGTGCTTGAAAATCCCTATTTTTAATTGGCAGACCGCTTATTGGCTACCGTCGTGGTATAAAGAACCGGTCAAATGCGAGTCGGACTCGCTTACTAAGGGTTCCATAGATATTAAATAGGTACCCTATAGGTTTTGACTCTTTTGATCATCAAGATCATTGATTGAGTTTCGGTCTAACAACGCGTTATTTTAATTATATGTAATAATAAAAATGTAACCAGCCATAAGAGTACTGAAAAGTTTTCTATAATATAAACAAATGATACCGTTGTTTCCTAAAATAACCGAACATGAATTCCCTTTTCGAAGAAAATGTTCGACGGTTTTTTCACACACGTGTTTCACCACTAACATACAATACTAGGAGATATTAACATAATTATATGCCAGATTTAAACCATTCCCGATATTGGTGTAATTCTGATAATATTTCAACAGAATTATAGAATTATCAATTAGGCATTTATTCATGAGATGAAACAAACAAATTTGAAAGTTAGGATGGCTTTTTTTGATTAATACATCCATCCATCCGAACTTTTGCGTTTCGTCTCATGAATAAATGCCTAATGGTTAATTTTCCGGAAATATGATCAGAATTAAACCAATATCAGGAATTGTTTAAATCTGGCATTTAATTATGATAATATTTCCTAGTATTGTAACCCTAAGGAGGTGGTTCACGTGTGTGATGTATATACATGATAAACATAATGATAAACATTTTCACAAACAAATATCCATTATATATCACTTTCGTAGGATTGAAAGAACTTCTATCTTCTCATCTGGCTCCGATTTGGTTTAATGCGTCATACTCTGAATCTCGTCATCAGACATAGTCGATTTTATTATTGTTATCAAAATAATACTTGTTTTCAAATGACAGCGACCATTTTTAGAGTTGATATTTATAACGATTTCAAAATCGACTAAGTTGAAAGTCGAAATTCCGAGAAAGCCCTCAATTCGCTCGGATCCAACTCATTCGGATTCGCAGAAGCTGCAGCAAACATCAATGTTTTTTCTACCTTGTTCGAAATCAAGATTACTATTTACCACATTTGAATGTATCGCCATACTCGGCTCTAACTGGCCGCTAGGGATCTATTTGTTGTGACTGGCTATGACTATACATCATACAAGAATGCTTTAGTATCGCACACGTAGATATCATAAATTTACAACTTTCGACTGATATAACAGTCATGTTCAATTTATAAGTTTTTATTAGGTGTACTCACAACTTCAACCATATGGGGAGTTGACCTGCGGCATTTTTATGTTCTTCAATTAAGTTTGTAGTATATTTGTAGCGCAAAACTCGAATTAGCTGGGATAATTCAGCTGAATATTTTGAAATTTTCGTTGAAGTTCGAGGAAGGTTAATGAAGAGGAAAATTGGAATAAATGCACTGAAGTTTCTGTGATCAGAATTATACGCGGGCCGCGGAAAACAGCCAATACCTAATAAATACACACCATAAACCGTATAACTTACTAGCAATAAGAATACATTCAATTAATATTTTTCACTGCAATAATTATGCGGTGTATTTTGGTCGCCACAATAAACTTCTACAGTCAGCTATCTCAAAATCACAGAAAGCTAAAGCCATTCGCAAAGCCAGTACTATACTTGGGATAGTTTCCCAGCATTTTAAGTTTTTGATGGCTAAATCCGCGCTCAGTGTGCACTTCAAAACTTCGCACGATAAAAACAAAATAAGTTTATACTCGACACGAACAAGTTTTAGAACGGTTGAATAGACAATTATTTTGCAATGGCACACAGCTTAAATTTTAAAGCCGCAATCAATGTTGCGAAAATGATAGTTTGCGATACAGTTTCAACGTGGTCTTCATATGAATTTTAATATAAGTTGTTAATATTAACCAGATAAATTAAATGGTTCTCATACTCATTACTACCTCACTTTGCACTAACAATATACTTTCTCGTATTTTATAACCGTATTATCTTGTATTTTCTGAACCAATTTGAAAACTGTTTGTGAAACTGCCTCTGTGGCAACGAGCATACATATATATATATAACTGTTCCGCAAGAGGTCCCGCGTTCCATTTTCAGGTCGGGCAAAATATATATTGAGTTTATCATAGGCGCCTTGTACGACATCCATGGGTTGAAATGAGGTAGTGGCATTATATATTCTTAATCCGTCACTACACGGAAAATTGTGGTTACTTTTTTTATTGGCATGGCACGTTCACTAATAAAAGTTTGCCATCCCTGGTTTAGTCACTGTTAGCTTTCTACAGAAATGATCATCAACATTGTTCAACTTAATTACAATATAATATTGGTACATTAGACTAACGATAAAATCATTAAATTCAAACTTTGTTCAGGGTGTATTAACCGTAGTCCGTAACATAATTACGAAACAATTTAAAAAATTCAAAGCAAGTCGTCTCTAATTTTGTTTAAAACAAAAAAGATATTTTTTCCTAACTGCTTTGTGAGGTACCTTGAAGAATTTTAATCATTTTATGAAATATCTGATTAATATTATACGACAAGTCTACGATTCATTCACATAATATTTTCTTCATCCTTCAAAGAAATTTTAGGTGAACTTTTCTAAATTAAATAACTGTACGGTAACGCCTGTAAAAAAATCTGACTTTATAATATCTGCAGTTTTGGCGTTGTGTTTAAATATCGGGTAATATGCTTCTTTAATAATATAGATATACGGCTCATTATATGATAATTTGTATGAGTCTTGAAATGCTCAACGTATTACACAAAGTCGTCATGTTCATGTCTACTCATCATTTTCTAGTTATACAGTCTGCTAGCATGACTATTAATCTAAGGGAAATTTTTCAAATTGCCTATTAGTCTTACAAATTTAGCTATAAGTTTTGAAAGGTTTTTATCTGCTATTACTACAGAAACATTTTCTAACTGTGTATTACCTTTTTATCAATCAATTAAACATTTACAAAATACAATGATTAAATAGATTCTTTGTAAAGCCGAACACCGTTTCTCAAAAGTAGTTACTATATTTCTCAATGAAATAAGCGCGGCTAACTCAAGTTAACCGTATAAAGTGGAGGACACATCGGTAACGAAGCGAAGCTAAATCTATTTAACAAATATCGACGTCTTCATACAATTCACCACACGTTGAATTCATCAGCAACCTATTTAGTCCCAATGCTAGGATCGGGTCTCCTCTCCTCTAACTAGAGAGCTGAGAGGGTTTAGGCCAGAATCCCCTCACGCTGGTCTAGTGCTGGTTGGTGGATCAGACATACTCATAGAATTTCTTCTAGGAAATGTGGGTTTCCTCACGATGTTTTCCTTCACCGTTAGCAGATGGTAAGTCACTTTACTAGTACATATAAATTCCACAAACTGGAATCCACATTGGTACTGCCGGTCGGGATCGAACTCGGACCGCGTGATTAGCACGCCGCGCCCGGTCCCTTATCCATTCAGCTACCATCGCTTACACACGTTGAATACTACAGGACTTTGTTATCTTTGTTATCATCTGATCCGAGAAATGTAAGAAGTTTATTTCTTGCTTTTATTGAAGAAGCGGTAGGCTTTGTGTGAGTAACGAAATTTGGTATTGTTATAAGCGCCATAGTGTTGCTACAATGCAATTTTAAAAATTGTTTATGAAATAATATTGGAAAATGGTATCTAAGAAATTTAGATGCAAATGTATAGTTATCCCTTTCTCTATATTGTTTTCACTTATGGATCGAGAGAGGTGACAATATTTAGTCGCATCAAAATCGTTGACCTAATGGTAACATTACATTTATTATAGCATGTGTCCATATTTTATTTTATTAGGAAAACCTACAATGTAAAGTAATACGAGTAGTAATAGGTATTTGGCTGTTTTACTAAACTTTTTACAGTACTAAACTATTTTTCATAACTATTTTTACAGGAAAAATATATTTCTACGTGTGGATATAACATAATCATCGTAATTCTTCTTCGTCTTCATTAAAACAGCCCAATGTCTACTGCTGGACATAAGCCACACCTAATTTCCGCCACAGCGAGCAATTGGTAATAAAGTATTTTTTGGGGAAAAAAATTCTTTACTGATGCATTCAAATATATCCACTGGTTGTCAACACAACGCCAAGCATTATTGATTTTGTATGTTGTCCTAGCACCCTTGAGCTAACTCGGCCGGGCATCAGCTCATCATAATTGGATAACAAAATAAATATTATGGAAGAAAAATATTATTGTTCATCTTCCCGCAAAATCATCATACATACACAACGTAATTGTGTACGGAAATTTGATACTCGTAGTTAATTAGTTTTTATATGTCATCTTACATTTCTTACGACAGGTAATCAAGTTTGGATATAGGAAAATTTATTATTTTGTGTAAAACGAGTCATTGTGATGTGGATACGTAGAATTTCAGGTCCTATTCGCACTCACGATTTTGGAATGATCGATTGCGACATCATTGTTGTCAAATATTTGAAAATTATCATCGGGAATTTAAATTTTCAAACATTTGAAAATTTAATATTAAAATCAACCAATTGAATGTCAAGATTGCGAATATGGTTTTTGGTTCCTTCCCAATCAGCATTTTAGAGGATATGCTGCTACCATAGTACTCTTCGTTTAAGCCAATCAGAGCTGTGATATTTTATAGGTATATTATTTCACAGCAATCTAAAATTGTAGCTGCACTATAAGTACATAGACCGCTATATGCCAATTTATAACTTAGAAATACGACCTAAAAGTCTAAAGTCATCAAATTCATTCGTAAAACATATTTACCACTCTCCATTAATATATCTATCATTCCCTTATCAAAACACGAAGATATCACGATAGATCGCAATACGTTGGGCATCTTCCTTTCCATTACTTCCCCATGTCTGATCTATGTTTTTCTAAACGACAGACTGTATTTTTTCTTTGTTGTTTTAAGAATAAATGTTCGAGATAGGCGTCGCGATAAGGAGCTTTGACAAATCGCTGAGCCGGCGGCACTCTTCGTGCGTAATATCGAGGGTGTTTAGGTTCCTTGCGTTGAATAGTCACGCAGAAACACTTTTATTTATCATTGAGTTTAAGTTTGAATTGAATAATGTTGTAAGTCTATACAATCTGCCTCCGTGACACTGAGTACGACTGCTGCGCAAGAGGTCTCGGATTTGAGCTCCAGGTCAGGTAAAAATAGCATTGAGTTTTTCGGTCTTTATATTAATTAATATCAGTCCGGCGGCGTCCAGTTCTCAGTTAATAGTAATTGGCTGGCCTCTCTAACTCTCTAACATAACATAACATAACATAGCATCACGCTTTTTTCCACGAAGGGGTAGGCAGCGGTGTTTCACACCCACGTTTCGCCAGCTATGTTTGGTCCCATGAAATAGGTGGCGAGCCTATTGTCATAACGGAATAAAATGGAATTTCATGATAGAAAAGCCCAATACCATTTCACCCGATCTGGGAATCGAACCCGGGACCTCGTGCATAGCGTCGTATACACTTCCCGCTGCGCCACCGACGCAGTTGTTTCTATTAATTAGGACATAATTATATTAATTCTTTTTTTTCTTTTGAACATTTAAGCCTAATCAGACTATTAAATTTGAGTGAGAAAACAAGGTACCTATGCCCTACGTATGAGTATCTGTTTGGCTATCGTTGTCAATAGATCTAAACACAAATAATAAATCTAGTTCTTTACACTTTGAAAACCACTTTTTTGTATACAATATTACGCATTAACATTAAGTCTCGTTTTTAATTGGTTTACTTAACAGATAAAGAGAAACAGCTGAAGCAATTTTGTAGCTAACGAACTAGAACTAAGCACACTGTCGTTAATTATGTATGTTTCTGAGTACTTACAATTTAATTTTACTTACGTAGTGAGCACAGATGCAACAGGCACATTTAAGCACAGCTAGTTTTAAACGAAAAATTTCATGAGAGTTAGGGCATAGCGGGTAAGCCCCACTCAAACTAAACCTCACCCCTGGGGAATACTTCTATCCTACAGAAGACCACAGCCATAATAATACCGTCCCATTAGAAGAATAATGTTTTATCTTCACATAAAAAAAAATGAAATTGTTAAAAAATTCGGCATTAAAACCGTAAACTATCGATTGATCAAATTTTTATTTTATTCTTTAGTCAGTATTTTACAAAATACAAATTTGATCAATTGATAGTTCACGGTTTTTAATGCCAAATTTATAATAATTTCATTTTTGTTTTATCTTATTATTCTTCTAATGGGACGATACTGTCACGGTCCACGGTAGTGTTATGTTCCTTCTAGTGAGTAGTAGGGAAGGAGTTTTAATCGGTTAGCAATACGCATGTTAGACATCTGATACAAAAATTACTTTGAATCAACATAAATCAATAAAGAAGTTGATCAACATTTCAATGGCAGCTAAAACTCCAAATACATTATGCTCTTTAAACCTGTATTGCCATATACTCGTATTGTTTTTGAACAGTATACCATTTGTACGTGACACCAATATTCACCAGTGCACCGGTGAACTATCAATAAACATTAATTAATTTTGTAAGATGTGCTCGAAGCCAACAATGAACGGAAGTTTTGTGTTTGCAGAGATTGACTTGCATCAGCAGTTCCTGAAGTACTCTGATTTATTTTATTGTATCATTATTTTAAGTTAATACCTATTGTTTTTTATTATTTTGTCATTCATCATTTTAACTCATAAACGTCCCACTGCTGGGCACGGGTCTCCTCCAAAGAATGTGTAGGGAATTTAGCCTACTATACCACGCTGGCCAGACGGGTTGGTATAGGGTTTGTTTCGAATTTTCCTTTCCTCGCAGTGCTCTTGTCTGCATAAGGTTACTCCTTTAATCGCTTTTTACGACACCTACGGGTTGAAATGGGGTAGTGACATTAGGTATTCTTAACTCGTCATTACACGGATAGTGTATACAAAAACAATTCCTTTGTGGGAGACTGATGTCTGAACTAGGTTTCCCAGACATATAAATTACCAGTCCTCTTCAATTTAAGCGGACCATCGACATCTTTTGCAGCAAGCATTTTTTTTATTTAAAAAAAAATTGTATATCGTCCAATTGAATGTACAGGTTCATGAGACCCGAGATGATAAATTAAACAGAAGACCGCTAAGAAGAAGCTATAATTATATGCCGTTAATTAATCTCAGACTGTCACTACTCACTATACATTATTTATCATTTAATCAACGTTACCAATTTAGTTAGGCTTACCAAAGACACGACCGCTCGCTTATGTTTACGTATACATATATAAATGTATGTATTTGTAGAAGAGACTAAGCCAACAAGTGGACACCAAGCTCCGCATGTTTACACATTCAAAATAGCAATTAGCAAACCGTCGATCAAGGGAGATGGCTGTCATCCCTTCTCCCTCTCATCATTAATTTGCTTTAAGCCTTGAACTCTCTGCGGGTCGTATTGAAAAATGTAATAGGTTTGTATACTATTGGGTAGATTTTTATGGTGCGTGGTATTGTGTGAGACACGGAGCAGTCATCATCCATGCATTAGAACAAGAAGTGTTGTCTGTGTAAGTGTAGGTTACATTACATACAGTTAGGTAAGTTACCGTGTACGGTATGGTTGACCCGTCAAAAATACGTACCCTGGCGTCTCGACACAAAAGAAATCTCTCATTGACCACTGTTCCTATAGCTGACTTTTTTATTATTCAAAATGGTTCCAAAATTTTAATAAATATACCTACCTTATATTCTTACTCGACCCGTTTATGACGCAATTATAATCGAATCTGTCGTCGAATAAACGAAATCGGATCAGTGGGTTTAAAATGTACTCGGCCTACATTTCATTTAAACAGATTTGTATTCTCTGATTAATGAGGTCATCAAAGGGACAGGTTAATTCGTTTTTATTCTTCTCTAAACCGTGAACGTTAATTTGAAATACAGGTTGTAGAGTGAAACAGCGAGTCCAAAACCAAACTACCTTATCTATACTTACTAATATTATAAAGAGGAAGAGTTTGTATGTTTGGTTGAACGCTCTAATCTCAGAAACTACTTCTCCGCTTTGAAAAGGGCTCTCACCAATTTTATCTATTTTAAGGTAGACAACCATATAACCACAAATTAAAAATCAAGATATCAAGAGTTTTTCATTTTTTATTCGCACGTAGAGATCAGTCTTCAATTGCATAGTAAGAGCTCCCAAAACTTATGCTTTTTGTCATTATTTAGAATAGTTTTCCTTCAACTTTAATTTATTATTATATGCTCCAACTTTCTCTTGACAACAATTCAATTGTTTCCATCAAAGTTCCTTTCATTCAATATTATTTACTTTCTTTGTGTTCCAATTGTTTTAGTTCTGTAGTAGCTCCATTTTCATTGACTACTTGGTTCAACTTTACTTCAGCCTCATCAATCATATGTTTACCCTGCAGTTCAATTTGAATCTGTCTTAAGCTCTTACCCATTGTCTCTGGTACAACGAGGTACGTGAAAACTGCACCAATTAAAGCCGAAATAGAATAAAACCAAAACACACCGGTCAACCCCGCCACGTTTTTTAATTCTTGATACCCTTTCATAGACAGGAAGTTTAACAAGCCGCCGAGTATATTGATGACTGTTATAGCCACAGATTTGACATTGATTGGAAAAACTTCTCCTAATATGATGTAACCAATGGTACTGTAGCCCAGCGTTGTCATGACAATGAACGATATGATTCCTGTTAGAGGTATGAAGCTGAATGTTGGAGAAGTTGGTTGTAAGAAATAGTAGGTGCCAACAATACCAAGTATTATACTTGAGATGAAGTAAGAGTATAATAGTAATGGACGACGACCAACCTTGTCCACAAGGATGGATGAGCAGATACCTGGAAATAAATTTAGTTTATCAAATAAATCTATACAACGTTATTCTTTGTTAATACTAAAGCTGACATAAGAGACCAGCGTGCTAAACACACGGTCTGAGTTCGATCCCGACCAATGTGGATTTCACTTTGTGGAATTTATATGTACTAGTCATGTGATTTACCATCTGCTAACGGTGAAGGAAAACATCGTGAGGAAACCCACAGTTTTTTTTCACACAAGAAATTCTAAGTGTATGTCTGATCCACCAACCCGCATTTGGCCAGCGTGTGTGGATTATGGCCTACAAACCCTCTCAGCTCTGTGGATAGAGGAGAGGAGCCCAGCAGTGGGACATTCATGGGTTGCTGATGACTAAAGCTGAAACACCCTACTTTCTATTTGCAGAATCAAAAAAAAAATAACCTCACGAAGTTATATGCATTTTTTATGCTTATTTTTCGCGCGCTGGTTGAATATTGCTGAATATCAGTTTATGTACTTCTATTTACATTTTGATACACTTCAATCAACGGTGTCCAGCTTTCATTTTAATACATTTTTGACCAAAAATATAACATGTTAAAAAAGCTATTGGAATCTATTCTGCTATTGATTCTAAACAAACTACTTTCAGGTTTCGCTTTAAGTAGGAATAAGACTGTATAAAGTTTAGTTATGATGACATTTCTCGTTAAAATGTTAGAAAAAAACTTTAATGAAATTAATTCTTTCGCTTCTAGTATGCCGATGAGTTTTTTTCCAAAATGTATAATGAAATCGACATGACATGACACGTTGAAAATATTGTGGCAGTCAAATTTCGTTCCAAGTTTTTAACTACGCCAAAAAATTTGACTGCACATAATAGTTTGTTTGGTAGCATAATATACGTTACAGTTACAAAAAAATATAAAGAAACTTATCTTACCAACGACAAATCTAACTGATGCGAATATAATTAGCGCAGTTGATACACTGACGACTGTTTGACTTTCCTGTATAATAGCTCCCAAATACACCTGCAGAGCTAAAGAACCAGCCATCATTTGAGTAAATTTTAATCCTGAAAATCAAGATATGTACCAAAATTTGAGTTAGCGACATCTTTTGGATATCTCTGAAATCACTGAAACAATAGCGTAAAGACTAACATTTTTTGTTCACACAATACGAGGTAGATGTCGCTAAATGGATTTTTTTTTAATAAATTTTGGATAGAAAATTGGTTTTTAATTTGGATGCCTTAAAATTATTATTTATTTAATGATTATTACGTACCTATAACAATGGTAAGCGCTTTACGATACTGCTTTCCAGTAATTAATTCCTTGAGAGACCCGGAACGAATCATCTCTTTACGAACATGAGATCGCATATCTGATAACCTGTCTTCTAACACCTGTAATGGAGCAGATATCATCACAAAAATCAAAACGTGATTTATTTGTGTATAATTAGAAGTTGTTTTAACTCAAGAGATTCGTAAGACTTCAACGCCATCTTTTCCGCCATATTGTTATCCTTTACAATATGAGTCTGCTTCGTAGAAGTTGAAGAGAGTATAATTATTAAGTTGTCACTGTCGGCTCAAATGTTGACGACACAATATAAAATAAACTAAATGAAATCTAAAAAGTGTCAACACTGTCATTGAAATGAGGAATTGATTGGAGGGCAACGGGGAAAACAGAATATAAATACGTAAAAACCCACCTTTTCATCCGTTTGCCCGCTTAAAGTCATCAGTGCTTTCCTAGCAGCATCCACTTTCCCTTGCTTCAATAGGTAGTAAGGACTTTCGGGGATAAAGCAACAGCTCACGGTATAGCAAACTAGTAAAAACAGCATCAAATAGTTCAGGATGTAAAAAGGAAAGAAAGATCCAACTACCATGACTAAGAATCCTCCGAAAGTGAACATGAAACGATTCCCAGCTGAGATTCTGCCTCTTATTTCTTTATTTGAGATTTCTGCTAAGTACATCACCGAAACCTGATCAAAAAGAAGTGATATAATTTTTGTTTAATTACAAGCCACATCTTGTTTGGCCACATTTAGTCCCAAATTAAGCAATTATATTTGCTTGTGTTATGGGTGCTAAACAACTGATATACTACATAAATACATTTTTTTTTGTAAATTCATACATATTATAGATAAATTACACTCAGACACAGAAAAAACCTTTATGCTCATCACACAAAGATTTATCCTTATTTCTCAAGGAGAAAGACGTATCAAATCTACTACATCTCACAAATTTATTTTAAATTCCAATGCCATTCTAATGGTGCGCATCTTTCTTCGGGTGTACCTCAAGTCCCTCGAGCCGGGATCGTGACGAGCCGGGCCTTACTCACCTACAGCTACATTTTTTAAGTTAAAATTCGTTTTATTTTCTATGAGTTCTATGACGTAATAATGTTAATTTTGAAAATAGTTATTTATAGGTATACAACTTACACTTGAGATCATAGCAGAGCCTATACCCCACATAACTCGTGACAAATGCATCATCCACGCAGCGGAACAAAATAATATGATTATCTGAAACACAAGAACAAAAATTTTATTAATTACCAAAAAATGTACAAGCTCAAAAAATGCTAAAAAACTTATAAACATTGTAATAACTACGTAATAAATACATCACAGAGAAGACTGCGTCGTAGTCCTAATTAAATTAGTCGAAATCAAATGAACAACTATCTCATACAATATTGAGCCTTAGCAATATTATTATGTCTCTGCGCCGCCAAGACGAGTCAAGCGAAATGCGCAAGGGCACTACCACATATTTTGACTAAAGTGTAGAGTTTGTGAAGTTAGGCCTTGTAGAGTTAGGGCGTGTAGAGTTAGAAGCTTGGTTCTACATGAGACCTGATAACTTTTGAGTAGTCATATTGTCTCGTCTTGGCAACATTTTACATGAAAATGTTTGTGGTGGGATTGATATTAGTTAAACATCCGAATTAAAATATTTTTTAAGACAAATATATATGATGTGTAAAGATAATTTGATTATGTATACAGCCAGTTCTACAGCATATATGTACATCACATCATGGGTTATGATCACATGAGCTCTGCACCCTCACGCCATATCTGCTCTGTCAATGATATTTCCAGTGGTTAAATATGACAATTTACCGTCGCAATAATGTTAGGTACAGCACTTCCTAAGATAGTAATCTGCCTTCCGAAATTATCTGATAAGTATCGCGTTATTATACTCCCAACTATGAAGCCTGGAGACGATAATGCTGCCATCCACGATATTTCTGCCTGCAACCATTACAAATAATGTTAGGGATCTTAAAACTTATTCAGTTACGCAAGGCTTCGCTCCCATCATCTTTATTTGGCCACTGCTCAGCTCCTATTGGCCGTAGCGTGATTTTATATAGCCTATAACCTTTCTTGATAAATGGGCTATCTAACACTAAAAGAATTTTTCTAATCGAACCAGTAGTTCCTGAGATCCTAGCGTTCAACCAACCAAACAAACAAAATCATTAAAGTCATTGCGTAGCAAATATTAATCCATACTAACTGTCGCATTTATAGGAAGAAAGAAAGAAAAATATTTTATTATGTCATATAAATAACATAGATCTTAGATAATAAAAACACAAATTACAGATAGTAATATTTTTTTTACAATCTGTGGTGGCATTTCAAAAGCCACCACAGATTTATAATACGTTTTAGTATGATTTAATGTAATTTCATAATTTAAACAGATTTTATTGCTCACCTCTGAAATTTGAAAACCGGCCTCATTGTTACGTAGTTTAGGTATAACCGGGGTTAGCCAGAAAAGTACTGCGCCTACCGAGACACTCGCCAATGACACTGAAAAGGTCATAGTGACGTCACTAGATAACTTTAATGTATTATAACATATTGATGTAAACTGGAAGATCCTCACTTATCTATATTATCTCTATAGATTATGTCGAGTTATTTTTCAAAGACATATTATTATATCGAGAATTGCAATTGACTGCAATTGAACTTGCCAAACAAAAAAAGAGTAATTTAACCTAATAATCGTACTTTTTACTTTCGACTTTACTCACAAAATTTCAATAGGTATAATACGATTTGTTGTAAAGTATAAAATATCTAAATTTAACGTAAGTAAGTTCTAAATTACACAAAGTGTATTAATTATTTTATTTTATTTATTTTATCAATTTATTTATTTATAACATTAAATTATTTATAATTATAACATTATTAATTATTTACTATTTATTCTTTTTAAATACAGAAATAATTGGGTACAGTTTTAAGTATGTCGGTTACATTAGTTTTTTAATATAACCTGTCGTTGCCATTAACTCCCACCACCAGGAAGTTTAGGGTATCAGCATTCCATTAAAATCTAAGTATAAGTAATCTTTACATTTTTCTAACTTATAATCTTATTATATAAAATTATAGCCAATAAAAATAGATATTGGGTTTTATCAAGTTAGTTGTCTCTGATTTAGATTGTATAAATACTGTAATCCATGGCAATGCCTTCAAGATGTGACTTACCACCATAAAAAATAGGGCAAATTTTTTTTGGCAATAAAATCTTTTTGTCTTTTGTTGTTTCAAAACGGTTCAATCCGAAACAATGCGAATAAATAAGGTACTTATCAATTCTTAAAATATAATAACGAAGTAGATAAATTTAGAAGCCTCCGTGTCTCAGTGGTTAGTAACCCTGCTGAGACAGAGGTCGTGGGTTCGATTCCCACCCAGGACAAATCTTTGTGTGATGAAAATCTATTAGTTGTCTATTGTCCATATTACAAGCATTAACTTAGTTTGGGACTCGATAGCGCTGTGTGTAAAAAAAAGTAAATTGGCCTTGTTCTAGATTTTTATAAAACTCTTGAATATAATGATTCATCATCGTCATTATTTCAGCACTCCCTCTATTCTGTGCTTTAGCCAATGTTGACAACAGCAGCGAACGAACAACATACTCTGGTAACAGTAAAAACATAAAACAAACCTGCTGTTGCTACTAAATATTGTGTTCTTCTTCCTTTGTCCATTTCCGAACGGCTCAGAATAAATTAAAAGAAAATAAACACTAGTAAATTTCATTCAACCACTGTGATAGATAGCTAAGTTTGCAATAGTACATTTTTATATCGCAATTATGACTGTACGTCTTATCTAGCAATGAACATTTGATAAAATAAGTAGTTATTTTATTTTTAAGATAACTGTGGCACTAGGAAATTATCTATAAGTCTATAACCTGTATTTGCAGGTACCGGTCGTATCGTGTCAATTTGTGAAAGGATTGACGGAAACAAAACGGGATTGGCGTTCACTTGACAGAGTAATCACAAGTTCACATTCATCACGAGAAACACATTCGAATTCGGGGCAAATTTAAGTACCTATGTCAGATAAACAAACTTCTGTAGAGTATTGATAACTAAACCAAAATGTACATAAATTTAAAATTATTATACTGTGACCTGTCAGACAAAACACGCTCATGTATTCTGTGTTCACTGTGTATTACAATTACACTACATAAACATACTATGCGATTAGAATAAGTATGGGCCTGTCAAATCAAGACGCCATTTTGTTTTCCATTTGAAGACAACTTCATACCTTACAAGTAGGGTGTACAAAGAAAAAAGGAAAAAACTAAACATATTCCAATTAGGTACTTTTTTCGGTTGTAAGTTCTTTATTATCTGAAAAAACGTACATAGTTCACTAAACTCATTTTACATGAACATAGTAGATAACTGGCATAGCTAAATATACATGTTTTTAATAATAGTATTGAAATAAATTATGTGTGAATATTGAATACGAAATTAGTGTTTGTTGGTTGTTGTGTATTTTTTTATTTATCTAGAATTCACGCGGTGCTTCACTCCCGTCTTTTTTTATTTGGCTACTGCTCTGCTCCTATTGGCCATAGCGTGATGTTATATAGCCTATAACACTAAAATATTTTTTTAAATTGAACCAGTACCTAGTTCCTGAGATCCTAGCATTCAACCAAACAAAAAACAAACTTCAATTTTATAACAAATAGGCAAATATAATGCAAATCTAGTCAGGTCCTAATTCTACCAACCTAATTCGTCAAACGTGCAAAGAAAATATACATCATTAAAATAGAATAGAATAGAACATAAATTAATTAATTTACAAGTTGCTGCAAGCTGTACAAAAATGTGCACATTTGACTGAAGTTAGCGGCAAATACTACCACGTGCAATCCCATAGTTATTCTTAATAGTTATTAAACTACTATGCGATTAGTCGCATAGTACATACAGTAAGCGTTCTGAATTCGGACCGTGTTACGACGCGCGACGGTCAGAATGGCTCCTGTGTGCATATTTACATTGTTTATGATACGTTGTACTGATTGATCGACGCGTCGTCGGTCAATCAGTTCAACATAACACTACGCAGAACGTGCACGCAGAACACATGAACGCGTGAGCACATTCTATTGTGTTAAAAAACGAAACTAGTCAATTTTGAACCTTATCATAATAACAGAAAGCGGAAATTTCCAGACAGACAAATTTCATATGCGATAATTAATGTATTTTTCAGAGAAGTAGCAATTTTAAGGAAGATGTATATAAACATAGGCATAATGAAAACAGGGAAAAATTAAAATTTTGTTATCACTTCACCGACATGCGTTCACACGTGCGTTATAAAATGTTGTATTTCGTACATTAGACAGTTTTATCAGATGATTTATTACTAGACCTACTGACCTAAAAAAGAAGGTTATCAATTATAAAGTAGAGCTAAAGTATATCTAGAGGCGGTGCCACATTTTGATATTTTAATACGCTCGTATTTGCAACTAGCTTCGTTTCCGTCGATCTTTGTTTGGTCACTTCACAGTTCCTATTGGTAGCAGCGTCATGTTATAATAATCTATAGCCTCCTCACTAAATGAGCTATCAAAGACTAAAATAATTTTTCAATTCGAAGCAGTAGTTCCTAAGATTAGGGTTATCAACCAAACGAACAATCATACTTTTCAGCTTTACAATATCTGTATAGATTATGCAAACATATTGGGCATGAAGGTTTGCTTTCCAACGAATACGCATACGTTCTGTGAAATCGTATACGTACTATACTTATATAGTATACTTATATATCAATATCATTAACGTTAATATAGTCTTTCTATAATTATAAACGTTTAATTTAATAATTTTAATGTAAAAATGTGCCAGTCAGCTAGTTTAATAAGCCATTCAAATAACAGCCATTTAAATAAAGTGCCCACGATGTGAACCAACAAATTAAACATCTTACATTTGAAATAATTGAATTAAATCATTTTAAATACATAAAACATAATCATGTTATTTGTTAAACATGACATCAAGTGGCGCAACTTAACAATTAAGTTAAGTACTTACAGATGACAGTAATAAAAATATTATTAGTTAAAACATATTATTAAACTTAAATGACATTTAGATCAACAAAAACTACACAACAAAAAAATTTACTACATTTTAAGAGATATTTTATAATACACATTAAACTTACACATTTTATTCTATAAATATAAAAAACCATTTTAAAATTCGAATTAAATCTATCTATCGCTATCAGACGATTTGGTTTATAAATAAGTATAATAATAATATGTAGTTATAAGGCTATTCATGGATGTATGCAATGGCATAACCTAACCTAACCTTATTTTTTTTATATCAGCACTTGAGATAATCTTACTTACTTCATAACTCTATCTACTTATTTTTATGCAATATATTTATTTTCCATATCGTTTTGCACTTCATTTTTATTCAACTTCTCATCAGTTTCATCATATATATTGCCTTGCAATTCAATTTGTATTTCTCTAAGTGATTTTCCTTTAGTTTCAGGTACAATAAAATAAGTAAATACAGTCCCACTAAAAGCCATTAATGCGTAAAACCAAAACACGCCATACAATCCTGTATAATCTTCCATAGTTTGATACCCTTTCAAGGCTACAAAAGTTAAACATGCTGATAATATGTTAAAAAATATCATAGCAATAGATTTGACGTTTAAAGGAAAGATTTCAGCAGGAATGACGAAAATCAAAGTATCAAAACCAATAATGGCGATAGTAATATAGACAATGATGCCAACGAACACAATATAACTAAACGGGTTAACCATTTCTTTATCAATGTCCATCACTTGTTGTATGAAGAAGTAACAGCCAATGACAACCAATATCACTCCCGCAGAAGAAAAGCTGGACATCAGTAATGGACGACGTCCGATCCTGTCGACTACTAACGGTGCTGTTAAACCTGAAGCAAAAATATAGAAAAATATTAACATTGTCTTGAACGCGAAGTGCAGTCAAAAGCTCTCTCGTATTGTATTTATTTATTTATTAATTAGAGTACATGGTATGCCTTATAATTTAAAAATTTTGTTTCACAAAACTGTATTTTAGTACAGTTTGACTGTGAAATCAGAATGTATTTTATCACATCTATATAATTAACTTACTAAGTAGGTATTATTAAAAAACATGAAAAATGGAGTTTATACATTCTAAAACATAGGTATATAGGCTTTTGATTAAAATTATTAAATAAACATGTTTAAATTCTATTATTATCTATGGCAAGGATTCTATAAAAAAAAATTTTACTTTACCTTTAAATTTTACATCCATGTCTTTCAAAAAAGTGTCTTTTTGGTTACTCAGTGGAATTGTTGGACTCTAGACAAAGAACACTGGGGTCAATGTTGTGCTTGTTAATACAATGCGCAAGAAGGCAAGACAAACCACGTTTATCATGCCTTTTAAAACTTAAAATAATGCGAGGTGACTGACCTCTTTATTGCCGGAATTTATTGAAGTCTAAATTTTCGTGTGCTCAATATGTTAGTTATAAACAAGTTAAGTAGTAAGCGAACCTGTTGTACAACTACTGGTGGTAATTGCTTTGGAAAGTGACCAGTTTATGATTCAGTTAGCGTTGTAGCATCGATATATGGAACAATCTATTGTATTTAACGGACATGACGAAACTATAACATAGCATCACGCCTTTTCCCCCGAAGGGGTAGGCAGAGGTGTATCACATTTCGTCAGCTGTTTGGTCCCATGAAATAGGGGGTGAGCCTATTTTCATCAACCGGGAACATTTGTTTACCAAACTCCGGGAAAATCTAAATACTGGAATTTCCTGCTAGAAAAACCCAATACCATTTTTACCCGACCCGGGAATCGAACCTAGGACCTCTTGCACAGCAGTCGGATCCACTTTCCGCTGCGCCACCGAGGCAGTCTCAGACAAAACTATAACGGTTCCATTTTTGCCATTTTGCTATAACCAACCAACAGAAATCAGTATAAATATTATTATCTGTGTCAGAAATGCAGGTATTTTATTCTCATTCTGTACTTACCAACAACAAAACGAATTGCACCAAAAATGATGAGAGCACTAGAGATGTCCAAGCCGCAATTACTTTGCTGTATTATTCTGCCTAGATATTGCTGAACAGGAATTGACCCACTCAATAACTGGGTGATTCTTAGACCTAAAATGAGGAAATTTTTGTTATCTTTCGTAGATAACACTTTTAGATGGTAAAAACATCATAGATCATCACTTACCAATCGTTATAATAATCGCTCTTCGATACTGTTTACCAGTAAATAGTTCTTTTATTGAACCAGCTCTTGCCATTTCTTTCCTCACGTCTGATCGCAGTAAGTCTATCTTTTCGTCAATCATCTGGAAATTGATGCTGTGTTGTTACAAATCTTAATCTGAGAGCTGCAAACCGCTAACAATAAATGTCATATACACCGTGAACTTTTAATAATAGTAATCTAACTATGCAAACTTTATAATTATGTTTATTTATAATTATGTATATTTTTGTTTATTATGGCTGATGTATTCAACATTATATCTGATTACTATGACCTAGACAAAGTCTGAAAGACGAATAAAAGAGCACGGTGTACCTATATTTACACACCTTATCGTTTTTACAGCCACTCAAACTTATTAGTTCTTTCTTGGCTGCAGCGACCTTTCCTTCTTTCAACAAGTAATACGGACTCTCCGGTATCTTCCAACAAGCAATGAAGTAGCATACAGGAAAGACAATTAGAAGTGAACTCAAAACTTCGTAAGATACAAGCGATCCTATAACCAAAACTAACATTCCTCCCACGTTGAACATGAACCGAGTATATGCTGTTAGAGTTCCTCTTATGTCTTTATCAGCGATTTCTGGTAGATACATACTCGATGCCTGCAAATATAAGTTTTTATTTATATAGTTTATAAGGATTGCCAACAAGAGATACACATACATTAAAAAAAAAATTAAGAACATAAAGCGTACCTGGTGCTCTTTCAAATATAGGCAACCACAGCTAACTTAAGACTTAAGAGAAAAATATTGTATGTTTTATAATAATAATAAGTCTAGATTATTTAATTGTAATTTCACTCGTAACTAACGATGTTAATTTATCAATCTCGTAAGAGAAATTTAATCTACTTCTAATAGTTGTATCCACATAGCTAGCGGAAAAAAGTTCTGTAGTGGTGGCCGGACGGTATTGGAAAGTGCAAAGTAGGACGGTCCCCCACTAGATGGACTGACGAATTAGTGAAGGTTGTGAGTGGCCGTTGGTTGCATACTATGCGGCACAAAATCGCTCGCTGTAGCGGAAATTTGGTGATAGCTATGTCCAGTATTGTGCTGATATGATAATGATGAATTCGTCCCATTAGAAGAATAATGTTTTATCTTCACATAAAACAAAAATGAAATTATTAAAAAATTCGGCATTAACCGTAAACGATTCGATCGATTGATCAAATTTTTATTTTACTCTTTAGTCAGTATTTTACAAAATACAAATTTGATCAATTGATAGTTTACGGTTTTAATGCCAAATTTATAATAATTTCATTTTTGTTTTATCTGAAGATAAGACATTATTCTTCTAATGGGACGAATTGTTGTATCTAAATAAAACCTCATACCTAAGTATTGAGAGAACTTTGGATGACTGATTCTCGACTTTAATACTCACAGTTGTTATCATCCCACATCCCCAACCCCATAAGAATCTAGCAATGTACATTATCCATGCCTTTGTAGCCAATAGTATAAACACCTGAAATAAATTAGGTACGTACATATTAGAAATAAAAACCATTTTACGACCTTAATAATAATATTATTTTAAAGGGACAATACCATTATATTAGGAATCGGTACAATTTTCTGTTTCAGTTTAATTTCTAAGTTTTGTGAAATATCTGGTTTGATTAAAATATTGGTTATACATTTTTTGTTGCGTGTGGAGATATCAGTTTCTTATAGATGTTATGAATACAAAAATATTTCGAAATTCGTATTTATACTTACTGTTCCAATGACTAAAGGTAAAGCACTGGTTAGAAGAGTGGCTCGTCTGCCGAAATGATCTGAGACACGACTGGCGAGTATGCTGCCTCCTACCATCCCGGGAGAGACCATCGATACTATCCACGATATCTCACTCTAGAAACACAAATTATTTTTAAATAAAACTTAACTTCACAGCACCGTCGAGCTTATTGCCCGACGGGGTAGGCAGAGGTGTATCGCACCCAAGCTTCGCCTCCATCCATCATTCATTTGCATTGAGAAATCTGAAGTGAATCAGCTGAATAGTGAGTTGAAAGGTCAATGACCCACACTTTCCGCGCTTAGGACACTATCTATAGAGGAGGCCATATTAGACCATACATATATGTATATAGATTCTTAGTTTAATTGTTTTGTATTCACGGATAATTTTTGTTAAATAGTTTACTTGTTTTGTATTAGCAAATAATTTAAAAAAATTAGATAAAAATATAAGCTATTTAAATTAAAGTCAATTTAAGTTAAAGGTTAAGTTAAGTTAATATTTAAGTTCACTCTCATAAAAAAAAAAAATAATAATAATTACTACAGTGAAAACTTTATTGGCCATATGTATAAAAATTATGTAATTTCATAATGTATTACTAGTGCTGTATGTTTTCCTAAAAACAAATAAATAAATAAATATTACACGAAACTATTTAGGATTTCGCAAACAGAAAAGTGTGAAGAGTAGAAATAATATTATTTCTTACACATTTTAGACTCTTGTTGTTTCTTTAAACATAGCACGTAATAGTTAAATCAGTATTATTATAAAAAAGTTAGCTATTTCACACATCTTAAATAAAGTATGTAAAAAATTAATTCGCGTTTTATTTTTCGCAGTAATTGATAAGCGGCAGCGAACTGGTTTTACCCATTTTGAAAAATATTACATAAGAATATAAAACTCAACGTCAAAATAAACAAATAATAAAAAACAATCGTTGAAACATGAATATTCGTAAAAAAATAGGCGCTTCGTGAGTTTCGCACACAGGCGTTGCCAGGAGTCGGCTCGGCCCTGGACACTGTAGGTATGCGCTATCAAAGTGAATCATCAGCTGGCTCGGGTCTCCTCTCCTCTACCTAGAGAGCTGAGAGGGTTTAGGCCATAATCCACTCACGCTGGCCTAGTGCGGATTGGTGGATCAGACATACTCATAAAATTTCTTCTAGGGTATGTGGGTTTCGTCACGATGTTTTCGTTCACCGTTAGCAGATGGTAAGTCACTTGACTAGTACATATAAATTTCACAAAGAGGAATCCACAGGGGTACTGCCGGTCGGGATCGAACTCGGACCGCGTGATTTGCACGCCCGGCCCCTTATCCATTCAGCAACCATCGCTTTTAAGGTTTATGACCTTATTAAGATGAATGACCTTGCGCAATCTGTAGTAGTTGTTAAATAATACTATTCCCAATTTTGAGGTTTTAAGAAGTCATATTAAATTTAATATAATAAAAATATCTATGTATACTTACACTTGTAACATTCGGTATAATTTCATTATTATGAAACTTGGGTAAGATAGGTGCTGGCCAGAAATACGCTATACTTGTCGTCATTGTTGATATAGATACTGAAACATATTTAAAATCGACAAAATTAGCTTTGAGAAACAAGATTTAAAACCCGTTATTTGACGACACTCGCGGGAAACGAACTGATTGGTTCCATATTGACCTTGATTATATTAAAATTCTATTCACAAATAGTATATTAGCACCAGCTATTGTTCGCATCTATATTATGTAAGTAAGTCATAGCAATCTCAAAGAGTGTGCTGTTTTACAGCCTAAAATTAAAACTCTAATTACAAATCAATAAATAATATAGTTTTTATGGCTTTGCGATAGAATATGCAAACAATCAGTGGCCGCTATTGAATGTATAGCTTATTACTTGAAACGGCTGCACCTATTCGGCATTTTTTTTGAAATGTATTTGTGTCAGGAATAAATTTGTATGAAAGTAAATTACCTATTAAAAAAATTAAAAGTTAAAATTTCAATTCTTACTGGTACTAAAAAGGGGCTATTCTTCTATTTTTGCACTTACCAGCAAACGCTGCTAAATATTGTACACGTCTTTGTCTCTCCATTTTTTAAACGACTTCAAAAAAGGAGGAGGTTATATGTTCGACTGTATGTATTTTTTTTTTTTTTTATGTATGTTCAACGATTACTCGGAGATGCCTGAACCGATTTAAAAAAATCTTTTTTTGTTTGAAAGGGTATACTTCCGAATTGGTCCCCTATTCATCACATCAAGTTCTGATGATGGAATCTCAGGGAAATCGAAGGCAACCCTCAAATGTTATAGGCACATGTTACGTGTTTCATATATTTTTTAAAGTTATTCAAGTATTTACGTCTGATAGTCAACATCTCATGTTGATGAGCTGGTGATGGAAGGTATAACTCCTTAACTGTTAGGAGTTGGAGGATAATTCTTTCGACATTATAGGTTCTTATAAACCAATAGTTGTATTCTTGTAGGTTATTTAGGTGAGCTGATACTGGAAGGTATAACTCCTTAACTATTAGGAGTTGGAGGATAATTCTTTCAATATTATAGGTACTTATAAACCTATAGTTGTATTCTTGTAGGTTATTTAGGTGAGCTGTCAGTGGAAGGTATCTCTGGAAGGGAAACTTCTTAATGTTTAGGAGTAAGAAGATGATTTCTTCAAATATCACATCCATGTATAAACCTTAAGTTGTGTTATTTCAAGTGTCTGAGGTGAGAGCTCTTGATGGAAGATAAAGTTGTATAATTCAAAGGAATTCTTAGATGATATTTTAAGTTTTCGATATAGTATCTAACCTGCATTGTATACCTATACTTGTTACCTGTCGCATTTTATAGGAAAAAAGAAAGACATAAAAAGCTGAGAGTTTTGAGATTCCTCTATTCTACAATCAGGTTGTGTTTTTAGAATATTTAAATAGACGTTCCCTTCTATCGAAGATTCTTTATTTCGGTTTTCCGTCTTAGTTTGCCAGCCAGTATTATTAAATCTGCTATATAAAAAGTACACTAAAAATGGAAAAATAAACTATTTTTAACAAAAAAATATTAAAACGACTTCAAATCAGTACTAAAAAGCGAAAAATAAACTGAATTAGATATTTAATTCCAAGCTAAAAAATACCTACCCACCTGTTTAAAGTATAATACCCTATTACTAATCTGTTTGAAGTCGGTGCCAGCCTAATGAGGTTGTATCACTCAGTTTGAGCCGTCCACTAGGTACGATCACACGCAAGTGTGAGGTGGTGTGAAGTAGCGAGCGGTAACAGATGTACGTACTAAGTAGTACGTAGCTTAACAAACTCTTTAGGCTTGGCACCGACTTCAAACAGATTAGTAATAGGGTATTATACTTTAAACAGGTGGGTAGGTATTTTTTAGCTTGGAATTAAATATCTAATTCAGTTTATTTTTCGCTTTTTAGTACTGATTTGAAGTCGTTTTAATATTTTTTTGTTAAAAATAGTTTATAATATTTAACAAATCAACTATGACAGTTCTGCTAGCACCCACTATACCCAGACTGTCTCACTTCACATAATGTTTTGCTAATATTTATACACAAAAGTTAGGTAATATCGTTTATTTGAGATGTTTTGTCTCACATTTTATACAAATAATAACGAACGTCTTATAATTCTAAAATTTGATACTATGTGTATTTAATGTGTCTACTCATTCTAACGCAAAACACGTGAAAATGTAATAGAAAGATAAGTGTAAGATAACCGGTCGTGGTAGGTCGACACTAATTCGTTTCATTTATACATATCTATTCATTTAAGAATAGCTCTACCGATTTGAATGGTTTCATTTTTATTAGTCTTCGTAATTGTCCGGAGAAATTTACATTCGTCACGATTAATTTCAAACGAATTTACATTCGTTTCGTACACATTTGGAAATAAAACATGTGTAAAAACAATATAAAATATGGATTCCAAATTTTTTTTTATATGTCAATCATAATCAAATATGATAAATTTTTTGGACATATTCCACATTTGAGACCAGCTTCAATGGCACCTGAGGCATTCTACATACACATTTTTTCGTCATTAGTGTCGTCTTTAGTCTAATATCCTGCAAAAAATATCGAAAGTGTACCTATTAAATTATATTTTGTATTGTTTATCAATTATTTTTAGTGTTTTAAATCATAAATATTATGTAATTTATAATGTATTAATATTGTATAATGTAATATTATGTAATATTAACTACCTACCTATATGTATAAAGTAGATTATTAATCTAAAATAAAGAAACAATGCCAAATAAATTATCTTCATTTCTTTTCATAAATAATTTAAACACACAATACGAGTTATTTTTAATATTACCTACTAGAAAAAAATCTCATAAGTTGTTGCTAGGTGTGATGTGCATAATAAATTTAAGCTTTTATGGTTTTCAAAAATATAATTTAATTTAATTGTCTGCAGATTTATTGTTGTGCAATGTAATAATTATGCATGTAGAGGTTTTATAATTTTAATCTATCAAAAGTATCAGATTAAAGGTAACCTTCAAATTGTCTGTATGATTAAATTAAATTAAATTAAAATCAGTCGTATCGTAGGTACAGAAATTGGATATTGACAGGATTCATATTTTTAAATTTAGATTTAAAATGCATAAATTACCCTTGAAAAGTTTAAATGATTTGCTAATAGTTTGCTTTTAATAGTCCCAGTAATTTTAGTGTGTGGTGTGTATGAGTGGCTTCGAAATGTTGTATTTTTAAAGTTATAAAATTTGTGTAAAAAGTAAAAAAATACATTCAAACTGCGAATGTATTTTTTTTTTCACAAAGTTAAATAAAACACATAATTATTATTTAAAACCATATATTTTTAAACAAAATTAATTGTTATAGTGCAGGAAATAAAGACACATGCAAGGTATACTCATGACTTTTTTATTTTGCTTGAAGTGGCTTACAGAAATTGCTCCGCATAAATTAACTTTTACACACAATTTTGATTCATGTTTACAATCAGACGAATATCAAACGTTGTACGTCAAAATACTGCTCGATATCGCCGTGAAAAGGAACTACTAAACTGTGAGAACAAAGGAAAAAATTAAATAATGGTAAGGTTGCTGAATCGATTATCGAAATTGCGAGTAGCCTCTATTATTAAACGATTCGATTACGCTCGTAATGTCGCCATGCAATTTTTAGGTCGACATTAACAAACCTTATTACAATGACTAAAACAAGCGACTATCTTACATATATAAATTATAAGATAAGTGAAAGTAATATGCAACTAACACAGTTGTTACACAAAAGCGGTTCTTAACCGTTGGAAAGCTCGAGGTCTGTTTACAGCATAGGTAAGTAAAAAGGTAAAGAAAAGTCTTATTCTTCTGCAACGACTATTTTCATTCTGTTTCCGGACGAAATATTTCAAAGAAGTCAGAATCAGGACCCAGCTGTAGGAAAACAACTGTATTAAAAGTCAAAGATTCTCACTGTCGGTAAAATTTTTAAATTCATATAATTTCTAGAACATAGGTTGAATATGCATCTTAATAAATATAATAATTTTATAGCACCCTTTAGAAAACTCTACCATTTTATAAACATCACACATTTTACATAACGCAATTAATTGCCGATAACAATTTAATATTATTTTTAAAACTTTGGGATAGTATATCTTACTAATTAATAAAATGTTGTAAAAAATGCACATACTGCACATTATTTTGCAATTTTTAGCCTCAAGATTATTAAACATAAGATGCAAATTTGTTTGTACACAAAAGGTTTTTCATTTATGAAAATCCAGTACTTGCAACATTGTAGATGTTAGTATTAGATGTTCACTATTTCTTAAATTTAAATAAACGTACATACATTATAAAAGTACCAAAATAATATTATATAAATTAGAAAAATACAAAATTACAAAGCAAATGCTAATTTATAGTCTAGCCACTAAAAGCAAGTCTTACAGGCAATTTAAAAAAGAAACAAATTGCAAAAATGGTAAACATTTGCAGTGGGAACTTTTTGCACGTGAATAATATAAAAATAAATAATTCTAATTGTAATGCAAATTTTCAAAGTAAAATAAGATATAACATACAGATATGATTGAATGATACGAGTACCTATTTGGAATCCTGATTTACGGCTTCGTTGATTTCGATACTCATCGTTGTGAAATGTCTGAAACTTACAGCGACAGCAGCATAAATGTCGGGATTCCGAATAGGCTCTAATGATGCAGCAAATCGGAAATGAACAATGTATTTCAACAAACAATAGACGGGGTAGACCTAGAAGAACGTACCATGACCAAATAGGTGACGTTCTAAAGAAGGGACAGATCAGGAGTACCCTCAACCGGCGAGAATGCATGAAAAGACTGATGAATGTTGAAGAAGCCAAAGATGTATGTCAGAATCGTAGCAAGTGGAAGGAAATGGTCTCTGCCTACCCCTCTGTTGGGAAAGAGGCTTGATCTATATGTATGTAAGTATGTATGTATAGACGTGAAGCGCGGCGCGTGTTTTAAATGAAATTGTTAATATTTAAATTACCCACATCGGATCTATGTTTGTTCACTACTCAAGTTTGTAGCGTGAGCAGAGTGATGTTAGCCTTCTTTGATAAATGGGCTATCCAATATTGAAAGAATTATTCAATTCGAATCAGTAGTTCCTGAGATTAGCGCGTTCAACCAAACAAACAAACGAAAACACTCTTCATCTTTATGAGTAATAGTACAAGATCCCATTACGGAATATATACCCTCATCTGTTATTTATTAGTGATATGAAATAAATGATAGATAATATTCACATTGACTTATTGCAAATAGATGCCTAGTTAAATCGCGCCCGGATAATATTAACACCGTGCGCAAAGTTTTTTGTTGGAGATATTTCCAGCATGGTGGAATGAGATTGGAGTCCATACCTTTTATTATTTTCATGAAGTGCTTTCATCAATTATTTAGTCGAAAAAAAAATCACATGAAAACTTATTTACAGGGGGGGTGGACATACATTTTACCACTTTGGAAGTGTCTCCTGCGCAAACTATTCAGTTTAAAAAAAATGAACTTAGAAACCCCAATATCATTTTTGAAGATCTATCTATAGATACCCCACAGGTATGGGTTTGATGAAAAAAAAATTTTGGGTATGTATGGGAACCCAGGGAAATTAAGAATAAAATATTATCCGGGCGCGATTTAACTAGGCAACCTATTTGCAATAAGACAATGTGAATATTATCTATCATTTATTTCATATCACTAATAAATAACAGATGAGGGTATATAATTCCGTAATGGCATCTTAGACCATAAGTATATATATTGAAACACATTTACTCCAGTCTATGTTTTGGTGGACTCCAAACCTTGGGCTGTCGTAATTATACGAATAATATCGTAAGTATTAAAGAAAAATAATAGACTCTCTCTTAACACAATATAATAACTATAATATAGTCCTCCCTTTCATACAATGCTTGCCGGTTACCTATCTAACACGATACCACAGAACACATAATATACCCTGAACGGGCATGATACTAAAAACTGGCTTTAATTAATTTTGAAATTCGGCTTAGTCGGTTTTGATGTCGCTGTCAAATGTAAGAAAATTTTGATTATTATAATATGGTCGCTGTCACTTTCATATATTTGATAGCGACATCAAAACCAACTAAGTCGAATGTCGAAATTCAGAGTAAGCCCTCTGAAGAAATGTCGGTGTGGTGCTCTGCCTATCACTTCAGGATATAAAGGTGTCGTTATGTATGTATTATGTAAGTCAGTTAATGGTTGTTATCTCATGAAGCATCAAGCATATACCTATGTGTAGCGGAGGTAAATACAAGATTATAGGTGTTCTACACGGTTCTAAACTTGCGTTCCAATAGAGTGACCTTGGTGGGAGTTTAGTTGCCATCCGCGTAGTTTGTATGAAATTTGGTTTACAACAGCCGGCCACACGATTGGAATCCAAGGGCATCTCTGTGGAAGGCAAGTTTATAACCATGTAGCATGGCTTTTAAGAGACAGAAATAATGTGGGAACAAGTTGATAGCGTGATCTTATAACGTAGCCTGTAACAGCAGGTATGGTAGAGAAGACAACACAACTGCATTGTTTTAAAATATCGATGTATTAATAGTAATTATCGAGACTTAATGTGATAGACTAGTGTCCTTCGAGATCACCCTTAAAGCTATTTTTTACGAAGCATGTTATACAACGAAAATTCAAATGAATTCAAAATATTTTGCGCTACATATTGTAACATACTTCTAAGGGCCAAAAAGAAAACCGCAGGGCTACACCGCCAAATCGACAGTGCTGCTCGCCTCACCGCGACGCCGTTTTGTGTTTCGGCCCAAAATGTTTCGTAATATAAAAAAGGGGTAATAAATCTAAATAAAAATTTGTTTAACTACAATATAATGTGATAAAAAATGTAGTGGTGTACTCTTAATTACAGTATTTTTAGAACCATATCTATTGAAACGGAATAAAATGACTGGTACCTACCATTATACCTACGTAGGTACTATAAAAACGATCGTACCTACTTATAGGCCAGTCAATGAACGATTTTGGAGGGAAATGTCGAAAGCAGAAACTTTGACTTAGAAACTTTGTTTGGACTGGTTAGGAGATAAACATACTAAAAGTCCTTACCCCTCCGAGGTGAGCCAGAGGGGGAGGGGGGGCACAAAGAATTTTTGATTTTTTGGTTTTTTGCTTACATCTCGAAAACGGTGCATCGTACGAAATTTTGTTGCACTACAAAATGATACCTGCAAAAATTTTCTACAACTTTGGCATTCACACATTTTTATTTAATTTTTTTCGAGGTTAGAATCTGAGGTTTAAATTCAGTCATATAACATTATGAAAAAAATTATATAGCCTATGTCACCCGGACTATTATTACAGAACTATTGACACCTCATTCATTAAAATCGGTTAATAAGTTCAGGCGCTACAGTGAAACATAGAAACAAACATACATACAAATATGCATAGACTGCCAAAACCATTACCCTTCCTTTTGGCTTCGCCGTAGTTGGATAAAAAGTGTTAAGCCCAAATTGTAGAAAATTTTATCAGCTTTCATAATGTAATACAGTGAAATATCGTACGACGCACTGTTTTTGAGATGTAAACAGAAAACAAAAAGTGGTACCTTTGCTAGTGAATTTAACACATTTTTGAAAATCGACCATTTTTCGAAGCTGATAGCTAGGCAACGATTCGAGATAGATAAAAAGTGTCTAAGCCAAAGTTGTAGAGAATTTTATCAACTTTCATTTTACAGTACAATAAAATTTTGTACGGCGCACTGTTTTTGAGATGTAAGCAAAAATCCAAAAAACGGGATCTTCTTTCTGCTCCCCCCCCTCGGGCTCACCTCGGGGGGGTAAGGACTTTTAGTATGTTTATCTCCTAACTAGTCCAAACAAAGTTCCTAGGTCAAAGTTTCTGCTTTCGATAATTCCCTCCACAGTACCATTTCGAGCACTCATTTACTAGACTATTAGTATTTTCTTAAAAAAATAAAAAACCGTTTCACAGCAGATTACTATTTAGTTGTAAAAATGCCAATAGAGATTGTTCGTAACTTACGCTTACAAAAAGCCCTATAATTTATGTACAAGTTGCTTATTCGTCTATAATTACAATATACCTATAAAAATATGGCTGGCAAATATGATTACAAAATTACTAACACTAAAACACAAATAACACCCACTAGGTTGCCACACACTTATCGATACTGCTACTTGTGATAATACATTTTTATTTATTTAAATCATTGTATTTGTAAACTGAACAATATCAGCGGAACGGATGCCGCCCGCTTTGTCCTTAGATAAACTAATTAATGACGTGTTGATAACTATGCGTTAACTTCATGTAGACATTTGTAGACCCTGTTCCACTGGTTTAAAAGTACCTGATAAACTTTATCCGAAACATAAGTGATAGAGTTTATATGAAACATATATCAAACTAGCTTCCGTGGCTTCAGCCGAGTGGTATGTAGGTAATATATTATATAGCTAAACCTTCCTGATGAATCAGTCTATCAATTAATAAAAACCGGATCAAAATCCGTTGCGTGGTTTAGAAGACCCAAGCGTACAGATAGAGGGAAGAGACTGTAATTTATACTATGTATATAAGGATTAAGGATATATGTCGCTTATGTTCAAATGGGCTATCAGACAGAGGTGGAACCGGGCCTTAATTTAGCACTTAAGTACTCTTATTTCCTATAACCTTCTTAAAATCTGAACAGTACATGAGTTCATTTTGATGCTTAAATGTTTATGTACTTTCTTGCTTAACTTCTGATTTAAGCTCTTTCAATTCCACGTCACTTTCCTTATAACCACCAATAACTTCTTTATCATTAACCGCAACAGCATTATAATATTTACCCTGTAACTCCAACTGTATATCTCTCAAATCTTTACCCTTCGTTTCCGTCACTATGTAATATGAAAACACACCACCACCAATCGCAACTGAGGCAAAAATTGAGAATATCATTGTTAAACCACAGTTATCTTTGACAAACTGGTAGCCATGAGCGGATATAAATGCTAAAACACAACCGAAAATATTCAAGCTTGTCATGGCTATTGCTTTTACATTAAGTGGAAAAATCTCCGCGGGTATAATGAATATTAATGAGTTGTAACCTAAAGTAGATGTAATAGTAGATAGAAGAATACCAATGAATGGCACGATACTAAATGTAGTGAGAGTATCTGGGTTAATGTTGACCACATCTTGTAAGAAGAAGTAAGCTGCTATGACTCCTAGCGATAACCCGGTACCAATGTATGAGTATATTAATAGCAGCCGACGTCCCATACGATCTACTAGTATTGATGATATCATACCTGAAATTAAGAAAAGGGTTATATTAAACAATGAGTACAGATAGATCTCTTTTTCTACATGCCTCGGTGGTTAACGGTGTTTCCTAGGCCTAGCTATTGTATACCAAGAACAAAAGTACGCATGCGGCGATGGTTGCGTCTTCAAGCTACCACAAGAGCATGTGTGGCTGCTCTAGTCTAAGGCTCTCGAGGGCTCTTGTTGCCGATGGGGGTCACCCAGCTCCAGCGGTATGCGCTGGGTTTAATCAGCCAATAATATAGACTTTATCTTTCTCGTATGTCATCGTTACTGTCTCTATGGTAAAGTGGGAGTGTGTATGACTGCTATATTTGGGTTTAAGTTTCCCTAAGTTTTGGCCAAAAAAAAAAACTGTCATACTGTTAGAGAAAATTGTGAGTGTTAAGCAGAATTTTATTACATTAGACGATTAAATGTTAATGCATTTAAAACAGTGATTAAATTACTTACTGACAGCAAAAGTAACGCAACCATATATAATAAGTAGTGTGGACATCTCCATTTTAATATTGGTCTCCTTCATAATCCATGTCAAGTATTGTCTTATTAGAACACCGCCTGTCATTATTTGCGTCACTTTCAATCCTGGAAAACAAATGAAACATCTTTTAGATTCAAAATTGTTAGCGGTTTGGTATTTTACCCTGCGGTAGCGCGCGGATCCTAGGTCTATGATTTTACCACAAACTTTTTTTTTTACTGTAAAATTAAAAGCATATCTACCTAAATACAACGTAATTTTTAAAGAGGAGTTTTATTGTTATCTTGTTTACTCGCAAAAATGACAATTATTTAACTTACTTTGTATTATGTAACTATCAACGAAATAGGCGATATAATGACCTACTGACAGGTGTATCTTTGCAATGATTTGATTTGCAACCTAAAAGATGAAAACAGCCAAAACACACAATTTTTCAATTAAATCCTGTGATCCAATCACGAGCAAAACTACAGTAAGTAGTAATAGGTACTTTACCTGCGGCAATAATGATAGCTCTTCGATAATGCACTCCTAAAAAGAGTTCCTTAACTGTACTGGATCGACTCATATCATCTTTGACATCCGACTTGAGTGCCTGCAATTCTTCTTCTAGATCCTGAAATACATATATTAATATAATAATCATGTTTCAAGTTAATCATAATCATGAGTTCAATATAAGTAACTTTTCTAAATATAATTATAGTGAATCAATTTCTCATTTTCGAAAAGCATATATTAAGGACTTAAGATTAAAATGCACAAGTTAATTTCCAGATATGGTTTAGTTGAAAGACTAAAATCGATCGTGCAACAACTCCTGCAAGTTTTGTTGAAAATATGTACTTAGTTTTATTGTTAAAATCTCAATTTCTGAGCGATGTCAAAGAATTTTGATTTCAAAAGGAGTATTTGAAAATATTTTTAGCCATCCACAATCTGAGTTGCAAAATTAATCGTCTAATGACCAGTGTCATTAGACAGTTACCCATTAAAGTATACACATATTATGTAGGTAACATCATAATCATTTCAACCCATAAACATCCCACTGCCGGGCCAATGAATGTGGATTTAATTAAGCCTACTATACCACGCTGGCCAGACGGGTTAGTATAGGGTTTATTTCGAATTTTCTTTTTATTGCAGTGCTCTTGTCTGCATAAGGCTTCTCCCTTGAAGATTTCCTTGGGATGGGGTAGTGACATTATGTGTTCTTAATCCGTCACTACATGGATTATGTAGGTATACATCTAAATATCGTATTGATAACTCAACGAAATTGAAGATTACCTAGATTTGAACTTACCGCTTCATTCTCATATCTGCGTAATTTTCTCAGAGATTTTCTTGCAGCCTCAACGTTACCCGTCTTTAGACAGAAATGCGGAGTTTCTGGTATCCAAAAACAAACTACGAAGAAAGTCACTGGCAACGTAACCATGATGTAATTCAGTGTGTCATATGAAAGGAATGGACCTATTGTCATCGTAAGGAGGGTTCCGAACTTGAAGGTGAAACTTGTAATTAATTGTAAAGTGCCTCTGATATCTTTCTCTGCTATTTCAGAGAGATAGTAACCAATTACCTGGAAAGAAGACACCCATTAAAATATGACGAAGTATTAATGGCCTTCTAACCGAGTTTTAGCCGTTACTGCTAATCTTCAGAGTTAGGCTGCGTTTCCACCAGAAATGTGCGCGAATGCGATGTTTATTATGAACCAATAGAATCGCTTCATTTACCTGACGTCACACAGCATAGCTCTGGTGGAAACAAATGAAGCGACTCTATTGGTTCATAATAAACATCGCACCCTCGGACATCTCTGGTGGAAACGCAGACTAATCTTAACACAAGAGAACGACAGTGCTGTGTGTCGACGGATACACTCGATATTCCTTTACTGCCAGTAATATTACGAGTAAATATATTAAAACTTATTCTCTTGCCAGAAAAACTAGGTAACGTATTGAGCCAATGATAATATTATTGTTATAGACCACCCGTGCATGGCAAATTGACTCTTCCAATTTTTAAATATAAATACATGAATGTTAGTAACTACATTTTGTATTATATGGTTTAATAGTATCTATCGGCATACTTACTGTGCTTATCATGCCAGTTCCAAATTGCCACATGAACGCAGTCACATACAAATGCCATGCCACTGTCCCGAATACAACGATTACCTGGAATACCATATATACACTTTTGAAAATACAAACCGCAATAGTGTGCACCTAGTTCTATAAATGCCAGAAATGCCATTTTATTAAAATTCGTGCATTATATTTCATAGAGGTCAAAATATTTGAGGAGATTTCATTTATTTATAGTATAAAAAATATAATAGGCATGCCTCAGGAGTATCAATAACGACGCGAGCATGGGTGGGCCCAGAAAAAACCTTCTATTATTATATGTGTGTAATATAGTTTCTAAGACACGTACGTTGGTCAGAGACAATTGTCAATAAAATTGTGATGACGATATTTCTTGAGCAAACAATTTTATCTTATGAATACTGACATGTATTCAAATTATATTCGCAGATTATATTCACGTTGAAAATATTTAAAGTGTCGGTAATAATATCAACTACAAATTACTAATTTACCCTGGCTGAGCTTCCTTCCTTCAATTCTTCAATTTAAAATATCAATAAATTGTCATTAATTCTAGACATAAACATTTACTACTTACGGAGCCAATTGCTATAGGTATCGGACTTCCGAGAATCGTCGCTCGTCGTCCTAAATTGTCTGCCACGAATCTCGTGGCCAGAGAGCCAGCGGCGAATCCCACTGGATATATTGAGAACATCACTGCTACCTCTTTCTGTGGAAATAACAAACAAAAATTTAATTAAATATGTTATTTTAGATATTTAATGAGAATTAATAAAGGAACTTGAAGGTAAGGTCACAAAACAAATAGTATAAGGCGAATGTGAACTTAACGAACCAACCCAAAAGAATGGTCCATAAACATATCCGGGACGTTCTAAAGAAAGGACACGTTAGGAGAACCCTAAGCCGGTAAGCATATTTGAAAAGTGAAATCCACATTAGTACTGCTGGTCGGAATCGTACTCGGACCGCGTGTTTAGCACACCGGTCACTTAACCATTCAGTGACCATCGCTTGCCCTCCAAGAATTTCAGGTAAATATTTAATAGATAAGTAGTAGAATCCCAACAAGCCTGGATCCACCTGTATGACATTTTGAGTAGGTTCAAGTCGGGCGCTACCGAAGAAAGAGACTACCAGCATTCAGCAAGCTTTTATTGTATGCTATATTATTATCTACTAACTATTAAATTCTACAAATAGTTTCCTAACGTACAAGTTCGCTCTAAATTTAATACAATAATAATTGTATTTAAATGTAACTTCCTACACCATAACCCAAACAAATGGTATATAAACGATAGTCTAAACAGCTAAATCTACACATCGAAAGACTGACCAAAATCTGCGAACGTTTTCAATATACACAAGTGGGAATCCCTGGCGTTCCAGTCCCAAGAATAGGCCCTTGAATTTTAACAACAGCAGCGTTACAGCCTAATTTCTGAGAACACAAACTTGGCATTGATTATTTATCGTTACATCTGATGTATCTGAATTCTTTACACCATAAAGAGTTTGTAATGCATATCTATAAAAAATCTATTAGTTTCTCAAAACCAAACAGGGTATTTCAAATGGAATGGTCAACATATGCATGACAAATGTAAATAGGTAAGATTTTAACAATGCGTTTTTTACCAAAAAAAGGTCCTCTTAATGATTTCATTAGAAACTTTCACCCTTTGTGGGCGATCTCGGAATGGGTTTACAAAAAATTAGGCAGTAGTTACCGCTTCTTCCTACTGCTGTTGCTATAGTTATTGCTGAGCATGCTAATAAAGAGTGTTTTTAGGGTTCCGTAGCTAAAATGGCAAAAACGGAACCCTTATAGTTACGTGTCCGTCTGTCCTGATGTCACAGATATTTACCTACTCAAAAACTGCTCAGTGTATACTGATGAAATTTGGAGAATAGGTGTCTTGTGTAGGCCTCTACTAGGTTTGGTAATTAAATAACAAAAATAAATATTTTTAAGGGGGCACTCCATACATGTAACAATTTCCTATGCGCAAAATTAAATTGTCTGTCCTCTTTCTTTCTTTCATTAATTATCTAAAATCTAAATGTTTCTCTGTTGGCGGGTGTACTCATAGTTTGCGTTTAAACTCCCCGAGACTAAAAAGTGTGGAAAATGTCTTTTTAAAAATGAACAAAAAATATTAACTTGTTTACAAGAAGCTTTGCTTATATTGGGCATAAGAATAGCAAGCTGTACTTATTAGACCACAATCGACACCACAAGAGCTAGATAGTCTCGTACATAATAATTACTGTGTGTACAAATGAAACTACTTTATGTACTTATAATAAGGTTTACTTTAGAAGACAAGTTAAACTTTATAAATAATAAGTATTTAATAATTTATTTGTTTTCAATTTCCTATTTATCAATTGGCAATGGAATATTATATTGCCATTTAGATTCAAAATAACAAACTTATTAATGTACTCGTAATATTATGTGGTGTGTGTATATCTGGCTATAAATAACATAATTAAATAACCGTGAATTAAACCGCAGGCATTCTGATTGTATTAATAAAATATCTAACCACTAGAAGTAGCGCGGGGCGTGGTTATTTATTAACCCACTGCTCAGCTCCTTTTGGCTGTAGAGTGATGTTATATAGGTTTTAACGTTCCTCGACAAATGGGCTATCCAACACTAAAATAATTTTTCAAATCGGACCTGTAATTCCTGAGATCTTAGCGTTGGTTGGAGTGTATCCTTGGGGGCTCTATGGAGTTAGGACATTTTGAATTTTTTTTTCAAAAAATCACTTTTTAATTCGGCATCGTGTAATCAGGCTAAAAATAAAACGTAACGTAAACGGCCAAAAATCTATAATAAAATACCCAGTGACATTAAAACTTACCTCTAATAAAGTTTAAAATAACATTTAAAAAATTGATAAATGTTATTATAATTTAAATAAATTTTTAAATGATATCACTCTGTAATTACCTATTTATATTTTTACCCTAATTTATTAAGTAATGACTATAATTATGTCATTGTTATGTTAGCATGTAAGCATGTATTTTTTATTAGATTTTTTATTTTTTTCTTAGTAATTTTATAATTACGTTATATGAATATTGTCATTAAAAATTTAAAACAATGATTAAATTAATCATTTATACTTATTTGTATGCCTGATGGTAAATCATAGCGAGCGCTAATAAAAACAAATGTCAACATCTACTTCACCACTACCTATGTTTAACAAATAAATATATTCTTATTCTTAAGTTAAACGATGAGGTTACACTGTGTCCCAAAAAAGAGGGCTTGAATCGAAGTTTTTGAAAATATAGTTACTTTTGAACTTCTAAAGCCATAATTAAAATATGTCAATAGGGTAAACCCGGGATAGATGCCCTAGTTAAGGAAATAGTCTTATAACTTTAATACCAAACGTATTATTGACTGGCCTGTTGGTCTAGTGGTTAGTGACCCTGACTGCTAAACCGGAGGTCGTGGGTTCGATCCCCACCCAGGACAAATCTTTGTGTGATGAGCATAAAGGTTTGTTCTGTGTCTGGGTGTAATTTATCTATAATATGTATGTATTTACAAAAAAAAAAAATGTATTTAAGTAGTATATCAGTTGTTTAGTACCCATAACACAAGCAAATATAATTGCTTACTTTGGGACTAGATGGCGCTGTGTAAATGTGGTAGAATATTATTATTATTATTATTATTCGCAGAGAATATCCTTATGATATAGTTAGTTTAATCATTCATAAAGCTTTAGAATGTATATTTATTTACGTAACTATCACTGGGTTAGCAGGAATTAAGTTCTTGCGAGACTTGTTTTTTGGGATAGATGCCTACCGGCTTGGATAGATGCCTCACTATAAAATCATTTGGAAGGATAGATGCCTATGACGGGGGATAGATGCCCTTTATAATAAAACAACAAGAATAAGTTATCACAATGTAACATTTATTTTTCTTCTATTAAAGATAACACAAATTCTAAAAGAAAACAAGTTGACCGTTAATTATATAGATTACAGATGCATCTCTTTAACAAAAATATTTTTAATCACTAAGTCAACTTTTATAGAAATAGCCCTAACAAAATACTAGCATCTTTATTTTATTTCATTGATTCCCAGTTCTTTTTTCTCCATTTCTTCAAATGCTTTCTGCAGCTGCTCCGTAGTCCATGATATCACTCGAGCTTATACACCCTTCTTCCTTTTGTATTTTCTTTGCATCACCTACAATAATCAAAGTAGGTTTGGTTAAACACTTTATAATCACACATACACACACCCTCACACACACGTACACACAAACACACGCACCCTCGTCCTGATGTCCTGCGGATGTCATATCAATTGACATCCTTATATAGTATTTAGATACATACATATTATAAATACATTACAGTCAAACACAGAACTCTAAATAAAATCATTGTCATCACACAAAGTTTGTCCTGGATGGGAATCGAACCCTCAACCTCTGGCTTAGCATCCAGGGTCTCTAACCAACAGGGCAATCATAATGTAATATAAATACACTTCTTCAATACTTTAACACGGGTTTTACAGTATAGAGGGATAGATGCCCCTAAGGGCGTCTATCCTTCTAAATTTTGGGGCGACTATCCTTTACGCTAGGGATAGATGCCTTTTTGAATTTTAATTAAAGTAAATGTAAGAAATCAATGATTAACTCCTAAATGTGTTTTCAATGAACCAATGTATTAACACAATTAAAATAAAATATAATACATTACTACTTCACAAAATAGGGAGCAGTCAATACTTACGTTTTTTAGTGTTTCGCGCTCGTCGCGTCCGTTGCGGATATATTGGGGCACACACGCGATACACGTCCACTCTGCACAATAGTTTACGCATCCCTGAGGTGAGGGGTGCACATGGCGCATGTTTAAACTATGCACTTGCTGTGAAGTGTGTTAGAAGTTGATTTTTTAAAATCGAGGCGTCTATCCGAGTGCGGCATCTATCCCGGTTTTACCCTATAGCAAATAGCGTAGAAAAATTATTTTCACAAAATTGAACCACGGTTCATTTGCGTAAACTATTCATTGTATAGTGGATGTATACTGTGGCGAAGTTTGACCAAAGCCAATGCATACAACCAACTTACGTTAATATTTTGTTATAAAAATGCGTCTGATTCATAGAACTGCCTCGGTAGCGCAGCGGGAAGTGTATACTACTGCTGTGCAAGAGGTCTCGGGTTCGATTCCCGGGTCGTGTGAAAATGATATTGGGCTTTTCTAACATGAAATTCCAGTATTAAGATTTTCCCGGAGTTTGGTAAACAAATGTTCCCGGTAGGCGACAATAGGCTCGCCCCCTATTTCATAGGACCAAACATAGCTGGTGAAATGTGGGTGTGAAACACCTCTGCCTATCCCTTCGGGGAAAAAGGCGTGATGCTATGTTATGTTATGCTGATTCATCGAATGGTCTATAATATTTTTACCCACTATGGTAAGCTACACAACTACGGCACAATACCTATCTGTATGACTTTATCAAAAGTTTGGGAAGGGCTATCCCGTGAACTTCATTACTATTTGACAGATGAATTCATTTTTATATAAAAATTTAGTCTTACTATGTAGAATTGAACTCCAGTTGTTCCAAAAAGGCCCTTTCATTCGTTTCTTCGAAACGGCATGCAGCACTTAAAAGTGAATTGTAATTAGTGATAAGGTAAGTCTAAGTAGAGTCAACCTTGTTTTTACGCATTTGAGCGCTTTTTCTTTCTACGAATATTATTATGAGCTAATGCTTATTACGTAACAGATTTTATTAACCTTTTCTTATTCTATACCTCGACGATTTCAAAAAGACGTCATGTCAATTCTAACATTTCAACAACCAATGTCCCACTGCTGGGCTTCGGCCTTCTCTCCTCTATCTAGAGACGTCAAATTATATAACTAAAAATAGAATGTTATACATAGGTAATATATTTACATACACGAAATATATAAAAAAAAAAATTTACCTACATGCCGCTCATCGAACGTATGATGCAAAAAACTATTTACTTAGTTATTACTAGTATTATGAGACAAATTAATAGATATTAGGCAAAGTTCGATTGCCAACTGAGTGAAACTGAAACCCAATGGCCCTCATCCGGCGATAAGGTACAAATCAACAAATCTATGAATAAATTCCCACAATGTAATTTACAATAACAGAAACCAATAGTGCGCATACTGTTACTTAAGAGTGTTCGTGTATTCACACCTCAGATATTTAAAGATCATCAAATTGAACATGAACATTGCCAAAGTCAGAACTGTTTACTCGTAAAGAACAAAAGTTAAACATTTTGAGTATTGTTTACACAATACTCAAAATAGACGTTCAGGCTAAAATTGGTACGGATTTTGGAAACCATAATGAATAAAATGTAAAAAAGAAATCCTCAAATTACTTTACCGAAGGATACTCGGCCGCTCAGTTGTTAATAAGAAAAATAGTATTGACTAGAAGTCGTGCGGGGCTTCGCTCTTCTTTATTGGGCCACTGCTCTGCTCCTATTGACCGTAACGTGATGTTATATAACCTCCCTCTATAAATAGGCTATCCAACCCTAAAAGATTTTTTTTATCGGACTAGTAGTTCCTGAGATCCTAGCGTTTAACCAAACAAACAAACTCTTCAGCTTTATAATATTAGTATAGATTTTTCCATAAACAAGGTTACAAGGTGTTCCACAGATGTATACTACAACATGTTTTACCATTCAAATTATAGACAATGAACGCACGTCGAAATAAGCTTTCGTATAAAATTATTCGTATAAATTAGTCTCTCACAAAGGAATTGAATGACTGAACCTGGATTGTACCTATTTTATAAGTTTACTTACCTTTGTGAACGAGAGAAATAAATAAATATTATTATATTATTATTAAATTATTCGGTTCTTATCCTAATATATAGGAATATTGAAAATATTATATTGTAATGAAAGTGTTTGTTATACTTTTACAGCTAAACCATTGAATGGAACTTAATTGCAATTTTACGTAGGTACATCTAGTCTACGACGACGAGGAAACCCACATACCCTAGAAGAAATTCTATGAGTATGTCTGATCCACCAACCCGCACTAGGCCAGCGTGACTAGATTATGGCCTAACCCCTCTCAACTCTCTAGTTAGAGGACAGGAGATCCGAACCCAGTAGTGGGACTTAATGGATTGCTGATGCAACATCTAGTCTAGTACTGGGAGAAGAATATCAGCTAAGTAATACTAAGAATATACCACATGGGCGCTGCCAACAGAAGTTAGCATCAAATAAACAGCTACTCCAGCTTGAAATATCCAAGTCATAAGTAAATCATGTATTTTTTTATCCGTTCAGATATTTACAATACGGACAGGGATATGAACAGCTTCTTATCTTTTAGAAATACGATACACTCATATATACTCGATATACGGCAATACATTCGCCCAGATTTTCAACTTAACTAACGACTACCACTAAGGGACTACCTTGCCTATTTCTTCGGAGAAAAAAACATGACTGCTGCAAAAAGCTACTTATATTGTAACAATAAGAACCCTTCTAATACTGACCGATAAGTAAGTAGGACGTATTCGTTATTTGGTGTTACTGAATGTTTATCTAAATGAGTTTGCAAAATTCCACGAAAACTTTGATATCATTGTGATATACAGAGAGAACATTCATACGGGTTAAGCTTTGTAAAGCTTATCATCACCTTAGGGCGGTTACACATTCAAAGTTAAAAATGGTCATATTTAAAATTTTGCATGCGCATTCCCATAAGGTGCACAGATGATCAGAATGATTGAATCGCAACGCGCTGTATAAAAGCTGTATACGACCGGTCTTACGGTAATGTCTTCGGGACCTCTAACGGCTGATTTCATTATGATGATGAAGATTCAGTGGAAAGAAAACATGGATGGCGAATGTTCATGCGTAGATAATTACAAATAAGGGCCCTTAGTTACCGAAAGGTAATTAACATACCGTGGAAAACCAGGAGGTGATTCAAATAAATATAAGTCTCTATAGTGACTATTAAAGTTATGGAAAACTGGACCGACTGACGTATTAGCTCACAGACGGAACTAACTACTAAACTACTAAACTACTGCGAACAATATGAAAATATTTCTGAAAATTTAATCCTTTTAAGAGTGTAATTCTTACTAATATTATAACTGAGAATAGACTCTATATGTTCATTAGATACGCTTGCACGCCTATATAGAGATAAATTGAGAATTGCAGACTTCTGCAAGTCTAAATATATCTCTACATAGGCGTGCAAGTCTCATATTCATACCATCTAGGTAAAGCCGAGGTTGAAGCTAGTGTAATAAATAGAGACATGAAAATTTACCCGAACATTTGTCAGATAACTGTTACAACTTACTCCTATAATGCAACAATACTAATATAAGCTACGTAATAATAAATATTTTAGCGTTGTAAATGAACAATTCACTGACCTTACTAATTTCAACTTTAGTTTCGTTGTTTACAAACTTGTTTAGTACAGGAGTCGGCCAGGCTGAGGATATGCCTAGCGCGATAAATGCGATTGATACTGAAAAAAAAGGTTTCTATAATTTAGTTGCACTTATAAGATAAATCCTTAACTTTAAAAATATAATAATTACAATAAAAAATATAAAAAATAAATTCCATAGCCGTACGAAATTCGATTTTTCATCGATAAAATATAAATAATCAATAAATAACCTTTTTTGGACGACATTTTTTGTCATACGACAGTGAAATTCTATTAGAAATGATATACTACGATGCATTTGTCAAACTAACCAGTAACAACTCATTGTTAAAAATATATCATCATCATACCAGTCCAATAAGTCCACTGCTGAATATATTAGAATGTAGCATTCAATATTTAGTATATACCTATGATAAAGGAATAAAAATCTGGAACACTTACGGCATAATGTAATCAGATATAAGTTTCTCCTATTGGCATGCTGCATTGTCTGCAAACAAGAGATTATTAGATACTAGGTTTTATTTTCTTTAAAAAAAGATAACTTTACAAACATATAATTAACGGACACAAGTACTTTGTGTCCCAGAGTCGAAACAGATATGAATCACACAATAATTTTGTCTCGTGTGAGAATCGAACCCACGGCCACATCAATCGGCACGGCAATGTTGGCGACTGTGGCGGGGCCGCCTCGGTGACAGTCATTAAAAATTGTGGATTCGACCTACCTATTCAAAAGTTCTACCAATATAATAGTATACTCATAGATAAGGCCTCTTATAGCGAAAGCTGACAACAACACCTAAAGTGCCGCCACATTGTCCATGGTGCAAGTTGAACCTGGACAATAGGCAATTATGACAAATAGATAAGCAAACCTATTGATTTATGTTAACCATGAGTTAGGTAGAGCAGTTTTGGCGTATGTGATACTAAACGATGTCATGCATTTCTTCAGGTAATTTAAAGTTACTTTTCAATTTACTTTGAGTAAATTGTTTTTTTATGTGAAACAAAAATATAATGTTGATGATTTATTGTGACTTTGAAGTTTATTGAATAAATTAGTTTAAGTAGTGTTCTAAGAAAATAATGGACATACAATTTGTGATTGCAAAACTAAAGATATTGTATCTCAAAAAAGTTACGAGTTCATTATAATTTTAGTAAGTTCATTAAACAAATCTACAAATAGCGAGCGACGCTGCGGTTGGTAGCAAGTAATAAATTTAAATAAACTAAGTAGGTTATTAATACCTATGGGAAGTTATTAATAACCAATCCTATCTACAATAACAATTGAAAAGACTCATCGCAGTTATGCTAATTATGTGCACGCTAGAGGAACTGGAACGCCATTGGAAATCAAATAGGAAAACATTAGAGCATTTGTCAGATACCTCACGAGCTTACTGCAACTATAGTGCCTGTTAGCTAGCCTGATATACCTACATAGATACAAATAAGTGTTAGATAAATGGAAGTATGAATGGATTTCTCAGTTACCTTGTGTAAAATTGTGTGTAGAGTTGTAGAATCACGCTTTTAGGTTATGTCTTGTTTACAACAGATTAAATTGGATACTCATTGGTATAAATCAGAGTAAATCTTGACATTGTCAGTTTCAAAACAAATTCTTTCGCATAAACAGAACATAAATATTCAAAAGATATTAATTAATAATTATACTTAATTTAAAATAAATAAACTTAAGTATAGCTTTTACAAAGTGAGATGAACTGTTTGGAAATAAATAAATAAGAGAAAACTTACCCTTTCCGCTTTTTTTGATGCTTCACTTATCGCGTGTATTGTAAACAAACGTTTATATATTCGAGTCTATTAAATATATGAGAGATTATTATCAAATTACTTTAAGTAGGTACTAAACAGATTCATAAATATTTTTCTTTGGTGTAGTATTGTTTAAATATTTTGTGAGATTACTTTCAATATAAACATAGGTAGTACTTATTCAACTATGTTTATTGTTCAGATTTGAAAGAGAGGCAGACAGACATCTATGCAGCCCGACCGCGCTCATGCAACTAACTGAACCAACAAGGCATCAACCATTGTGAAGTTGTATTTTACTCACTCTGATAACTCTATCTAGGTGCTCTTGGTAAACACGTCTTAGGTACACTAAGAGAAGTCTTGGACGCACATCTTAGAGGAAAATTATACGCACATGGTACTCTAAAACTACATAGGTCAGTGAAAAACTATAATTCATTGCTTCAAAGTTTGAGACTAGACATAGGAGGAGAATAGAGTTAGGCTCTAACGATTTCGCTGGTTTTTTAAGGAATTAACTGAAAAAGTCATTGTGTTTTTGTAAATAATCTAATAACCACCCATGCGAATCCGGGACGAGTCGCTAGACTAATAATACGCACGCACTTGTGTAGGAAAGTCGAAAAAAAACAGAAAAAAAAAGAGAAGAATAGCTGCGAGGCAGGGTTGATCCATAGCAAAAACGTTTTATAATAAAATATTTTCTATTTTTCATATTAATTTGATTTTATTCTATTTGGCACGTTGTGAAGATCGTGCCTGGTTGAGCACAGCTCGACGGTTGGACTTCTGACCCATCCACTAGGTGACCCAAATAGGAAAGAATTTGGTACCTATATTTCTACACCTTACCAATTACTAGGTACAATTATCTACTTAAACCCAACAATACTTGATTACATAAAATTACATGTTTTATCAAGAAGATTTGCTGTTAAAGAACTCAATTTTCAGTTATGCTCGCGTATCATCATCATCATCATCATATCAGCCGCAGGAAGTCCACTGCTGGACATAGGCCTCCTCAAGAGATTTCTAATAGGGCCGGTTGTATACTCGCCTTTCATGCTTTTTTGTAAATATATTTTATGAAAAATAAAACATCTGTAGTCAATGATCGATGTTTGATGTTCGAATTCACAACATTTCGATAGATCACAGCCTTCACCACATAAAACGCTTACTAACACACAACCTATACAAAATGTGTTTGTAAACCACTTCCTCCAATGATGAGCTCCCCTCTGGACACGTGGTTCGATCGCATCTAGAAAGGTAGGTACTAACTGGACAATCCCAACCTCATGCCCATCACTGCAGCTCCTGTAAGCTAGGATTAACATCGGGAGGCCCAGGAAATGCATAACCCACTGTCTTGGAACCCGCAACGATTATTCAATAGTAAATGGAAGAGTTGGAAAGAAATTATCCACTTCTAGAAAGGTACTGCTTATCTTCCATAAATTAAAATAGAATTTTATTAGGTATAACGTATAACTACTGAGTTTGTGTTTTATTAGGCTTCGTTTTTCTGTAAAGTGGAGGTATTTCGTTATTTAAACTGTTAAATCTTTGCATGAAACCCCACTGTGTCCTCCTTTATATGAAATCTATTCAATAATCAGTACCGTTTCAATAATTCAAATTATACACACAGCCTCTATCCAAACAGCAGAGTAAGTACTTACGGAAGTTTAAATTAAATTTTGCGGTTCCTCCGTTAAATCGAAGGTAAAGTACCTTCTATAAACTATTATACCGGACTTTACCTTTTTTTTTTTACTTTATTCTAGGCCTACTGACTACTGTTTGGTGTAGTTGATAAACATTATTTTATGTGATTAATCCGGAAGTTGTATGTAATTTTATCTACAAATAACATTCATTATCTAATCGACGGAGACTTAATTGGTAAGAGAGCCTCGCGCGACGCTGCGCGCTGTCTTACCAATTAAGTTTCCGTTATGTATTTATTTCTTACACTTAATTAAGTCTGGCAACACTAATCATCATTTATTAGTCCAAGACATGCCTGAGGTAGGGCTGACATCCGTTCGGGATTCCCCGGATTTGTCCTACTTTAAAGGACGTCCGGCAGGGGTATTTAAAAAGTGTCTTGGCCACTTTTGTTGTCAGGGGAAACCCAATTTACATACGTACCATAATCGATTTTAAAATAAAAACGATGATTTTAAAAATATTTTTTCACACGTGTCCGGAGAAAAAAAACATGTTTATCTGGCTTCGGTAATTTAGGTAATGGCAATCTAGCCAGAGCAAAACCCCACCTGCCCCCTGATTCTGAGCTGTCGGAATACTTTCGGCCAGAACTGTCAGTTTATTTAAAGTTAAAAACAGAATGTTAAAAAAATTTATGGATGTAGAAAAAAATCCTATATTATCATTTTCTATACGGTAAACTAATTTCTAACTCTTAATAACTTAAGCTGTAAAAATACGTCGTTCTAAGATTCGAAAAAGTTTACGATCCGGGAGCAATCCGATGAGTCAGAATCAGGGCCCTGATATCTAACATAATATTTACATGATTAAATTAGCACTGAGGATAGTCATTTACTTTTTTATGGAAAGTAATCCATTCATAACAGCTATATTTATAAGTAGAAATATTTAGTTTATTGTTAGTTCTGTACAAAATCCATAATATAATTTCTTTATTTTGTTTAATCTGTAAATTTAAATTTTCTTTGAAGCATTTTGTGCTGCAAGGATTGCAGCCATAGACCTAATAGCAACTGTGTTATCAGTGCCGTACACCTCTGTAATTTTATGATGGACATAATAGATTGAAGTGTAGGTACTCAAACCATTTGAACAAAAAAGATAACATGTCAAGGCATGAACAAAGCATAAATTTTAAACAAGTATAATTAAAGTTAGTAAAATTATTATGCACTTAAAAAAAAGACTGTCGTTTTTGGGACACGTTTACAAATATAGGTATAATTAAGACAAAGTAAATCCAGACTTGAAACGAATAAACATGTAAGAATCACGTTTATTTGTCTCGTGTGGGAATCGAACCCACGTCACTTGGCACTGCGATCCGTAACAGTCAAACGAGTATGTAGCTACATGTTCCAGTAATACTTATGTTTATAAGTATTACTGGAACATGTAGCTAGTCTATGGTTCTTCCTCTTTCCATCCACACACTGACCAGCCCCCTGATTCTAAGCTGCCGGAAAATTTTGGGCCCAAAATGTGAGTGTAATTAAAGTAAAAAACATAGTGTTAGCAATAAATGGCTGTAGGAAAAATCCTTAAATTAATCAGTTTTTAATTTTCTATACGTTAGACTATTTTCAAACATTAAATAACATAAGCCCTAAAAATACGTCGTACTAAGATTCGTAAAAGTTTACGATCCGGGAGCAATCCGACGAGTCAGAATCAGGGGGCTGTCTTCAATGATATTGTATATTAACCTTTTTTAACATACAATATCATTGCCTGTATTAATATCCACACCATTCGTTCCGCCCCGGTAACGGAACTGATGGGATAATTGGTGGATGTTGCCTCTTGTTATCTTTTTCTTTCCAATTATTCAGTTCGTTTTATATTCTATTTCTTTCGCTTACTTTCATAAATAATAAACTGGGCCAAAGCTACACTCACAGAAAAATGTACCAAAAAACCAAAACACACATATCTAAAGCTTTGTCACTGTCATTAACTCATTCAACAATTAAAAAAGTCATTTCGAAAGTGTCGTGTGGCATTGGTGCATCTTCATGTTGAAATATCGCTAAAATTTAATATTGTATTGAGTAGTTACGATGTCGGAACATGTGTTACCGGCTGAAGAGCCGATACGTTTCATAGCGCCAATTATTCAAGATAATCCAACAGGATGGGGACCGTGCGAAATGCCGGAGCAATTTCGGGACATGCCGTACCAACCTTTTAGTAAAGGTGACCGCTTGGGTAAAATTAGTGACTGGACCGTGGTACAGGACAAGAAATACCAAAGTTAGTATACTCTTACTTGTTATTTGCACTTTAAACCATATTATTTACTCTCAACATTTGTTTTGTTTGAGGTTATAATGACACTTCTTTAAACCAGCAAACTGAGTCGTTGCATAAAATAAAATTGAATAAAAGTAACAACACATTTTTATACGTAAAAGTACCATAATATACTATTACTATATAATTTAACTTGCACAGCAATAGTAGAGTTAGATCTGGTAACTCTACTATTGCTTTTATTTTTCTTATCAAGTACCAATTCAAAAAATAAATGATGTCAGCCCAGAAATTTGCTACGTGTACTGCGTATCACCTATGTACTCTTGTATCAGCAACATTCATTTTTCAAGTATAACATGGCATTTAAAATATGGTATCTATAAATTACTGATAGACATTTTATGATTGTCATATAATACTTTTCTAAACTTTGTAGACAAGTATGCGTCTCAGTTTGGGGCCGGTTCGTCGTACGCGTACTATCACGAGGAGGATGAGAGCACTTTCCACTTGGTGGACACAACCAGAGTGCAAAAACCACCATACCAACGTGGTCGTGCTCGTGGACAGAGGGGACGTGGTCAAAGAGGAGCTCGTACCCCTGGCGGCATGACTACTTTGAATAAGGTACACATGATGAATCAGAATCCCCTTAAAATTACTTACAGGTGACAAACTAAAAGTCGCGCCAACAAGGTATATAAGAAATGCTCGGCATTATAATGACAACAAAAATTCGTAACAATCCAACAAAAAGCTAAAGTTACCAACATAGACGTAGCAATTCGGCAAACGGAATAGAATAAGACATCCTCCAGCTAGGTACATGAATGACCTGCAAAACGGTCGCTATTTTTGGCTGTATTCAGAAGATATGATACAAGTGTTATGGCAGATGTTAGGGGAGGCCTATGTCTAGCAGTGGACTGCAATGATGATGATGTGTGTTTCCTCAAAATCTTTTCATTCACCTTTAGCAGATTGTTAGTCTCTTAACTAGTACTAGTAATAGCAGCTGACTAGTAGTTAACTAAGTTAGTTACTAAACTAACTTTTATCATTTTGTCATAATAATATTGTTTTGATTTATTAAGTCCTAATTATATCCAAATAATTGTTTGATTTTGACTACTTCCTTTTAAACTTATAAAATGAAATATTTTTTAGCTCTCCTATAAAATAGCAAGATATGATTCACACTATGTTGTTTGCTCACTGACAATAAGTCTCGTCTACTTTGATAATTTTATTGTTAACACTTTTAGGATTATTTCATTACATTTACTAAACATAATCTAAAACAGATTTATTCTATGTATATAATGATTTTTAGCAACGTGATCGCAAGCTTGGTAAGAGATGGGGCCAGAGAGGAGCCCCGATGAAGATCCGTGATGCCTCAGTCACAGTGCGGCCTACATGGGTGACTATTGAGGACATGGACTTCCCTCGTCTAGCCAAGTTATCGCTGCCTGGTATCAAAGAAGGTAATGTATGAATTTTATTGTTATAATTGTTAAGAATTGACATAGACCATCCTAGCAACCGTTGTCATGATTCTTAATATAAAAACTGTACTGTCAACTTTTACCTAATAAGTTCTAGAATAATAAAACTGCTGTTCACATAATGTTCATATTCTTGTTACAATTCCTTTTACTTTAATATGGTAGCAGAGCGTTAAAAATCCGCATAGTTCTGAAGTGAAGTGTTAAACTCGGGCAACATACGAAAATGCCGAAAACAACATATCACATCGAACCTTTGGATAAGGAGAATTATGACACCTGGGCAATTCAAGCCGAAGCCGTGCTAATTAGAAATAAATTATGGAAGTATGTTGACAAACCATTACCTCCAAATCCAAGCACTGTTGAGCTTGATGGCGACGAAGAGGCAAAATCAGAACTCATCCTACTGATAGCTCCCTCGCAGCTGAAGGACATCAAAAAATGTACGTCTGCCAACGCACTATGGTACAAGCTAAAGGAAATACATGCAAGTAAAGGACCCGCAAGAAAAGCAACTCTCCTAAAGCGGTTAATACTAACAAAACTCGAAGACAACAACGTTCGTGAACACTTAAACAAATTTATGAACACTGTAGACAAACTCTCAGAAATAGACGTAGATATAAACGAGGATTTACTTACTATCCTTATGCTCTATAGTCTATCCTCGGAATATGAAAATTTTCGTGTAGCTATGGAGTCACGCGATATTCTACCGAAACCTGAGGAACTTAAAATTAAAATTATAGAAGAGAGTGATGCTCGACATCGTGACTTTGAGGTGAGCCCACAACAACATGAACACGAAGAAGTACTCTACGCATCTTGCAAAATATGTAAGAAATCGGGACGCAAAATCTTTCTGAAGAAGACGCATAAGATTTGCTCTAACTGCTGGAAGAAAAATAACAATTCAAATTCAAATTCAAAAAGTTCCTACTTCGCTGAAGAGTGTTTTCTTACATCAAATGAAATCAACAAGAACGACTGGGTACTGGACAGTGGCTGCACCTCACACATGACCTTTCAACGAGAATATTTAAAAAACATGACAGCTGTTTCAAGGGAACTTAATTTTGCTTCAGAACAGCATTCTACCAAAATCAAAGGTGAGGGTAGAGTAACATTGAAAAGCAAATCACGTATAATTATCCTTGAAAACACTCTTTATGTACCATCACTATGCAAAAACCTAATGTCAGTCCCAAAAATGACTCAACATGGAGCCACCATCACGTTCGTTAAAGATAAAGCTCTCGTATACAATAAGAGCAGACATCTTGTTATGACGGCAGAAAAGTCAGGTGGTCTCTACTACGTCAGATCGCCAAACGTTGAACAAAGTTTTGCGGCAACGACTGCAACGAGTTTAATAAACGCGAAGCAAGACTCAATACAAGATTGGCACAGAAAGCTTGGACATATGAATGACAAAGATCTTCACCTGGCACTCAATAACGAGACGTTGCGTGGTATGAATTTCAATAATAATGAGACTTTGTCAGACTGCGAAACATGTATACAAGCAAAGATGACTCGAGTGCCAAGTCCTCCTCAACGAACAACTCCTCGCACTTTGGAACGTCTAGAGATCGTACATAGCGACGTATGTGGACCCATAACTACACCTTCTAATGCAAAGAACAGATATTTCGTCACTTTCATAGACGATTACAGCAGGTACGGACGGGTTTATTTCATAAAAAACAAATCTGAAGTACTAGATAAGTTCAAGGAGTATAAACAAGAAATGGAGAAATTTACCGGAAACAGAATTAAACACCTGCAAACGGACAATGGCACGGAATATGTCAATATCAGATTCCAAGCCTATCTAAAGGAACAAGGGATTGCGCGACGCCTATCCGCACCCTACACGCCACACCAGAACGGTATCGCCGAACGAAAGAACAGGACTTTAGTGGAGAAAGCCAGAGCTATGCTTATCGATGCTAAGGCACCCATGCATTTATGGGCAGAAGCGATCAACACCGCAAACTATCTGTCTAACAGAAGTATAAATAGTGCAATTGATAACAAAACGCCTTTTGAAAAATGGGTCTCAAGAAAGCCCTGCGTCTACCATCTCCACCCTTTTGGATCCAAAGTCTTTATACTGAAAAAAGGACCTAAAGATCATAAGTTTGCTTCCAAGGCAATACCAGGAATGTTTGTTGGATACTCGGACACCAGCAAAGCATACAGAATTTATGTTCCGTCCAAACGTAAAACTTTCATTTCTAAAGACGTAAGAGTTGTTAAAACAAACTACTATACAACAATAAACGACAATGTTCACAATCTTACCTATAATAACAACATTGACAACAACATTTGTGATTTGACTCCAGGTAAAAACAAAATTCAAGTAGATACTGATGATGAAAACGTCATTAATATAGATTCTACTCAGCACGATGAACAAATTGATCATGAACCAGAGACACTAGCTGATTCTTATTATCAACAGGATCATGGAAATCATGATCAAAACTTCGAATATGAAGACGCTGTTGAAATTAAACTTGTCCCGCAATCCACCATATGAGATGCATACACGCACTAAACATATAAATATAAGACACTTCTATGTACGAGAATGTGTCACAGATGGGATTATTACGACTAAGCAAGTGACTACGCAAGAGCAGCTTGCGGATCTGCTTACAAAGCCGTTATACCAGCCAAGGCTAAAGATGCTTTGTGCTAGTATTGGTCTCCTATAGAAGTTTCCTCTTCAGGGAGGTGAATGTTAAGAATTGACATAGACCATCCTAGCAACCGTTGTCATGATTCTTAATATAAAAACTGTACTGTCAACTTTTACCTAATAAGTTCTAGAATAATAAAACTGCTGTTCACATAATGTTCATATTCTTGTTACAATTCCTTTTACTTTAATAATAATTAAGGCAAACAGGTTATGAAATTACATGAAATCTCTTCTGTTCAGGTAGATCACAAACTCTTGTGAAAGTCTTAAATAAGTTAAGAATGTAACATGTAATCCAAATAAATAATAGTGTCAGCCAATTTGGCTATGATGTTATTATCATCTTAGCCATACAACATCCAATGTTGGACATAGGCCTCTTCAAGAGATTACCAATAGGACTGGTTGTATGCGGTCTGCATGAAATGCAATCGGATAAAAATATTGCTTGTTAATATTCCAAATAATAATATTATATTAATACAAAAATAAACACAAACATAGTAACCTTAAAAAATGAAATTTAAAAGTTGAATATCAAGTCTTGAATATTCTTAATATTCAAGACATGTCTCTGATGCAACAGTTGTTTAACTTCAAGCTTTGCTCCACTCATAGTGGAAATCTGAAAAATGGGGCGGTCCTAAGTGGCCGGATGATGATGAGGTGATGAATTCCTAGCTTCAATTCATTGTTCTGTAAAGGCATTTGCAATCAAATAATTGAAGCCCGGTCAAAATTACATTTTTAAAACTTCGGACCCTTGTCAAAGCTATAGCTGCGACCATGTTCAAAAGCATTAAAGCTTTTCAATCAAGGTTTTACTTTTATCAACATAGTATGTTATGTTAGGAACATGTATGTAACATAATTCAGATAGAATGAGATACAATAATACAATTTTCTTTGACAGGTGAAGACATTGTATGCTGCGGTACATTGGAGTATTATGACAAAGCTTACGACCGTGTCAATGTCAAACATGAGAAGGCATTGCAGCGCATAGACCGTATCTTTCATACGGTTAGTTTTATTTGATAAATTAATGGAAGCGAATTTTCGCAACGAAATTGTGTTTGATACAAACTAAATATGAGCAAAGTAAAGGGCGTGCATTCTCGAGACCTTCCCTGTTCATTATTCTAGGTACAGTTTCGTTGAAAAATTCGCTTGCATTCCATTCTACGGCAATGTAAATTGAGCCATACTCTCAGTGCAGTTATACAAAATGTTTCTTGTCCAGTCGTGTTCTGTGCTTGCGCAAAGGGCGAAGAGTACCAGTAGTGCGACGCGCGATATAACATAATCTGATCTGTTTTGTATAGTTATAATTATAAAGTTTTAATGCATAATAAATAGTAGAGTTAATGGTTTTATAGCCATTCACAACCCCCAACGATTAACTGTCAATCACAATACACTAGGAATCAGAAGCTACAACGATTTGTCATTTAAAAATATTATTACAGACGTAGTTAGGTACTTTTTAAAGTCGTAACTGCTTACTATTATTTAACATTTAACAGGTGACAACAACCGATGACCCTGTGATCCGTCGGCTGAGCAAGACAGCAGGCACGGTGTACGCCACCGACGCCATCTTGGCAACTATCATGTGCTGCACCCGCTCCAACTACTCTTGGGACATCGTCATTGAGAAGATCGGTATGTGATATGTTGTATGATTGATTCCAGTAAGATAACTATTGAAAGTATAATTTTTTTGAGTAGCTTTCATATTCAACATAATGTGTAAAATACATATTTTAAGAATATAGGTACTAGTAAAGAGAAGTAAGAAGAGTAGGTACTGGTGGTACCTACCGACTCAGGTGTCAGTTATTTTATTGATTCAAAAAGAGTTATATAAGTGACTTGACTACCTCGCTGGCGCAGCAAAGATGCGACTGCTCCGCGAGAGGTCCTGGGTTAATCTCCAGGGGTAAAAATATATATTATATCTATCTTTATGAGAGCAATGCAAGGAGCCTGCTTTCTCCAAACAATATCAGACGCCTAAAAAGATGGCACATACTAGATTTAGACCAGCGAACATATACATAACTTAAATTATATGGTGGCATTTAATGGAATGTTACCTGCACCTACCAAACCCTGGAACACATCTGATTGTGGCTATAGAGCCGATTGCAGATTAAGGAAAGGAAAAAAAAAATCTTTATTTATGTCATGATTCATACCAGACAGGACAGGAAATGTCCCCAGTTAATTGCAATGGGCTCGCCTCCAATTACATAGGACCTAACGTATCTGGCTAAATATGTGTGTGATGCACTTTACACCTCTTTGGAATTGAAAGGCGTGAAGTATTTATTCTATGTATACAATAATTGACCGTATATCAAGGCCGTTTTAAGCTTTATATTGAATTTGTATCTTCATTTGCGCTGCGCGTTCCGTAGTAACATGTGATATATTTCAGGTGATAAATTGTTCTTCGACAAGCGCGACAACACCGAGTTCGATCTGCTGACGGTGAATGAGACGTCTGTGGAGCCGCCAACCGATGACGGCAACTCTATCAACTCGCCGCGCAACCTCGCGCTTGAGGCGACTTTCATCAACCATAACTTCAGCCAGCAGGTATATATATTAATATTGGTATAATCCATATTGATATATCCAAATCTGTATATTGATTTATTTTGCATTTAATCTTATGTAGGCAATGTTTTTGAAAAATAATTTGAATGCAATTTTTAGAGTGTTTTAACTATTAACAGCCTACTATGATTTGCTAAACATAGCTTGCGCATGTTAAGAAGCTAGTTTTAAAATCACTCAATAAATAAGTAAAGATGTCTGAATCACTCTGATTCTAAATAATCCTCATCTCATAAATTTTTTAATTATCCCAGTACATATTTTATTAAAAAAAAAGTGCATCCTTAAATAATATTTGTGTATTATTGTAGGTGTTGAAGAACGGCACAGCCGAGCCGAAGTACAAGTTCCCGGAGCCGAACCCGTTCGGCTCTGAGGAGGAGGAGGGCGAGGTAGCGTCTGTCGGGTACCGTTACCGCAAGTGGAACCTCAACAATGGTGTTGTATGTATACTAACGTTTTATTAACTACAAACTTTTTTTTTATTTTTTCTTTGGCAATTTGTTGTACTTTTTGCCAATGTCACAATTAAAAAAGTTAGGGAAACAATTAAAGCAGCAAATATTCTACAAAAAATATAAATATACAAATAAAGTAATAAATTTACACTACATACACCTATCTGATCACTTTTTACAATTAATCATCTACAAACTTCCAGCCGCGACTTGACCGTAATTGTCGGTATAAAGCCTATGTCTTACTCCATCTCTATGTGAAATTTTATGAAGATTGGATTAGTAGTTTCGAAGATTACTCCCGCACATCGAAACTCACAAACATTACTGGCCTAAAAGGAAGCTTGAAAGACATTTCTTGGTTAATCTCGAAAAACTTTTCCTTTATTTGTAAGGCCGTTATCACAGATTATATAAATACATATGGAAAGCTACTAGTAAGGTAAGTATAAGTTCGTCCAAAAAGGGAAACCTAGAGGTTACGTAGAAAACTAACCAGGGTTCCGCCAAATTATTTAATACCACAGTACAGTATTACATAATTAGAAGTTTTTGTTCTTATTTAAATTACAGCGTCTTTGATTTGTAATCATTTGATATGTAGTTCCATAAAATAAAGGTTATTTGTAGGGTGTTCCATTATCTTAAAAGTTTGGGAACCTAAGGTCTAGCCCCTTAACTGACGTCATATTTTTGCGTTGTAAACATGTGAAATAAAGGCAGTTTCGTACAGGTGCTAGTGGCTCGGTGCGAGCACGACGCAGTGATGCAGGGCCCACAGAACGAGACGCAGTTCCTGAGCATCAAGGCGCTCAACGAGTGGGACTCCAAGGTCGCCAACGGCGTCGAGTGGCGACAGAAGTTAGACACGCAGCGCGGAGCCGTGCTCGCCAACGAGCTCAGGAATAACTCCTGCAAGCTCGCCAAGTGGACCGTCCAGGTATGACTAAACCTTAACTCATTACTATATTAGTGTGTCGAGTCTTTGGAGAAGATTTGACGAATTTTTAAAAAATTTAACCTTAGGCGCATCTATGCTGCTGTATTCATTAATGAATAATAATGCTAATGTCAAGTTAAATGCTAATGTCTGCTTTAATAATTATGTTAAATTGTAGATAGTTGTTGATTAATTAAGAATGACTTTTCCATAAGTGTTATATTTGTGACAAAATAACTTATAATAATATTCATTGAAGGTATTTTATAACAATTTAAAGGCACTAACCATATAAAAAAAATGTTGATGACACTAAAATTTTCTCAGTAACAAAATATTATAAAAATTTGGGCCTCTTTTTTACAAACAGCCTGTTACTATTGTTTTATTTTTAACTTCCAATTCCTACAACCCACATTATAACACACACATGATCTCGCAGGCTCTGTTAGCCGGCTCAGATCAGATCAAGTTCGGGTACGTGTCCCGCGCACAAGTCCGTGACAACTCTCGCCACGTGATCCTGGGAACGCAACAGTTCAAGCCGCACGAGTTCGCCGCTCAGATCAACCTGTCCATGGACAACGCCTGGGGCATACTGCGCTGTATCATCGACATTTGTATGAAGCAGAAGGACGGTGAGTTATACAACATTATAACAGGCATCGCGAATTTATTTATTTAATTTACCCCAATAATTTCAGTTAGTAGTTCGTTTTGTTAAAGTTTAATTAATTGTCTTAAGGTGGATGTACCGATACGCTTCTACCATACATTTTTCTGGAGCACATGGACACTTTTTTAAATAGAACAATTCATTTTATCACTTTTCTACAATAAACAGACCTGTGATTTCATCAGCAACCCATTATGTCCCACTGCTGGGCTCGGGTTTCCTCTCCTCTATCTAGAGAGCTGAGAGGGTTTTACGCCATAATCCACTCACGCTGGCCTAGCGCGGGTTGGTGGATCAGACATGCTCATAGAATTTCTTCTAACCCGGGTATGTGGGTTTCCTCACGATGTTTTCCTTCATAGTTAGCAGATTGTAAGTACATATAAAGATTGTAAGTACATATAAATTCAAGAAAGTGGAATCCACATTGGTACTGCCAGATTGAACTCGGACCGCGTGATTTGCAGGCTGGTCCCTTATCCATTAGCCACCATGACCTGCGATTTGATAGAGTATAGAAATTTTTCTCTTTTTTTTTCTCAATAAATTAGGCAAGTTATGACCAAAATGTCATTACGCGGACTTATTGATTGTAGAAAAGTGATAAAATGAAGTGTTCTATGTAAAAAAGTGTATGTTCAGAGACAATAGCGCAAGTAAAATGTATGGAGGAGACGTATCGGAACATGCACCTTAAGTAAATATTCTTAGACGGCACGTCGAGGTACAGTTTTATTTTATTTTCTGATCCGGTTTATACACAACAGTACCAGCAAGAAATATCCAAGATTGTGTAAAATTTATCTGTTTGTAATACACCAACGACAACCATCCAATAAGAGTAGTTCTTTGTAAAATAATAAATGTCATTTGATTATATTGCATCATTTGAAATCATAATAACCTTCCTTACTTATCTTATCGTACTAAGAATTGTCTTTTATCAAATTTCTACAAGGACGTGTGATGTTTCAGGTAAATATCTAATAATGAAGGATCCCAACAAGCCCCTGATCCGTCTGTACGACATTCCGGACAACACGTTCGAATCCGACGCGTCCGAAGAAAGCGGAGATGAACAAGCAGACACTCCATTCGCACCACTCTACTCTTACGGAAACGCCAAGAGAATTTAGACCATAATTATATATAATTACAGTTCAAAATACAATTAACGTATTGTAAAGTTGGCATTCAGTAACCTCTTCTTATTGTATCTTCCGATTGAATGGTAATCTCTATAGAGTTGCCAGAATAATAATAATATAAGTTTCCTGGTAATCAATATGTATTTCATGTTATATTCAGTTGAATACAGTTTTATAGTCACATTTTTTGTTTTATTGTACCCACTGTTTTAATGACGACATCAAGGACTTATGCAATCACGTTTCTTTTTTAAAGAGTTGTCTTTTTCGCTTTTTTGAAAAAGCCCTGTGTCGCGGGGACTTTACTTATATGCAAATAACGGACACAAAGTACACCCAGACTCGAAACAAATATCATGAACTACACAAATATTTGTCTCGTGTAGAATCGAACCGATGTCACTTAGCACCGCGATGTAGTGGCAAGGCGACCACCTAAATCGTGACGTCATGGTGACAGTCGTTTGATTTCAATTTCGCTGTCAAATGTTTGAAAATGACATCGGCCCTAATGAGAACACTATCGAATGTCAAGATTTCCCTCCGTATAGTGTATAATCTATGGTCAAGATTGTGACTCGGGCTTCTTTCTAGTCTACAAATACTTTATTGGTCTTGGTTAAATGATGTTCTATTATAAAGCCATCTGGAAAAAATACACAACGATAAAACAAGTATATTTTATTATAGTAACAAAATAAATACTATTAAATATTAATAAGAAGGCTATTCAAATTCGATAATAACTCGTCAGTCTAAATCTCATGCACCAAATTTCTGTCGGCACCCATGAACGTTTTCTTTACCTTTCATTTTCCTTTTACATACTTAAAATATTGAGATACTTCATGATTTACTTTCAACATCATCACCATATTTCTCAGTATTCAAAGCTTCTTGTTCAGGCTGCTTCTGAATATTATTTTGGACCTCTTCTAACGTCTTACTATTAGTTTCTGGCACGCAAAAGTATATAAAGAATAGTCCAGCATATCCTACAGCAGCGAAAAACCAGAAAACAACGTGGTCTCCAAAACCGTCCTTCATTTGTTGATAGCATTTAGTTACAACAAAACCTAGAATACATGCTAACATTGTAGCTGTACTCGAAGCTACAGCTTTTACGTTGACTGGGAACAATTCTGCTTGCATCACATAAGGTAGGTTTCCTAAACCATTAGCGTATAGTACATTGAAACCAAGAATCCCTGTGAGTGGTAGCCAGTTGACTGATTGAAGTGTTTCTGGCGTGACTTGAACGAAGTCTCGTAAGAAGAAGTACAGGCCAACTAATGTCATTGCGAGGGATACTCCGAGGCAGGATGTGAGCATGAGGATTCGTCGTCCCACATACCTTGTGAGGAACGTTGCGCATATTCCTGGAATTTAAAAAATTGGTATATTTAGGTATACCCTTTTCTAATATTTTTTTTAATCGAAATTTGTTTTGTAATAGTTAGCATCTGGTATGTTTAGTATATATAGATACATAATATCTATACTAATATTATAAAGCTAAAGAGTTTGTTTGTTTGAACGCTAGGATCTCAGGAACTACTGATCCGATTTGATAAAATCTTTTAATGTCAGATAGCCCTTTTATCGAGGAAGATTATAGGCTATATAACATCACGCTATGGCCAATTGGAGCTGAGCAGTGGCCAAACAAAAGCGAGTACAGTATATACACGGTGTCCTGTAATAAACCGGGAACCAAGATAAAGGCGAGAGTACAACGCTCAGTCAGGCAGTCATCTCAGTGAGCCCGTGACCACGATCGGTGCAATTCGATCGAAACGTCGGGTAAATAAATAAGGTTATTAATCCTTAAAATATAATACGTGACTTAAAATCGTTTTATATTAAGTATGTACCTAGGCCGATACATTTTAAAAGATTTGCTGTTGACACGTTATGAAGAAGAAGTATGTAAGTACCTGTTTCATCGTAAGTGCAAAATGTGTTTACGTACCTGCGGCCAACTGTACGAATCCATAAACAATACTGCAAATCGGTCCAGACATGAAGCTTGTCTCTCGAAATATAACTTCCAAGTATGACTGTATCACTAAAATACCAGTCATGTATTGCAATAGTTTCAAACCTGAAAATTAATATCTGATTATTATCAGTTAATTTATATATATTTTTATGAACCATAGATTGCAGCTGAACCAAGGTGCACATCCATTGCAAGTTAAGCGTTGATAAAGGTAATTTTCTTTTATAAGTATTAGCATCCAGTTTGGGTGGGTGTCGGTATCCGATTAAAATTGTTTCTTGAAATGAAGGTTCTTATTTCTTTTTATACCCGGGCATATTATATAAATGCCTTTTGCATAAAAAAAAAAAATTGACGTGATAAACCATCTGCAATATGTACAGTCGAGTTCATTAATATATTGGCACCATCATTAGATATTTTTGTTGAAAAGCATATTTTATTGAACCATTCACATGAGGACATATATTTGATCCATAGGTTCTATAGTATTTATTGAGCTTTTCAACGCTCACAATATTTTGAATCCTTGATGGTGCCAATATATTAATGAACTCGACTGTACTATCCTTTAATAAATATAACAATGTTTCAGGCAATTACCTAAATACGACGGCAGCAAAATATTAATTAAATTCTGATTTAAATTACGTAGTATAGGTAACTTCTTGTTTACTACACCCTATTACCGTTATAATATTTGTTCAATCTAGGCTCACGTCTGAAGGTTGCATGTGTTTGTTTTTCGAACAAATAGGCAGCAAGGCAAATAATATAAGATACGAAATCTTACAAGTAAGGATCATTGCATATCAACTATGTTAATAAAGAAACAGTTACATTACCTACAGCAACAACTAAAAATTTAATAAATATCACTACTTAAACAGAGTCCTCCGTATCATGAGGAACCCATTAATGTCCCACTGCTGTGCTCGGGTCTCCTCTTCTCTATCTAGAGAGCTGAGAGGGATCAGGCCATAATCCACACACGCTGGTCAAATGCGGGTTGATCAATCAGTTATACACATAAAATTTCTCCTAGGGTATGTGGGTTTCCTCACGGTGTTTTCCTTCACCGTTAGCATATAGTAAGTCACATGACTAGTATACTTATATAAATTCCACAAACTAAAATTCAAATTGGTACTGCCATGCCGGTCGGAATCGAACTTGGACCGCGTGTTTAGCACGTCGGATACTTATCCAGAGTTATCCATTCAGCCACCATCGCTTCTTCTCCGTATGTACGCGATAAACTCAAAATGGATGGATGGATAGATGAATGTATAATGTTTGTTTGTTACTTAGTCACACTAAAACGGCTCAAATGATATGTATGAAATTTGTCACACTTTTTATCGACATAACACGGGGGCGGAGTCGTGGGCTGGAGCCAGTTAGTAGGTATCTATATAGAAACGTTAGAAGGGGAAGACCTAGAAGAACGTACCATGACCAAATAGGTGACGTTATATAGAAGGGATCAGGAATACCCTCAACCGGCGAGAATGCATGAAAAGACTAATGAATGTTGAAGAAGCCAAAGATGTATATATAATATGTTAGAAGCGTAGCAGCCGGGGAAAGAGGCGTGATCTATATGTATATGTATGTATGTAATATATTTTATGAGGCGGGTACTCACCTATAACTATATAAATAGCCTTTCTATACCTAATATTAGTTAACAGTTCTTTCAATGTCGTTTTGTTCTCCATACTTTCTCTCACGTGAACTCGTATCAACATCAATTCTTCATCTATCAACTGAAAGGCATAAATAAAGAAAATTTCAAACAAAAATTAGGGCACAGCAATGAATAGAGTAACATTTAAAAAACCGGTCAAGTGCGAGTCAGTTATTATTAAGCTACCTTCTACTTACCTATTATGTTTGCATTCATTGACGAAGATTACCTAACTGTATCACGGAGTCCAATCTAAAAATACACTAGTAGATCCCCGAATCAGAGCAATCCGGCTCGGACTGGTTAGGTTAGGGTTATTTTTTATTTCAAACCACCCAGAAGTAGGAGCCACGCGAAGCGGGGTCCGGCGGCCTTTGTGCAAAATTTTTTTTTTTTGTTTTTTAAACGTCAGTCTTTTTTTAAACCTATATTTTTCGTTATTTTGAGAAAAAATAAGTAGGTATATTTTTCATTGCACCCCCTTTGGTACACCTTGACATAACCCGTTACCTACATATTACTCACATTTTAATCACAAAAAAAAGTTACCGTCTGGAACCCTCGTTGTGCGAGTCCGACTCGCACTTGACCGGGTTTTTAATACCTATCTAAGGACACTTGAGTTTTTTGACGAATCTAACCATACCTTAATTGTTTAAATTCATTCAGCCGTTTGAAAGAAACGTGGGAATAAAGAAATTTCCAAACATACAAGATACTACACGCGAAAAACAATACCAATATAAAACAATATTTGACTGGCCTGTTGGTCTAGTGGTTAGTGATCTTTACTGCTAAACCGGAGGTCGTGGGTTCGATCCCCACCCAGGACAAATCTTTGTGTGATGAGCATAAAAGTTTGTTTTGTGTTTGGGTGTATTTTATCTATAATATGTATGTATTTACAAAACAAAATGTATTTAAGTAGTAGGTATATCAGTTGTTTAGTACCCACCATAACACAAGCAAATATAATTGCTTAATTTGGGACTAGATGGCGCTGTGTAACTGTGGTAGAATATTATTATTATATTATTAATACCCGTCCTGGCAGTCAAGTAACAATAGACCTAGTTTACATAAACAACTGTTATTTTTAATTTTATTTAAGTTATATTTAATTATCAATACCTGGGCATTAGTCGAAGCTCTCAGAAGTACGAGCAATAAACATTAATCAAATCATAATAAACAAATAGGTACTTTAGACACCTACCAACCTTTTCATCCTTAGTTCCTTTTAACCTCATGTACTCTTTCTTCGCAGCTTCCACTCTCCCGTCCTTCAAATGATAGTAAGGGGATTCCGGTATCCAGGAACATAGCAACACGTAACATACTGGTATAGACAGCAATATGGCATTCAGCGCCGTGTACGAGACAAAGGGACCGATACCGTACACTATAAGACTACCCAAGTTATTCATAACTTGAATTGTCATACCCAAAGCTCCTCGGATCTCTTTATCCGATATTTCTGTTACGTAAATCATTGTGGCCTGAAACGTAACTTCTGATTAATATCGTTACTGGTTCCAAGACAGTATATATACACATACAGTATAAGGTTATGCATTTGTTATAAAATAATAATAATTTTGATTTTATTATGCAATAATAATTAATTTCATAATTAAAATTAATTCAATAATTTGTCTTACAAGACATCTATTGTTGATTTGATTGGCAAACACGTGTTGTTTGTACGTCACAACAGCAGGTGTTCTTTGAAAGATAAGAACATCTGTTACTAGTGGTGGGGCGGTGACAAATAAATACGACAGTAACGCTTGGGACAGGGCCATTCTCGATTGTACCGTTGACTGGAGCAGACCTTACAACTGTTTAGGAGTTAAGTACTATTTTAAGTATTATTTATACGCTTTATGATATGATGATGATGATATATTATAATTCTAAATTTAAATAATTATTTAACAAGTATTCAGTTGGTTTTATTATGTGCTATTATACTATGGTAAAATAATAGTTGGTATAAAAACAATATTGCTGTTTAGTTTATTATGAATATAAAAGTTAATAAATATACTACTACTTATTATCAGCTATCTACTCTAGTTTTATTTTTAACGTAGTATAACAACAGTTATATAAGGCAACTTGATAAAGTTTATGTATTGCCGAACTAACCCTAAGTATAAATACATATATTATCGCTATATAAATATACTGGTTTTATCTATATATATACTGTTTTATTCTAAATCTAACATCAGAAGTGGGATACACTATGTCCATAAACTAATACATTGAATTGAAAGTTTTAGAATGGGTCCTACAATCTTCGAAGATCTTCTCGAGGCGATCCGCGAGGGGAGCCATCATTGCTTTGATGACGACGTGACACTTCGGTCTTTGATCCGGCGTCAATCGACTTCAGCGCGAACGGCTGGTGTCTCAACATCGAGGAGCTGTTCGGAGAATACGAATGGAGCAGCTTCGAAACTATAGCAAAAAAAATGGTAAGGCCCTAACGGGCTCTGCTTTAATTTGCTTAGTCTTGGGACTACTGAATATAGAACTTGGAAGAATTTTCGTTTATATCTTAGATATTTTATAATACAAATGTTTTGTATACCGAATATAACTTAACTTAACTTAAATATTAGAATGGCCTCCATCAATATTATTTATGTGAAAAATTATTCGTAAATCTTAAATTATATAAAACAGAGCAAAAATAACATTAGTAAATACGTCGGTACAAACGTAGAATTCTGACGAAAGAAAATGTTATTGTTTGTCAAATCGGGACATGTTAAAATGAGGTTAATTAATTTGGGGGACCAAAATTCAATCATATACTTATAACTTTCTTTTTTTCTTCTCTCTTTAACCTATACAAAAACTGTACTTAATAGATTTTTCATATTTCATCTGGACTATATACATAGAACCGTTTACTCAGTTCAGTGAAGGTTGTATATAAGTACTAATCGTTGCTCAAATCACTTTAAACTCATAAGTAAAGAAAAGCTAATGAAAACATATTGGCTTTGTGAATTATTTGATGAAAACGTGAGTGTCAAAAATTATAGATAAATAGAAAAATATTGTTATTGATATTGTATTAAGAATAAACTAATGTTTAATTTGTATAAGTTGTGATTGCAAGAATTTGAAATGTGTCAGATTGGCCAAGCGGATTGTGGAAAGTTCTATTATTTTTTTGGTATATTAGGGGCTGTTTTTACAAAAGACACACACACATAATTAATGGTTTTACCGCTGGTCGGCTTCTGATCAGATATTAACCTGAATACCATACTGCGGCGGGTGATAGGGTTAATATGTCATGGTCAGAAGTCACAAAAAATACCGCTGGTCGATCTTTGCCCTGATACTTCACTGAAATTCACACTGCAGCGGGTGATAGGTGCTTGTATGCCAAGGCCAAAGATCAAAAAATATATATACTGCTGGTTAATTAAAGATTAATGCAGCAGGTAATACTGCTGGTTAACTAAACGTTAATGCAGCAGGTAACAATAAAAAAAAAATACTGCTGGTTAATTAAAAATTAATGCAGCAGGTAATACTGCTGGTTAACTAAACGTTAATGCAGCAGGTAACAAACAAAAATACAGACTAGTATAAAAGGTAGGTACTTCGAGAGCGAAGTACTTGTCAGTCTGGCCGTGTTAGATTATTCGAAATATTTTGTCTAAATATTGAAACAAATATTCAAATAAGAGAAACAGAAACGTTTAAATATGTGTGTGTCATTTGTAAGTACCTATTTATTCCTGTAGTAAGTCTATTTACCTGTGTTATGAATCTGGCTAGATTCTAAATCATTGATAATTTATAGGTTAAATTTAAACATCAATTATTGTATAGCTAATTACTATAAATGGCAATTACTGAAATAAATAGTATTTAATTGTTGTCAACAAATTGAAATCTTCAAAAAGTCTTAGTCTTCTTTTAAAGTCTTCGTTTTATAACTGTCATTAGAATTTCTGATTGATCATTTTAGAAATTCTATAATTATTGTATTGTTAATTTAACTACTAATACTTTAAATATTTTTAGAATAGAAGTATTGTTTCCTGTTACTATGTTTGTAATTAATCAATCGTTTGACTTATGTCAGTACAATTTAAGGTATAAAAGACAAACACAGTGAGTGTTCGAACACTACTTGTTTGGCCGTGCCTATGGTTTCACCTGTGGCTGTGCCTGTGGTTTTACCTGTGGCTGTGCCTGTGGCTGTGCCTGTGGTTTCACCTGTGGCTGTGCCTGTGGTTTTACCGGTGGCTGTGCCTGTGGTTTCACCTGTGGCTGTGCCTATGGTTTCACCTATGGCTGTGCCTGTGGTTTCACCTGTGACTGTGCCTGTGGTTTCACCTGTTGTTGTGTCTGTGGTTTCACTTGTGGCTGTGCCTATGGTTTCGGCTGTGCCTGTGGTTTCGGCTGTGCTAGTGGTTCTACCAATGCCGGTCCCATTGATCATATGGCTGTGCCTGTGTTTATAGGCAACCAATAATTATCTGTCGCCACATGTATTAAATAAAATAAACAAACATCAATTATATTGTAAGTTCTGTAATGCCTAAACGTATTGGATATGGATGTATGTATATATATTTCCAAAAATCCAAGGTATTTATATTGTACTCCGAGAACGTAGTACATTTCAGAATGGCCGTGTTATAAAATAATAATAATTTTGATTTTATTATGCAATAATAATTAATTTCATAATTAAAATTAATTCAATAATTTGTCTTACAAGACATCTATTGTTGATTTGATTGGCAAACACGTGTTGTTTGTACGTCACAACAGCAGGTGTTCTTTGAAAGATAAGAACATCTGTTACTAGTGGTGGGGCGGTGACAAATAAATACGACAGTAACGCTTGGGACAGGGCCATTCTCGATTGTACCGTTGACTGGAGCAGACCTTACAACTGTTTAGGAGTTAAGTACTATTTTAAGTATTATTTATACGCTTTATGATATGATGATGATGATATATTATAATTCTAAATTTAAATAATTATTTAACAAGTATTCAGTTGGTTTTATTATGTGCTATTATACTATGGTAAAATAATAGTTGGTATAAAAACAATATTGCTGTTTAGTTTATTATGAATATAAAAGTTAATAAATATACTACTACTTATTATCAGCTATCTACTCTAGTTTTATTTTTAACGTAGTATAACAACAGTTATATAAGGCAACTTGATAAAGTTTATGTATTGCCGAACTAACCCTAAGTATAAATACATATATTATCGCTATATAAATATACTGGTTTTATCTATATATATACTGTTTTATTCTAAATCTAACACATTCCCTGGAACTCCTGAGTGTCATACAGGAGCTACAATGAGGACTGTCCCGTTAAATTGATAGCGAGAGCATCTCTACTAACAGAAAGAGGTACTTGTTCCTTGAGCTTCCAACAAAGCGACATTATTTTAAGATAGACAGCAGGGACCCGAGTCTGCTAACACAATGGTAAGCCGATGGTCTCATTCGACAGCTGTTTTTGGCTTACTAATCAATCGCGCCATATTGTCGGCCTGTGATTGGTCGATATTAAATTAGTCCATTGGTCTGCTATCGATGCCGACGTGTGTAATTTAGCAGAATCGTCCCCCAGCTAGGTTGGATCTCTAGTGTTGCTAAGTGAACCACTACCTGGTCTACCACCTTCGATTATACCTTATAAAAAAATGTCTTACCACAGCTATAATACCAGTAGCCAGTCCCATAAGAGTTCTTGCTATACACATCATCCACGGCATATTTGACATCATGATGATACTCTAAAATTAAATTATTCATTTAAAATTTTATTGTACATGTAGGTACTTGAAAATAATGATTATATGTAGTTATAATACTTACTTATTTAATCGGTAAGTATATAACCACTATGTATACACGTGTAGTGACGGATTAAGAATAAGTACATAATGCCAATACCCCATCTCAACCCATGAATGTCGTAAAAGGTGACTAAGGAAGTGGTAACATTCTTTGGAGGAGAACAGTGCCTAGCAGTGGGACGTTTATGGTTGAAATGAGGATGATGAAGAAGTAGATCTTCATACATTTTTATGATATTAGCTTGTCTGTCGAGAAACGCTCATTCGAGCGTCATGTCTGGCAGAAGTCTAGTCATGTATGTTGCATGCAATAGGCTTACCCTCAGGAGCAAAGATCCGCACTGTTTTCTAAGTGGTCATATTGTGAAAAATGGCTGTTACCTGTGTACCTAACACTCCTCTGCTTATCTCTTACGTGTAATATGTGTGATGTATGTATGTACCTATAATCTAGTAAGAACGTACCGCGCCTAAGATGGCCGGCACTGCAGAGCCGATTAACGTGCGTTTGCGTCCAGCCCTCTCGTTCATCACTTGACCGAAGTAGCAGCCCACTAGCGCACCCGCTGAGTGCAGGGACACCACCCATGATGTCTCCGCCTTTTCAACACAAAAAATATTTTTAAACAGAAACCAGTGACGTAACTATAAATATTATCATCTCAACAATCCCTGGCAAATTCATGCAATGAGGCCACCCCGTAAAAAGATTGACGTTGTACCTACCTAGCTACTACCTACATAAATTCTTTAGAAGGAATCACATACATACTAACTTAGGTACATTAACATAATATTGTCTTGATAACTTTAACATTTAAATTTTTATTAATTTTTAACAATACAATAGCTACACATTAACCACACTATAGATACCATTCACATAATTCTTTTTTTTCATTATGGTTACAAGAGTGGTAGACGTACGAATTAAATTAACATACATGTTTAAGTTAATTTGTTTTTTTTACAAAATTTTGTAATAAATTGTAGGACTGTACCTACTCTAGTGTCGGTACGGCCGCGCGGCCTCTCGGCCCAGGGCTAGGGCCCTCTGCCACCCTATAGTTACACCTACTGGCTACTAACAGAAGAGATAACATGGCGAGTTTGTTTGGTTATGGTGGATGTTCCGATACGTGCGTGTGCCTCCTCCATACATTTTAGCGGCACTATTGTCTTGTGCCCAGCAGTGGGACGTTTATGGTTTGAAATTATGATGATAATGATTGTCTCTGAACAAAAACATTTTTTTACAAAGAAATTTGATATCACTTTTCTACATTAAATATACCCGTGAATTCCAAATCTTCCATTTCATTCTGATTAATTTCGTTTCGGGTTCCAAGACAGTAGGTTAGGTATTCCCTGGGGCATTACCGTTAATCCTCGTTTACCGGAGTTGCAGTGGTCTCATGAGGGTGTGATTGTCCCGTAAGGGTCTAGGTAGGTAAGTACAGTTTTTTTAAACACATGGGTTAAAATTAAATTGAATTAATAAAACACATTAGTAATTCGTTTTAAAACGTTAAAAAATAAATACCTAAGTACTACTAAGTTCACACAGTGTAATCTATAATTAATATTAATAATAATGTACTCTGTGGTTCACCTTTTATAGTGATTCAGCAAGATTATACCTACCAAAACATTTTTCTCAAATACCGCCTCGCAGCTAAAAGATATATATATAGCTATACTTACATCAGTGATAATAACATTCGCTTCGCCATTTATGAACTTTGGAATCGCCGGTGACGACCACGACAGTGTTGCTCCAGTAAACGTGAAAACGAACGCCGCTGAATCCAAATAACATTTTTAAAACATCAACCTTTAAATTTTCCCGCCGAATTATTAGCAACAATGCAAATAGATATCTAGTCTACCATTTCTTACCACAAACACCAGCCAAATATTGCACTTTCCTATTCTTTTTATTATTCATTGCCATTTATTTACTTAAACAGGAAGAATAATGATAAATAATGTTTTAAATATCATAACAAAAGAGTCCGCGGTTCTTATCACCACAACAAAATACACAAGTAACGTCTGTGTCGTATGATAGGCTCTGATAACTAAATACACACGCACGGCTACCAGTAAATGTGTTATAATCTATGCGCACGCTACGGCTGTAGTGACAGTAGTCTGTTATGTGACATCACGGAGCGAATATATCTAATATTATATTAGTCACTGTTCAACAAGAGAATATCGAAAGTTGTTCATAAGAAATCTACTTTATCTAGTACAATCAAACACGTGTCCTTATCCTTACACTTGGGCTGAGAGGGAACTATTTAAATAGATACCTGCGTAATCGTATTATAATGTACGTTTAATTTCCTTATTACGGATACAAGCCACTTGTCCATGTTGCGGCTTCGCCTCAAACCTTCATTCTGTTTTATTTTTGTTAGGGTGGATGCCACAAATACCAGCCTTTTGGTATATAGATATTTCAACTTTTATTAATCATGGTACTTTGACGATAGCTTAATCATAATATTAGCCCTGATTCTGACTCATCACATTGCTCCCGGATCGTAAACTTTTTCGAATCTTAGAACGACGTATTTTTACAGCTTAAGTTATTAAGTGTTAGAAATTAGTTTACCTTAAAGAAAATTAAAAACTGTTTAATATAGGATTTTTTCTACATCCATCAATTTTTTTAACTTTAAATAAACTGACAGTTCCGGCCGAAAATATTCCGACAGCTCAGAATCAGGGGGATGGTGTTAATTTTAATGAATGTGATACTTCATTAGGATTATCATTGAAATCAAATAATACCAAACGAATTGAAGGTAAAACTTACAAAATATATAAATACAGAAAGACCCCTTGGCCCTAATTGCAGCCACCCTGTACCTTATTCCAGCCTTGTTTAGGGTCATGCCTTTTGAGTTTTTGTTTAGCTAACAGAACATTTTTCGATATCAACTTAATACTAGGTACTTAGAGTTGGTGTTTATGTATAGCATACCTAAGTACCTACTGGGTTTTCAGTGCAAGTTAGAATAACATAAGTGACTTGGCTTGTCTGTAAACTTATATTGTTCATAAATAAATAAATAACAACTGAAAGAAACAGTAAAATTAGGTTATTATTGTATTCTTTCAGTCAATAACAGGTTCAATAATGTTCAGCATCATCATTGTTATTTTATTTGTTTATTTTAAAACTTTATGCACAGTGCTACAAAGGTGGGCTTAATATCAAGTGTGTGTTCACAAGTGAGCACTAAGTATACATACTATCCCCAACATTATTACTTAATGATATAAATTTCAGACAAAGAGTTAATCAATGAAACTCTAAAATTAATCATTTTTATAATGCTTATCATAACTTAAAACAAAAGAAAATAATAAAATATAAAACATTTATTATGTATTTTTACAAAACATGTGGGTTGATGTAATGTGGGTTTAATAAATATTTTTTAAGACAATTCCATTTTAAGGGTAGGTATTAAGTTTTAAAACATTTCTGCAGGGATGCTAACAAACTACCTATTCCATAATTAAGTTGAATAAAGCTACAAGTGCAAAAATAAATGTATGAACTGAGTGGTTCTAATTCAAATTACATGACTTTGTACAAAAAAACAAAATTCAATTAATTGAAATCTTGAAAATATAGTTCCAGAAAGGTTAAAAAGGAGAAAAGTCTGAAAAATATCAGGTCATGTCAGGCAAAAGCATTCTACAGCTAAATAGAGAATTATCATGATATACTGAAATCATCAGGCATTTTCTCCATAATTTTCTTTATTTGAAGAGCTACAATAGGATTTTCTGTGAATAAATCAGTAATAGTATACGGTTCTAACAGAGTAACACTACCTATAACTAACTTATTTTCTGATTCTGTTACTGGCAGTAAATTTAATTCAAACCATGCTTTTAGTTTATTTTTTCTATTTATAAGATCTTCTTTTGTTTCAATTTGAAGAGGTTTCCTCTGTGGAGGTTTAAGATCGTCTTCTAACTGCTTTTTATCAATATTCAATATTGCATGACCAGGGATTATTATTGTTTGATATGTGTCTTCTTGGGGTATTGACAGGATTGCACTGGAAAAAAACAATTGACATGATGAGAGCAGTTTTTCGAGGTTTCAATTATTTCAATCTACATTTACAACCTAATACATGGCTCCTACTAGTCAGGCATCTCTTCTCACAAATGGATGAGGATATCAGCTTACTATTATCACACCTAACAGCTGACAGGTTGGCACAAGGTTTTACGTTACAAGTTTTCTTTTCTCGACTGAAATAATCTTTTAAGATGCAATTTTTGACAAAACAAGTTTGGGCTGAGATTTGGCACATCACAATGGCCAACATGGAATTAACTTTGTAAAGTTTGCATCTAGTAAAGAGAGCGTTTTGTCTAATAAATGCTATTTTATGCTTCATACCTAAACGATTGGAAAATAATAAGGATGTGCTATCTTTAATAGGTAATAAATGTAATTATTAACAGTTGTTTACATTACTACGAGAAAAATGTTTAAAACCAATAAAAGCTTAGTTTTGTTTTTATAAAAATCTTTATACAATTACCTATGAGTAACGGGATCGATTGAGTGTAGAAATCCAATGTAAGTACAGTTCTTAATTGTATTAACTTGTACATATTCATCAACAAGCTTGATAAGCAGTGTCGGGTCTTCTTTCAGCAGGCTGAAGTCGGAACTTTGGTCATCCTTACTCATTTTACTTGCAAAGCCGTCCAACGCCAACTTTTTAGTTAGATGTAATCTAAGAACATATCATTGACCATAAAAATACGGTGAAATGATCTTAGTAGGTATACAGTTTGAACAGTTTAAAAATCGGAACAAAAACACCTAACGCCAACCAACATCTCCAGCATAGATTATACACTCACTATACGGAGGGAAATCTCCAGCGTTGTTTAATGACATTAATGACCATGACAATTGTTTGACATAAGTCAATGACATAAACAAAATCCAGACAACAAAAGTGTCACCATGTTTTAAAATTCATTGACGAGTGTAATGAGTGTGGGTTGCTTTGCGAGCTTTGTTCTTAAAAATGTACCTTACAAGTTATTTTTTTGTTCCTAAATCAAATCTACTAATTCAAAGGATCTGGATAAACTATCATTACTAAGCTTTGTTTCAAAAGAATTTATTACACTGAACGGATTTTGGTCTGACCTCACCGAAATTGTTTAACTTGTATATGGATCGCCTGATTGAGGAGCTGAGCGGCACCGGCATAGGGTGTCATATTGACGGTATTTGCGTTAATAACATAAGTTACGCGGATGACATGGTGCTGCTTAGTCCCTCAATCGGTGCGTTGCGCAAGCTACTCCGTATATGTGAGGGGTACGCGGAGGCCCATGGGCTCAGATACAATGTAAAGAAAAGTGAGGTAATGGTTTTTAAAGCGCCTAAAAAAGATTACTTAGAGATACCTCCCGTTTCACTCTACGGTACACCATTAAAACGCGTCACTCACTTTAAGTATCTGGACCACTGGGTCATCGAAGACCTTAAAGATGATATGGATGTGGAGAGGGAGCGCAGGGCGTTGTCTGTTCGCTGTAACATGTTGGCTCGCAGATTCGCACGGTGTACTGAACAAGTGAAGGTCACTCTATTTAGAGCTTTCTGTCAGACCTTCTACACGTGCAGTCTGTGGGTTAAATACACGCGGCGGACATACGACGCCCTGCGTGTGCAATATAACAACGCGTTCAGGGTGTTGATGGGACTGCCGCGGTACTGTAGCGCGAGTGGTATGTTCGCGGAGACGCGCGTTGACGGCTTCCACGCGATCATGCGCAAGCACTGTACAGGAGAAACGGTCAATACTTGTGTCTGAAGTCGAGGCATCTCTAGGGCGAGTCTCCGAATGGGGTGTGAAGAACTTGGTTCAATTCAACCCCACGAAGACACAAGTATGCGCGTTCACTGCGAAGAAGGACGCATTTGTTATGGCGCCTCAGTTTGAAGGAGTATCTCTCCCGTTGTCCGAAAGTATTGGGATCCTCGGCGTCAAAATCTCGAACAAAGTCCAGTTTGGGAGTCATTTGGAGGACAAAGCCAAATTGGCGAGCAAAAAACTGGGTGTCCTGAACAGGGCGAAGCAGTACTTCAAACCAAAACAGCGGCTTGTGCTATACAAGGCACAGGTTCGGCCGCATCTGGAGTACTGCTCTCACCTCTGGGCAGGAGCACCCAAATACCAGCTCGACCCACTTGACTCCCTCCAAAGGCGGGCTGTTCGAATCGTCGGTGATCCCAATCTGACGGACAACTTGGAATCGTTAGAGCAACGGAGAGACTTTGGGTCGCTTTGCGTGCTCTATCGATTATTCCATGGGGAGTGCTCCGATGAACTCCATGATTTGGTGCCATCGTCGCCTTTCTATCATCGCACCACTCGACGCCGCTGTAGGCTTCACCCACACTACCTGGAGCCGATACCGTCTAAAACGGTAAGGTTCCAGCGATCATTCCTCCCACGTACGTGCAGGCTCTGGGGTGAGCTTCCTACAGCGGTGTTTCCTGAGCGCTATGACATGTCCTTCTTCAAACGAGGTTTAAAGAGAGCTATCCTCTTAAGGTAGGCAGCGGCCTGGCTGTGCCCTGGCATTGCCAACGTCAATGAGCGGCGGTAACCACTTACCATCAGGTGGGCCACTTGCTCGTCTGCCACTACAGGCAATAAAAAAAAAAAAAAAAAAGCGCTGTGCGTCAATGTTGGCGCGGGTGCGCGGTGGCCCCAGCGCCATCCTGACCGCGTGCGCCTCAAAATGGGACTCGCCACTGTTGGCACATTGGATAGGTCTACACGCGAGACCTGATTAATTTGTAAATAATTATTGTACCATTACTAACACTAGGCTAAGAACATTGTTACTAACAAATATATGGGATTCCTGAAATAAAAATTATTATTATTATTATTAATCAAATCCTAGAAGTAACGTTACTATTTTCATGATTCTTTTTTTAAAAGTTTCATTTATTAATGGTATTGAAAGTGAAGCCGAGGCGGACTTTAATAGTAAAACACGTCTTTCAGGATTCTCGAAAAATAAAATATGGTGGTAAGAAGTTCGCCGGGTCAGCTAGTGTAGAATAAGTATTAAGAGGGTTCATACAGATGAATGGCAAAGTCACAATTTAGTGTCATATTACGTAGCTTTCGATTTTTATTATTTAATTGGAGTTATTTGTTTTAAATGTTTTCAATACACTTTTTAGAATTAGGTCTAGTAGGTGTGTAAAAGGTACGAAATCATTGCATTTACAGTTCTATTTATACATGCAAATAACACATTGGAACTTGCAGAGCGGTTTTTTTTCATAGTAAAATAACTGTAAGCATTACGGATACTTACTTTTTAATACAAGTTCACGTAATCCTAAACAATGTATTGGAATCATTTCAAAAAAATAGCTTCTATTAATTATAAAAATCGAAAACCACTAAAAATGACACTTAAGGGCATTTTCACTTTTTAGTGTACCCGTCATTTTTCGGCTGTCACGCAGACTTATAGATTTATAACAAGATAAATAGTGGACATATTGTCAATTTTTTTAAATAAAAATGTTAAATATATATTAAATTGATGAATTCATCTGCAATACCGGTAAAAAACGTCTAAATTATTAATTTATGAGTATTTTAAATGTTCAGAGTAACTCTTTTTGGCATGTCACACCCCTTACCACCATTTAATTAGTCGAAAATTACTAAAGTAGTACTACAATACTGTTAGAAGTTTTGGTGCAACCATACTGTGTATATTGTTGGTGTCACATTAAACTAAATGTATATAATATAGCTCTTAATAAAAGAGGCTAAAAGTACAATTTAAAAAAATGTTCAAATCTGAATCCAGCCTGACATGTCAGTTTAGTGACGGTTCCTGGTATTCCAAATAATTACTAATATAGCTCATATTTCCTTAAATGGCAACATTTTGTGAAGACGATCACGGCCGTTATTTTAATGTCAGTTTTGACTCAGTGTCTTGATTGAAAGGGTGTTTTTGTTAGTGCCAGCAGCTGTCTCCACTTTTATTGTCAGGTTAGTGATGTTATTTTCTTATTAATATAGGACATTTAACATTATTCAACTGTTTCAAACAAATTACACGTAATTTAGAAACGTATTCACATATGTTATTTTTACGAATTATTGAATTGTGATTAGAAAACTGTTTTATTTTAATCTTGCCCGTGAATGTGACGTCAGTTTGGTGACATTTTGATTTCGTCACATATAGGACTGACTACAAATGTCACCAAACTGACATATAAAGCTAGGAACACATTCACAATTTTGCAATGTTTATTTTCAGGTAGTTTTTTTTTTAAGAAATAATAATATAAAATTTCATTATGCCACTCAGTGGCGCGGAAAGGACGAGACGGTATAGAGAAAAATTAAAAAAAGAACGGCCACAGGAATTTGAAAAGCAAAGAAAGAAAAATTTACAAAACATTAAAAGCAAAAAGAAAAAAGTTTCAGAACTGTCGCCTGAAGAAGCCGAAAAAAGAAGGGAAGAATGGAGAAAAGATGAAAGAAGAATGGAGAAGGACTAGCCGGCGGAAAGAAAAAAGAAACAAAGTTTTGGCTATTTCGCAAAATGAAAATACTATACCGAGCTCTAGTAGAGATACAAAAGAAAATGATGATAAATTCAATCGAAATCTACGAAAAAAATATAAAGGTCTTGCGAGTAAATGTAAACAGTATATGAGATATAATGAAAAAATTAAAACGACTCTGCAAACGTATCGAAAGCGATTCCAAAGGTTCAAACAAAAAATGACAAAAGAGATTGAAGCACTGAATTTAAAGATAGTTAAAATGAAAGTTAGAGAGGAAATTTTAGAAAGTACACTAAAAACAACATATCAAAGTTGTTCAGAAAGAAAAGAAAAGAGAACCCTAAAAAAATTGGTAACTAATTCCGGAAACAAGTTGCTTATCTCTAAAATGCTGGGACTGAAGGGAAAAGTAAGAGAAAATAAAAATAAATTAAGACGCAGGGACATAGCAGAAATTAAAAAATTCTACACTAGAGATGACATTAGTCGTAATACCGCCGGTAAAAAGGAAGTTCGAACAAAAAGTAAAGAAAAAGTACAAATTCGATATTTATTAGACACATTGTTAGATACTTTCAAAAAATACAAAGGTGAAGGTGGACGGTATGGATTTACTACATTTTATTTAAACAAACCATTTTTTGTTTTGTCGCCTGGCATGTCTTCAAGATCCACGTGCTTATGCGTAAAGCACAGCAACTTTGCATTTCTTCATACCGCTATGATCAAAAATGGTTTAATCACTGGCAGTATACGAGATATTTTAAATCAAGTTTCATGTGACATAAATAACTATGATTGCATGTGGAATAAATGTCTGAAATGTAAGAACAAACAAATGCATTATCAACAAATCAGTGGCGAGAAATCAAAGCAAATTGTGGAATGGTCACGTTGGGAAAGACAAGATCATACATACCAGAAAATGGAAGATCAAGAGATGAAGGAAGTAACAACTAAGAAAACAGCAAGAATATCAAAAAAAGGAACCCTCGATGAATTAAAAAACTATTTTGAAAATGACTTGTTAATGTTCAAAAAACATTTCTTTAATATGACACATCAACAGAACCAATATAAAAAGGCAGTGAATGAATTGAAAGAAAATGAAGCCGTGATAGTATGCGACTTTTCTGAAAATTACCAAGCGAAACTTGCTGAGGAGATTCAGTCTATGCACTATGGGGCATCTAACCTTCAAATATGCCTCCATACTGGAATGGTATTTTGGAAAAATCACAGTCAATCATTTTGCACTTTGTCAGACAATACAAGTCATCAACCAGCAGCGATCTGGGCACACTTGACCCCAATTATTGAGATGATAAAGCGGCAAACCCCTGAAACGACAATAATACACTTCTTCTCGGATGGTCCCTCTTCCCAGTATCGGCAGAAAAAAAACTTTTATTTGCTGGTCCACTATACAAAAAAGTATCTGCTGCAATATACCACTTGGTCATTTTATGAAGCAGGCCACGGCAAGAATGTAGCAGATGGAATAGGAGGTAGCATCAAACGCACTTTGGATAGAAAAGTGTGTCATGGTAATGATGTTATTGATGCAAAAGATGCTTATAACTTATTAACACAATGTTTAAAAGTGACCAAAGTATTCCTGATTGACAGTTGCGCAGTTGAAAATGTGTCCAAAGTTTTACCGGATAAAATACCGGTATTGAAGGGAACAATGCAGTTACACCAAATTACCACCAGCCAAAGTGATGAATCGTTCACTATAAAATATAGAGATATGGCCTGCTTTTGCGGTGACCTAAGAGGTCAATGTGCTTGTTTTTCACCAAAGTCACACTCCGTCGTAATTAGTTCGTGCAACATAAATACGTCTTCCGAAATTTGCCCCTCAATTTCAGAAAATGCAACGGCCTGTATTGAAGAAATACCTCAAATTGGGAATATTGAAATAGAAAATGAGCAAAATCTGGATGATGGACCCAAACAAGTGACAAACGAACTCTTTATTGAACCTGCTCATGAATCTTGTTTAAATTTCACATCGGATACATTTGAGGGACTTAATAATATGGATGAACCTTTGGATTTGGATAATATTGATATTAATAATTTAACATTCATTTTAGAAGAAAATGACGACAAACTTCCTAGGGGTAAACTAGACACTGAGGGCTCGTGCCAACTTATTACCTTTGAAAATGAGCAAGTGGCCACTTCATCGCTTAATGAGAATGGTTTACTTGGATATAATGGTGCAGATCTGACTGCAACTTCTTCACAGTTCTCTGATGTTAAAAGGGCATCTTTAAATTTACTAAAAGGAAAAGAAGTATCTAACATAAAACGTCCTTCAGATGGAAGTCACTGCTTTGTTGATCCCAAAAAAGTATTTTTTTTTGAAACATCACCAGTCAAGAAACTACCTGAAAAGCTATTAACCGGAACTAAAAGAGTTGCTAAAAACGTAGAAATGATAATTAAAGATACCAGAGAACTTGCGTCTGCATCAGCAATAACAAGTGAGGAAATTGGTGTAGTAAAAGACCAAAGCAAAGCAATCTCTAAAAAGCCCAAAATTGTATCAAACATTATTATTCTGGAATGTCATAAATGCTTTTCTTCTGTTCTGAGCCAGAAAGTTAAATGCATTTCTTGCAAAAACTGGTTTTGTTATGACTGTGGGGCAGAACCTAACTGCTCTAATTATATTTGCGAATCCTGTTTGGAAATGGTAGGTATTTAAGACTATAATATTAATTCAATCAAATTCTTTTCTCTATAAGTATTATTAATATGTATATTTATTTTTGTTTCAGACAGATTGACTGGTTACACTTGAGTACATTCGATATATACAATTATGATATCGCAAAATATGGTGATTTTCTATGACGTGGATAAGGTACTCACAATGCACGATTTGGAGCAATTTTATAAAGATGACACTATCTGGCCATGGTCCATGACTCATTTTATTTTAGTCGAAAAGTGTTTTGGATGTCAACAAGAGATAAACAATACAACAAGACTACAACATTTTACTTTGCAAATGACTAAAATAGACGTTTGGCATTTGTTACAATGTTCATACTTCTGGTGTTTTTTTTGTAGTTATTTTCTTTATGATCATTTTCCTCATGATGAGTGTGAAGTTTGTAATGTATACGGTTAATTTCTTATTAAGTTTTGAGAATATTATGTTTTTGAAGTTTTTTATTTTTAATACGATATCAAACTAATATGTTTGACTATAATATATTTTTGATGTAACAGTCCTAGGGTGATGATGATGATTCCTAGGATGATGAGTGAGACTTGTAATCAAAATAATATAGTAACTACTATGAGAAAGAGGCTGATTAGATTTAAAAAGTGCCAAGATAAGTTTTCCTAAGTTTTGAGAATATTATAATATTTTGAAGTTTTTTGTATTTAATAAGATAACAAAGCAATATGTTTAACTATAATTGTCTTTAATATAACATTCGTATTCTAGTACACGACACGTCAAGTCAAAAGGGAACGTGACACCCCGCACACCCGCACATCTCCCGCGCACTATTAGTCTAAGAAGGCGCGGGACGATGTGAGGGTGTGTGGGGTTTACCCCGATTGCCGTGACGATCTGTCGCGTGGTTGCTTAATAATAAGTGAGACTTGAAATTTGTGAGACTGATTAGATTATAATTATTATTAAAAAAAGTACCAAACTTTAGTTTTCTTAAGGATTAAAGTACTTAACTATGTTACTTATTATTTAATTTATCATCTAATGATATAAAAGACTACATAACTTGAGACTGATTATAAGTTCCTTTTATGTCTGATTATAAAACCTACTGTGAGTATTTATTTTTGCAGTTATAGTTTAATACCTACCTAATATGTTTAAGTAAGTTGTTTCTTTAGTGCCTAGGTCCCTATATTATATAGATAGTCAACAATTATTATGTTCCTTGGTTGTCGATAGATAACTTATAAGAATATGGGCCGATTTTTCCATTGCCAGATTACTTATAACTTTATCCTAAGAATATTACTATTTTTTATTTTTCCAATTTTTATTTTCCAGATAAAAGTTAGGTATCTGACGATGAAAAAATTGCCCCTAAATTAAGATTTAATTTGAATTTCAATACTTATAAATATATTCAATATATTTATAAGTATTGAAATTCAATACTTATAATCTCTAAAAAATCTTAAAAATAAATCTTTGTGAAACAATAAATATTTACAATGTTTATTATGTTGCTGTTTTATTTCGAATCATGTAACCTCGGCTTAAGGTTTTTCGACGTGTCAGTTTGGTGATTGTCCCAATTTACATGAGGACAAATTGTATTTTTATAAATTATATTTTGTAAATTTACTAAATAACTATTCAAATATTGATTAAGCGAGTAACAATACATTGAACACTACAAATTATTTCAAAAACTAACAACTGTATCAAAGGTATTCAATAAAAAAAAGTAGATTAGTAGCGTCACTTGTCACAAAACCGAAGTTGAAATCTCATTTTAAAACTATGAGATTTCAATTCATGGTTATAATTCTTTTTTTTCAATAAATTGTAATACTCATTATCACTGGAAATTAAAAATTAAGCCATAGTACTTAAAACCCTGAAACAGGACGATTTTTTTGAAGTCACCAAACTGACCACTATTTCACTATAAGGTCCATTTAATTTTAGTTTTTAATAAAGAAAACATGCTCTTTATGCAAAATAAAGTACAATTTTCAGTACACCAGACTATGTAGTACAGCCTAGGATCTAAAAACATCTTAAAAACACAACTTGAAAAAAAATCTCAAATTTTTATCAGGGTACACTTAAAAATGAAAATGCCCTTAATTGTGACGTTGCCATTCCTCTGTATGAACCCTCTTAATTTTTTAGGTAAATTGTAAAAATAGCAGGGAGCAGCCCGTATGTTTATAATAACCTCTATTTTCACGAAGTAGAATTTATCTTGTTTTATTTTTTTTATAAATTCTGGATTGAAAGATACAAAATTTTCTTTCGAATAATCAAAAGGACAACATTAAATTTATTTTTATACTATGGAAGATGGGTAGATAAAAGTAACAATAATTAATAGTCTAGCAACACCACCCATTTAAATGTTAGGAATACCCGTTTCGTTCTAAAAGTGCTCGTGGAATTTATACGATTTTAGTCTTTATTTCTTGTACATTAACGTTCACTTTTGTACGTACTATTAAATGCAATCTGATTCTGTCTGCAACCCCGCACCCGTCACGTCACTTGACACGTAGTATCTCTTATTAGTCTGTGCACTTGACTACATTTTATCGCAGGCAGTGGTCGTCGGCTATTTATTGCAAGTTCGTTCGTAGTACTTCTACATTCTGTCATTGTTTGTTCTTGTGATCTTAGTGTCTCTCAGTTTTACTGGTTTTATTACAACAATCCATTTCTGGTTTAAAAGTTTTAGGTAAGTTTGAAACCGTAAAATTCTAGTTTATTTCCTGTGAAATAAAAATTTATAACAGTTTTCCTTTGTAACGCAGATTTCTGGTTTCGGTTTCCGGTTGGTTTGATGTCTATTTTTAATGTCGATGTATAAATTATTAATATTATGTTCTCACAATTTCTTGGGTTCACATTGCTAAAATTATGACTCTTATCAAAGAAAAGTACCCATGCGCTACGCTTAAAATACTTACTGTTTGGGGCTACGCACAGAACAGAGATAGACTACATTCACTGTTCTGTGGGGCTACGTGATAAAACATTTGATTACATGTTTTACAAAATGGCGTAGGTACCGCGTTGATACAACTCTGAGTGCCGGTTTTTAATAACAACCATAGTTGTTAATCCAAAGTTAGCGAATTCGAACAATGGATAGACTGAATAATTTAAAGGCGTCGGATACTCGCATCACGTTACGTCAGTTATCTAATTCTAGGAATAGATACTGTATTCCTTTACTGTACAACAAGTAGGTATTACGTTTCAAGCAATCATATGATGCACTCAATTATCTAATATATTATTATTAGTGTCCGACCGAAATTTCGGTTTCGGTTTCGGTTTCGGCCGAGTTTCGGCCAAAAATCAAGTTTCGGCCACAGTTTCGGTTTCGGCCAAAATTGGCCGAAACTTTTGCCGAAACCGAAACTGATTTCGGAAGTTGTCGTGCACGCTCGACTAACTTCGTTTCTCGCGGCAACGCTTTGGCGGCCCTATTCGGGAATTGTCGTGCGCCGTTCGTATAGCTCTGTAGCAGGCCCCCGTCACTCGCTCAAGGTCCCGCGCTATGTGCCTACCGCTAAGTAGCTCACAACTGAGCCAAATCGCCAGAGGGCGGCCGCCCGCGACACTGAGAGCGCGCACAGCACGTTTCCCGCTCAAAACGCATAATGTACTCTGTGATACTAACGATATTTTCGTACACTACGTAGGTATATTAAGTTTTGACTAACAACACGATGGTTAATTATTGTGAAGTTGTTGGATGTCATAGACAAAAGAAAAATAAAAAAAAATCTTTTTTTTCATTGCCGAAAGATGAAGAAAGGTACGTTACGTTATTTGAAAGTAGGTACGTATTTCAGCTGGCTTTAGTTAGTAGTACTAGTACCTAGTAATTTTAAAATGTTTCTTGTGTGTAGGTACTCTTTGTTTAAAATTTACGAGAAAGTTTAGTGCGGTCTTACAGAAATAAATGCAGTTTGTATTTCATTACCTACATTATCGAGTCGTTTTCGAGTTTGTCTATCTATCTATTACGATCGAGTTCGCGTGGCGTGGAGTTCTTAAAACAAACTGGTCAAGCGCGAGTCGGAATCAGACATTAACTGTTTGATTGTGTTTACATTGAATATATTTAACAAAACTAATATAAGTAAATTATATTAATAATTTTTTTTTGAAAAATTTTAAAAATAATAACAGAATACAATACGACGATATTCAAATGTTTTGTCTGTTTGGATGTTTGTACACGCTAATCTCCGAAGGTACTTGACGGGTTTAAATAAAAAAGTTGTCAGGCATTGTCTAGCGGCTAATCTTAACTAAAGTCTAATTTCGATGTGAAATTAGAAATTTTAAGTTAACTGCTTACCTCGCATTCACTTCATTGCATAATGCATTCATTGTACATAAACTAAACATAAATAAGAAAATTTAAGTTTCACTTCAGCCATGTTGTTTTCATTAATGTTCTTTGTACAACCCTAATGATTTTGCTCGATGACGGACTCACGCGGTGTACGCGGGAATCTCGACTCTCGGCGCGCGTGCGTAGAATACGTTTCTTCTTGCAGCGTCGTTTGCTCGTTTTTGTAGGCTAATATAACGTAGGTATTTTCGCTTTTGTATAGGAGTGATGTATCTGTTACGTAGTAACTATTATCTAATCTGTGTCTGTAGCAACAAAACTTAGTCAGTGCGTTATCGCCCGACGCAAACATTCTTTAGAGGTTATGCTTTAATGGAACTGATTACATGTAAATTTTTGTTTCGTTTCTGTACTTGATTAATTTATACAGGGTCCCTCGTAAGTAATGGATGACTCGTTACAAGCAAGAAAATCACATTTTTATTTCAGGGCTGCCAACGGTGTGAAAATGGTACACACATTTAGATTTTTTTTAATTATGCTCCTTTGCCCACTCAATCCGTTACCATTTCAAGAAATTTAGATATTTTTGTGTAATTGTTTTATATCGTACTCCTTGAGACTTGCATTATTTAATTTAATTACATTTTGAGTCCTCATTAACGTAAAACATTATTTAAATTAACATTTCAAGCTAATTTTTCCGATTTTTTTTCTTAATTTGTAGTTTTAACCCTTGATTGTGAAAAAAAAGTACGGTGCTATAGCTGCCCATTATCTTAATAACATCTCTAGTATGTGTAGATTATAAAAAAGTATAATAGTGTGTACTTAAGCAAGCAATACTAGTTACAAGAGCAAAAGAACTAAGCAAGGTCGAAATTTCGATTTTTCAACAAATGCTGTAATTTTCGTGATTTATGTTATAATACTCCAAGACATGATTTTATTCAATTAAGATACCAGTTTTAAGTTGAATAGTATCTAATTACATTTTTATTTGCGTTGATAAAAATCTATGCGAAAGCTACCAGGGTATGTCAATAATAAAACGAGTTTATTTCTACTTACAATATTTATTGCTTAGATTACTACACCAAGTGCTCAAAATGTCCACTACGAGGGCGAGCAGCAATGTACCCTCCACATCTCCTAAGTCCTAATAACAGATCTTTTGATCTGGCATGCATGGCCAGTTTCTTTGATGCATGGCTGTACACATTTTTTCCTACAGGCCCAGTAAAAAAATTCCAACGGGTTTAGGTCTACCGATCATGTTGGCCATAAAATTGGACCCAAGCGCAGTGCATTGCTGCACGCGTCGGACACTTTGAGTACTTAAATGTAGTAATCTGAGCATAGTAATAAATATTGTAAGTAGAAAATAACCTCGTTTTATTATTGACATGCCCTGGTAGCTTTCGCATAGATTTTTATCAACGCAAATAAAAATGTTACTAGATACTATTCAACTTAAAATTAGAATCTTAATTAAATAAAATCATGTCCAAGTAAAATACTCCAAGTATTTTAACATAAATCACCAATATTGCAGTATTTCTTGAAAAATCGAAATTTCGACCTTGCTTAGTTCTTTTGCTCTTGTAACTAGTATTTATTGCTCGCTCAAGTACATACTTTTATACCTTTTTACAATCTACACATACTAGACATGTTATTAAGATAATGGGCAGCTATAGCACCGTACTGTTTTTTCACAATCAAGGGTTAAAACTACAAGTAAAGAAAAAAAATCAGAAAAATTAGCTTGAAATGTTAATTTAAATAATGTTTTACGTTAATGAGGACTCAAAATGTAATTAAATTAAATAATGCAAGTTTCCAGCAGTACGATATTAAAAAAATTACACAAACATATCTAATTTTGTTAAAATGGCAACTGAATGAGTGGTCAAAGGAGCATAATTTAAAAAAAAATCTAAATGTGTATACCATTTTCACACCGTTGGCAACCCTGAAATAAAAATGTGATTTTCTTGCACCTTGACATTAGAGCTACCACCAGGTAACGGGTTATCCATTACTTACGACAGACCCTGTATAGTTAATTAAATATTGAGTCAGTAACTTTATTTTGTTGTTATTAACAGATCAAGTCACATGTAAAAAAAAGATTGTAAATGAAAAATGTGAAGTGTTTTATTTGTTAAATTACGTTGTATAGGTAAACTTATTTCAAGATTTACTGTGTTTCCATTTCATGTCCTAATTAATGCAGAATAATTGGTAAAATGCACCAATTTCAGTATTTTAAGGAATTTTATACTTGCTCACGTGAGTTTCGGTTTCGGTTTCGGTTTCGGCCGAAACTGAAGCCACGGCCGAACATTCGGTTTCGGTTTCGGCCGGAAAACAAGTTTCGGTCGGACTCTAATTATTATTATTATAGTAAAAATACCATCGCCGCGTCGTTTACGCAAAAACCTATTTCTGTTCTGTGGTTACCGGCATATGAGAGTAGGTTTAAAACATTTTTCCTCGTGTTGGTATCTATTTTTATTAATAATAGTAATCCGTTACTAGCCCCTGATTCTGAGTTGTCGGAAAATTTTCGGCCCGAAATGTCAGTGTAATTAAAGTTAAAAAACATATTGTTAAAGAAATAAATGGTTGTAGGAAAAAACCTTAAATTAATCAGTTTTTAATTTTCTATTCGTTAGACTATTTTCTAAAATTAAATAAAATAAGCCGTAAAAATACGTGATACTAAGATTCGTAAAAGTTTACGATCCGGGAACAATCTGACGAGTCAGAATGTGTTCTTGTTTTAAGACAAACTTAGTGTTAAATAATGTTCTTTAAAAATATGTATCTAGATGAGATATTGCTCTAGGTGTCCTTTGAGGGTATAAGCACCATACTATCTCGTGTTACGGCTTGGTAAAAGTCTGTACTCCTTAATTTTGACGTTAGACAAGACATGGAAAATTTTCAAAACTTTGACGATTTAAAAAAAAAAGGCATTTTTTACCGTTATGTGTAGTATGTCAAAAAATCATAAATAATTAGCATATATAACCATCTGCGAGGATATTACGGTTAATTACGCCGTTTTTGAAATAAACGGATTTTTCATCCTATCTCCATACAAGTTTTTCAAAAAAAAAATTATATTTTAATTGTTTTTGAGTCAAATGATCTCAGATATCATTTTTCTACATAATAACAACTAATGGGACCAATATCCGGTAAAAAAACCGATACTTACAAATTGAAATCCCTAAGTCTATGAAAGCCGATTTTCAGCCCAACGTGCAGGGGGCTGTTTTGGGCAAGGTGTCTTTTCCTATATATAAAGAACTAGAGAGGGCTAGGCCAGCCATACTCCACGTACGCTGACCCTTAGTGTATTATCTATGGGCCCTAACGCGGTTTTGTGGTTCAGAAGTAGGTAGGTACTTACAGTATTTGTTCTAGATAAATTGAGTTTTCGTTCGTTAACAGATGATATGTAAGTCACATGATTAGTAGCTTACATCTAGTAAACTATCTCTGTTCTGTGGCTTACTTAAACCTAAATTCAAAAAGTGAATTTCAGTTTATTCAGTATACTGCCATGGATAGAACTCTGACCACATGATTTGCATGCCGGTTACTTATCCTTCCTATATATTCAGCCACCATCGCTTTTGAGCCAAAGCGATTTACTGTTTTATTACTTATTCTGATGGAGCGCTAAAAATATTTTTATTTTGACAGAGATCGTTATTTGCAGAAATGTCGTCGGCAAAGGCTAATAGAAAGTGAGTACTTACACAGACCTATGTTAATTCTTCTTTGTCTTGTTCATTAGACTAATGGTAAAATTAAAACCATAGTAAAGTATTAAACTGTTTATTTGGCCTTTACAGGGCAGCGACAGTGGCCGTGGAACTGCCCGAATGTCCTGTCTGTATGGAGACTATGAGTGCCCCGATTTACCAGTGCCAATCTGGACACAGTCTCTGCAATGGCTGCACTCAGAACTTGTTGCCTCCTATGTGCCCAATCTGTCGCCAACCACTCACGCAAATGAGAAACTGGCAGTTGGAAGAAATAGTTGCGAAGGTATGTATATATCATGATCTACAGGACTGGCCTGTTGGTCTAATGGTTAGTGACCCTGACTGCTAAGCTGGAGGTTGTGGGTTTGATCCCCACCCAGGACAAATCTTTGTGTGATGAGCATAAAGGTTTATTCTGTGTCTGGGTGTAATTTATCTATAATATGTATGTATTTACAAAAAAAAATATTTAAGTAGTATATCAGTTGTTTAGTACCCATAACACAAGCAAATATAATTGCTTACTTTGGGACTAGATGACGCTGTGTGAATGTGATAGATTATTATTATTATTCAGTGTGTGGTAAACCAGGCAATTGCCTAGAGTGACAAATATGAAAGGTGGCAAAACCTGGTACCAGCCTCTCAAAAAACATACTTTCATTGTACATTTTTATACCTCGGATCATCGAAATAATTTATATCCTTTAAAAACCTAACTAATTACTGCAACAAAATGTTATTCCACATCACACACCGACAATAAAATATAATGATCCGGTTTTATCAGTTTTATCCTCGTTAACTTCCATTATGACTAATTATACACGGACGTCGCGTAGGTACAATTATCGTATAAAAATTACTAGTGGAAAAACACACACCTAGTTTGTTTGAATACATCATCATCATCATCATATCAGCCCAACGACGTCTACTGCTGAACATAGGCCTCACCTAATTTACGCCACTGCGAAACTACATAATGTTGACAAATGATTTTGCAGTAGGTAGAGATATTTTACTGAAGAAAGCTCCGGGCCATATATTATGCAATGGATTGATTAAAAAGCATTCATCATACCGCCAGAGGGCTTATGTACGGGCTTGTATTGTCCGTACAGGAAAGTTGTTATTGGAAGACTTATTCTCTGGATTCGCTGCTGAAACCCAATCTGAGTAGTAGTTTACCTACTATTACGAGTATATCAGCACTAGAGAATAAGGAGCCAGTTACTCACAATCATTGTATAATTTATATTTTTATCGCTTATTTATAATAGCAAATACTAATGAGTTAGCTTATCGAGTATGAGGGGGTTTTTCCCCAAAGTCACGTCTTGCTTAGATTGGTACAAAGTAAGACTATTAACGTTATGTGGCGATGCCCATCCAATGTATGTGAACCGTACAGTTTAGTACTCGTAACTGTAAAAGCAGGTAAACCTGCGGCTCTAAGGAAGTTATACTTATCTTGTCCAAGATAAATTTTGTTGTATTTCATTGGTATATTTACAAAAAAAGCAGTTTTGTGAAATTCGTATTTGCGTAGGCATACTTAACTATAACTTTCGAATTGGATCAGAGGGTCTGAAATTATATAAACTAGGTTTTCCATGTGCGCACAGTTATCGTTCTACAATCCTATATTCTACGATTTTTGTTTTCATATACGAAGAAAGAAACTACGCCTCGTCATCAGCATGATAACTTCTATATCTTAATATCTCTTGTTATTCAGGCAAAAGTACCTTGCCCCAATAAAACATCTGGATGCGTTTACACCATGGTGTCAAAGGACATGGAAGATCATCTTAAAGAATGCATTTTCCGAGAGATGGACTGTCCTTTGGGAGTTGTTTTTGGAAAATGTTCTTGGAGTGGTAAATATATTCACATTCCTTTTTATGATGATATTAGGTAGGTATGTACGTGTTATATATTTAGGTATCTAGGAAGGTACATACTTAATGTTGAATACAATTTAACTATCTATTTCACAGGAAAATAAATGAATATTAAAACTATTTAAACATTTTATTAGCAGGTAATTTAAAAAAAATCCTTAAAAAAACATTCGATATCCCGACCAGCCCCCTGATTCTGAGCTGTCGGAAAATTGTCGGCCCGAAATGTCAGTGTTATTAAAGTTAAATAACATAATGTTAAAGAAATAAATCTTTGTAAGAAAAAGCCTTAAATTAATCAGTTTTTAATTTTCTATACGGTAGACTATTTTCTAACAATGCAACGTCGTACTAAGATTCGTAAAAGTTTACGATCCGGGAGCAATCCGACGAGTCAGAATCAGGGGGCTGTGTGACTGTGTGCCGTAAAAACCCCCAAATAAGTTGTTTATGCAATAAATTTATTTTCAAAGGTGTGTAAGTAAATATTATAATTTACATTTTTTCGCAGGTAAACTGAAAGAAATGATGGAACACTTTAAGGATCGCCATGCTGACAATTGCAACGTAGCTACTGATGAGGAAGTGGAGTTGTCCAATATTGATGTAAAAAATGATGATCGCTATCTGTATTTAGTTGCGCAGAGTAAAATGCTTTTTGTGATCACTATGAAGATTGACACGCTCCAAAAGATGGCGTATTGGGCAATACAACATATTGGAAGTAAGCAGGTAGCTCGTGATCATATCTACGAAATTCATGTTATGAGTAAGCAGAACCCTCGGCGCAAAGTTGTGTTTACTGAACATTGTTTCAACGATTCACTGAAAGCCGATGAAGTGTTCCGTTTGGGTAAATGTGCCGTCTTACCTTTAGATGTTTTGGGTAATTTTATAGGCAATAAGAAATTGACATTTAGATTTCTTATTAAGAGACTTCCGGCAGAGCCTAAAAATAAGGGCAATAGCAATGATAACAAGCCACCAGGCCCAAAAGGGCCGGGTCCTAAGGGACCAAACAAAGATGGACCGAAAAACAAGCCAAACGGCCCTGGACCTAAAGGTCATAAATTTAACAAAGCTTCTGCTTAATTTTTATTATAAACTGAATTCCAAGCATCCAAAATAAGTAGGTACATCATTTTGTACTTAAACCATGTGTACACATATTGAGTTAATGGATGTTTGTTAAATACCTTTATCATATTTTTACTTATTTGAAAATGTGTATAATCTTATGATGGTTAACTATGCTGAATTGTTATTTTGTTTGGGTTTATGGTAGACGCAAATTTTCACGATTACGTAAGCCATAATAGATTAATTGTAACATTTGACACGTTATAGAAGAATGGAGTACCTTTCTTTTTCTATGAGATATCTAATACTCGTATTTTACACGTGAAGATCTTATGATAGCTAATTATACAGCATTCACTCTCCTCGGACTTTGCAGCCGTGGCCTGGGGTCATTGTTTCTGAGTACATTCCTCAAGGTTAAGGCCGTGACTACCAGGAGCTCCACCCAACAAGAGCTCTCCAGGAACATCTACTTTGGCCTAGATAGTACTGACTGCAAATAATTCGTGCATGTTCTTCATAATATGCAGTTCAGATTGCCAGTTCTATTAGCTATTTTAGACTCAAGTTCCTGAATGATTGAGACTTCTGTAGGGAATGACCAAGTCAAATGGACTTTTTTCGACATGGTCCGTGACGGCAGTCTTGGAGCAAGGAATGTAATGGGAAATGGGCGTCTATTACAATTAAAATGGTGTCTACGATTACATTTGCACCTAAATATCATGTTGATAGGTTGGTGGAGAATCATGCAATTAATCATTAAAATTGATGATTTTAATTTGCCCAACACTGATTCAAACGACATGTAATAGTGTTGTGTACTCTATATCAATCGTAAAGTTGTTTCAAACAAGTTTACGATTGATATCATTTATTTTAAAACGATGGATACGAATTGAGTGTTACTCACTTGTTACTCTATCAAAAACCGACGAATAGTAGTCATTTGATTTTTCTAGTCCAGCTTCTTTAGTTTGAAGTATTAAGTATTTTTTTTATAAAAGTTAATTAAATAAAAATAATTCTTGCTGTGTATAATAACAGTTTTGCTGGATCTCTTTAGGAGTCAGACCATCAGACCAAAACGTAGTTATTATACTCTCTTGGAGTCAGACTGTCAGACCATCACCACTGAATGAACCGGTGAATGAATGGTAATGAGTAATTATTATATATTATAGGTACAGACCGCCCAAGATCGATCTCTGTGGAAGATAGAGGAAGAGGCTGTAATTTAGCGTCTAATGAATTGAGGCGAGAAATATTAAGGGCCGGTTTCAAATTGGCAGATAAGCTAGATAATCTTAACTAAAACTTATTTGACAGATTTTTTAAGTATTTCACAAATAAATATGTCATAAGTGTAACGTGTGTCTAACAGTTTACAAGACACTTGCAAGTGGTGAAATAGGGCCTAAGTTATAAAGCACAGTGAAATGGTGTTTATAACTAAGTACGTGTTACTCGCCTAATATATAATGTTACGATGTTCTACTATGGAAGACGAAAAGTAAGAGTTCGTGTGTAACAAGTTACCCATGTTGGTATAATGATCGGTGTAGTTACCCTTTATTATTCTAGAATTTTTGATTAATTAATTTCTCATAATTTAGCGGGTAAGATTATGTGTAATCAATCTTTAGAATTAGGTACATTTTATTCAAACCCAAATGACACGTAATAGTTTGATTTAGATGAAAATGATTAAAACAAAAAAAAATAAAGTTGGTCTATAATCTTTATGTACCTACACGTCATGAGGAGTTTTTAACAGCTATGACTGCCGTCTCAGCAGATATCCTGCCCCCTGATTCTGACTCGTCGGATTGCTCTCGGATCGTAAACTTTTTCGAATCTTAGTACGACGTATTTTTACGGCTTAAGTTATTTAATGTTCGAAAATAGTCTACCGTATCGAAAATTAAAAATAAATATAAGATTTTTTTCTGCAATCATCTATTTCTTTAATATTATGTTTTTTAACACTAATTAAACGACATTTCCGGCCAAAAATTTTCCGACAGCTCAGAATCAGGGGGCATAATGGCAATTAACAAGACTTGGTTACGTGACATTTTTTAATGCATAGGTTTGCACTTAGTGTAGTGCATATGGTGCACTTAGTGTAGTTATTAACTATAAGATTTAGTTCGTATTTTGTTACAATTATAATTATCATTTAGCAATGTTATGAAATCTGTAATTTCAATAAATATTTTTCAACCATATTGATTATTATTTGAACACATTAATCTTATCTTGCCTTGTCCTAAACGCCGCGCCGCACTGTGGAACACCGCCATACAAACAGTTTGACATCGTTCCCTTCAATTCTTTAAAGATAACTCCAGATGGAGTCAACGTAGAGACTTAAAATTTTTACTGTATAATATTAAAGATTCCTCCTTCTTATTTCTTATGTAAAATTTATTAAAAATAAATGTGACAACCTAAAGGAAATACTGAAATATACCAATATTTTAAAGACGTTTATTCTGATATAATAGATATATCGCATACTAGTTTCATTTGATTTCATAAAATAAATACAAAACAACTCAACATTCTCATGTTTTAAACTGTAAAACAATCAAAAATAGCCTGATAAAAAGATCGCCAAGTATATCCATTAATTACGATGACGCTACATCTTGCTACTCTGACAGGCGCAGGCACTAGGCGTATTCTTTAGTAAACCAATTTTTATTAAAATATATTATTAATAAAATTTATTCAACTTCGACATCATCGATGAATTTTAGTGAATGATCACAACATCACAACAACATAATCCCAACACTGTAAGTTGCAATTTACGCTCAGAAACTAAACAGCAGGCGTTAATAAAAAAAAATATTACTTTTTTAAACTCTGCTGTAATCATCATCATCATCATCATATCAGACCAATAACGTCCACTGTTGAACATAGGCCACACCTAATTTCCGCCACAGGAAGCGATTTTGTGCCGCCCGCATCCAACGGCCACCCGCAACCTTTACTAGGTCGTCGGTCCATCTGGCGGGGACCGTCCCACGCTGCGCTTTCCAATACGTGGCCGCCACTCGAGAACTTTTTTGCCCCATCGGCCATCAGTTCTGCGGGCTATGTGGCCTGCCCACTGCCACTTCAGCGATGCGATTCGGTGAGCTATGTCGGCAACAGAAATGAGGAGATCCACAGGAGAACTAAAACCATGCGTAGCAGTGGGCCATTTATGGGTTGAAATGATGATGACAGATTTATCTGCCATTGGTGAAGCGGCTCAAATGATAGGTACCTACAATATAGTAAATGGTATGGTCAAACATAAATAAATGGATTGGTTACAATAAAATAAGTTTAGACAGTGTAATTTTAAAATATTTAGGCAAAAAAGACACAATACATAACATTTGTAATAAGTTCTCTGCAGTATTCACAGAAGAAATACAGAAAATTAAACACAATTGTAATCATTGCTTCCTAGATAGAAGTTCTTATGTAAAGTCAAGTGATGTTTCTTTTTATTTTAAGAAGGTAGATGCAAGTGCAGTAGAAAAATATATCAATAAATTGGATTGTAATAAAGCTCCTGGGGTAGACAGAATAAGAGTAAAAGATTTAAAACAAGTGAAAAAGGAAATAAGTCCCATATTAGCAAAATTTATTAATATGTGTGTGAGTAGGGGAGTTTACCCAGATTTGTTGAAAAAATCTATTATACGACCAATTTATAAACAAGGAAAACATTTAGATTACAGTAATTATATTCCAATTGCAATATTATCTGTGATAAATAAAATAGTAGAGAAAGTAATAGTAACACAGGTAAATAGTTTCCTAGAGAATAACAGCATAATCACTGACGCACAGCATGGGTTCCGGCAAGGGCGCAGCACAGCCACCGCGCTTGCACAGTTTACTGACTTTGTCAACAACAGTCTTAACGAAGGTAAATTGGTAACTGCTATTTTTATTGATTATAAAAAAGCATTTGATACCCTAGACCACGAGATACTGCTGCAAGCAATGGACGAATGTGGCATTAGAGGCCCAATTAACCAATGGTTTAAATGTTATTTGGAAAATAGATCCCTCAGGACATTGATAGACGGTACCACAGGCGATGAGGTAAGTGTGAGCCTTGGAGTGCCGACTGGTTCAGTGTTCGGTCCGGTGGGGTATTTAATGCATGTAAACTCAGTTATAAATGTTATACAACACTGCAAAGCGTTTATGTATGCAGATGATATGTGCTTATTATATTCGTCTAAAAATCCTAGTGAGATAGAAACTTTTATGCAGGCAGACTTCGATAATATAACTAAATGGGCACATGACAACGGAATTATTATTAATATCTCTAAAACTAAGGCTATGCATATATATTCTCCTTACAGTAACTATAAGAGGCAAGGTACATTGAATATAAACATAACTGGTCACTCGTACGATTGCCTGCACAACAGCAAAGTTCGCTGTCAATGTAAAAGCATAGACATAGTAAATAAGTACCGATACTTAGGTTTATTAGTTGATAGTAACCTTAACTGGAAATTGCACGTAAGTGATGTTTGCAATAAATTACAGTTAATCCTGGGTAAACTCTTTCATATTAGTAGATGTGTAAACAGAAAAATGTTATATATTCTATACTATGCACTTGCTGATTCATTAATTAATTATGGATTGAGTAGTTATGGCCTTACATTTAAAACTCAACTTGATCGTATTAAGCAAATACAAATTAGAATAATTAAGTATCTTGTTAGTAAAAAAGTTAAATTAAAATGTAAACCGAACTATGATGAGTTGTTTACTATTTGTAAAATACTTCCAGTACATATAAAAGTGGACTATCTTATTGCTATAGAACAATATAATGCTACCAATTACAAAGAACATAGCTCCCACAATCATTGTACTAGACACACTACACAAGGTAAATATGTGATACCATCTGTAATTAACTATTATGGTAAAAGAACCAGGCGGTACCTAACTCCGGCTATATGTAATAGGATAGATATACTAAGAAATGTAACCAAAAATATAAGTAGTAAAGTATTGAAAAAGAAACTTAAAGATACATTATTGTCAACTTTAGGATTTGATACCTAATAAAATAAATAAATTATCTAAACTAATAATATACTTAAAGAGAAAAGATTTGTATTTTTGTATGGAACAATATCAAATTTATATTAATGTAAGAATTGCATAAGATGTCTATCATAGGCATAAACAATCAGTTTATGCCTATGATATGATATATATATATAATAAGAAATATAACTAAAAACATAAGTAAAGTAGTAAAGTGTTGAAAAATAAATTTAGTGATACATGCTTGCATGCTTTATCTAAACTAATAATGTAAAGAGGAAATAGTTGTATTTTGTATGTAACTATATGAAATTCATAGTAGTGTATAAGGTATTTAGTTAGTAAGAGCGCCTCTTTCGCCAACAAACTGCTTGTGCAGTTTGGCGTTTTTGTAATTTTTTTAAAAAAAAATATGAAATTGAATAAATATATATAAAAAAAAAAAAAAAAAATAATTATTATAATGAAACAACCAGGTAAATTTGTTTTTTTATTTCCTTACAAGCTAGATGTTCATTTCTTGGCCTTGGCTTCTCGCGTTGCTTTCCTCTCAGCCGCGCGGGCGATCTGTTTCGCGGGCTTCAGGTTACCTTTCTTGCAGAACCTTTGATTCCTCAAAAATTTAGGGTCCATCTGCAATAAAAAAAATGGTTTGATTATTTAGAAGACAAATGAATGAAGATTTTATTGCTGACAAGCTAAGCAACATGGTAGGAGACATGATCTTTATAATAACAATCACTTAGGCTCATTGACAAATTTGCTTACACTACTTTTCAGATAACCTGTTACGTTAGATGAATAAACGAGAATTTCAGTTCTTTTTACCAAGATACTAACATAGAAAGGCCTCATCCAAGGGGTGGAAAACTGGGCTAATGTCAAGAGCAGCAAAAGGAATGAGCCTCATCCTATCTCCTAACATTGCCATGACTTTCATTTATTGTAATGTATGGCAAATATAATTTTATCTGGAACGGCTAACTAGTGGGATCAGACCCAGCATATAAGTGGCAACAAATTTTAGTACTGATGCATAACACAGTTCTAACATGATATGGAATGATATTTGTGGATTTTTTCTTTTATTAGGACAACACAGTTACACATTTCTTATTACTTTATTTATATAATTTAAAAACTAAAACAAGATCCACAGAATGAGTACAATATAAAGAAGAAAAAAAAATTGGTGTGCGAAATGTAGCTACATTTAGAATTTAACTATTAGTCAGATTCAGTTTTAGAACCTCAATAGCCAATGGTTTACATTCACACAACATTATCGTCAAGAGTTGACTTGGTCAAATTAAAAGTACTGATTGATTTATCTTTAAATGTTTAGGGATTGGAATTATGAAAAGTGAAAAGCTAAAGTTTCTAAGACTCTGCATTTGGATAATAAAAATATATTAGGTATGTCAATTTTGTTAACATTACAGATATGGGCTATTGATTATTTTGTTACCCATAGGACTGTACTTTCAAATTGATTTAACATTGTTCTAATTATATTAAAAATAATAACAACTCTTGTTATCTGAAGAATATTAAAATGAATAATTAAAATAGGCAAATAATAAAATTTTCAAGATTATTACATACTTAACCCACACATAAAAACAAGATAGAACACTGGACCAGTTTTTTATGGTTAGAAACAGAAATTAACAGAATTAATACTTTAAAAAGACCACTTACGCCAAGGGTGGATTCGTGCCTGACTTTCGTAGGCTTTTTGATGCCATTCCTGTGGGCTTTGCGGTCTGTAATGATAAAATATTTTGATGTTTACAAAATATCATGGAACAACCTAAGGTCTAATTTCACAATAAATCTATTCTACGTTACTCTATAGGTAGGCATATTTTCTATTACAAAGGTAACGTTATTACAAATGTATCATGATTGATACAACATATAAATTTAAGTAGAATTTTGTATTTACTCACTTTGGTTATGATTTGTATGATTCTTTGACTTTGCCATTTCGTCAGATTATCTTTCCTGAAAGAAAAATATCCCTTTAATTAAAACTATTTACACACACTGTTCACCAGTAACAGTTAAAACTTAAATATTTCTATACGATTGTTCAGATATTTTTGGAAATATTTCAAAAACTTGGGACACTAACCTAACACAGCAAGGAAAAAAGTGAAGAGGAAAACAAATTTTACAACACGGCACACACCTATAAATAAAGCATAATTAGAGCATTTCATATGTGCTATCCCTCTTACTCCCGATTTAAAACATATATCGCTATCCTGTTGTCAATGTCAAAACTCAAAATGTCTTATTCTGAAGAATATGGAAAATGTCAGTGCGTTCCCCATAATTACGCCTCACGCCCGACAAAGCGCCAAACGGATCTTCCGTCTAGTGTCAAAGGCGTCTTATTGAGGAGTTCATAATCAGTTGACATTGACCAGAGGATAGCGATTTTTATTTAATATATATTATATGCTATAGCTGCACGATCTAAGGAACTTATAAGATTTAAAAGTTCCTTGGACGGAACTTATCGGTCACGTGTGAAAGATCGAACGAAATTTTTGTATAGATTGGGCAGTCCTGTCCTGACTACCACAAACGACATATTACAAGATGAGCGATATAATAAATATTTTTAAGATGCAACTGTTAAAATGCGTGCGCATCCGCCGAGTCGACCACATCACCCAAGTCGGATCTGATCACAGACTAATAACCCTTCAGCTGTGGACAACGCTCTTGGAGCGCGATGTCAATATGCGCGGATCTGTGTGTCACAATCCAGGAGATTGTTTTACTAGCGTTGTTTCTTTTACTCGTCGCGCGTGATTAACTATTTCTTTCCTGCTTTAACTCGCACAAAGTGTAGAGGAAAGAACAGAGATCGGATATAGATGCGCATTAAATGTTACAAATACACCTACAACGAATAATGGAATGTTGAAATGTCATGTCTCAGTTTCGTTTTCGCGCTGTTGTGGTGTATTTTGTTGAGTGTGTTTTTAAGTTGTGTAATAATAGAAATCATATAAAAACCATTTTATATTATGAATGGGTAAGTAAAGATATAGTTTTAATTCATCGATTGTGTATTTGATAAACAATTTCAAACAAAATCAGTAATTCTTGAGACATTGCGCGCCATTCCGGCGTCATACCGATACATTTTTACTTGTTTACGTATAATAAATTCACTAATAATTACAAATTGTGGCTATTACGTATATTGTTATATATCTTTTTATCAGAAATAAGCATTAATTTATAAATATATCTCAAGGATTTTGCGTGGAATTGAAATAAAAAGATACCTAACCCAAAGCGTCTCTAGGAACTCGATCCACAGACGGAGCATTTTGACATTTTGTGAATTTGGCTCCGATGATCAATAGGTATGGATAAGGCTTCCGTGGATTTTTGGTGATGGTTTTTAAAACATTTTTGTTAATTTGACTTTGACATAAGGTTGCGAACCTCCTCCTTTTCATATAGGTATAGTAATAGTATTGTGTTACTACTGTTAGTAATAATATGCCTAGCCCATCAGTAAATATTTTTCCAGCATGTAATAGTATAATTTTTATTATAGAATCAATTTTACTATAAGATTCATTAACTTGTAATTATTTTGGCGATTTAAAAGAGTGGCCGTGAGTTTCTTGCCAAATTCTTCTTTAAATGTAAATTTAACGATTCTAAATAATTATGTAAATAATTTCATAGAATAAAGAATTTGTGACTTGGTCATATCCATACTATGATAGCCTGTACTTTATTCCTCGTCTGTGGATCGATCTCTAGGAGATCGGTTTTGTTACGAAATTGTTAACTTTTGTTGTTGATTTCTGAAATATATTTCTATTGCAGCATGCCTTTATATTTAATTTATCGATTAGAAATATCCTTTAATTTTAGAATAATACTTTACATCAATAATATTCGCATTAGATTTTGCCCCGCGATTCAAAGTTTCAGAGGACATTTTTGGCGCTTATTTTCAAGTACTCGGTTTATTGTTCAGTTTTTAATAAACTAAATACTTTCAACGGCTAAAACTTTGTTTGTGCTAAGTACGTGGATAATACTTAAGTATGCGTTAAAATTCTAAGCCACTTGACCTACAGTGTTCTCAGAATTGATGTATAAAGTAACCCTATTTTTTGTTCGGGCGTTCGGGTCGCCATAATGAGGCATGTTTTTGTTAAGCTTCTGGGGTGAAAAAATGTTTGGAGAGGTATATTTTTTTTTATTTAGTTTAATGAACAAAATGTATATTAATATAAATAAAATAAAAACTTTTTGTATTATTGACTATTTTTTTATTTATAACTATTTTTTTACAAAAAACTGGAAAAGCATCGCTCATCCTGATTTGAAATTAAAATTAATAATACAATACAAAACAAGTCTGGACTAATCAATACTCAAATGAAAGCTTATTTCATAACGATACCTACAACATAAGTTGTTTATATAGGCCCCATATAAAACTTTAGAGAAATCTTCATTTTAATCAAGCACGCCGATTACGCGCGATTTCACCTGGATATAGCGACACAGATGCGCCAATTCTGTCAAAATGGCCGCCACAGATGAAGGGATAAGGGATATGACTTCATTCGAATTCGTCTAGGAATTTTGAGGTTCTTCCAGCTTCGGACGATTTGGCGGTGAGGCACCTGTCCACCACCAAATGCAAGGATTATTATAAAGAATTCTAAAATTCGTTTCGTATGGTTCGGATAAGTGTGCGTTCACCTTTATTCTACTAATTCTAGCTCTCATAAAATGACAGATCAGCAACAAACGTGTGTCGTGTTGTCAGTTGTCACTGTCAAACGTCGTCTTGTGAAAGAAAATTAATAAAAAAAATATCGAGATTCGAGAATATCTAATAAGTGCAGCCAAAAATATTCAAGTGAAATTATCACAAATATTAAGTTAAGTAAAAATGGTTGTTTTGGAAGGTGACTCTGGAGATGCGAAAGCTTTATCTACTGAAGAATCTGAAAAAGAGGACGCTAAGTCACCGAGACTTTTAACATTAGAAAGTATCCTTTAAAACTTAATAATAAAATCTTGTTTATTCATCTAGATTACTAAGTAAAAAGTTACTTCACAAAGTCACAAATTAAGAATGTAACAGGTTAATTGAAAATAGTGTCAGTAAATTCCCTGAAAGAGTGGAGCTATCAGTAGTATGTTTATGTAGCCAATATTTGAGCATTTTTCTAATTTGGTCAAACAAAACAATTGCAGCATGAAGCCTTTGTCGTCCCTAAAGCCTGCCCATGGTGGTCACAGTTAGGTTCCAGTGGACTATGCTTAGGTGCCAGGTGCAGTCACAACACTTGTGCAGCCCTAGGCCACGACATAGGATGCACAGAATCTTAGAAAGATGGATTAAGATTGTAAAATAATATTTGTTACCCTGTTCCGAAATGCCTAAATAGGTAATTATGGCAGACTTACAAAGGATATTGATTTTACAGTAAGTGTGTGTAGCAAATAGCAACCAAGAGAGCAAGAAAGAGCTTATAGATTTTGTGTAATAAATTTCTTATCAGCTGAATTCAGTTTTCCGTATTACCAAGGAAGCTCAACAGCAGCATGGTTTGCGTCATGGTGACTTTCAGAGGTACCGCGGTTACTGCTCACGACGTCTAAGGAGGCTGCGCAAAGTACTAAAGATCCCACAGGTTTGTTTTAAACTACATTGTAGTTGGTTTATATCTTACGACAAAATTTGTACATGATGATTTAAATATAGTTAAAAATAGAAGTGGCTACCTATATATTTAATAAGCCTCTGCCTGGTGGCACATCTGCAGTGTGTATGACTGCACAACATGTTACAAGTTAGATGACCAGGTTGAAAATTGATGTTAGTGATTTCCTAATAAAGCTGCCATTATGTACTATTATAAAACTATTTATAAAACTCATTGTCGAACATCATTACAATTTTTAGGGTGACAGACGTCATTATCGTCGTCGCGACGTCACCACAGTTCATCTTACGGCGACGTCTGCTGAAAACCGCTTGCTATGTGTACCTCTGCTCCAAGCGGAGAGGGCCTGGGCTTATGCCATGCAGTTGCGGCAGGAAGCGAACACTGAACTGAGGAAGAAGTTTCATTTAGTGTCACGGTTGAAGAAGGCATGTGCTCATGCCCAAACACTTTTGCAACTATGTGAGGTAAGTGCATTTTTTTGTGGATTTTCAACAGAATTCAATGAAATATATTCTAAAATTTACTTTTAGAAAATACCTGTAAAGATCAAACTAAGTAACTCTCAAATCGCTGTTGGTGCGAAATGACAACTGTGCAACGCGATAACCGCGACTCTCTTTCTTTGCGGCCACTACATATTTGAAAATGAATTTCTCAAAGCATATTTGGCCTGTATTCAGAAAAAATGATTGTGGTTGTGCCAGAGTATATGAGCCGACTACGTATAAATTTTATGATTCTGCAGCAAAGCGGCGTATGTGACGCGCGCACCGTGCTGGAGGCAGGTGCGTACGCGGCGTGGCTGGGCGGCGCGCTGCTGGTGGAGCTGCAGCAGTGGCGCCCCGCCGCCGAGAGCCTGCACCGCGCGCAGCTCGTGCTCGACAAGCTTTGCGCCGCGCTGCCCGAGGACGAGCGCGCTGTCTACAAGCAAAAGGTTTCTACCACATCGAATTATGTTTCGATTTACTACAAGCACCAGATTGTTTCTTATACGATCCATTATAATATATCGTCCACTAAAATTGCGCAGCCGTTTCGCCCGTAAAGGCATCTGAAACTACTGGACAAGAAATATGACGTAACATGGCAGAAATACGCGATGCGAATCAATTCCCAAGTTCATGCGATGAGCCATGCAATTTTTAGGATGCGACGTTGCATAATTGTTTTGTTTCCTTTCTCGCATGACCTATCATATCTTTAAGATCTTAAGATTAAGAAGTACAAAGGAAAAATTTGTTAGGAGGTAGAGCTGCCTTACCTCCTACAAAAATATAGCATAATATGTTTTTGTGGGAGGTAGGGTACAGCGGGTAAAACCCGCTCGAATCGGGCCGCTCGCCTGGGGAAGTACCTCCACCCTACAGAAGACCACAGTTATAATAGCGCTGCCTCGGTAGTGTTGTGTTTCTGTTGGTGAGTAGGGTTATCCAGGGCCCATTGGGGAGGGACTATGTTGACAGCGGGGGACCAATGGTACTCATTATTGCCGTTTGGCTGCGTGGGCGCGGAATGTGGGCGAGTGTACAGGGAGACCCGGTGAAACGGCTGACCGCTGGCCGCCCGCGGGTCAGTAGGGTTCCTGAACCCAGGGTTGACTTTTAATCTCCGCCCTGGGAGGCTGAACCGCCAACCCGTGTAAAATCCCTGGTGCAGTTGTCGTGCCGGAGTAGGAGACCGGAGTGGACCCGACTGCTGCATCAGTGGGGGGACCGGGGGCCCTTCCGTGCGCTATGCACACGGACCGCACCACCTGCGTGGCTTTTCCGTGAATTTGTACCGTGATTTGTCCCCTTAGCTGTCGACATAGTTTATCCCCTTTAACCTAACCCCACCCCTTCATTATGGCCAGAAAAAAGCAAAAGAAAAACGTTTCTACAGCGGCCCCCCTTTCCACATCAGTGGACTTCTGCAACATCAGGGGAATTCACTCCAATCTCAATGCAGTCCACCACCACCTCGAGACTGCAAAGCCGACCCTACTTTTTCTAACCGAGACGCAGATATCCTGCCCGGCCGATACATCTTACTTATTATATCCCGGCTATAAACTCGAACATAAGTTCATGAGACGAGCCGGGGTATGTATGTACGTTCGGGAGGATATCTGCTGTCGCCGGCTTCACGGCCTTGAAGACAGGGACCTGTCGGTATTGTGGGTACGCATGGATAATGGCGGCCGCACCTGCATCTATGCGTGCCTATACAGGTCTCATAGCGGTGACGCGGACACAACTCGGCTCTTTGAACACCTGCAATTGACGACTGATAAAGTCCTTGAGCAGTACCCCTCCGCAGAGTTGGTGGTTTTAGGAGACTTTAACGCCCACCATATAGAGTGGCTCAGTTCTCGGTCCACCGACCACGCGGGGAGGTCTGCCCATGAATTTGCTCTGGCCTATGGGTTCTCGCAACTGGTAGATTCTCCAACGAGAATACCTGACATCGAGACCCATACGAGTTCTCTACTGGACCTTCTGCTGACAACGCATCCGGATGGATACACCATCACAGTGGAAGCACCCCTCGGTTCATCCGACCACTGTCTCGTCCGGACTCAAGTGCCACACGCACAGCCTGACCCACCCCGGCCAACTGCCTTGCGTCGCGTGTGGCAATACAAGTCAGCAGACTGGGATGGATTGCGTAATTTTTACGCATCGTACCCGTGGAGGCAGCTCTGTTTCACGTCAGAAGATCCTGATCCCTGCGCAGCCGCTGTCGCTGAGACGATCCTGGTGGGTATGGAATGCTTCATTCCTAACTCACTAGTCGCTGCGGGGGCAAAAAAGCGACCGTGGTTTAATCGGCCCTGCAAGGAAGCTAGGCTTCTTAAACAAGCTGCATACAGGGCTTGGACCACGGCTCGTGCCAATAAGGATCCAAATCTGTCTGAAGTGAAGCGGAAATTTAATGCTGCCTCGAGATCCAGTAAGAGAACGATTGCCAGAGCTAAATTCGATTTCGTCGGCAGAATTGGTGAGCGGCTGGTGGCCTACCCCTCCGGGAGTCGTGCCTTTTGGTCGCTTGCCAAAGCTGCCGAGGGAAACTTTTGTCAGTCGTTCTTGCCACCACTGCGTAAAGCCGATGGCAACTTGGCCCATAGTGCTAAAGAGAAAGCCGACCTACTTGGCACACTCTTTGCCTCGAACTCGACCTTGGACGATGATGGTAGCACCGTACCACCTAACATCCCGTGGTGCGGAGTCTCTATGCCGGAAATCAAAATCTCACAACGAGAAGTCCGGCGAGAGTTACTCTGTCTCGATGTCCATAAGTCGAGTGGGCCAGACGGCATACCAGCAGTGGTCCTTAAGCAGTGTGCCCCCGAGTTGTGTCCCGTGCTGACGCGACTTTTCGCGCTTTCTTACCACAGTAGGCAAGTTCCGTCTTTGTGGAAGACCGCCCACGTGCACCCCGTGCCCAAAAAGGGCGATGGATCAGACCCATCGAATTACAGGCCTATAGCTATAACCTCCCTTCTCTCTAAGGTGATGGAGCGTGTAATTAACACCCAGCTCCTAAGATACCTAGAAGAACACGAACTTGTCAGCGACCGCCAATACGGCTTCCGCCATGCTCGCTCGACTGGTGATCTTCTAGTGTATCTCACACACCGTTGGGCTTCAGCCATTGAGAGTCAAGGTGAGGCATTGGCAGTCAGCCTAGATATAGCGAAGGCGTTCGATCGGGTCTGGCACCGTGGTCTTCTATCAAAGCTGCCATCTTACGGACTGCCCGAGGGATTGTGCAAATGGGTCGCCAGCTTTCTGTCCAGCAGACGCATAACAACCGTAGTCGACGGGAGCTGCTCCGATAGCATGGACATTAACGCTGGCGTCCCACAAGGCTGCGTACTGTCCCCGACACTGTTTTTGCTGCATATCAATGACATGCTGTCTATTGGCAGTATTCATTGCTATGCGGACGACAGTACGAGTGACGCGTCTTATACGGGCCGTGCAAACATCCCTCGTTCCATTGTGGAAGAAAGTCGCGAACAACTTGTGTCTGAAATCGAGAGTACTCTATCTAGAGTCTCCGATTGGGGCCGGGACAATTTAGTCCGATTTAACCCCACTAAGACACAAGTTTGTGCGTTCACCGCTAAGAAAACCCCATTTACTGTGGCCCCACAGTTCCAGGGTACAACCCTTACCATCTCGCCTAGTATATGGATCCTAGGTGTCGACATCTCGAGCGACGTTCAGTTCCGACGTCATTTAGAGGATAAGGCCAAGTTGGCGTCCAAAAAGCTCGGTGTGCTCAACAGAGCAAGGCAGTACTTCACACCTGGGCAACGGCTGCTTTTGTATAAATCGCAAGTCCGGCCCCATATGGAGTACTGCTGTCACCTGTGGGCGGGAGCACCTGGATACCAGCTTGGGCCTTTTGACTCGGTTCAGAAGCGCGCTGTGAGAATCGTCGACGATCCTATACTAACAGGCGGTATCGAACCATTAAGTGCGAGGAGAGACTTTGCCTCCCTATGTGTGTTCTACCGCCTGTATAATGGGTTGTGCTCTGAAGAACTGTTTGAGATGATGCCCACGGCCACCTTCTACCATCGCACCGCTCGCCATCGGCAGGGAGTTCATCCCCACACCTTGGAACCGAAATGGTCTCGTACCGCGCGGTTCCAGAGGAATTTCCTCCCAAGAACTATCAGGTTGTGGAATGAACTCCCTAACGAGGTTTTCCCAAGGGACTACAGTATGGGGTTCTTCAAAAAAGGAGTGAATAGGTTTCTTAAGGGTCGGCAACGCGCTCGTGATGCCCCTGGTGTTGCAGGCGCCCATAGGCTACGGTAACCGCTTACCATCAGGCGGACCGTACGTCTGTTTGCCACCGTCGTGGTATAAAAAAAAAAAAAAAAAAAAAAAAAAAAAAACACTTTTAAACAATCTAAAAATTGAAGATCATCTTTATGGGTCATGGCATCAGAGGTGCCAAAAGTTTCCTACAACCCAAAATTTCAACTTAATCGTTTCTGGTCAATATACATTGTGTAATTCTACTAGGTGGAGGAGTTGAAACCAAGCCTGCGTTACTGCGCGTACAACATCGGCGATGAGTCAGCGGCCGGGGACCTTGTAGCTATGCGTGGACAGGGCCTGATTGAGAACTTGGACACGCTCATGGCACAGGCTAAGTATGTATTATATGTATACTTTGGCTTGTATGTTGTACTTGTATGATTTAATTTTAGTTACCACGATTAATTTATTGGCATAGTGAGTGAGGTCACACTCTGGCTCTGTCTGAAAACCAGCACTATAACATTTATGTTGTAGCATTATGCTGAGACAGGGCTGTTTTTCTGACTCTATTATACTAATATACGTTTATATATTTATATAAACGTCTTTTATAGTTTTTGTTTGTGCTGTATTCTGTAAATCGGAGTCTGAAAATAAATCGATTTTCTTTCTTATTTGATTTTAGTGAGTTTTTTTTAATAATATATTATTTTATCACTAGAGAATCCCGCTCCGGAGTAATGCATGAAGTAGAATGGCGTGGCCGTCGAGTTACCGTACGACCAGAAAAAGTGCGACTTTTCCTCATCGCCTTGCAAAACTTGGAAAAGTCCGTTGCTAACGCCGATAACGTTCAAGCTAAGATTGATATCCTAGAGAACATTCTTATGGACTGTAAGGACGCTATATCAGCCCTCAAAGATGAGATCAAAAGTGATCCGAAACTGAAGACTGCTTCAGAGACTCAAATGTCTAGCGTCAACTATTTGTTGTCTTACTTGATGTATCTGCGCTTAATGCGTACTATCGAGCGCAACAATTTGTTGGTGCAGCAAGCCGAAGAAGCTCGCAAGAACAACATACAAATTGATGGCAAGAAAGTACGCCCTCAGGACTTGACCAGATTGTACGAAATAATTTTGCAAAACTTTACTGAACTACAGCAACTGCCCGGTTTTGAAACCGATGCTTCCTACCAGCAGGAAATTGAGATACAGACTAAGGCGTACCGTGCTTTCCGTTGTTATTATATAGCTCAAGTACTGACCACTCTACGTCGGTTCAGGGAGGCACTGGCTATGCTCGAAAGATGCAGCAACTACACTACCGAGTCCCTTGGCAGCAAACTACCTGAGAAGCAGCTAGTCGAAAAGTTAACGGTTTTGAAAAAGGATATTGAAAGCTGCAAATTTGAGGTTCACGCGGACTCTGTACTCGAAGACGACGAAGAACAAGATGAAGATACTAAGTATACAAGTGGCAAGTATAAAGATAAGAAGCCACTAGTTGACCGCTTAGACGAGTACCGGGAGGACACTCAGGTCCTCACAAAGAACCCTAACATCTACAAAATGCCACCTTCAATGGAAGCTATTCCGTGCAAGCCATTGTTTTTCGATTTGGCGTGCAACTTCTTGGAGTTCCCGAACTTGGACGACAAGATAGGCACAGCTGATAGTAAGAAACAGGGCGCCGGGCTTACTGGACTCGTCAAAGGGTTCCTTGGTTGGGGCAAAAGTGGCAAGTGAACACAAATTTTATATTGGTCTTATTATACCAGATTTTGTTTGAAAGGTTCAAATAATATACATGTATAAATAACTCAGTGGTTTATTTCGATATTTTTTCATTTTATAAATCAGGAGTCTCAATGCCCCTCGTCGATAGTCATGGTAAGACTATCAGGTTCATAGGAACGATCGACTTGGCGAGTCTTGACAATTTGTTTGTAGATGAACGCAGACTTGCGCGGCGTACGAGTGCGAGCAGGATCTTCAAAATCTACCTCGTATAAGCCGAAGCGCTCTCTGGAAACATAAACATTAATTTGTAAAGTTTTTTTCATATGCAGCATAAGCGGTTAGATTAACGCGACTGTAAGCAAACGTCGCCCATAGACATGTAGAAAAGCCGTAGTCTACCTCATAATTAAATCGTTAAGCTTATAATCTCAAGGCCTGCTTCTTTCTGCTTCTGCTTACTGTAGAAGTCTAGATGAACAAACAAACTTACCGACGACCTGTCTGATTATTATAAGCGGTTACTGTTATACTTCACATGCGTGTTGCCGTCCCTTTAAAATACCTTCCTTCTCTAATAAGCTCTGGATACCATTACTCCCCAGCAGGAACACAACAGAATATTATTATGGCTTAGTTTTATCGGAAATTACCCGTTATGCACTGGCTCTGAGTAAAAACTTACCTACGTATTTTTAACAAAAAAAACTGATTTCCACTTACTCATAGCCCATCATCCATTCAAAATTATCCATAAGACTCCAAGCATAGTATCCTTGAAGATTGACGCCCTCTTCTAGAGCATCCAAGGCTCCTTCCAATGCTTCTCTATAATAATCAATTCTATCTTCGTCTACAATTCCCTCTCTTGAAGACCAACCATTCTCCGTGACTATGATTGGTACACGGGTACCATATCTATCGTGTACAAGTCTAAGTACGATGTATAAGCTGTTAGGCATTCGCTGTAAATAGAATATAAGCTTAATTAGCGACACATATACTCAAATAAAAAAATATAGTGTTCGTTTGTAATATCAAAATAACAGCCTTTTAGAATAACAAAAACACACTTCAAAATTTTTGTTTGTTTGAGGTAAAATCTAAAACGACAGCCGATTTCGACGGGACTTAGGCTGCTTTTCCACCAGAGATGTGCGAGGATGCGATCTTTATTATGAACCAATACAATCGCTTAATTTACCTGACGTCAGGTAAATGAAGAATGAATCGATGGACGACACATCTTACACTGGAGGATAGCTAATGTCACAAGAAGTAACTATATGCTTTGATTATACTGGGTGGCGCAAAAGTAGTGGCACTAAAGAAAATGCTTTTTTTTTTTTTATTATACATTTTCTGTCATTCTGTTGTTGAAAATTGTGTAGTGAACAAATGTAAAATACACTGAAAATAAACATGGACCGTTTTACTCCCCAAGAACGTGGAATATCAGTGATAAGAACACAACGTGAATTTCGTCGACGATTTCCCCACCGTCCGGCACCGATTGGTCGCACAATTCGACGCTTTGCCACACACCCACTAAAAGTTACTGTATGGTGTGGCATCTGTGTTGACAGAGTGATCGGACCCTATTTTTTCGAAGACGCTGGAGGCAATGCGATAACTGTCACTGGAGAACGCTACAGAACCATGTTACGTGAGTTTTTGATACCCAGTTTGGACGAATTGGGGCTGGAGCACATCTGGTTTCAACAAGACGGCGCTACGGCACACACAGCGCGCGACACTATGGACTTAGTGAGGGACGCTTTTCCAGGCCGAGTTATCTCTCGTTTTGGCGATTTGCCTTGGCCTGCAAGATCACCCGATCTGACCAGTCCAGACTTTTTTCTTTGGGGTTTTTTGAAATCTCGGGTGTATGTGAACAAGCCACAGACTCTCGCAGCTCTAAAAGAAAACATTCGTCAAGAAATAACGAACATATCGCAGGAAGTGTTACGGCAAGTTATGCAAAATGTCATAAATAGGGCTCAAATGTGTATCAACTCTGGAGGTCACCATTTAAAAGACATCATCTTTAAATCCTAATGGTACGAAATTTAATGGCACAAATATACATTTAAAAAAATCTAAATCTAGTTTTCTAATTTAGAAAAAATGTTATAGCTGAACCAAATAGGGTCTTTACTTTTGCGCCACCCGTTAGAAAAAAAATAGAGATTCATGAAATAAAACAAAGGAATCATTAAATTTAATCAAAACCTGGCTACTCGAATAAAAAAATATAAAAAAATTAAAAAGGTTTAAAATTTTAAAGTTTAAAAGTTGACCGCGACGTAGACGTTGACCGCGTTGCCCCGTCGTTTGTTCTGGGCCTTAGGTATAATTATCGATTTGTTATATAATTCTGCAAGATAATAATTATATCTCCGATTGCAAACTGTTTTTGCCCGCGGGTAGGTACTTGGAACCTGTATTCTTATATAATCTAAAAAGTCTCGTCAAGATATAGATAATGTCATTGAATGTCATTTATCTTTTAAAAGGCTTTGTTATTTATATCTTTTTATCATTTTGAGGACTGGTGGTCGGTGTGGATCATGGCAACAATATACATACTCGTATATATGTATATTATCAAAATGAATTTAGGACATTTTAGCATCTTTTAAAATGATCTGTGACTGGAAGGTTTTAAAAATTATCAACAATCACTTGTCTGCTTGCTATTTAAAATCTGTATATAGGTATCTAATAAACATATATAGATACGTACCCGAAACCAAGAGGAAGCTGATTGTAGCCAGTCGTCAGGTGCATAACCCCCAACCTCAATATCATCGCGAGTCGACGGGACGGGTTCATTTCCTGGTTGCCATAAAGAGAATGAAACGAATGCGCCACTGTAATGATTAACACCAAAGAAATCGCCTGTTCCGCGAACAAACTCTCTTTCTTCATCAGTAAAGTCTGTTAAACGTGATCTTGGATAGCCCTGCTTCGCGCTTTTTTCAGCTACAAGTTGCAAAATTTCTTTGGGAAAACCACCTTCCGGCTTAAATATTGGGTCGGTGTAAATAGCCCACTGAAAGGCAAAATTTATTTATTATTAAGCTGCGAAATGGTATACCTACCATCTAATAAAAATCCGTTTACGTTTCGCAGTAGTAGGATTTGAAGTTTTAATATGAAAATACTGACTTACCTCAGCCTGACAATGTAACTCAACAGCTTGTTTGTCTTCCTCAGAATCAGTAAGAGGTGAAGTGGAGCCGATGGCAATTGTGAATCCAATGATACCTCCTTGAGTAGGTCTAAAGTCATTATTATAAGCGTGGTAAGCTCTAGCATGAGCCAACAAAAGATTCTTAGCGCACAAATACTCTCCTACGCCATGCGCGTTCAACCTCGGAGCTTTGGTCACTGAAGCATACCCTTCGTAACAAATTTGGTATGCCTCATTGAAAGTAAGCCAATACTTTACTCTATCACCAAAACTCTCAAACGCAACTCTTGCAAAGTCCTCAAACCATTCAGCTATAAGAGGGTTCAAAAAGCCACCCCTTTCTTGGAGTGTTTGCGGCAAGTCCCAATGGTAAAGAGTAATCAGTGGTTCGATGTTGTATTTCAGCATTTCGTCAATGAGGTTGTTATAGTACTGTATGCCTGCTTGGCTTATATTGTTCGGTACACCGGTAGGAAGAATCCTCGACCAGGATAATGAGAAGCGATAGGTGTTTAGGCCAAGTTCTCTCATGATTTCTACGTCACGTTTATAGTTGTTATAAGAATCGCATGCTATGTCACCATTGCTGCGATCGCTTATTGCATCAGGATAGTTGTGTGTCATATAATCCCATATGTTTTCACCTTTGTCTAAAATGATAATGACCTTTAGTTTTCTCGAAAAAATATTGAAATACAAATAAGGCCCATGTTAACAGCATGCTTCGAATTACGGCTTAAACTTCATTACAGGCATTAGTAAGTTCAATTTTTTTTGGGCTTATTCCACTTTTCCCCATTGACAATCCCCGCTGATGGGGATTAATGAACTTTTTGTTCACTTTTCTACCTGTACCTAATGGGGATTAACTTTGAAAATTGGGAATGAACTTTTTAATTCACTAATCCCGATTATATAATATTTTTCCGTCAACGAGGAATTTATTTTTATAAATTAGAATTATATTGTATGTACTTCTCTTTCAATCTGTCAATTATTATTTTATATTTGTATACCGATCCTGACAAATAGATGCGAAAGTGGGTTAGTTTGTTACGCTTTCACGACTAAACCACTGAACGGATCTTAACAAAATTTTGCATAGAGATAGACTATAACGTACTTTTTATATGCGCATTGCAAGAGTGAAACTGTGGGCAGGAAGTAGTAGAAAAATGATCTGAAAGTATCAAAGCTGCAGAAACTATCTACAAATGGTTTCACTCCATAAGATTTTTTGTAGTTTAGTACATTAACAGGGACATGCACTACTTGAGACTACCAAACCCAATGTCTTCCAAACGAATAATATAAAAGAGAATATTACCGTCTGCATCCCACCCTCCTTCAACCTGGTAAGACGCAGTGCCAGTGCCAAAGAGGAAGTCTTCAGGGAATGTTCTGCTTTGTTTAGCTGTGGCAGCGCTGCACACAGCTGCCGTACAGCTACAATATTAATGTACAATTGAAAATACGCGGCGTTACCGGGCAATTCAATGTTTCATCCCACGACTGTGTGTCGAGTGGGACGAAACACAGAATTTTAATTGTTTTTTTTTTCATTCAGTTATTCATTCCATTGCTTGTACGGACAGAGCGAGACCGTAAGGGTACCTTTTTGGTACAGAAACCCTAAAAATATAATTATAGATGACTAATCATGTGGGAAAAATCTTTTAGTATTATCATCATATGAGCCATAGGACAGGACCAGTATAGACAGGCATGGCCGTATATAAGGGGGGGGGGTCCTGTCCGGACTCCCTCCCCCTCTTTGGCACCTATCGCAGGATTTTGAATAAGGCGATGTAATCTGTGCTAAAAAATATATTATCCCAATAAATTAGTATATCCTTGTACATTTTTTAACCCTCGGACCCCGCCTTTCAACGGCTGTAGTCACTTAAATACTCAACTCAAGAGGGCGGTAAAACCATTGGAAACAAAATTAAGAGATGTATGCAGTAATTTCGATAGAAATAAAATAAATACTTACCAAAGCAGTATCAGTGCGATCTTCATGTCGTTCGTATCGATACCGATAGCAATGTCACCAGCGACGTTTGCTTATAAGGGAGGCGGGTTATCTTGCACATCAGATTAGTGCATCAGATGTTGTCGTTGTCAAGTACCTTTATCTCATGACTGATCTATACTTTAACTTTTAGGTAAGATAATGAATAGTTACACTGAGTGCCCTATTACAAACAATTGCTACCCAGGAGTTAAGTTCAGTGCCTTAGTTAATAATTTAATAGATATATTAATGAAGATAATAATATTCAATTAAACATTAATAATAACATTATTTCGAATAATATAGATATAGCTGAAGTATTTAATAACTTTTTGTTAAAATACCGGTAAACACAACCAGCTCCTTAGATTTTTGCCCGGTTAAAGCTGAACTCTTGGTTAGGAGCAACACGACAGAATGTAGTGTCATTTTTTTAGTTTTAAATATACTGACCCCAGCGACATAATAAAAACATTCAAGTCGCTCAATTCAAAAAGAACTTTTTGATATAGCGCCATACCTAGCTGCGATTTTTAACAGACAGATATTTAGATATAGGTAATTTTCCTGATCTAATGAAACAAAGTAAAGTTATACCTTTGTTTAAAAATGGATCTAAGAGTGACCCTACTAACTTTAGACCTATTTCCATATTGCCAGCTATTAGTAAAGTCTTTGAAAAAATCATATTGCAGCAATTAGAGTCACTTTCATTTAAATAAATTATTACACAGTGAGCAATATGGTTTCACAAGGGGTACTGTAGATGCAGGTGTTATTCTATTAAAACATGTTTTTAACGCCTGGGAGAATTCAATGGATGCCATTCGTGTCTTCTGCAATCTTTTGAAAGAATTCGACTGTGTTCAACATAATACCTACACTTTTGCGAAAACTCAGTCACTATTGCAGACTGGCCTGTTGGTCTAGTGGTTAGTGACCCTTCTGGTGGCGTGTGCGTGTTCCCGCACGTCATCGCCGGAGCTAAGCTCCGGCAGAGAGGGGGCCTGTAGCGGGCCATCGTCGCTGTGGTCGCGGACGAATGTTCCTGCGCTCCCGTGACCACAGCAGAGCGCGACGAGAGGAACACCTTGGGGTTTTAGTGGGTGCGAGCCCCACATAACCCCTCGGTTCTTTCCCCAAGACCGAGGGGTATGCGTCAGGCATTTCCCCAAGTAAAAAAAAAAAAAAAAAGTGGAGGCCGAAGGTCGTGGGTTCAATCCCCAATCTTTGTGTGATGAGCATGATTGTTTGTTCTGTGTCTGGGTGTAATTTATCTATAATATGTATGTATTTACAAAAAAAAATGTATATAAGTAGTATAATCAGTTGTTTAGTATCCATAACACAAGCAAATTTAATTGCTTACTTTGGGACTAGATGGCGCTGTGTAAATGTGGTAGAATATTATATTATTATATATATATATATATTATATTGCATTAGGGACGCTGCACTTGGTCTTGTTGCCTCTTACCTAAGAAATAGGGTACAATGCGTTGATATTAAAGGAAATAGGTCTTCAGGACTACCTGTAGAAATGGGCGTCCCTCAGGGCTCAATTCTTGGTCGTTTTCTATTTTTGATTTATATTAATGACAGAATTTTTGCGACGTAGTACTATTTGCAGATGATACGTCTCTTATTTTTAAAGTTGATTGTAAAGTAACAAATTTTGACGGTGTAAATGGTTCTCTCGCGAAAGTTCTGGAATGGTTTACGGCAAACAATCTATTGCTAAACTCCAAAAAAACAAAATGTGTCAGATTTACAATGTTAAAAGTACTAGTATTAATCTTAATTTAAACAATGAAACTCTCACCCTTGTTGACAAAACTGTTTTTTTGGATATAACTTTAGATTGTAAACTTCAGTGGGGAGCCCATATACCGTGCCTCGCAGGTAAACTTACCTCTGCGGCTTTTGCAGTCAGAAAAGTACGACAACTTACTGATGTGGAAACCGCGAGATTAGTTTATTTTAGTTATTTTCACAGCGTCATGTCCTATGGTATTTTGCTTTGGGGCAAGGCTGCTGATATTGAAACAATATTCATTCTTCAAAAACTATAACTATTACTTTATAACTTAGGTTCACGTTTCCCTGAGAGAACGATTCAAAAAAATAGGTATTCTGACAACTGCGTCCCAATATATATTTGCAAATATTATGCTTGTCAAACAAAATATTCATCTATATACCAAGAATAGTGACATTCATTGCGTTAACACTAGAAGTAAACATAAGTTAGTAGGCACATATCATCGTTTACGATCATAATACTTTTGAGGGACTCGGTGTACGATTTTTTAACAAAATTCTCGAAGACATTATGAATTTACCCTTACTTAAATTCAAAACCATTATTAAAGATCATCTTATTCGTAAGGGGTATTATACAATTAATGAGTTTTTAGATAATATGTCTTGGGAATAATGTTATCTTTGATTTGATTTATCTTGTTTGTGTAGAATGACTATTGTGACGTGGGGGGGTTCGTACTTATCATCGAAAGACATTTTTGCGAAAGCCATTTCTACGACGCCAAATCATCGAAGAGCTATTTTACCGACGGGTTATTTGATCGATGGGCCATTTCATTGAATAGCCACATGTACGAACTCCCATATCACCGATAGTACATTTCATCGAATGACACATGTTCGAATCCGCCTACCTACTACTAAATTAATTTTTCTTATATTTTTCATTAATGTAATAGAAAAAAATAACAAAACGTTGGTATTCTTTAATTTATTTTTTCCTATTTTATCTTAATACCTTTGTTTATTATGTGTTTTGTAAATTGTCAAATTGTCAAATTTACAAACATGTGTTTTTTATTTTAATTATATTTTAGCACAGGGATACCTGAGAAGCAGCTAGTCGAAAAGTTAACGATTTTGAAAAAGGATATTGAAAGCTGCAAATTTGAGGTTCACGCGGACTCTGTACTCGAAGACGACGAAGAACAAGATGAAGATACTAAGTATACAAGTGGCAAGTATAAAGATAAGAAGCCACTAGTTGACCGCTTAGACGAGTACTGGGAGGACACTCAGGTCCTCACAAAGAACCCTAACATCTACAAAATGCCACCTTCAATGGAAGCTATTCCGTGCAAGCCATTGTTTTTCGATTTGGCGTGCAATTTCTTGGAGTTCCCGAACTTGGACGACAAGATAGGCACAGCTGATAGTAAGAAACAGGGCGCCGGGCTTACTGGACTCGTCAAAGGGTTCCTTGGTTGGGGCAAAAGTGGCAAGTGAACACAAATTTTATATTGGTCTTATTATACCAGATTTTGTTTGAAAGGTTCAAATAATATACATGTATAAATAACTCAGTGGTTTATTTCGATATTTTTTCATTTTATAAATCAGGAGTCTCAATGCCCCTCGTCGATAGTCATGGTAAGACTATCAGGTTCATAGGAACGATCGACTTGGCGAGTCTTGACAATTTGTTTGTAGATGAACGCAGACTTGCGCGGCGTACGAGTGCGAGCAGGATCTTCAAAATCTACCTCGTATAAGCCGAAGCGCTCTCTGGAAACATAAACATTAATTTGTAGAGTTTTTTCATATGCAGCATAAGCGGTTAGATTTACGCGACTGTAAGCAAACGTCGCCCATAGACATGTAGAAAAGCCGTAGTCTACCTCATAATTAAATTGTTTTGCTTATAATCTCAAGGCCTGCTTCTTTCTGCTTCTGCTTACTGTAGAAGTCTAGATGAACAAACAAACTTACGGACGACCTGTCTAATTATAAGCGGTTACTGTTATACTTCACATGCGTGTTGCCGTCCATTTAAAATACCTTCCGTCTCTAATAAGCTCTGGATACCATTACTCCCCAGCAGGAACACAAAGGAATATTATTTATGGCTCAGTTTTATCGGAAATTACCCGTTATGCACTGGCTCTGAGTAAAAACTTACCTACGTATTTTTAACAAAAAAAACTGATTTCTACTTACTCATAGCCAGCCATCCATTCAAAATTATCCATAAGACTCCAAGCATAGTATCCTTGAAGATTGACGCCCTCTTCTAGAGCATCCAAGAGTCCTTCCAATGCTTCTCTATGATAATCAATTCTATCTTCGTCTACAATTCCCTCTCTTGAAGACCAACCATTCTCCGTGACTATGATTGGTACACGGGTACCATATCTATCGTGTACAAGTCTAAGTACGATGTATAAGCTGTTAGGCATTCGCTGTAAATTGAATACAAGCTTAATTAACGAGACATATACTCAAATAAAAAAATAAAGTGTCTGTTTGTAATGTCAAAATAACAGCCTATTAGAATAACACTACAATATTTTTGTTTAGTTATCAGATAAACAGTGATCACACCTATCTACTTGACTGTGAAACTTTAGGTCCAGAACAAACTACAGAGCGGCGCAGACCGGTAATTTTTACCGCGAACTATAAAACAAAGGGAATCCTCTAACGCACATGGTGGCAAAAAGACCGCCCGCCAGTGCCACCGCGGCTGCGGCTATCCGCCGTGAATCGAACAAACGCAAACCGCTTTGTATGCACCAACATAGACGACAGCGCTGCGCGGGTAGCGTCGGACAAACGCAATGCGGTCAAAAAGCCCCGTCGTTTATTCTCCGCCTTAGGTATACTTATCGATTTGTTATGTAATTCTGCAAGATAATTATATCTCCGATTGCAAACTGTTTTTGCCCGCGGATATTTGGAACCTGTATTCTTTATAATCTACAAAGTCTCGTCAAGATATAGATAATGTCACTTATTTTATCTTGTAACAGGCATTTGGTATTTAGATCTTTTTATCATTTTGAGGACTGGTGGTCGGTGTGGACCATGGCAACAATATATATGTATAATTACAAACTATTATCAAAATGAATTTAGGACATTTTAGTATCTTTCAAAATGATCTGTAACTGAAAGTCTTAAAAATTATCAACGATCACTTGTCTGCTTGCCATTTAAAATATGTATTTAGGTATCTAATAAACATATAGATACGTACCCGAAACCAAGGGGAAGCTGATTGTAGCCAGTCGTCAGGTGCATAAGTCCCAACCTCAATATCATCGCGAGTCGACGGGACGGGTTCATTTCCTGGTTGCCATAAAGAGAATGAAACTAATGCGCCAGTATAATGATTAACACCAAAGAAATCGCCTGTTCCGCGAACAAACTCTCTTTCTTCATCTGTAAAGTCCGTTAAACGTGATCTTGGATAGCCCTGCTTCGCGCTTTTTTCAGCTACAAGTTGCAAAATTTCTTTGGGAAAGCCACCTTCCGGCTTAAATATTGGGTCGGTGTAAATAGCCCACTGAAAGGCAAAATTTATTAATTATTAAGCTGCGAATTAGTAGGTATACCATATAATCAAAATCTGTTTAAATTTCGCGGTAGTAGGATTTGATGTTTTAATATGATATGAAAATACTGACTTACCGCAGACTGACAATACAACTCAACAGCTTGTTTGTCTTCCTCAGAATCGGTAAGAGGTGAAACGGAGTCGACGGCAATTGTGAATCCAATGATACCTCCTTGAGTAGGTCTAAAGTCATTATTATAAGCGTGGTAAGCTCTAGCATGAGCCAACAAAAGATTCTTAGCGCACAAATACTCTCCTACGCCATGCGCGTTCAACCTCGGAGCTTTGGTCACTGAAGCATACCCTTCGTAACAAATTTGGTATGCCTCATTGAAAGTAAGCCAATACTTTACTCTATCACCAAAACTCTCAAACGCAACTCTTGCAAAGTCCTCAAACCATTCAGCTATAAGAGGGTTCAAAAAGCCACCCCTTTCTTGGAGTGTTTGCGGCAAGTCCCAATGGTAAAGAGTAATCAGTGGTTCGATGTTGTATTTCAGCATTTCGTCAATGAGGTTGTTATAGTACTGTATGCCTGCTTGGCTTATATTGTTCGGTACACCGGTAGGAAGAATCCTCGACCAGGATAATGAGAAGCGATAGGTGTTTAGGCCAAGTTCTCTCATGATTTCTACGTCACGTTTATAGCTGTTATAAGAATCGCATGCTATGTCACCATTGCTGCGATCGCTTATTGCATCAGGATAGTTGTGTGTCATATAATCCCATATGTTTTCACCTTTGTCTAAAATGATAATGACCTTTAGTTTTCTCGAAAAAATATACTGAAATACAAATAAGGCCCATGTTAACAGCATGCTTCGAATTACGGCTTAAACTTCATTACAGGCATCATTAAAAAAATTGAACTTAGTAATAAGTTCAATTTTTTTTGGGCTTATTTCAATTTTCCCCATTGAAAATCCCCGCGGATTAATGAATTTTTTGTTCACTTTTCCTCGTTGACGGAAAAATATTATATAACCGGGATTAGTGAATTAAAAAGTTCATTAATCCTTAGGTACCTACTTAAAAATAAATTAGAATTATATTGTATGTACCTCTCTTTCAATCTGTCAATTATTATTTTATATTTGTATACCGATCCTGACAAATAGATGCGAAAGTGGGTTAGTTTGTTACGCTTTCACGATTAAACCACTGAGCGGATCTTAGCAAAATTTTGCATAGAGATAGACTATAACCTGGAGATAGGTTTGCGCTACTTTTTATATGCGCACTGCGAGAGTGAAACTGTGGGCGGGAAGTAGTAGAAAAATGATCTGACAGTATCAAAAGAAACTATCTACAAATGGTTCCACTCCATAAGATTTTTTGTAGTTTATTACATTAACAGGGACATGCACTACTTGAGACTACCAAACCCAATATCTTCCAAACGAATAATATAAAAGAGAATATTACCGTCTGCATCCCACCCTCCTTCAACCTGGTAAGACGCAGTGCCAGTGCCAAAGAGGAAGTCTTCAGGGAATGTTCTGCTTTGTTTAGCTGTGGCAGCGCTGCACACAGCTGCCGTGCAGCTACAATATTAATTGTACAATTGAAAATACGCAGCGTTACCGGGTAATACCACACGACTGTGTCTCAATAGGACGAAACAAAGAATTGTAATTGTTTTTTTTTCTGGTTCTGGTAGTTTGACGGAGCGAGACCATAAGGGTTCCTTTTGTACTTTTTTGATACGGAACCCTAAAAAGGTAATTATAGATGTCATGTGGGAAAAGACCTTTAGTAATAACATCATCATATCAGCCGTAGGACATAGGAACAGTATAGACACATGCATGGCCGTATAAAAGGGAGGGGGGTCCTGTCCGGACTCCCTCCCCCTCCTTGGTACCTAAAAATCGCAGGATTTTGTATAAGGCGATGTAATCTGTGCTAAAAAATATATTATCCCAATAAATTAGTATATCCTTGTACATTTTTTAACCCTCGGACCCCGCCTTTCAACGGCTGTAGTCACTTAAATACTCAACTTAAGAGGGCGGTAAAACCATTGGAAACAAAATTAAGAGATGTATGCATTAGTAATTTCGATAGAAATAAAATAAATACTTACCAAAGCAGTATCAGTGCGATCTTCATGTCGTTCGTATCGATACCGATAGCAATGTCACCCGCGACGCTCGCTTATAAGGGAGGCGGGCTATCTTGCACATCAGATGTTGTCGTTGTCAAGTACCTTTATCTCATGACTGGTCTGTACTTTAACCGTGACATTATCAATTGTTATAAACACAGGTATTTGATATTGAGTATGTTCCACCATGTTCACATGGATGTTATTTCAATAAGAGATTTTGAAAAAAATATAGTAAGAGATAAATATAAAATACTAACCAACATTTTGAAAATATTAAAAACCATGATGAGTGAATGATGTCTTTGTAATAAAGATAGGTTTCTAATATAATTTAAAGATGTTAGTCACTAAAATGTTTAAATTATAATTTAGCACAGGGATTACAATAAAACCAATCACATTCGTATTTAACAAAATATTTTACACAAAACGAAAGTTGTCATCGTTCGAAGTACAAAAATATAATAAAATTTAACTTTGAAACAATATATTTTACATCGTATAACATTTACATTTTACAAAATCACATTAATATGTTGTCATCGCGAGTTCGCGACACCGTGGACATAATATAATCACATAATAATGCACAGTCAAACTAATAGAGGCTAGCGTTAAAGAAAGTGAACACCGAGGCGCACCGATCTCACTACGATCATCGTAAAGGTCCGTCAACATACAACTATGTACATAGTATATAGGTACAGTCGCCTCGGCGGAGGAGAGCGTCACTGGGACACTGAACATCTACGCGAACCGTTCTAGCGGAACCCTGACAAACATCCGGAGCGTACATCGAAACTTGTGAACACAGTACTAGTAGTGGCAGCAGGAGCGGGCTAGCGCGGCGCCAGCGGCGGCCAGTGCGCCGCCTGGTGCGCGCGCTCGTCGGGCGGCGCCAGCAGCTGTCCGCACACGCCGCACACGGCCAGCGCCGCCGAGCGCCGCCCGCGCACCAGCTCCTGCTGCTTGGCGATGTCGGGCAGCAGCGCCACCAGCTCGGGCAGCACGCGCTCGAACTGCGCGCCCAGCGCCGCGCGGCAGTGCTGCAGGAACTCGTCGGCGCCGCTGGAGCTGTCGCGGAAGGCGCGCGACGCCGCCTTGAACTGTTCGACGGCGGGCGCGCCGCCCAGAGCCGCCGCGAACTTCTGCACGAGCGCGCGGTTGCGCAGCTCGAAGTCGGGCGGCGGGATGTACGTGTGCAGCGGCGCCGGGAACGTGTGCCCCGACGAGTTCGTGAAGGTCATGGTGTCGCACGCCGGCGCCGCCCGCGGCTTGAACCCGGGCGGCACGCTGCCGTTCGCGAGCTTCTTCGTCGGCAGACAGTTCTCGCTCTTCGAGTTGAGCGGCGGGTAGTCCTGCGCGGCGAGGTTGAAGTCCCCGTTGCCCCCTCCGTTCTTGTTCTTGTCCGCGCTGTCCGCGCCGCTCGCCGCTGTCTCGATGGTCTTTATTTTCTTACCCTCCCCGGTGGGGGCGCTGTTGTTGACCGCCGCGTACGACTCCCTCAGTAGCTTCTTGTCGTTGGTCCCGTTCACGTGAAACATCATTTCGTCAAAATTTTCCTTTTTACTGTTTTGTTTCTTTTTCTCTTTTTTGCTAAGTTTTGTGTTATCGTTATTGTTTTGCGGGGGAGGCGGCGGAGCCTGCTGCTGCTGCTGCTGCTGCTGTACCTTTTTAGGTTTCGATTTAGAATGGTTGATGGGTAAAGTGGGGAAATCGGCCACAGGGTTAAAAGTCGGTTCTCTGGGCTGCGGAGGTGGCTCCGGTTTAGCGGGTCTTTGTTTTTCTTTGGATTTGACGGTGATCCATTGTGGCGGGGCGACGGGGGCCGAAGTCGACGACAGCGCGGGGAACGCCTCAGAACTGAGTGGTGCTTTCTTTGGTTGGGAATTAGTGTGATTGGTCTTTAACGCCTTCATCTCTTGGCTATTGATGAGGGTAACCTGCGAATATGATACATACATATAAACTGATATTCAATATCTTGCATTATGATACAGTTGACCATAGTCTATCTACCTTGGGCGCTTGTAGAGTACTGGCGCCGATGCTGGGATGGTCGTCCCGGGCCAGTCCGAGCGAGGGGAAGTCGTCGTCACTAAGCGGCGGCTTCTTGTGTTGCGGCGGGATGGTGATGCCGCGGTTGCCGCTCGTCTGCGTCAGACGGAAGTTACTCGCCGACGCCGGCTGGCTGTGCAGCTGGATCGAGACGCTGGGCTTTGCTGGAATTTAAAATCGAATATTTAGAACAAAATACTAATATAACAAAAGTATGGACATAAAATTAAATAAATATCAATCAAACACATGTCATCGTAACACATTCTGTCTTAGTTGGTGGTCCTGTAAGAAAAGACAGGAAAAAAATTACAACTCATGAGGTCGTATTATTGGGTCTCTTTCTAGATATCCCTTGTCCAACTAAAATCACAAATTTGTTGAAAAAGGAGGGTAGTTTGTAATTCTTTGGCATCAAAATTACTAAATAGATTTCGATGGTTAAATTGAAGCTGCAATTATTTAATTTTTAAATAAAATTGGGCTCCCGTCGTTCTTTATTTGACCACTGCTTAGCTCCTATTGGCCGTAGCGTGATGTTATATATCCTATAGCCATCCTCGATAAATGGGCAATACAAAATATACGTACAATTTCTAACAATGGTGGCAGCAACAGGAGCATTACTAGGCGCGGCGGGTCGCACGACAGTCCGCGGCGCGGAAGCTCCGCCCAACGTCGGGAAGTTCTTGTCGGTGCGAGCCAAGCCGCCGACCGCTCCTGGGAATTACATACTTACAATATTACATATTATTAACAACTAATAGTCGTATAACACAGCCACTTCTAGTCGAGCACAGTAATTTTCTACATCCTTGCTAAAGTAATATCCATCTACGCTCGTGATTGTGACAGTAGTGGGTAGAAATTAAAGTTGTAATAATGTTTATGTACTTTTTTTTCTAACTACCGTTTTTGTATGCTCGCAACATATATTGTTATTACTATTTTTATATTTCATATGTTCTCATTTTAAATGAATTCTTTGTAATTCTTTTTGAGAATAAATATCTTAAACCACATTAACAACTTCTTTAGACGCATTGTTGAATGTTATAATAGGGAAAATAGAACTTTAGACATATTGAATAATAGTTTAATTAGTTATAAGAAACAAATTAAGAGACTCACTTATAGCTAAATAGTAGTTTTTTAGAATTAAGTGAATTCTCTTCAACTGTTGGTAACATTATAAAATATGTTTATCAAATAGATTAACTAATTGTTACATTAATACATTTATGGAACTCTAAGTCTTTAAAGATATATTGTAAATATATTAACATTATTAAGTGACTGTTTGTTTCCTAAAAAAAAAAATATTGTAACCAACAATTATTTGTTAGTTACAATATTTTTTAATGTTATCAAGTTATCTTCATTATCATCATCTCAGCCTATTGCAGTCCACTGCTGGACATGCAATTAACTTATCACGTCGCTATTATTAAATCTATACATACATACGGTTGCGGATGGTCATTGGGTGCAGGCGGCACAGGATCGCTCGCTGTAGCATAAATTAGGTAGGGCCTATGTCCAGCAGTGGACAAAGTTGGGTTGATATGATCATATGATGATGATGATACTTTTTTGTCTGTTTGTATGTGTGTACGGCATCACGCAAAAATAACTGCACGGAATTGGATGCAGTTTTCATCAATGTATTAAGGTCTATGTAACTTAAAATACAGACTTCATTTTGAAAATACTATTTTTCCGAAAGCAGATCTTCGGGCAATAATTAGCTAATGATTTTTTTGTACTCTCTCTCTACTCTGCATCATCCAAGGTAGGTAGAGAATGCCTAAGTCCACCTATGTACCAATGTGCGTAAAATTTAAATAAATAAAATAATTTATTTTTGATTGACATTGAATACTTGCCGTAGAATATGACATATTCGTAGGCGAGTTTTTGGTTTCATGTAATTGTAAACGTGTGAAGGCGATATGATCGAATAGGTACAATAATCGCATTCGAGTTTCTCGACCTAAACATAACTCCATGCACCTAAATAAGTCTCAAGAAGAAGTATGGTGTCGTATTGTACCTTTATAAGCGCGATGATGCGGCGCGAGCACGAGGCCGGGCGCGGGCGGCGCGGCGGACAGCGCGGGGAACTGCGCGTCATTGCGCGTGTCGATGTCGGGGGGCGGCGCCGCCTGCACCGGCGACTGCGGCTCCGGCGCGCGCTCGCGCTGCTCTCTGCACCAAGCATACAGGCCACTTCATGAGCACGCGCACGTATCTTTGCAAACTATGTTAATATCGGCTCTTGTCGAAGGTGACTTAAACGTTCAATATTGTTATAGTATAGTCGACCATAATATATTCGCTTTACGTTTTTAAAATTCAATAAGACTCATTTATTGTTGACAACTGTCACTGTACTGATATCACTTGCAAGCAAAAATAGATATTATTGTATTGTGATATGCAAACGACATTTACTCTAAGGGTGGTAAATCAATTTTATTGTCGACTATACATTTGTTCGTACCGTTCGCCGCTTAGCTGTCACTCATAGCGGCTAGGTCCTGGCCAGGCTGTAAAGTGGAAGATAAAGCTGAACTAAGTACCTTGGCGTCCTCTGCGTGACGACGGGATGCGGTGTAATATTGAACTGCAGCTCGAGAGTGCGAGCCTGCCGCGCAGCGCCGCGGTTCATACCGCGACCGTGCACAGTCGCCTTGTGCGCTGTAATATTACGTCACTTATATTGATATAATAATATTCTACCACATTTACATACCGCCATCTAGTCCCAAATTAAGTAATTATATTTGCTTGTGTTATGGGTACTAAACAACTGATATACTACTTAAATACATTTTTTTTAAATACATACATGTTATAGATAAATTACACCCCGACACAGAACAAACCATGCTCATCACACAAAGATTTGTCCTGGATGGGGATCGAACCCACGACCTCCGGCTTAGCAGTCAGGGTCACTAACCACTAGACCAACAGGCCAGTCAAATATACATATTGTATTGATAATTCTCCGTGTAGTGACGGATTAAGAATAGATCATGAATAAACCCCATCTCAACCCGTGGGTGTCATAAAAGGCGACCAAGGTACTAGACCAGAGCACTGCAAGACAAGGAAAATTCGAAACAAATCCTATGCCAAGCCTATCTGGCCATACTATATCTGGTGGTATAGTAGGCTAAATTCCCGCCACATTCTTTGGAGATCAGTGTGACGTTTATGAGTTGAAATAATGATGATTAATAATAAATTAATTGCATAAATAAACTCCCAATACATACAATGTGAAATTTTATCCAATACATCTAGTCAAATATATGACAGATTACAGAGGTTACTCTATACTATCTACAGAACATGCTTTTGATTGCACGCATCACATTGGCTGCAAATGATAGCAGGTATCATTTAAAAAAAAAACATTTTTAACTGTCGCTTTGTCAACTATTGACATACGTGGCCTACATTAAAATAATGTAACGCAACAAACCTTTGAGATCAATTTCACTTCTAAACACGGCGGTCAAGTGTTGCCCAGCACACTCGCCCTCTTCACACAAGTAATGGTCGGTCCTGAAGTGATGTGCGAGCGCAGAGTGCGACGCATAGTACAAGTTACTTCCGTCTGCGTCACACAGATGGCAGTACAAATGTTCCTTGCGCATATGTCGGTATAATTCGTCCGCATCCATGAACCGCTCTTCGCAGAATTCACATAGCGGGTGGCCCCTGTGAATAAAAGTAACAATATGTTTACAAAATATAAAAATGTTGTATTATTATTATATTTATTACTAATTTTTAATGGTTTTACACCCTGAAAAATATTTATTTTTATTATTTAACTACCAAACCTAGTAGCGGCCCACACACCTATTCTGCAAATTTCATTAATATACATCAAGTAGTTTTTGAGTAAAATGCCTGTGACATACGGACGGACATGACAAAACTATAAGGGTTCCGTTTTTGCCATTGTGGCTATGGAACCCTAGAAAGGGTTTCACTGGGTAGCATAATAATAATATGTTCTATAAAACAACGTTTTCGGACAGAATCAGATAAAAACAGAGAAGAAAATGTGTCACTTTGTTCGGTGACGTCGTGTTCCATAGAACAAGTTTGGGTCAAGAACTACCCGTTTCACCAAAAGTCAAATTCGTCAAATATAATTAATTACAGAATATAAGCAACCTTTCGCATTCAAACAAACGATTGCATAACGATAAGTAATCTATATAATATTACTATTATATACTTAATGAAGCTTTTATCTAGTTATGCTTTGATAAGAAAAGCATATACATTTATCGCAATTATTGTAATGAGATAATAAGCGCTCATACATTCATGATTGTAATTATATATCCTTACAATTCCAAAGGCCCGAATGGGAAGGTAATCTACGAATATGTTAAGACTGTATGTCTGCTTGCCATGCTGGATTTAAAAACATCACGTTCTTTTTTCAAAGGTGAAAAGTACTACCGAATTGCTGTCTTGGGGCATCAGTGATGGCAATTTTGGCCCACAGTTCGTCAGGCATGCGACAGACATGCCCAGCCTACTTTAGCTTGCGTCGCGACGCCATACTATGTTAGGAACTTGTGTAAATTTATTGATATCCTATTTTACTTTCGGGCCTCGCTTCCACCCAAAAGGTAGCCTATGTGCTATACGAGATGATAATCTATATAATCTATTTCATAAAGATCCTATCAGCCAAGTAAAAATGATGATGATGATGATGATGACGATGATGATGACGATGATGATGATGATGTCGATGATGATGATGATGATGTGTAATAGGGTGTTACAAGTGTAGTGCTTGCAAAAGTCACCTGTGTGATGTGTCGTCGACATCGCCTTTCCGTCGATGGTGAGCCAGCTCTTGACGTGTATAGCACCTGCGCTCACTTGTGAAGATCTATAAATAAAATCGTTGCTATTTTAATTTTTCCATTTTTTAATTGACATGGCAACACAAATAAGTGAAACATTAATTATTTTATAAAATACTAAGTATTGAGTAATTTGTGGCTCAAGAGTAACAATGACTCATTTCTTGTGGCATGTCGTAATAATTAAAGCACAACTGTAAAACTGATTGTTTTACAAGGTAATAAATAAATTAATTGTATGATACAAATATTGTACAAGTATGTTAATCATAGCCTTATGAAATGCAATTTTGTACATATTGCATTAACAATTTAAAACAGATGTAAGTAAGATTTCTTAATTATTAAAAAAAAATAGCTCATTAGTCTTTCTCATTTTATAACTCTATTGAACCGGTATGTGTAGTGCAGTGAAGGTTGTTGGAAAGTATCTGAAATAGCTTGTTTATCGATATAACAATCAATAATGAACCACATACCTTTAGATGTTTTACGCAGAGGTCACAGAAGTATCTTTCATGCACTTTCCTCATGTGATCATTGAGCATACTAAATGTACGAAATGGTGGAAGCTTGTCACAGATCTTACAACAGTTCTCAAGCAACTTCTCATAAGCTAGCTTGATCTCTTCACTACTGAAACCAATCTTGAATTGTCGTTCAAAGAGTCTATCGGTGAACACCCTGTTACGAAGCTCTTTGTATGGTTGGATGGATTCTGTGAACACAACCTGGAACAAATAAAACAATTGTCAGGAAACACTTGATGTGACATGTTATACTGATAATATCTGCAAGTCTAAATATGATATAGTCTGACACAGCTTTCTGTGCAGTAACGACGACACAATGCGGGCGACACTGCTTGCAGCACAGTTTGCCCGCATAGCCCACTTGTGGTATCAGTAATGAACTTCTCTCCATTGTATGAAAGGGGGAGGGGGGGGGGTTACCTAGAGATGTTTACAGTTAACGAGGGAGTCAGTAATATCAGCAAGAGATACAAAGAAAGTCTGAGCAAAACACACCAATAACATGCCAAAGAGCTCACTATATCCACTAGAAAATATCAGACTCCTAAAAATATGGCACATGCTGGACCTGAATCAAAGAACATGAACTAAAGTCACTTTATATGGTGTCATTTAATGGAATGTCGCCTACACCTCTAAGACCCTGGAACACATCTGATTATGGTTAGAAAGCTGATTGCAGTTTTTTTTGCATGAAATTATGATAAAAATAACTAGTACAAAATATTAATGACCCGACCTCATCTTAGAATGAGCCACTAATTGACTGTCACTGTGAATAGCACATTCCTAAATAAAGGTTTTATATCCCTACTCTAATCTACATAAATAAATCAAAATATATTGCAAATATACATGTATATACTAGATTTGGTGAGGAAAGAACATAAAAAAACTTACAACACCAACCATAAAAACTATATTTATAATTTTGTTGATATAACATTTTTATTTTTATTTGAACACAGTATAAAGAAATTCTCCCTGTGTTGGTGGAGCAGTGAGACTGTGCAACTGCTACACAAAATGGTCTTAGTTTTGATCCACATGTTAGGCAAATATGGTATTTTATTTTTCTAGCATAAAATTTTCAGTAACTCCAACTCCGAGTTTAGAAATTGTCTAGTCAATAGCAATAAGCCTGCCCCCTAATAAATGGAGGCAAACATAGCTGGCGAAATGTGGGTGTGATGCACCGCTGTTTACCTCTTCGAGAGAAATAGATGTAAGACTATGATAATGATAATGTGTAAATAAATTCTTTAAAAAAGTAATGAAAAAATCAAGTACTTAAGTACTTGATTTTTTACATTGTAAATGAGGAAGCAAGTTTATTAAGAGTCAGTAAAACTGTACCTACTACCAACGACATAAAAATTGCTGTTATTAAGGATGTGAATAATTATGTATTCAAGCTGCTTGTTACCTTGTATTTAGTTTCTATGAACATAACAATAAACATTTAAATTTGATTTTTCAATATACAGTTATCTCAACATATATAATAATAGGTCTCTGCAGTAAGGTTAATACAGAAACATAGTTGATTATGATTTTAATACACAATGTTGCACAATGATAGAATGTGTACGTAGATTATGGGGAACATAACATGGACTGTTTTTCATGTAATTTTAACTTACCCGTGAAAGGTCTTTCCGGCAAATGGGACACTCATTTTGCAGGCACAGCACCCGCATTCGAGTGGAGCACTCGAAACATACGGGATGATCACATTCCCCGATGGAATAGTACAAAACGTTCTTGAAACACACTACGCAAGTATTCTCATTTGCCTGCGAGTCGGCCATGGTTTTCAGCTGGGTTCTGTAATTTTTTATATTGTATTGATAAGTTGTCTGGTTATGTCTAGATTATTGATGGATTATTTGCAATAAATACTGTACCTACGTAAGATTGAGAAAAGGAAGGACGAACGAAAATTTCATGCTAAAAGTGACAGTAAATACCTAATATTGCCACACGTAAATTTAATTTATTTTACTTTAAATACACCGCACACACGATCATTCTTTTCGCTGACCTTTTATACATCATCATTAGTTCTTTTATTGTCCCTAGACAGCGCTCATTTATTTTTCGGTTTTGATATCCATCTTTAGAGTACTATTTGTACATGCAAATAAAAATTATTATATATATTTAAATATACCTATTGTACTATTATTATAAAGATGAAGAGTTTGTTTGTTTGGTTGGTTGAACGCTAAGTCTCAAGAACTACTGCTCCGATTTGAAAAATTATTTTAGTGTTGGATAGCCCATTTATCAAGGGTGAATATATAATGCTATTTAACATCACACTAGGGCCGATAAGAGCTGAGCAGTGACCAAATAAAGAACACAGGAGCGAAGCTCCACGCAACTTCTAGTTATAGATAAGTCATTATTATTTATTTATTTATTTAAATGGCAGACGAGCCAGCGGCTCACCCGATGGTAAGTGCTAATCACAGACTTAAGGGATACTACGTATGTGGAAACCGACACCGGTAACCGTAATTGTTTTCTCATAAGTTTTTTGGACACACTGCGTTTGTCGAAAATATCGATTATAACAGATGCATCACTAATGTAATGCTATACATACATAGAATTAAATGTGTTTTTTTAGTAGAAATAGACACATGGCTAAGCAAGAAGTTAAGCTCTGCCTCTGTTTGGTGGTTTCACGTATGTAGAGTGAGTGGTTATGTTGATGCTAAAAATATATTATGTTCCATCCATAGAAATACTAAATCCATGTTTAACAGATTGGCGCGTGAGTTTCTTTTGCCAGTTCTTCTTACAGTTCCACTCCGTCAGCGAACTGGTCGTAGACACATTTGCTGACATTATTTTTCAGATAATCTGTTACATTCTTAACTTGTGACTTTCATAAGAGTTACTTTGTAACCTAGATGAATAAACGAAAATAAAAACAAATTGTCGGTACTGCGACTTTTTATTACATTAAAAATATTTTATTACCACCTACACATATAAAATACCTACTTTTATAGTTACAATTTGAATTATTTTTGTCTGGCTTATTCCAGCAACACCAGCAAACACCAGGAGAAACAAATAAGTATTTTTTTGTGAAGTTACAAAATGTTAATACAATAGGTTGCTCTGTGGGGATAACTCTCTATCTTTCACAGAAAATAAAAATCAGCATTAGAAAAAAATGCAGAAGGTAAACTGCACTCCTTGGTGCACCATTTACTGCTAGGTTCGAATATGTTTTTTTTTAAATTTTCGAATCAAATTTTGTATTGAACATACCTAATTAATAATCATAGTCAACTTAATCTAAAACATGATAATATACCATTAATAAGGCTTGGAAAATTTCCGTAAGATATTTTATGATTTTAGGCTTGTAAGGAAACAAAATTTGAGTATATTATATATATATATATATATGATAGGTAAGTAACTCGAAGAAAAAAACGGGATTTCGCGGATCAAAATCTGTACATATAAAACTAGTTTTATTTATGTATGACATATAATGTAGGTAGGGTAAAATCGTTCACAAATATTTGGAGGAGCCAGGTTGACGTGACAAAATTTTGGGATGGGGTATTGAAACTATAATAGCTCTTGGTGCTTGAAATTGCTACGAGAAGGCAAATTGCTTTATTTCTATGCAACAATCATGTACCTTCATTAAAAATTGGGCAATAATTGGATTATCCAGATCCGTAGTATTTTCTACAATTGCCATCTGATCTTCTATTATTGTTTGTAATTCATTTAAAACAGCTTCTAAGTCGGCTTGTTTTTTTGTCATTCTTAAACACTTACGTTGTAAGTTTCGAAGCTTTTGGCCACGTTTGGTTGCTAACATTTTATAATGTGCCAGCTCGTTTCGTAATGTTTTTTTTTCTTTAGACTCAGGACGAGTAGATGGCCCCATAATTACAGGTGGTGACTGAAAATTTTCAAAATAAAATTATTGTAACACATTTTATAGAGGAGATGCTTACTATCATGTACCAAATAAATCAATAAACATACATTATTTTCATCCTGACTCTCAGAAGCCGTAGCTATATTGACGATTTTCATAACAGGCTGTCGCTTTTTAACAAACTTCTGCAATGTTCAAGATAATAATGTTATGTTCTGTTTAAAGATGAAATGCTATATATAGATATATATGTAAATAATAGTATTAGTTCTAAATGTAAGGGTTAGATTTCACATGCAATATTTTTTTCCTGGCTCGTTGAAGTCGTAGCTATATTAAGGATTTTCTTAACAGGCTGTCGCTTTTTAACAAACTTCTGCAATGTTCAAGATATTATTGTTAAAGATATTTAAGTTAATGCTATATTAAATAAAAGTAGTTCCTAAATGTAGGTAAGGGTTAGATTTTATTTATAGCTATATTAATGTTACTTGAAACTTAACAATTAGGTAAATCAATGTTTGATAAATAAATTGGAAAATATGTGCATTTTAGTTATAGAAAGTGTGAGGCCGTAGTTGCGTTTTTCCCGCGAGTGGTAAAATCATAAACCGCGAAACCGAAAAAATGCAGAAATGCAGGCACTGAGGCCGTAATTAAAACCTGCAAGTGCGGCCGCTTGTATTGGTTTACCTGAGTAACAAAATTGAGCCGTTAAAAAACGCTGCGTAGTGCGGCCTCATCAATGATATATTATGTTCATACAATATCATTGGGCCTCACACTAAAAGCTAAAAATGTGACAAATAGATTTCATTTAATGTGTTTGCCATTATGCCAATATTCATAATGATAAACGTTCAAATGCTTGGAGTTTTAAATATATAATTAAAAGGACATTAATTTGTTATTTTATTCACACATCCTATTTTTTCATTTATAGATAAATTTACTATTTGTGGGTATTATGTAAATGAAAAATTTACCAACCTCTAAAATTTTCTGATGTGGAGAAAAAATAGTAGGAATGGCATATGAGTGTAAAACTTTTCTATTTAAACCTTCTTGATAGCATGATTTTTCAAAGTGTAATGAACATAGTCTAGAGTAAATGGAAGCATTCCAATCCTCTCGCCTCATATTCCTAATCCACTTCAGTTTTAGCTCAGGATTCTTTGGAAACCTACACAAAGAAAAAAAATAAGTTTTATTAATATCATTAAATTAAAAAAGATTTCAAATCTACATGAAGATATCGTGAATATCGATAATAAAATTAGGCTACATCACTATGGTGGTTAATAAAATGTCAAATTGTCAATCAAACATTCTTTTTTTATAGGTACTAAATCATAACATTCATAAGACACTTTTGTTTTGCTTTTGCAATGGTTACCAAACTATGAAGACTTTTCACTGCTAGAAGTTACTATAACTTTAGGTATTCGGAACAAAAGATCTCGCGGCTTATTGCTGCAGTTACTTAATAGACATGGCTTACCGATGGAAAGATATTTTTTGACCATTTTTACATAAAGCTCCCACCCGGCTTTTGCATCCCGATGCAGCACACATTATAGTCATGGTTTATCCTAACGCAATGCACACTCACTTTTTCAAACTTTAACAAAAAAAAATCACTTCGAACACTTAGACCTCCAGCTGGATGACCATAGATTGGGATCACAGACTAATAAGGGATACTACGTATTTTGGATGAACACTAGAGCTGTGGCAAACCATTTTTTTCAGGTTGTTGAGCAAGCGAATTTCCAAAACTATTTGAATGCAGGCCTTTAGGTGAAATGCCTTTAGGTGGCATTACAGAATTCCATTTTGCATTTTGTGTGATTATTATACAAAATTTTATTATTAGTTATTATTACAGGGTCAGAATATTAAATTTTAAAGTTGTCTATGGTCAGAAGTTAGTAATCTGTATTATCTTAATCTATGGTAATATCGATGATATGATGAACGGTTTGAAGTTTAAATTTATTTGAAATTCTATTGAAAGAAACGATTCAAACAAAGTTCGTTTGTTATTATAGATTACAGAAGTTTTTAAAAATGTGTGACTTATTGAAACGTTTATAAAGTGCAGCCACAGTGAACAACTTAATATGTATTTCCAAGTGGGTGTTAAGCAAAATTTAATAAAAGTTTATTTATTCTTCCAATTTCTAAAATTCGTTATTTATTTTAGATCGAAAATACTCCGGAGCATATTCGGAGGGCTCGAAGAAGGGAAGTAGAGCCTAAAGAATCACCGAAAGAAGAATGTCCGCGGCTAATTTTGGCTCCATTCTCGAGGCCCCCTCAAGTCGTCTTCGACAATGTTCTCATTGGTGCAACTTGTGAAAGAAACTTGGAGGTGTTCAATCCATCGAAGCAAGTACAACAGGTTAGAATCATTATTATCACTATGGTCAGCCTTATTGCATAAATAAAAAACACAAATAGGTCTTAATATATAGAATATCAGTAATGTATTCAATAAAATTATTGTAAATCAGTGTTTAGTAATAGTGCGTACTACTAATAATAATAAATCTAAAGTGAGTAACAACTTTTTCTTTACCTTTGTTAAATACACAATATTCTGATTGTGTAACATTAACCCAGGAATTACCTGAATGTGTGAGTATGACCCTCTAAACAGGTAAATTATTATCTACTCATACTTATTAATAAATAAACTACTAATAAATAAGTTACTAGTCCATTGCAATTAGGTTTATAACTCTGAACCCAGTTACAGTGTATGGATTTGAATCATTCCAGATTTTTTAAATTGGTTATGCTTAAATGTAAGAATTTAGCGAGTCAGTTAAAACGTCTCTTTCACAAAATGTCCCCTGGTCGTAAAACGTCTCTTTCGCAGAATGTCGCGCCAGGGACTTAAGAAATAAATTTCGATTTTCAAAACAAAATAATTTATTCAAATTATAGACTAATTATGATGTCAAAATTTTGTTACTTAAATTTACTTAATTCCAAATAAAAACAATATCAATAGGTTTCAAAAATTTTACACACATTCAAAATTTTGATCTAAAGAATCAATACTGTTAGTAAGATATCCACAGATATAAGTATTGCGAATAAAATATATTTTAATCATTTTCATAACTGATTAACATAACACATATACTGAAAGGCTTTAACTTTGGTTAATTATTAAACATTGCGAATAAAAATATTTTTATGAGAGTAAGTACATTCCAGCATGAAAATAAGTAAAATGTTTATTTCCGAAAATATTCATATAATGGATTGTCGAAACTATTAGGGTTCAGTTTTTACCATTTTGGCTAGAACCATAAAAACCCATAATATGAGTAACCTATCTTGTACAGAATCCCATATAAAATAATTTAAATTAAACTTTTGCAGATAACCCTCGGAAAATCATTGCCGCCTGGTTTAGTGATACAGTTGCCCGGAGAATGGCTACTCTTGGAGCCGGAGACCTGCTATAGTGTTAGTTTAATGTGGACTCCAACACAGCCAACAGCTGTGAGAGAAACTATACGCTTTACTAATGAGAGTAGAGGCAGATATGACATTATTGTAGTGCTGAAGTCTGTTATGGTAATTTTTATTAAGTACTTTTTTTATAAAAAGGATAGGTTTTTAGTGCTAGGATTTGTGTAGTTGCAGCTGTGATCACCTTGCCATTGAAAGCAGGCAAAATTTAACAAGTATGATATCCTCACACAAAGAAGTTTCAAGTGTTACTACATACTTCTTTTTTTGTAAATAAAAATATTGCATAAATCCAGGTCCTTGTTGCTTTAACATAAATTCCAATATAAGATTTGTACCTGTTATTACAATTTATACTAAAGATGGCCATTGGTTACTTAGATGAGGCCTTTGTCCAGCAGTGGACATCATTAGACTGATATGATGATGATAATGGGGCTATTAGTGCAGAGGAATACAGATTTATAGTTTTCCATTATACTTTAAACATTGTCTCTCAATATATTCTTATTGTTGAATTTTCATAATACGTAATAGTTTCCTCCTGATAAATACACAAAAATATGTATTTCTTAAGTATCGCATTGTTCACCCCTGGTTGATATTGTGAATTGGCTTTTACAGACTACTTCATTCCTATATCTAGTACAAAAATCGACCCAAAGATCCATCAACAAATTATTAAAAAAGTATATGTTAAATTGTTTCAGAATATCAAGAGCAAAGGTCAACCTAAATTCAAGATATCTCCAGGTAAAATGAAAAAGAAAGTTGGTAAGAGATCTCCTATAGCTGTTTACAAGAAGAAATCTGAAATTATATTCAATACAACACAAATTAAAAAGACCTACAATATTATACAGTCTCAGCATAAAGTTTCACATGTGTCTAATAAAGAAAACTTGTCGATGAACGATTATTCTATTGACACTCGTACAAGCAAATGCCCTTTTGATTCCCCATCAAGTATTGACATTAATTTTGACACATCTGAAGTATTCTCTAACATGAGACGCCCTGATATCTTACAGCAAACATATGACAAGACTTATACTGAAAGCGATAAGTTAAATGTGCCCCAAAATGTCCTAAAACCGTCCAATAGACAGAAGTGTGATATATCTGCTACTGAGCTATTTGATAATCTTACATTTACACCTCTAAAAACTGCATCATCCAAAACTGAAAAGTTAGAGAAGGGACCTAAAATAATATTTAGTATGAACTCTGACAGTGACTTTGATGACAGTTTAGATCTGAAAAATAATGGCAACAAAGAAAATCAGACACATTCTATTATAAGTATAACTTCGTCGCAACCTCCGAATAAGTGGTTGACAGTAAATCATCACGCGCAATTTGAGAGTACTATCGAAACTCCTAATGTTCTAGGCAAAAAGCATCCAAATACATCCTCTCCTAAAGAACTGAGCAGTCCTAACTTCTCCATCAATACAGAATTCTCGCGTATCAGTGACTTGTCGTTCTTTCCACAAAGATTTTCTACTGAAAGAAAATGTTTCCAGAAATTAAATAACGATACTCATGATCTTTTAGATGATCCTATAAAACTAAGTTCAGATACATACACTAAAGATTCTCCAAACACACCAATTGAACCCAATTTCAACCAAATGCTGGACATGAGACCTCCTCACTTCTTTACGAAGGACCAACCGAAGATGTGTAGGCAAGCCCTCTTTAGAGAATATCAGTACCAAAAAGAAGCTTTCGATCAGAAGCACTATTTGAGCCCATACGAACATAATGTTTGGCAAAATGACTTGCGAGTTGATACAAAATCTCCTCCACCTAGATCAATAACGCCGCCCCTGCAATCGATCCCTGAAGAGAGTGCTCAGTTTTCATACACCACCCATGTTCTCGATAAAAGTGATAGAAATACTTTCACAATTAATCGTACTTTTGATAAAAGTACTGATCATTTTACGTCTGTGAAGCCTAATAGAGAATCTTGGTCTAAAAAAGCAGTGAGAGCTGAAGCAGAACTTTGGAAAATACCTGTAGCCCATGTTAAAAAAATTGTGAAAAATCGACCATCAGTTAAAACTAAAGATTCTATTGGTGATAAGATATCCAATGCGACGTTTGAGACGAGTAAGAGTAGCATACAAAACATGACAGTCAACCTGATTGGCAATGTGTACTCTCAGTCGTCAACTGTGGACCCATTTGTATCGTCCACGTATTTCTATGATGAGGAAGCTGTGGAGAAGTTTGAGAAAGAATTTAAGAGATGGCTTAACTGCATTTTAACTCCACCAGCAGATCTAGAAAGTAACATAGAACAGAAGATTGACGTAGGTAAAGCATGGATTGAAAATAGGAACAAAGACGTACCTGTTGCCCCCACAAAAGAACAAGTATCTAGTGCGTACCATAACAGTCATAGGCTCGAGAGTCTTCGAAGATCCGCAAGAATGTTACTGATGAGTCCCGATATAGTTCTAGTATTTCAGAAATTGACTATACAGATTGAAAAGAAGCTGATAGCTATTCGAACGGATCGAAATCTACATTTAGATGTAGGACTACAAAAGGTTATCATGGAAGTATTATTATCGTACAACCCGCTGTGGCTTCGGATCGGCCTTGAAGCTATATACGGCCTTGTGTTACCGCTAAAATCAAACAGTGATATTGAGGGTCTTACTACATTTATCATTCACAGGATGTTCAAAAACCCATTCCTTAAGAACAAACATTCGAAGTCAAATGCACCCAACATGCTACTTCCAGCTTACATGGAAGCTATCAAGAAGTTTACTCTAAAGAAGTTCTTTATGCTTGTCTACTTTTTGGACCAGGCTAAGCAACGAAAACTAATATCACATGACCCTTGTCTATTTTGCAGAAATGCGATATGCAAGGAGAGTAGGGAAATCATAATAAGGTTCACTAGAGAACTTATTGCGGGGATAGGTGATATAACAAAACATCTCAGGCCGTTAGGTTATGTTGTTTGTCACAAACAATCTTATTTAGATGAATATAAGTATGCCGTCCACAATATAGCACTGGACATAAGAGATGGTGTGCGACTAGTGAAAGTCATGGAGATAATTTTGATGAAGGATGGCTTGTTGAGTCAGTTGCGGACTCCCGCTATATCACGACTACAGAAGATACATAACGTTCAGGTTGCCCTCAATGCTTTGAGGGAGGCGAACTTTGTGATCCACGGTGACATAACGGCTACAGATATTGCTGATGGTCACAGAGAAAAGACGCTATCGTTGCTTTGGCAAATCATACATGTATTCCGTGCTCCGCTATTTGAGAAAGCTGCTAATATTATACAGACTTGGTGGCGAAAGAAGTATGAGGTCATTGTTGAGAAAAAGAAAGAAGCAGAAAGGATATTACAAGAACAAAACCTTGCGGCTAGTTTGATCCAATGTTGGTGGCGTCGTATCCAATATAACCGTTTGGTTGAATGGAAGATGCAGCAAATTACGACTGCGACAATTGTCGTGCAGAAATATTGTCGAATGTGGCTTTGTCGTACTCGACTTATTAAATTGAAAAGAAGTGTATTGAAGGTTGAAGAATGGTATATAACTATGAGGCTGATGCGGGAAGCGAAATTAACTTTGGAGAGGTTGAGATTTGAAAGACATGAGTTGAGGCGCAAGTCCGCAATAGTAATACAGAGCTACGTTCGGCGTTGGTTGTGCGTAAAAGAGTATTTATCGCAACTGAAGAAAATTGTACAAGTACAAAGTTCAGTTCGCCGGTACCTTGCTAGGAAAAAGTATGCTGAGTTTAGGCAAGCTGTTATACGTGTTCAACAGAGATACAAAGGCAAATTGCTCATGAAATCTGTGAAGCAGACTTTTATCAAACAGAAAAACAGTGCTATTGTTATTCAAAGTTTCTATCGCATGGTTATTCAGCGAAGGCAATTCCTGAAACTAAAACGTGCTGCTAAAATATTCGAAGAACGGTATACAGCATTACTACAAATGAGACGCGAGAGAAAAGAATATCTAGAACTAAGACAAAAAGTTATTAAGTTACAAACATTGTATAGACGTTATAGATGCGTTGATGAATATTTGAGACAGCGTGATTTTATAATAAAACTTCAGAGAAGAGTGAGAGCACACCAGCTTATGAAAAAAGAAAAAGAAAATTACATAAAAATCAGAACTGCCGCAGTTACTCTTCAAAAGTTTGTTAAATCGTATTTGACGATGAAGAAAGTAAGACAACAATATATTGCACAACGCCAATCTACAGTTTTGATACAAAGATATTTCCGATCATATATACTTGCAAAATCTCAAAGAAAAGCTTACACAAAGTTAAGATCCGCTACAATCTTACTGCAGAAATCATACAGAAACTTAATACTCATGCGTAAAGAAAGGACAGCATTCTTAAAACTGCGAAAATCAGTAATAATTGTTCAAAGGAGGTACAGAGCTCAGCTTTCAATGAAGCATCATCGCGAAGAGTTCAAAAAACTGCGTGCAGCTGCTATTACTCTCCAACATAGATACAGAGCACTAATTCAAATGCGTTTAGAGAGATCTCGCTATCTACAGACCAAATCGTCTTGCACTACTATTCAGAAAGCTTATAAGGCTTTCGTGCTAGGAAGACGAGAAAGAAAATCATTCTTGCAAAAGAAAGAGGCGGCTATTAAAATCCAAACCTGGCTCAGAAGCTGTAAGAAAGGAAAAGAGGTAAAGCATCAATATCAACGGTCAAAACAAGCTTGTGTCACTATTCAAAGAATATACAGAGCTTACATCATAGGTAGATATCAGAGGCAAGAGTTTATCCGTATTAAAACAGCTACTATAACTATTCAAAAGTATTACAGGTCTTATATAGAAATGAAAATTTTGAGACAGCAGTATATAAAGCTAAAGACCTCCACTGTGACCATTCAAAGATATTACAAGTCGCATTTAGAGATGAAGAAGCAAAGAAAATCGTATATAGAAATGAAAAATGCAGCTATATTGATTAGAGACTATTACAAACGATACAGGGAAACGAAAATTATCAGGCAAAAATATTGTCTGATTCGGGAAGCAACTTTATGTTTACAGAGAAGATACCGTGGTCTTTGCGCGATGAAAGCTGAAAAGGAAAAGTTTTCGAGAGCTAAAAATGCGATTATTTACGTTCAACAAAAATACAAAGCTTTACTTGCTATGAGAAAAGAAAGACAGAAGTATTTGCTCTTACGTAAGGCTTCTATCACCATTCAAACGAGGTACAGAGCATACAAGTTGATGAAACAAACAAGAATTAACTACATTATCAAATTAAGAGCTTGTCGTTTTATTCAGAGATTCTATAGAGCTTATGTAGCAGGTACTGAGCAGAGGAAAGCCTATCTTAAATTAAAGCAGTCGGCTATCGTATTACAGAGAAGATACAAGGCTTTAACAGCGATGAAAAAGGAAAGAAACACGTATTTATCTATCAAAACTGCTGCTACGACTATTCAAAGGAGATATAGAGCGCACACTCTTATGCTTAAAGAAAGACAATCATACATACATATAGTTAAATCCTGCGTTACGATTCAGAGAGCATATAGAGCTTACGTATGTGGTAAGCGTCAACAAAAAGAATACACTAACATTAAAACAGCCATAATTTTAATACAGAAACGCTATAGACTTGTCAGAGAGACACGTAAAATACGAAGCGAATATGAAAAACTAAGGAATACCGTCCTTTTAGTGCAACGCAGATACCGTGCTGTTAAAACTGCACGCTTGTTAAGGCAAAATAAAGCGGCTAGAACTATACAAAACTGGTATATAGCTACAAAACAACGGGATGCTTGCCGACAAGAATTTTTAACGACTAAAAAGACAGTAGTGTACATACAATCTGTTATTCGAATGAGAATAGTCCGCAAGAGATTTATTGCTATGAAAAACGCTGCGTTGACCATACAGAGATATTATCGTGCTTACAAATTGACGACGATTGAAAGACAAAGATATATGCAAACTAGACATAGTATAATAAAATTGCAAAGTTACGTTAGGGGTTTTATTGCAAGGAAGCGTTTCTTGAAATTACGAGCCGCAGTAGTTACGATGCAAGCTGCATATAGACTGAAAAAGAAGAGGGAAATTACGCATCAACGGAGATTAGAAGCTGCAGTATGCTTACAGAAATATGTAAGACGATACATTGCTCGATCGCGGTATCTGTTATTCACACAAAAAGTAACATACATACAGAGAAGATGGAGAGGCAAATTGATTACAAGACTGTTCCACTTCGAGTATTTGCAAAAGAGAATGTTGATTGTCAAATTACAGTCTGTTATAAAGGGATACTTGGTTAGAAAACACATTCAAGCTAAGAGGGAATACATTCGAAAGGTGCAGGAAGAAAAAAGACGTTATTGGGCTGCTTCCAAAATTCAGGTAATTATTTCAATTTTAAATTACAGTTAAAATGAGCATCAGCTATTCATGTCCTAATGCTTTAGATTTAGATTCAATCTGAACAAACTAGCCTAATACTGCTTGGTGGATCAGACTTTTTATTAGAATTACTTATAGGATATATGGGTTTTGACGTCATGTTTTTCTTCTTGGTTAGCAGAGGGAGAGTTCATGACTAGTTCATATAAATTCCACATTGGTGCTGCCGGTCGGCACTGGGACCTCAATACTACATGTTTTGTATATCTGTCCCTTTTCCATTTAGGCCACAATTACTAGAAGACTAAAAATGTTTAATTTTACAGGCTCTCTTCCGTGGCCATATAGCCAGAGTGAACGTAGCTCATGACAAGCGCGTGGTCGAAATCCGTCGTAGGTGGCGCGAGGGCGGTCTAAAATCGACGCAAGAGTCTATGAAGGAGCGTAATGAAGAAGCTATGGAAGTGTTGCGTAATATCAGCGATATTGAAACTGTTATCAAGGCTTTTAGATCCCTTGGTTAGTATTTGTATACCTTATAAGGAAGCATGCTTTTCTTAGATATCTAATGAAAATAGACAAGAAACATGTCGTATTCCGTGTTCTGATGGTAGACCAACTAAGAGTATGGTCAGCTCTGATGTTTAGCGGCATCGGCCGACGATTGACATCGATATCTTAAAACACAACCAAGTTACTACGTACTTTTACATTAAAATGCGGCTATTCTCACTACTCTAGCTATGTGTCTGAAGCCCACTACTTCGAAATAAGAATACTAGAAGTAGCGCGGGGTTTCGCAGTGAGATGGCCGTAGCGTGATGTTATATAGTATTCCACAAGGAGTAACTTACGCTAGTTTGATTTTGGAACAAAATTTCAGGTTTCTGTGACAAAAATAAAAAATCAACGAAATCGCGGGCCGGGCACAGCTAGCAGGATATACATAAATAAATTGGTTCAGTGTGCTTTTATTTAAATTATTTATTTTACAGAATTACTGACAGAAGTGTTCCCCATGTTGTACAACGACAACGCATCGGCGGTAGTTCACCGTGTGTACACGTATATGTCAGTGACGAACAGATCCATTTCTAGTATTGAAGTGTTGAAAACTGCTTCCGCGGTGCTCGTTAACTTGACCAGATACAGAGTCACTGGACCGAAGATTTACTTAGTAAGATTTTTTTTAATACTTTATTTTAACAGATAAGTCCCACACTTGAGAAAAACCCGTGTGTCGTGCCTGGGTACAGTCAGCCAACTTCTTGCTCGACCAGTTTCGAAACATTTTTCTATGTTTTTGTTCATGATGATGAAAGTGCACGTCAATTTAACATGCACGAGTTGACGTTAAAGCGTTCAATAATCCGAATACAGCACATGTATACAAGAAGATTCAGCAGTCCAGCAATTAATGTTTGCATACTGGTGGATACGGCGATTGATAGTGGCGAGACGACCACCTTAATCGCCACGTCACAGTGACAGTCACATTTACATGTTATATTTGGTTACAGAGAGATCGTATAACGCCGATATTAAAGTTCATGTGGAGGTTCAGCAATAGTGAAACGCAGTTGTTCTGTATAATGGCGACGTATTTATGGCTCTTCTCAAAATATGACAATGTGCGCAAGGTAAAGTTGACAAGTTTTCATTGGGACACTAATATCTATACCAAAGTTAATATATTTTTATGATTTTGTTATACATTTACATAATATTCGATTTCTTTTTATAATATTTCTTCTATTACAACTCTTTCATCACGAATCAGCGTTGACACTGATATGTTTTTTGATTTACTGAAGTCCTAGACAAATTTCTTCTTTCTTGTAACTAAAGATGTACTAATGTATTATTTAATAATTATAAATATTTTCAGGATTTAACTGATTTGCTGAAAATGCCAGAAAACCACAGAATGTTAGTTACTATCAAGTCTAATGTTGACAGAATGAAAAGGATGACCACAAACAGTATGAAGAACAAATTCAATACACCACAGGCCTCGAAATTCGTCTCTTATACGAACAAACAATCATTGAATATGAGCGTATGTAGTTTAAGTAATAGTAGTGTTGTTCTGCCGGCGCTAGAACCAGATTATGGTATCGTAAGAATCGACAAACCAAGATATTTCGAAGATGCCCAGCAAGCCATCAATTGCCTATTCTGCACATATAAGTTGTGATTTTAGTTAAGCTTTGTGTATCGTGTTTCAGTTGGTATATTTCAATATATAATACTGTTATAATAATGAATGTATGTGTAGTTTCGATGCGATCTTGTATTAATGTAATACTTTAAACATTTCGGATGGGGCCCTCCCTGGCGTGCCTATGATGTGTAGTTTAGTTAATTATGCTTCCATTTAAGATTGCCTTATTGAGTACTTTTACTTTTGTATCTACAATGGACTAAACAATACTAGTATATTCTGAAAGCCAATTTCTACAGTGTTGTCTAAATTAAAAAATAGGTATATAACTGGAACAATCAGTTTGAACAAAGCAATTTCTTTAAAAAGCTACTTCTGTTTACCTGCCAAAAAGGAGAGTAATATTTTTAAAATAAATTTAATTTATTAATCATGGTCCTGAAGGATACGATTGAATATGGAATGTTAAATAACTGTTCACTGTTATTTAACATTCCATATTAAATTGTATACAGCCAACTGTATTTTTACACGTAATAAATTTTATTACTAATTCTTTGGATAAGAACTAATGTTTAGTATACAGGCGTTACTAATACGCAAATATAATAAGAATTGTTATTTATCTTCTCTTCGTCTACTTACCTTTTCTTTTTCAACTAAACTTTAGACAAAATGTAAACAAAGTGTATGGATCAGATCATCAAATAAATTTGATTTTTCTATTATAAAATTCACTATAAAATAGGTATAGTTGGCTAGGTTGTTTACATTTTGTCTTGCGTTACTAGGGTATAGGTATATGGACCATAAGATATTAACTTTCTATAGTAACTTGCAAGACAGTGTATGTAATGTAACTAATGTCGTCTAGTTTATTATTACTTGTTTTATGAATGATTAGTGATTATGGACTGTTTTATGATTTAATTTTAATACGACTTAAAATAATTACAACATATTGTGTTTTTACATATATTATTGTTTAATTTTTGAACGCATTAACTAACCGCCCAATGACGTCCACTGTTGAACATGGCCTATGTTCAACAGTGGACGTCATTGGGCTGATATGATGATGATGATGATTAACTAACATAGAGGAAGCTGCTCCGATAGCATGAATATGCCGGTGTCATACAAAGGCATACTGTGTCCGACACTATTTTTGCTGTCTAATAATGACATTGCTGTCTATTGGCGATATTCATTGCTATGCAGACGTAATTATGTACGATGCAGAAAGACTATTCTTCGACAAACAAGACCTTTAAATCTATTATCGCTAGTACTGCGACTGCCCTAAGAAGTTATAGTTTCAAGTTTTACAATAGAATGAAATCAAGAAAACCCTTTAAAAAAAAATCCATAATTATTTAATTTTGGGGTAAATGATTTCTTAAAGAAATATTATATTATTATCAGTTTAATATTGGACATAGACCTCATCTACCTATATAATTAATATTACAATACTCTGTGGCCTCACCTAATATACGCTACAGCTAGCGATTTTTCCCATTTTTATTTTAAAGTAGCTTATATTTTATCTTCAGCAACCCATTAAGTCCCACTGCTAGGCTCGGGTCTCCTCTCCTCTAACTGGAGAGCTGAGAGGGTTTAGGCCATAACCCATTCACGCTGGCCTGGTGTGGGTTGGTGGATAGGACATACTCATAGAATTTCTTTTAGTGTATTTGGGTTTCCTCACGATGTTTTCCTTCACCGTTAGCAGATGATAAGTCACTTGAATAGTAATTCCACAAAAGTGGAATCCATCCATTGGTATTGCTGGTGCAGATCGAACTCGGACCGCGTGATTTGCACGCCGCCGCCGCCTGTCCCTTATCCATTTAGCCACCTCGATTGATATATATATTTGACCTCTAATAATTATGCCTTTGTGTACATAATTTTATTTATATTCTGTGAAACACGTTGACTGTAATGTCACTTATGTCACTGACACGTCAAGCATTTACACAACATACGTACGACAATCATTTGACAAATAGAAAGGAATGTTTATCGTGTTGATCTTGGAGGTTAAAGTTAATCTAGAATATAAAGCATTAAGATGGATGAATACGTGAATTATTTGCTTTTACTATTAGTGATACTACCAGTGCTACTATTCTTCAACTTATGGGCCGGCATTGGATGGGAGTTATTTGAAAACAACTAGAAACTATCAATCATGAATTCCACAATTTCATCAACAGTGATCTCTAAGGTTGTCATACTAGAAACAAGAAGTAATTTCTAAGATAATGTTACATTTAGCAGTTATAGTAAGCTTTGACATAAATTAAAAGTATAAACAGATTTGGTTTTAAGTTCTTTATTGAAAACACATATAGAATAATAGAATCTTAATAGAATTACTATAATTATCACAATAGTGTCATAAAAATTAAAATCCATAACAATTTCATAACTACTACTAAGAGATTATTATGCACCTACTTCTACAATTGTTAATATCTTAAAATAAGAAATATCACATTGGTCAGAAGATATGGATTTCACATCCTCCCTATTATCATAGATGGAAATTGAAATATATACATTTATTTTAGATGTATTTCATTCATAAGTGATGTTTGTTTCCCAAATAAAGTAAAATAAGGTCTTACACTGACTCAGTCACTTTGTGCCTAGATAAATTGAGTCACTTGTAAAGGCTATAAAACCCCTAGTATATCTGCAATACACAACAATGCATAACACCTGTATTCACAACAGTACTAAACCTCATACACAATAGCAAGACGGACCAGATAATACTTTTATCAACAAACTCTATGTAAGATAATGTGTAGCCTATGGGCGCATGCAACAACAGGAGAACAGTTTAGAACACTTTCCGTTTGCTTGCAAGCTGTAAGCATAGTACCTGGTCCAAATATTACGTTGTTGTCCAATGAGACGAAACCATACATTGGGACAAAGCCCTTTTTTTGTAAAAACATTTGTTTTAATCGTTTTACAATAAAAAATGAAATATTTTTTTTTTAGTTAAGTTACAGTGTGCAAAACCTGTAATAATAAGTATCTTGGCAATAATATGATGAAGAAAATTCAGTATGATTTAGACACATCATATTATTTTCATGGAAACCAACATACATACATACTATTGACAAAGTTTAAGCATGATCAGTTTTGAACACTTAGCTTGCAAGCAGTGAGCATCCTACCTCGCTCGCCCTCATTATGTTGTTGTCGAATGAGATTTTTTTTTTGTAAAACCCTTTGTTTTAATACTAATTGTTTTATTACTTTTAAAAATCTATAATGGTGTGTACTGTTATACTATTTGTGGACCAAACCAAGCTAACTGCAGGTAGATGTCAGTCACTGCACACATAATGTAGTCTTAAGGTGGTCATGCGTGAACTTTGTTGATAGTATATCATCTATTCACAAATTTTCTCTTCTCTTCCTGATGTGGTGATCTTTTCCTGATGTGGGATAAACAATGTACTATAATCTAATACCAACAAATAACATTATGAAAATTAAATAAATTAATATTAAATTTAACAATACAAACATAAGAAATATTCTAGCTGATGCTTAAGATATAATTATTATCATAATCATAATTTAAATAAAAAAATAAAAAAAACTCATAAGGTAACTTACTGATTCATAAGATGGTGTACATTTTTGGCATTAAAATACATAATTTATTCATAACATTTGGAGTGGATGAACTTTAGTACAAAGTGAAAACTATCTATAAAGAAATATGACAATGATACTGATTAGATAATAAAATAACATCTACTTAACTAACATCAATTAGTTTATAAGAATGCTTTTGGCAGACGACGGCCGCTAATCCTACTAGACCAATTACTGATTTATGGTGGGCATACAAAAAATTCAATTGCTAATGAAAAAACACCCTATATTGATAGAAACAATTGCAATCAGATTTCATTTCATTTGTTGGTTTGTAGTATTATAGTTTGATATTAATAATAATAATAATCATTGTTCAACTTGGATGGGCAGCAGTTGGCTAGTTATGCACTGTTTTCTCGTCTAGTGTCCCAGTGTTTGAAGACAAAAATCTTCAACCATTGTCTGTTACACATATCAATGTCCAGCCTTATGTAGACCTTTGCCCAGTGGTGCACGTCATTGGGCTGATACATTATCCCCAAACTTTTTTGTTTCATACACCACTGATCAACTATATTCTTTAACATATTATTGGCCGTTAGTTTGTTGATTACAAACTTTTCGCTTACACTTCGGTCCACTTTGGGTATAATTGGTCTACATGGATATTTAGTATACAGGGGGTTCAAAAGTCAAAAACAATATGGCTTATAAGTAGGTACCCGATATTTGATGAACTTTGTGTACATCGTGCGATAGGGTCTCAAGTGGTAAATCGTTCGTCGCCTGCTTTGGTTCTTAAATTTCACTAGAGAGTATTAATTCTTCCATTCCCATGTGGCCTCGGTGACGCCATACGCGATATCTGGCTATGTCCTTTCTGGTAACCATGCCAACCACCTGTTGGATAAAAGTTGATAACATTATTTGTAAGGCCTATAAAATAGCGTAAATAAAATTCCTCAATAAATGCGCTGCCTAACACTAGTAGTTCATGAGAATAGCATGTTCAACCAACAAACAAACTCTTAAGAGTTATAATTTTAGTAATACGATTTCGTTATTTAACATCAAACTATTACCTACATTCTGGGCCAGATTTAAGGCAAGGCAGGCGGAGAGATGGCCACAAAGGAGAATTTTTTTTTGTTTTTTAATAGATTTATTCCCATTTTTACTGATAAACACACAATCAAATATATTGTGACAGATGGTAGAATATAGAAGATCGTTTAACATTGTTAGAACTACATTCGCAATAAAATTTGTCATTTTTAATTGAATGTTATTTTAATGTATAAATTTTGTATGCCTATTGGTGGCGGGACATAGAAAATCCATTGTACAATTATTAATAACACCTAAACTGACCCGTGTTTACAAAATAAAATATTTGATTGATTGATTGATTGATCATAGTAGTAGGTTTTTAAAAGATTTTGATTTTTTATTCGGAAATTAATTAGTGGCTTCCAGTCCGTCATCGTTGCCCCAGGGCGTCCACACCTCTAAATCCGGTCCTGATTACATTAATAATACTAATAGGTTAAATTCAGCTCCTTACCTCGTTGACATCGTTAACGATAGGTAGGTGTCGCAGTCCGAGCGCGCGGAACAAACGGAACATCCTCGGTAACGAGGCGCGGTGCGGCAAAGTGTACGGCGATGGATTCATGAACGGACGCAAGTCCATAGTGCACGTCTTCTCCCAGTCTGCTATGTCTAGCTGTTTGTAGAACAATTAAAATACATTTTACTATATTGGCATCATACCTTTTTTCCCGAAATGGTAGGCTAAGTATTTTTACTGGTACTACATTTATCCCTAGGAAGATTGGGTTAAAATTAAAATGGCTTGTCGTGTTTTTTCGCAACCATGCTAAAATAACACAGCTATGCCTTCAGGTAAATAATACAAACTTGACCTTGGGTAATCTTAACATACATTGCATCACACCTATTTCCCCAGCTGTTTGGTCTAGAGATTCATTCAATCATTTGAGCTGATCAGCTCAAAAACATCAAAATTCAAGATTGCGGACATTTTTCCAATTTGGACATCAAAACTGGTGAAAAAGATCACCAAACATCGAAAACTCAATAACCTTTTCGCCCGACCTGGGGTTGGAATCCAGGACCTTCAGATGTCATGTACAATCTCACTGCGGCATCGAAGCAGTATACCTGCTATAATCTGACACAAAAAGGTGTCCACTACACACCCTGATACAATTCAGTACAGTATTCAACTAAATGTTGTCATATTTGATAGCATTTCGAATACAATGGCGCCCTCCTTGTGACGTCACTACTGCACAGAAGGCTGTATCAGACTATACTTTTTAATTACATACAAAAATATAAACTAACTAACCCCTTATTACAAAATGCGGACTAAGCATTAAACCAGGTTTAAATTGACAACTTTGACACTAAAACAATGGCTTATGTCAATTTAAACCTGGTTTAATATTTAGTCCATATTTTGTACTAAGGAGGAAGGAGTTTATAAAGCCTTTAATATAAGACTTACCTCATCAATAGACGGATACCTTGGGTACTCTTTCCTAAACATATTCATGTCTACATTAAAGTTGGACCACGTGGTGTTGGCGTTCTCGTTGTATATCTTATTCTGTAGTAACACTATTAGCTGGGATCGCAGTATTAGGCCTCGGAGGCGTTTGTATGTTGTTATTTCAACCTGTAACAAACAAAAACAAATATAGCCAATTACGTTTTCCACAACCGGAGGGTGTCAGAAGTCTTTTTTTTTTTCTTGTTGAATTCTACATTTTATATTCCTTGACTGGCCTGTTGGTCTAGTGGTTAGTGACCCTGACTGCTAAGCCGGAGGTCGTGGGTTCGATCCCCACCCAGGACAAAAGACAAAAGGTGTGATGAGCATAGAGGTTTGTTCTGTGTCTGGGTGTAATTTATCTATAATATGTATGTATTTACAAAAAAAAATGTATTTAAGTAGTATGTCAGTTGTTTAGTACCCATAACACAAGCAAATATAATTGCTTACTTTGGGACTAGATGGCGCTGTGTGAATGTGGTAGAATATTATATTATTATTATTCCGGATCTTTCTTGTACTATCAATGTCTGGATATATATCTGGATATATCAGCGGAACCTCCGCTGTGGTTTCATGTAGATTCTGGATACTCGAAGCGCGGTGACTTGGAAGTCCCCCGGGCTGTAGCGTGGCCGTTGATGAATCTTCTTCACAATGAAGAAATAACTATGATCACGAAAGCTAGCTAACCCGCGAGTATCCTACCGACTGCGCCAATTACGTTTTCCACAACCGGAGCGTGTCAGAAGGAAACTAGAATTATTTAAAACCAGATTTATTATACTTACTCATTCATCTTTAGATTAGTTAGATTAAATAAGTATTTATATTTTTATATCAAAACTTAGGAATGTGAAGCAAACACTTATTGTATGGAAATAGTTTTTTCTGTTGTTAACTTTTTTAACTACTACCCGCACTGGGTTAATGTTTTATTTTATATTAAATTTTGTTATTTTCATGTAAGTGACAAATGTCTGAATGAAATAAAGTTCTTTAAACCGAAGTATAATAAATCTCGATTTAGGTAATTCTAGTTTCCTTCTGACACCCTCCAGTTGTGGAAAACGTAATTAGCCCTTATTACTTGTATCTGAGTTGTCATTCTTGATCGTATAATGTACTAGCTGAACCTGCGGCTTCGTTGCCGTAAAACTTTGTTTGACCGCTACTCAGCTTTTATTGGTCGTAGTGTGATGTTATATTTATAGCCTAAACCTTCCTCGATAAATGGGCTATCTAACACTAAAGGATATTTTCAATTTGATTCAGTGGTTCCTGAAGTTAGCGCATTCAACAAAACGAACAAACTATTCAGCTTTACAATATTAGTACAAAAATATACTTACATCATCAGCCAAAGGCGGATCCACAATAGGAAATCCATTATAAGACACCAGTTTCAATAGTTCAACTATATGGCCAACGTTTTCAACAGTTCGAAGAGTGAACACGGGGTGTGACATCACTTCTGAAGCGTATATATTGTGAGCTAACGGTGGAGGTTCCCACGGAAGGAGCGGTACAGCGGCCAACTGGATGTGTATGTCGTATATACCCTGGTAACAAAAGAATATCAATAAACAGGTTTTAACCCTTTGAACGCCAGAGACGTCTATACACGTAAAATGAAAATGTGGTCACCACGCCAATGACGGCATGGCACGTCAAAAATGTACTGTATTTTAAAAGCTTGGCGCTCAAGGCATGGCTATACCGATTTGACGTGGCGGTCAAAAGGTTAAAGAAATTAACTTAATATACAAATTCATTCGAGCAAAGTCACGATTGGGTCGTTCATGTAGGTGGTGATTTGGCCTACTGTTACCACGCTGGCCAGACGGGTTGGCACAGGGTTTTGTTTCGAGTTTTCCTTCACAAGGCGGCCGTTCGTTGCAGGCGGCACAGGACCGTTCGCAGTGGCGTAAATTAGGTGAAGCCTTTGTTCAGCAGTGGACGTCGTTGGGCAGATATGATGATGATGAAAGTCACGTTTTTAGTGAGAAATCACGCAAAATCACGAAAGCTGCGACTTAGTATGAACGGGTTTCGATTTCCAAAAGGCCAATAAATCAAAACCCATTCGTTCAAAGTAATCAATAAATAAAAATATTTTCGTTTAAAAGAACCAATCAAACAAAATCCGTTCGTCCAATTGGATCAATCAAACAAAATCAGTTAGTCCAATAGGATCAATAACAAAATTCTTTAGTTTAAAACAGCTAATACAACCGGTTGATCTTAATTTTTGACTATTCATCATCAGTAACCCATTAATGTCCCACTGCTGGGCTCGGTTCTCTTCTCTATCTACGATTACTCTAAAATAAATAATTTATCTAGTTTATCTCACGCTGTGGCGTAAATTAGGTGAGGCCTATGTTCACCAGTGGATGTCTTTGGGCTGATATGATGATGATAATCTCACGTACCTCATTGAAGAAGTCACCGACCCATTTAGCGACGACGAGAGTGATGATAATGGGCAGTGCGTTGGAGATCTGTCCGGTGGTCTCAATGATGATGACTGTAAGTGATATAGTCATACGAACTACACCGCCTAACTGTGCTGCAGCACCAACTAACGCGTATTTAGCTGGATTGATGGTCTGTATAAAAAGTGAGAAGAAATTAAAAATAACAAATTAATCATTTAATAGGTATTTTGTTTAATATACCAACATCACTGCATAGGATAATAATAGTAATTTAGGGTACGTATGTTTCTTTGCTATGGAAGTGATAAGTTGTGAAGAAACTATTTTATTATACTTCTGATTAATTTCGTTGTGGGTTCAAGACAGCAGATTACCTAAGCATTTCCTGGGACTTCCGAGTGTCGATAATTTTTATAATAATAATATTCTACCACATTCACACAGCGCCATCTAGTCCCAAAGTAAGCAATTATATTTGCTTGTGTTATGGGTACTAAACAACGGATATACTACTTAAATACTTTTTTTTGTAAATAAATACATATTATAGATAAATTACACCCAGACACAGAACAAACCTTTATGCTCATCACACAAAGATTTGTCCTGGGTGGGGATCGAACCCACGACCTCCGGCTTAGCAGTCAGGGTCACTAACCACTAGACCAACAGGCCAGTCAATATACGTAATTAGTTGTTTGAACAGTTCATCGCTGTTAATCCTGACTTGCAAGAATCGCAGTGGTGGATACGAGAGTGTGCCTGTGCCGGGCCTTAAGTTCCAAGATTTTTATAACACTAGCAATTTATTTATAAACTAGTATCTCGTTAAAGAGTAGCGTATGTGCTATTTCAGACTATGAAATATGGGTGGCCAAATTTCATACAGATCCTTTCACCGGCGTGATTGAGTGACAAACATCCATTCTTACCTTTCACGATTAACTTTCCTAATAGGATTTGATTTGATAAGACTTTCATAATAAACTTTCCTAGTGGGATTTGATTTGATAAGACTTTCATAATAAACTTTCCTAGTTGGATTTGATTTGATAAGACTTCAATTTATTAGAAAAAATTGTTCTTACTCACATTAGAAGGCAATATATACTGTATAACGATAGCCAAGAGTCGTCCCCAAGCCGCTCCAGTCAGCAGGTTCGGTATAAACAAACCACTGGAGACTGATAGGCCGAATGTCCAAGTAGACAACAAGAAGTAGCATACGACGAAGAGTAGAATAGACCAGGGTTTGTATGAGCCCATAGGATCATGGAGGAAAGACCTCACAGATGCTTCAGGCGTTTGGAACCAGATGGCAGCCAAGGTGTTGTATTCGCCGTCAGGGCAGAATAACTGTGAACGCATTGTTAAAATTAATTTGATTGTCTGGTATATGGTCTTAGTATGCGATTTCTGATCACGAGGGTATAGATACAACCCTAAATAAGACAAATATTTTTGCTACAAATAGCTGTTCTGAGTGTACTTTGCGATTGTTAATTGTCATTAAATAGGTATATTTTTCCCCTAGTTCTTATCATGCAGTTGCAGTGACATTCTTAAACAAGGCAGTACAGTTTTGCTCGTATTAAAATATAGAAGTGTAATATCTAATCACACAATAAAATGGAAGCAACGGAAAATGTAAAAACGAATTTATAAATACTTACTTGTAAAGGTACTTTAGTGGGATCCTCACCGAGTGGTCGGCAGTCGTTTAACAGAAACATCATTAGGAACCCACACGTGGCAGTCGCAGCAGCCACCAAGCAGGCTTCTACAACTCGCAGCCATGGAGTGCCAATATACCTGGAGAGAAATACTTGTTATTCTAAAAGTAGGTGTGTTGTTATTAATCTGATTCTGAACATAAAAGTTCCCGGATCGTAAACTTTTTCGAATCTAAGAACGACGTTATTAATAGATAATAATAATAATAATAATCTTTATTTTCGATAACTTAGGATTAGGTTACATTTTATGTGTTAAGTTTTAATACCTAAAGATAACACAACATTACCTGTAAATGAACCTCGTTCTTGGACGGAAACTATGCGACAGGTGAGAATAAACGCACAGAAGATTTTTTTATTTGAATATTTTATTTTAAATTTCAAGCTGGTGTCACTTTCAGTCCTGTATCGGTATGTTTACAGACCAGAATCAGTGCGTGGAGCGGTTTTGTGACTGCACAATTATACATCCTATTCATACCTTATAGCAATTAATTCGAGACAAATATGCAATGGGCGGTTGCTTGAATGACGGCCAACAGGGAGAAGTGGCAAGAATTTGTGTGACGCATCATATCTGCCCCATTGAACACTACTACATGAAGACAAGCGCTTTGGTAAGAGCGTAGCGACTAAGAAGTGAAAAAGCATTTAATTCAATAAAAATGTCAAAGTGCCGTTAACTGTAGTGTGTGTGTGTTCTTATCTTACTTAACAAAAGAAATACAACCAGTATTCAATATAATATTTACCTTATCCTAAATACAGCTAGTTTATAATTGATGAAGTTCCATAAGGCGCCGAGCATACCACCCACAGCGCCAAAGAACATGAACACGGGTAGCTCGTAGAATTGGAACGGGAAAGGTTCCATTTTACCCAAATTTAGTAGACCTGTAATAAATATTATTTCAAAAGAGGTAGGCCTGGGGAAGTACCTTCGCCCTATAGAAGACCACAGTCATAATAAAACTGTATTGATATGTTCCTGCTGGGGTTTTAAAGGGTCGGCAACTCGCAGGTGATGGTGTTACATGCGTTTATATAGGCTAGTAACCATTTAAGATCAGGCGGTTAAATAAGTACCTACTTACTGTCCAAAAGGTGTTAAAAAGGTTCACAGGTTGACTGGCCTGTTGGTGTAGTGGTTAGTGACCCTGACTGCTAAGCCGGAGGTCGTGGGTTCGATCCCCACCCAGGACAAATCTTTGTGTGATGAGCATAAAGGTTTGTTCTGTGTCTGGGTGTAATTTATCTATAATATGTTTGTATTTACAAAAAATTGTAAAATGTATTTAAGTAGTGTATCAGTTGTTTAGTACCCATAACACAAGCAAATATAATTGCTTACTTTGGGACTAGATGGCGCTGTGTGAATGTGGTATTATTATTATATTATTATTATTACAAGACAAGGTTGGGCGTTGTGAAGAGCTGGCATGAAGAGAGAGTACATTTTCAAAATTGCTATTGTTTTGTTCCCAAAAATTGTTGCTCAATAACTTACAAACCGTCAAGCAGATTCTGAAGAAATCTTGACAGATGTAGGTAGATTTCATTATAAATTTATTATTTAACACATTTTTTATATCCTGGAAGTAAAGAGTAAAAAAATGTTGACAACGCACCTGGATAACTTAACTCTCCTGCTCGCCCATGATACGCCGATAATGCGCAGTTCAAAGTAAACGTTGACACCACCGTGCCAAAGAACGTTCGCCATGTTAGCGCTTGATTCCAAAAACTTGTACCTTCTTCTAGTGAGAATAGGACGCCACCTATCGACAATACATAAGACTTTAAGTTAGGAACTAACAAACAAATGAACGCTGGCGATACAGGTCGGGCCACAAGTTATGAGGAATTTTAGATCTGTTTGGTAACAAGGGGTAGGGGAGTACGCCCCGAGCCAGCTTTTGCATGCGATTGGACAATCAGAGCCAGCTCTTGCACGCGATTGGGCATTCAGACGTTGCTAAACTCCCGCACTTAGCACACATTGGTCGAGTTCAAAAAGTACAGTGTACTCATGCATAGTTCCCCACCACTAAAACAAAGCGCTCATAACTCGTATCCCGACCTATACCTAGGTAACGTTAGAAAAATGAAACGTTCATAGGTAACGTTGATTATATTTTAACGTTGGGCACTAACGTACCTAAGGCGTTACGATTATATTACAATGTGTTACGATTTTTACGTTACAACTTCGTTTTCTTCCAACGTGTGTATGTGTAGTTAGTTCATATTCGACAGCAACAAACAACAACATGCGAATAAGGGTAAATTTTCATCCAAATAAAAAAAAAATCACTTCGATAGCTGCAGACCGGCGAAGCTAACATATTTTTTAACTTTACATGAAGCCTTAGCTGAAACACTAGTGGTAGGCGTTGGTTATACCGAGAGCCTATTTCTTCTTTGGACAAAAACGACAAAACTGTTCATAGCTCTTATCAATGTTAATGAGAGGATAACTACATTTATTAGTAGGTAGCAGAGTAGATATTCCAATAAAGTTTACTTTATCGTCGCGCGTCGCAGCCATTAACGACTGTTAGATAAAATACCGTAATAGGTACCTCTCGTTCTTAATCCGTATATAAATGTACCTATATCTGCAATATCTATTATTATCACTATATACGTGAGTATTAATTAACACAATAGTTTCTAAGATAGGCTAGTAGACAGGAAAACGAGGTCAACAAAAAATTCTGTGTAATAATATAATTAATATTTATTTTAGTTCTTTAGGGGCGATCGAAGCATTATAGAGCTAAGATGTTCGTTACGCTCAACGAAGTTAAGCACCGTTTGGCAAGGTCAGTACATTGATGGGTGACCGTTTGTGATATTTGCATTCTCGAGCGTCTTTGTGCTTTGAAAGGCGTGTAAAGCCGTTGATCTTGGTTACCCTTAATATGACCTAGTAATCGTTTAGTCAAGTTGAAAGCTTTCTAGGCGACTCGATAAATAGAACAATACAGCGATTCTATCTTCTATGCGCTAGAGTAATAAACGCATTGATAAATACATTCCGACTGAGTTGCGGCTTCTACGAATTTACGATAGCTATGCGCTTACATCTGTTTTTCCGCGGTTTTAATACCCATGACCTAGATGTATGCAGTTAATGTAACTTCATTAACTGTAACATTATTTGTACTTGTATGTGTGTCTATTAATTAGATAATATAATACGTATCATCAAATAATTTTAGATTAAAAAAAAATAACACCTCGCTTTTTTCCCCGAAGGGGTAGACAGTAGTGTATTAGATCTACATTTTGCCAGCTAAGTTTGGTTCCGTGTAAGGTCTCGGTCACCGTGGCAAGCGGTGAGCGGTGCAGCAGCAGCAGCAGCAGCGGGCGGCGTGGTGCATCCGATCTGGTATCATTGTGTAGCCGACTTTATAAAGTTGCCGATCATATTGCCAGACTCCTGGTCGACTCCGATTTTACCAGACCCAGGGATCGAACGACCATTTATCTCATCCACAACACACACACACCTAAAACTTTATGAATAACGCACGACAGAGAAGTTAAGTATTATTACTTTGTTTTATTCAGCAATATCTTACCTATAGGAGCTCCAAAGGCTGCAGACACTCCGGCAGCTGCACCAGCCGATACAAAATCTCGCTTTTCATGGTCTTCCCGAAAGTATTGGAATATTTTTAAGTCCTTGCCAAACGTTGTACTCTTGCCTTGAGATATTCCCGCGGCTACTACTGCGCCGCTATGAATCATCGGACCTTCCTAAAAAATGCAGATTTTTTATGAAAAGCGCTTTAGATAATGTGCTCTCGTACAATATTCCATAATTATGTTAATTATGTAGGTATATATATAAAAAAAATCAATAAAAAAAATTACTATGATGCGGGTGGCCGTTGGATGCGGGCGGTACAAAATTGCTTGATGTGGCGGAAATTAGGTGAGGCCTATGTTCAACAGTGGACGTCATTGGGCTGATATGATGATGATGACCATGACATAAATATGCGCTTTTGCAGTAAAACAAAAAGACTACGGAATTATTCACAAAAATAAGGCTCTAATTTATATTAAGATTTAGATTTTTGACATTATTAAATTTAATTAGTTGCAATAATTACCGATTATCTAATTTAAGTTATAATTATTAATATATTATTTTACCTATATTGTAAGCCGCAATGGCAGGGCACAGCTGATCATTAGATTTATATACTTTCAACTGCTACTTACCTGTGTACCACAATAAAGACTTTTGAATTTGAATTTGAATTCTATGTAAAAAACCAAAGCTACCATCAACCAAAAAAATTATGTGCTAGTCATATTTTTTTTTTTTGTTTTAACTTTTTTTTAATACAAATAAACACAAAAACAAAATGAGAAGAAAAAAAGAAAATGTATTCTCTTACGTATCTAAAATAGATAACTACATCAAAGAGTTTTATCTCACCTTACCACCAGCAAGTCCACCTACGACCGCGGTGATGACTCCAACAGCCTTCACAATGAGTGTCTTGATACGTACCACGCGGGGGACTTTGACACCATTGAGATAACATTTCACCTGAGGTATACCACTGCCAGCTGCTACCGGCTAAAGTTAAACAAATATATTAAATACTTCAATAGCAATATTCAATTGAATTTCGGCAAGTTAAACTAAATACAGGCACAGAATAAGTAATTTATTTTTATTAATTAAGTAATAGTACTAACTACTAGTGGGTACTACACGGTTATTATTTAACAAATAATATTTAACGCATTGCCTTATTTAACCAACTGAGAAAGAGTATAAGGTCTATAACTTTGTACATTGAACACAGGGCAGAATGACGGCATACCGCATAATCTGCATTTTTTCAAGGAGGTAAGTATGTATTTAAATTTTTTTATATTTCTTTATTTTAATTATTGTATTTAAAATAAAGAAATATAAAAAAAATATAATAATAATACATGTGTGTGTGTATTAAACTACTACTTCTAGCATCTTTTCTGTGTCATAGTAGTTAAGGCGGACCTAACCATTCTTTGATTTTATTTTTACATTCTGTCTTACGACACTTAGTTATGTTGGTAATTCTATTTGCTTTATTATACTCATACTACATATTTCCTCTGAACGGAAAAAATCTTTGTGCAAAAGAAGTGGATACCGCAGTAGGTTCACATATGTGGTAAGAGAAGCTCATACTACGTGACCCATGATTTTAGACCCTTTCCTCTCACCTCTCAGTTACCACCCGTAGTTTAAACTATACCTACCCAACTCCCAAGTCACGTAGTTTAGGTACATTCCGTAATATACTCGACGATCTTTATATATATACTAGATGCTCCTTATATACTCGACTCTCTTTATATATTGGACGCCTCTTATATACCAGACGCTCCTTGAGTTATTATGTACTCGACGCTCCTAATATGTTCGTTGCTCCTTATTATACTCAATGCTCTTTCCCTTTTCTTGCTCCCCCTGCAAGGGTCACATAGGGTATGTTCCCTTAGAATCGCCAGCATTTCTAGCAGTTTTAAATTTTGCGACTTTTCCGTATCACTAAGAAGGTTGAGTTTATCAAAAATTGTCAATATGTCACTGTTGACGTTTACGTCGCGTTTGGTAAAGGCATTATCAACTTAATCACCATTATATTCATCATCACCACAATCATTATCACTACTATCAACATCATCATCATCTAGAGTAAAGGTCTGTGTTATAATTTATAATACATTAAAGTTTATTTTTACATTATCTTACCTCAACATATGCAACAAGCATAGATCCAATGAACACAATACATATGTTTGATAACACCCACAGTAGGTACGGGATATACAATCTATCTTGTAACACATATTTGTCCACAGCTGTTTTGTATGTAGTTATGGAAATCAGTTTAAAAACTAAATAGGTGACGTTCTAAAGAAGGGACAGATCGGGAGTACCCTCAACCGGCGAGAATGCATGAAAAGACTGATGAATAATATAATAATAATAATATTCTACCACATCCACACAGCGCCATCTAGTCCCAAAGTAAGTAATTATATTTGCTTGTGTTATGGGTATTAAACAACTGATATACTACTTAAATACATTTTATTTTTTGTAAATACATACATATTATAGATAAATTACACCCAGACACAGAACAAACCTTTATGTTCATCACACAAAGATTTGTCCTGGGTGGGGATCGAACCCATGACCTCCGGCTTAGCAGTCAGGGTCACTAACCACTAGGCCAACAGGCTAGTCAAGTTTATTACACATCAACTACTAATACATTACAAAGTTCAGTAGGCAGTACCAACAGGCCAGTCAAAATGAATGTTGAAGAAGCCAAAGATGTATGTCAGAATCGTAGCAAGTGGAAGGAAATGGTCTCTGCCTACCCCTCTTTTGGGAAAGAGGCGCGATATGTATTTACGTATAAATATTTCGGCAGACATCTTTTACCAAAGACCATTTTTTTTACATGTGAAAAATGGTCTTTGGTTAAAGAACCACATGACTAATGGGTATATTGGTAGGCAGTGGAACCACCCTCATTAATATACTGCAGTATGTACCTATATATTATATTATATGAGAATCAATTTTTTCAGTCAGTTTTACAAATATTACAAGCAACTTCACAAATCTATTTTAAACACATTGACCAAAAATGGTTATATTTACTGGTAACTAACCAGTGGATATCTGTAAAAGGATACATTTCTTCAACTCCCTATATTTAATTTTTGAAAATTCTTCAATGCATATATCTATGAAAAATGCTATAAGTGCTGTCACTATACCAATGAGCAATATAATGAACCAACGGGCTATATCCTTCCATACAACAAATGGGTAACCTCGTTTGCGTTCCTCATCAAGTAATAAGTGGTTTTCACATGTGTCATAGTCTAAACTCTGTAAAAAACATTAAATATGATTAACTTTTTTTTTTTAATCTAGCCATAATTATGACATACCTGATTTATTTAAAAACTTTTACCACTACTAAGACAAAACGACAGTCAGCCAGTTTATTTCTATTCTTTCACTAGGGAACAATGGGTTTGAACCTGCAACCTATTGATCAACAGTTGAATTACTATACTCAGGCTGACTTGGATGTAGAATAAACAAATCACTGTCAAAAAGCTGTCAAATTGTATTGTAAGATTTAATATCTAATATATATTTTTTTATGTCCATATGAGTGGCATTATTCAACTTTATCTATAATATGTATGTATTTAAAAAAAAATGTATTAAAGTAGTATATCAGTTGTTTAGTGCCCATAACACAAGCAAATATAATTGCTTAATTTGGGACTAGATGGTGCTGTGTAAATGTGGTAGAATATTATTATTAAGCTGTAACTTCTTTTTATAAATATCCCAAAATAGTCTAAAGGTTGCTTTTATTAATAGATAGTCCAATGTTGTTGTTGTTTATTCTACATCCATTTGGCCGGTGTATAGACTTAAGACACCATAAATCAGTAAAATTTTTAAATTTCTAATATTAAATGCTCCACCCATAAATATTGTTATAATAAAATACCTATTATTAAAAATATATATATCTGATAATGATATCTTCATAAATAATGGAATTATATACTTTACTTACTTCATATTTAGCTGATAGTACATTGAGTGATCCTGGTTCAATTTTTTGTTGTGGTACCCTTCTTCTAATTCCATGGCTACCACAAAATTCATCCTCCTCAAAGTCCTGCACATCAAAATATTATATATTATGATGGGACAAATTAACATGCCTTATATTTGTGTTATCTTTGATATGTACACAAAGAGGTCCAGAGGGCAATGAGTCATATGGAAATAATTTAAGGTTTCGTTATTTCTTGCTAACTAAAGGAAACTATTATAATAGTTATGGACAAATTTACAAATGTGAACTATGTTATAGTTACTACAAATATCAATTAGGTACCTCAAATGCTGATTGGTTGAGTTGAGTATAATTGGATGTACTTGCAACTTCTACATTGCTTAATAACTGTGCGGTATCTGACGTGGTTTCTACGTTACTTATTGAACTAGCAGTTTCATGGGCTACCGAGGTCGACGAGTTGCTCATTTTATTCAAACCATTCACATATTAGATTAAAAGAAAATTCTATTTTCTATCGCACTGAATAATAATTATAACTTTAATTCTACTTCCAACCCTTGCTTTAACAACGATTAATAAGTAGGTTAGTTACTTGAGGAATTAAACCACTCACAAGTTATTGAAATACAAAAATTAGCATTATTTAATACTTGGTATTGTCAATGATAAATTTTATCAGAAATAACACAAAACACTGTTTTGGAGTTTCGTATGATTATGACACATGAGTTCTCATGACAAAACAAAATGTCAACATCAATTTTCCTATTCCACAGTGTATACAGATAAGCAATTTGGTTCTATAACTGAAATTCTCAGTCTTCTTACAGATAGTTCTAATTTTATTGAGAAATCAATGTAAAATTAATTTAGTTTAATTATTTTATGATTATCACTTTTTTCTGAATTAACTATGTACTTTTGTTGTATGTTTAGAACTGTGTTATTAAGCATACCTAGCTTCCCTCCCCAAACTAAAATATTTTTTCAAATTAAAATTGTGAGAAAGGCGTTTCAAATCTCTATAAAATCTAAGTTATAAGAGCAAATGGATGAAATTATCATTCTAACTAACTCAATTTTAAGTTTATTATAAATGCGAATTAAAAATCCAATTTTTTTTTAAGTTTATGTAATTTAAAGTCACAAAATCCAAAATATGTATATTATTGATAGTTTAATTCACTAATCAACTTAATTTCTAGGATTAAATAAAAGGTTCTACCTGAATCGCAAATATTGATAATACAAATCATTTTGATAATGTTATCATTTTATCAGTGCGTAAACTAGAACAAACTTTTGAAGCTCACACATGCGACGCGTTCATCGCTTCGTAAACAATAGAGATTGTCAATGTGTGTGTAGCTTGTTCGTTCGTTTGGTTGACAATCGCGATGTGATGTATTCTATCATCGCATGCTGAGTTATATTTTCAACAAAACCTTTTAATTTTTAATTAAGTTACTTGATTAATTTCTAAATGTTTTCTTTCGTTGTGAATACCTTTCTCTGTTTTAATTTCTAAATATGTGTAATTTGCCGCCGAAGTTCCATTCAGTGTGTCGCCTTTGTTTATCATTCTGTGGCGATAATTGCAGTGATGTTAAACTTCCAATTTTCGACCGTGATAAGGATAAATCACGACTTTCCGAGATGATAATGGCAAATTTGTCAATAATGGTAATAATTTTGGATTATTTGTTGCAATGATGACTAAGAAAGAGGAGTTTTCTCGTGTGAAAGTTTAGCGTAAGCGTATGAGATTGTGGATGCTGATAAGCGCCATTAACTTTCTCGCGGGTGTTGGGTATTTTCGCATTGTGATATCATATTACGGCCCACGCATCGATTGCTCGGCCGTATGACTAATGTCATTCGTGGAAGTGATATGCGAGCGTGTGGCAAGCGCTGTATCAGCGGCGGCCGCGTCGCTGATAACAAAGGAGCGCGGAGATCACCTCGCGTTCCGCTGCGCCCGCCTTGCCTCCTGCGCCGTGCGCCGAAGACACGGTGCCCTCGCCCCCCTTGCCCTTCACAGATGCACACTAAAATTAATGTTCCCTTTACTGTGCTTATCCATGCTATGCTATTTTGAGATTTCAATATTATCTAAATTTAGAATTGTATTTTAAGGGAATCAATCTGCAGGGGGACTATACTTCCATTTTTGTCTCAGAGTTTATCCTTAATGCTATAGCAAACAACTTGTGGGTTTCTTTAATGTGTTTGTTATCAGATTGCCACCAATGACTCATCATCTATGATTACACTTGCAAAAGGTCACTGGCCACATCAACTCTCTTAATGACTGGTGTTGTGAAACTGGCATAGGTATAATAAAAGTATATTAATGTTATGAATTACATTTTTAGGTGTCCCCAGAAGACTTGCTGCCACAAGTTGTATGTGGGAGCTGTGCACATAAACTTGACGAATTTCACACCTTCAGAGAGTTATCACACAAGTCTGAACGACTTTTGGAACAATTTGTTCAGTATGCCAATTCATTATCTGGTTCAAAAGAGGTAAGTTTTATTCATTACAGGGATTGTTTTACTAAAAAAAAACAAAATAATTTAAAAAAAATTATTAATTTCCAAAAATAATTTCATTATTTTTATGTACAATAATACTAGTTTATTCTACTGATGATTAAATACATATAATACACTATGTCGAGTATCTAGTAATACTTTTAGGCAAAACTAGAATCTTCAGTTATATGGATATAGCGAATTGGTTCACTTCTAATTCTTTTATTGTATATAGACTTGATTGTATTGACAAATAGGCCCATTGCCATTCCTATACACACTACCAATGCTACTCCTAGTATGCTCCACAAAACATGTTTAGGTCTTAAGTTTGATAGGGTGAAGTTGTTTTTAGGTACAAATGTGTTATCAAAACTGGGGCAGTATGTCAGTGTGATGTTAGTTATATATGCTCCAGTGAGCTTCATGGGGGCTGCACAGCTGAAATAAAAACATAAGATTAGATAAATTCCAAATAACAACTGTATGAGATATTTTATCAAGTTGTCCACAGTATAGTAACTCCTATAACCTGTTTATCATCTATACTAATATTATAAAGCTAAAGAGTTTGTTTGTTTGGTTAAATACTAGGATCTTACTAACTACTGGTTCGATTTGTTAAATTCTTTTAGTGTTAGATAGCCCATTTATTGAGGAATATAAAACAACCCGCTAAGGCCAATAGGAACTGAGCAATGGGCAAATAAAGAAGGATGGGAGCGAAGCCCCACATGATTTAGTTTATTTTAAGGAAAAAAATTATACTGTTTATTTTTGCATAATGCACTTGTTTTGTTTATTATTGGTCTTATCAAACATACTCTACCACAGAGTTTTTTTGCAAATTATTTTAGTTTTCATTTTTTTTATGCAATGTTTAAGTGGGTTTCTTGCCTGACTTATCATACCTAGGAGTGGTTAAAACATATAAGCACTATTTCACCACTGGCAGATAATAAACTTCCTGAAACTTAAATGACAGATAAGTTTTAGATTAGCTATCAGACACTTAACTGCTAGTAGTGAAATATGGCCTTAATAGGGGTGAAATATGGCCTTTTTAGGGGTGAAATATAGCCTTTATAGGGGTGAGATAAGGCCTTAATAGGGGTAGTCTTTATAGGGTGAGTTTAGGGTTGCTCGAGGCGCTCGTAGCATTGTGGTACTGAGATGTTCGTTACGATCATCGAGGTTAAGCAACGTTCGGCAAGGTCAGTCTATGATGGGTGACCGTTTGTGGCAATTACATTCTCGAGCGTGTTCGTGCTTCGGAAGGCACGTAAACCGTTGGTCCCGGTTATCACTTAATGTGTTAGTCGTTAAGTCAAGTTGGAAGCTTTCTGGGCGACTTAATAAATTTCAACACCAGGGTCTGCCTCAAGCCCACACGATAAGAAGAAGAAGAGTTACTCTTATAAAAGAATTTAGGCTATATTCATAGTGTTTCAAGGCAAGACATGTACATATTCTATTTGGGTACTTTATAGCCATTTAAGGAATGACATTTAATGTTCAGATATTGATCTCTAAATATTGCTATTTAATTATTGATTGAACATTGAATTTCAGTACTTTAAGTTTATCTAATTAATTGAAAGATAATTCAACTTTATATTTTACTTATATAGCCTTGTGAGGAACCAAAACAATAATAAATAAATTAGTAATTTACTTTTAAAGATTTAAGAGGGTTCATACATTTTCGAGTTGCTCGCAAATAGGTTTTTAAATCACGCACACAGAGCCGAAACATGCACACTTCTCTAATGCTGTGTGGTACAACAATATAGCGCGTACTAGTGAGTTTGGTATTTTTAAACCTCGTATTTTGTTAAAGTTGGATAGGATAAAATTTCGAATTAAATTAATCAATAATTAATTGTAATTAATCGTATTGTATTCTATAAACAATTAAAATACAATTTTATTAGAAAGAAAGAAAAATACAATTAATTTTATATTAGACTAACAATTAATTTCTCAATAATAACTGCGGCTGATATAATGATGATGATGATGATGAATATGACTATTTGAGGTCAAAGTGGTGAATATGTCCGCCACCTTGAACTTTGTTGTTTTTGGGCTGATCGACTCCAAAATCGATATCTGACAATCCCACTGATCACTGGGCATAGTTCTGAAGTCAAAATTGTAAAAATGCCCGCCATCTTGAACCTTGTTGTTTTTGGGCTGAGTGATACCAAAATCGATATTTGACGATCCCATTGGTCACTAGGCATAGTTCTGAAGTCAAAATAGTAAAAACGCCCACCATCTTGAACTTTGTTGTTTTTGGGCTGAGTGATACCGAAATCGATATCTGACTATCCCATTGCTCATTGGGCATAGTTCTGAAGTCAAAATTGTAAAAATGCCCGCCATCTTGAACTTTGTTGTTTTTGGGCTGAGTGATACCAAAATCGATATTTGACGATCCCATTGGTCACTGGGCATAGTTCTGAAGTAAAATTGTAAAAATGCCCGCCATCTTTAACTTTGTTGTTTTTGGGCTGAGTGATACCAAAATCGATATTTGACGATCCCATTGGTCACTGGGCATAGTTCTGATGTCAAAATTGTAAAAATGCCCGCCATCTTCAACTTTGTTGTTTTTGGGCTGAGTGATTCCAAAATTTTGTGATAACAATTTTGACTTCAGAACTATGACCAGTGATCAATGGGATCGTCAAATATCGATTTTGGTATCACTTAGCCCAAAAACAACAAAGTTCAAGATGGCGGGCATTTTTACAATTTTGACTTTAGAACTATGCCCAATGAGTAATGGGATAGTCAGATATCGATTTCGGTATCACTCAGCCCAAAAACAACAAAGTTCAAGATGGCGGGCATTTTTACAATTTTGACTTCAGAACTATGCCCAATGAGTAATGGGATAGTCAGATATCGATTTCGGTATCACTCAGCCCAAAAACAACAAAGTTCAAGATGGTGGGCGTTTTTACTATTTTGACTTCAGAACTATGCCCAGTGACCAATGGGATCGTCAAATATCGATTTTGGTATCACTCAGCCCAAAAACAACAAAGTTCAAGATGGCGGGCATTTTTACAATTTTGACTTCAGAACTATGCCCAATGAGCAAAGGGATAGTCAGATATCGATTTCGGTATCACTCAGCCCAAAAACAACAAAGTTCAAGATGGTGGGCGTTTTTACTATTTTGACTTCAGAACTATGGCCAGTGACCAATGGAATCGTCAAATATCGATTTTGGTATCACTCAGCCCAAAAACAACAAAGTTCAAGATGGCGGGCATTTTTACAATTTTGACTTCAGAACTATGCCCAATGAGTAATGGGATAGTCAGATATCGATTACGGTATCACTCAGCCCAAAAACAACAAAGTTCAAGATGGTGGGCGTTTTTACTATTTTGACTTCAGAACTATGGCCAGTGACCAATGGGATCGTCAAATATCGATTTTGGTATCACTTAGCCCAAAAACAACAAAGTTCAAAATGGCGGGCATTTTTACAATTTTGACTTTAGAACTATGCCCAATGAGTAATGGGATAGTCAGATATCGATTTCGGTATCACTCAGCCCAAAAACAACAAAGTTCAAGATGGTGGGCGTTTTTACTATTTTGACTTCAGAACTATGGCCAGTGACCAATGGGATCATCAGATATCGATTTTCGAGCCCATCAGCCCAAAAGCAGCAAAGTTAATAATTTGATATTTAATTTAAAAAAAATTCCATAACAAAGTATCAACTGGTATTGAACTCTCTTGAAATATACAAATATTACGTAAACATCGGACCGGGAGCGCGGGAAGCAAAGCGTTACGTCCTCTCTCTAGAAGGCCTCAGCCGGTACTGATTTCTCACGGCCTGTGCGCCGAAATATAAGGCGTTTTTAGGCTCTTTTCAAAAATCATTTTAAAATAATTCTAAAGGGATTTAGAAAATATTATGGACATTTATGAATGACAACATCTTGCTTAATAATTAAATGTAAAAAAATCGACTTTTTAAACACATATAGTGTACCAAAATTCTCATCAAACTTGATCAAAGTTCAACGTTTTTGAGAATTTTAGTTTTTAAGTTTTAGTTATAAAAAAATGAATATTTCTAATATTTTTTCAATACACTAACTAAAGGACTATATGTAGACCTTAACACAAGCTTTTTTTTCTCTGAATTTCAATTACTTTAGTCCCTGGCGAATCAGAAAGTAGGCTTGTTTCGTAGAATTTCTTAAAACGCTGTGCGAAAGAACTGTTCTAACTAAAATACTAATAATAAATAGTCTGTTTTTCTTAATACACTTTTTAGACAAGAAAACTGTTGTCTATGTATGCCAAAAATTACTTCGCTACATATAAAGACATATTCTGTAGCGAACGTGGAAATCTCTTGATTTCATCGATTTCTGTATGAACCCTCTTAACAGATAGCTATAGAGGCTGTTGCTTTAATTTAGTATACTTACAAAGGAACTTCATCATGCTTGAACTTGGTGCCTGCTCCTTGTTTACTAACAATATTAACTAGATCACAGTTACACAACCAATTGTTGCCATTCATTCCTAATATTTCAAGTTTGCTCCATGGCATCAAGTCTGTTGACAGCTCACTCAGGTTGTTTTCATCCAAATATACCTGTTGAATAAACACATTCAAACAGGTTGCAGGCAAAATATTGACCACTCCCTCTTGTTGCTGTAGATTAATTTGATAATTTGTTTATACAATATTAGCTTTCGCCCGTGGCTTTGGCCGCGTGGTATGTCGATAAAAAATAGGCTATATGCCATTCCAGAATATAATCTATATGTGTGCCAAATTTAATACACATCCATTCAGCTATTTTGAAACATTCCTATCCCATCCGAAACACACAACCGCACATCCGTCTCTCAATCCTAACTTTCGCATTTATAATATTAGTAGGATTAGGATAGGACTAGTAGGATTATTGTTGTTGTATAAAAAATATATCATACATAATAATTATGATAATTTCGGGTTTTCCTCAAGTGATTTGACTTAGTCAGTAGCTATCATTCCAACAAATACAACAATACATCAAATACAACAGATTTGCTAATTGAATTAGTGTAATTAGGATTGCGAAAGTGATAATCTTTTTTTGTTCCAATTTTAGGATAAATGTTGCAATACTCTGATTGATTGTGTATCAAAACATTAAAGTAAAAACCGGCCAAGAGCGTGTCGGGCCACGCTCAGTGTAGGGTTCCGTAGTTTCCCGTCCGTCACAATAAGTGTTCCCACTTATGAGTTCCATATGAGAAAAAAATACGGGCAAATGAAACTTGACCTCTGGATTGTATAGGCGCTCATACGATTCAGGGACCAAATTATATTGGTTAACTGCAGTTTCCATCTGTTGTTTCCATCCAAGTTCAAAATAATTTTCCTAGAAAGTCCTTATAAAGTTCTACTTTTCAGATTTTTTTCGTATTTTCTAAACTTATGGTTCAAAAGTTAGAGGGGGGGGGACGCTTTGTTTTTTACTTTTGGAGCGATTATTTCCGAAATTATTGACATTATCAAAAAATGATTTTAGTAAACCCCTATTCATTTTTAAATACCTTTCCAACAATATATCACACATTAGGGTTAAAATTAAAAAAAAAAACACTTCCCACTTTACATATAGGGGGGCTACCCTAATAAAACATTTTTTTCCAATTTTTATTTTAGCACTTTGTCGGCGTGATTGATACACATATTGGTCCCAAATTTCAGCTTTCTAGTGCTAACGGTCACAGAGATTAAGCGAGGACGGACAGACAGACAGACAGACATGGCGAAACTATAAGGGTTCCTAGTTGACTACGGAACCCTAAAAATGATTACTAAGCTGACCTGGTTTACGACAGTCATGTAAGCATTCAAAAGTGGGCCAAATTGGATTGCATACATTCTATAATGTGATGATTATGATGCACTCACCTAATATATTTGTAAATAGATAAACATAAGTACAGCGTATTTGATAAACCTTGTTACTATGAGCTAATACTACTTAGAATGGCATTTACAATAATAGAGTGATGTCGTCACCCAGTCTAACATTAATCTTTTGTCAGATAAATTATTCCTTTTAACACGTGGACATTTTCGTCGACTACATTAATAATAATTAATTGCGTTTTCATTATGATTTGTACTAAAATGTTGGTAATACGTAAGAGGTTGACGCGTTTATTTTATTATCTAATGTTTATTAGAGACTTTACTCACTTCTTTTAACGTCCATTTGTCTTTCAGACCTCGGAAAGCATTATGACTGATATACCTTAGGTTTCGGTTGTGGCACAAATGAAGGACCCTCAAACTCTTGAGGGGAGAAAACGTGCTCCGTTTTATTTCGTCCAAGTAGTCATTTTCGCCGACTTCTAACTCGATCAAGTTCTTTAAGCCTGCAAAAAAACTAATTCTATTATTATTACATACTTCCGTATTTTCCAGTACATGTTGTTATCATATAAATCTACATCGCACGGCTAAAGTTTTTTTGCTTACTTACGTGTACGACTAATGTAGCTGAGTTGTACTTGGAAATTCATATAAATGGAGTAAATATTCTCGACGTAGATACATTGATAGTTCTCAAGATAATATGCTCCAAATTAACAACGTTGCCAAAAAAGTCGTGACATATTCGTTTAAAAACTGTTAGTCATAATAACATAAAGTCTATCGCAATGTAAGCTAATGAGACGCTATTGATTTGGCAATACACGAAATAATAGACAGGTATAAGTACACATTTTTATGCCTTGACGGCAAATATCGAGATTAGGTATACAGTCATGCTAATATATCAGGAGACAACGACGGATTTCCATTAAAATAGTTACTGTAATGGATAGAAATCACAAATACACATGTACTCTTATGTCAAAACACCGATATAACTCCATTTAAATAAAATTTATTGCCTATAAAGCCATTGTATTTAAGTAATTTTAAAAGAAGTATGTTAAGAGAGAACTAGCGTTGTAAAATTCGAATTACAGCGTAGAAGATATTTTTAAAGAAAGTACAATAATTGAACATATACCTATAAAACTGTCATCGTTTAGTTCGACAATTGGGTTGTTGTTGAAAGTGAGGTATTGCAGGGATTCACCGACGAGGCTCAAGCTTTCTGGCACAGTCACGAACCGGTTGTTTGACAAGTCAATTTGCTGGAGCTTAGTTAAACTTTTAAAAGCGTCAATCGGGATGTGGTCGATATCGGTTTTAGCTAAATCCAATACCTGCAAATGAATACCCATTATTTATTTTTTGCACAAGAAATGCACAGGATAATAGGACACAAATGTAACAAAAAGATCTTTCATTTAATTTCTGAGAATGTCTTCATCCCTATACCCATACTAGGTATCTGGTATATCGACACTGGTATTGTTCGATTACATAAGCGATTACAAGCATATTTTGCCACTAAAAGTTTTTAGTGGACAGGTTCTGAGACGAAATTATTCATCCATCATCCGAGCCATAACCTTGCTTTTCGGTTGCCAGTGTATGCGATTTTTGACATATGACGATCAAACATAGCTGTTATATCTGTTTTGCCATAAGTTTCTAAACAAGTGAAATCGAGTATCTAGTTATCTACTTAAGTATTTGATGGGTATCCTTCAATGCCCATTATGCTTCAATGAGTAAATGTAAGTGACCCTTATCTCGATATATCCATTTTACGCCAATGGAGTGTAAACGCTATATAAAATACACTGTAAAACATAGAGTGTTTATAATATTATGTCTACTATCGAAGTTGACACAATAGTCTCCGGATTTTCCCACAGTAAATCAAAACTATGTATAAAACATATATAATTAATATCATTATCACACAACAGCTAAATTATTATAAGCACACAAAGGTTAATAATCTAATTTGCAAGGGGTTCAATTTATATGAATAGATTCCATTAGCATGGTAACACTTGGAAAATTGCCCATTATTGTATTTCTAGCATTACCTTTTTTATACTATTCGCTGACTTATCATAACTAACGGCTCTGTGATGAGTGATAAAATAATAATTTAGCTTGAACAATGGTATTGTCCGTGTAGTGAAGGATTAAGAATACATAATGTCACTGTCCCATCTCAACCCGTGGGTGTCGTACAAGGCGACTAAAGAACTAATTTTAAGCAAGAAGAGCACTGCGAAAAAAGTAAAAATCGAAAACTCAACTCCAACTTACGTTACGTAAATAAGTTTTTACGAAAACTTGAGTAATTTGTCCCTTATATCTAGTCCCATCATCTAGTCCCAAAGTAAGCAATTATATTTGCTTGTGTTATGGGTAGGTACTAAACAACTGATATACTACTTAAATACATTTTTTTTTTGTAAATACATACATATTATAGATAAATTACACCCAGACACAGAAAAAACCTTTATGCTCATCACAAAAAGATTTGTCCTGGGTGGGGATCGAACCCATGGCCTCCGGCTTAGCAGTCAGGGTCACTAACTACTAGACCAACGGGCCAGTCAAAGTAAATATCATTGACAAATAAAATAGAAAAATTTGGGTTTCAATAACTTAATTTAGTATATAACTTCGCGATAAATAACTTCGTATGATAAGTTGATAACAAATTCAACTGAATGAGCGCGTATACCTTGTGTAGTAAGAGTATATCTCAAGGTTATCCTACTGGACTACGAGTCTTTAAAATATTCAGATGTAACGTGAAAATATTGCTTACACTCCCTTAGGTCACAAACTAAGAAATAAACGCTCATTAAAGATAAAGACTACAATATTTAAAAAAAATAGAAATATATATTATCTTAAACACATACTACCTATAACTGCTACAACCTTATCCAGGTTTATTAATTAGTCGATTTTCAACTGACCACTAGTAAGACCATTCGATACGAAACTGCGATGTAATTATTACTCGGAACAAAATTGAACGCAGAGGTGAAAGTGGTTTCTCATCTCTTATTCTAGATTTGTTTACTTGAATTGAACAAGTATATATGTTATGATAGGGCGTGACGCTGCTAGTTAGAAGAGGCTTACTCGTATTTTCATCAATCAAAACAGTCAGTGAATACCTAACACTTTTAATTCTGTACCTTCAAGGTGACTTCTATAGCACCATACTCTTAAATCTTCTTTGAAGCGTTTACTTAAATTCTTTGTATTGCCTCCAAAGAAAATTATTTACTTTTCGGCCGGGCTTATGCATTTTACCATAAGATAAAATTGTAGGATTTCTTAACATTATTTGCGCACGAAAAGCCCTCCACTAAAATGTAAAATAATACTGGGTGAACGTAGATAGTGAATCATATGTATGCTCTTTTGTGGACTGTTGCCTTGCGCATTGTGTTATGAAGCACTAATGCCTGGTTTTTGAACCATCAAATAAAAGTTATTCATTGATTAAAGTATAACCTGATTAAATATAAAAGTAAAACAATAGAACTAGTTTATTCATACAACTGTTATTTTTAATTTGTTTTTTATCGTTTATATTTTATCCTTTAACTTTTATTTGATGGTTCAAAAACCGGGCTTAACAATAAAATATATACTTTTTGGTATTCGTTAGTATAAAGTGTTGATCTCACCTCCAAATTAGTAGCACTGGCTAAAGCGAGTAGAGTAACATGATCGAGGATTTCAATAGGATTATTGTTCAAGTACAGTCTGTTCAGATTCGGCGTATGCTTGAACAGGTATCTGTCCAAAGAGTGGATGTCGTTGTGAGCGAGGTTCAGCGTTTCTATCGCAATACTGTAGTATGTCCCGTTTATGTAACTACCCTGGAATATTTCACTCCTCAACACCTCACCTGGAAACATTTGGTATAGGTTAATATACAATTAGCATGACGCCTTTTTCCTTGGTCTACCATGGTGCATCACATTTCGCTAGCTGTGTTAAGTCCCATGTAATAGGTAGCGAGCTTATTGACATTCATCATTTCAACCCATAAACGTCCCACTACTGGGCACGGGTCCCCTCAAAAGAATGTGGAGGGAATTTAGCCTACTATACCACGCTGGCCAGACAGCTTGGTATAGGCTTTGCTGCAGCTACAGTATATGCTTACTGTTTTTACATCAATCGTTTATTATAAGCCCTTCTTAGTGATAATTAAAGTAGAAAAGGGTTTTAGTTTTAAAAGTAACAAAATGTTTTTGGCAATAAAGCGTTTCTATTAGTAGATATTCACCCATAAAGGGCCTTATGTGTTAAGTATAATTAGCATGTGTTACTCAATTCTCGCAAATTGTAACGTGATTTGAAACACCGATACAAATTAAACCCTTAACTTTCAAACAGTGAAAGTTCTTCCAAATTAGTTCAGTACTTGTCTTAACAGATAAAAAAGAGCCATATGAATATGGTTCTATTCATTACTTAGTAGTGCCATTGACCCAGAATCTCTTTAAATGATTTGTAATAGAATACAAGTACATAAACTCTTCCCGTTTATACAATAATATATAATATAATAGAATGACTAAATATGTTGCTACTCTAGAATGGCTTGAATTGGTATATATCCGTTGGAAATCTGAGGAAGGAGAAATATTGGAAAAATTGCACTGAAACATAGAATTCCATGCGGCAAGAGCTAGTTTAAATACTACTTAATCCGCAGAATTGAGTTTTTATTATCTTTAATATGCAAAGATGTGCACAAGCGGCATCTACACGATTAATTGATTAATGAACAAATATTAACAGATAACACTCGTCCATAATTGTAATTAACTTTCTAATGATCTAAACAAATTGACGGACGTTTTCAGAGATTACCTCCCAGGTATACTTTCATCATGTTTATGTATTTATGCTGATTACATAGAAATATATATTGCGGTGTCTATTTGCAATTCCTCGTGCACATGTAAGCGTCGCAACGATAGCAGATAATGTTTTATCACTATCACTACTCTCTCTATAATACGTTCTGTATCTTTACGCTATCAGAAACTTGTTTGTATCTTCCAAGGCGTGTCCTAATTTAAAATTCCATTTGTCGGTTCAACATAAGGAAATCTTAAATTAGAAAATTGTCTTTCAAAACTATAATTACGGATCGTTGAACCGAGGCCTTTGATTGAGATCTTGTCGTTTATTTAACTACTAATTCTTTTGTGTAACAATAATCATTTTTCGCCCTCATTCTTTATTCTATACTGTGTCTTCCGATGTCAAAATTGTATACATACTTTATAATGGATGTACAAACTTGTGTTGTTTTGCGGAATTGACGTGTTATTATGATACTGTGTGTGCGCAATAAAGAGTTTGTTATCTAATCTAAACTAGTCATCGCATCCTAGAGAAATCGGTTGGAGTTTAAATTATACTGTACCTACACATGAGTGTGCTTGACACGAAACTTTTAATGCCTTCTATATAATATAATGTGGAGCATGTTAATTTTGTAACAAAGGGATTTTTTGTCAGCCAGTCCTTCAAAGGCTTTACGCTCTTGTCCAATTTTGTGCGAGCTAATAAAGATACAACATATAGACCGACTTAACTATGTTTATTGTGTTGAGTTTACGACATTTTTGTGAATCAAAGTGTTGCAACACTGTGTAGCATTCTTCGAAACCATATTAATAAATGTACCGCTGTCGATGACTAATGTTATGAGATATGTTCAGTATACACTCGTATCAGCTTAGAGCGAAAGATAATAAACTGTTTACTACATTAGCAAAATTATCGCGGTGGAGTAAATTGATATTGCCACGTTGTAGAGTACAATACTACTAAAAAAGTATCGAATAAATTTTATGAATACCTACTTTAGAATCAGAGAGTCAATACCAAATGTATTATGTATTTCACGCTACAAATCATTAGAAGGTGGATTTAGTCGGATTCATTCACATTAAATTTGCAATGGAAAGTTTGATATTATTGACGTAGATATTTACGCCTAGCGTCTTGTTATGTTCATTTATATTTTGAGAAAATATTTACTAGATATTACTATTTATACACTTTAACTTCTTGTAACATGGTTTTGCAAGTACCTTATACATTATTTGTATGAATGTTTGTAATCAACTAGAGGAAATTTTATCGGATACCACTCCGCGAAATCGGCGTTAATTTTTATCGCTGTATTGAGACCGGTTTTTAAAGATTTAATAAACTATATAGCATCACTTGAATCGTAAAGATTAATACCAAAGTACCTACTGTTAATATTATGGATTTATTGATAGTTATATATATATATAAATATATATATCCGTGTCGATAAACTTGAAATTTAGACAAGAACTGAAAAAAAACACGAAAATATCCATCCTTAACATAAGCAAATCCATTGAAGTATAAACGTCGTTTACCTCGGATAAACGTCGCTTCGCTCCTCTCTGTATTACTCAAATAGATATTTACTTGAGGGGATGCGAGGTTCAATATTTTCAACGGGAACTGAGTCATGGCGATGACCTACTCTAGCATAAAGTTCATACGTGTTTTCGTTAGTAAATGCGCGCTTTTCTACAAACTATTTCACAACAAAAATGTTATTTTTCATATCAGTATCAACATTTGGAACAGTGCACAAATGTCCCACCATCATGTGGTATCATGTTTGTCATTTTGTGTACGATATTAATAGTTGTGCTTTTCTTGTGGATGCTGACATAAATATCTGACCTACATCAGTTTTCTGATCAATAATCTCGACTACCGTATCACATTATAAATAGTGGCGAAGTGGCGATAAACGACTGAAAGATTGCTTCTTAACTTTGATTTATTTGAGAAGCTTCTCCCTCGTGTTATATCTCTAAAAATAGGCCCATGTTCTTCTCCAAGTCTAAGACTACTTTATATGAAATCGGATGTATAAGAAATTTCAAGTTTACCACCTCTTAAACATTAGGAACCTCTTTAAAATATTTGTATAGACTTGCTAATGTTGATCACGGATTGACTGCGTCGTCATCATTGAGCGACAGTCGTACTGAAGTGGTGACTAAGATGAAAACAGATTTCTCTATTTCATATTCGTGATTATCTACTCATGAAATCATTATTAGTAGTGATGTAGTTACCTATATAAATTGTTATCTTCTTGCTTGACAAACATAGTGACACACCTATCTATATTATTCAATTTAACTGGTAATTATAAGGTGATTAGAAACATGTTTTGTCTGTGGTGTTATTGTGAACATTCTGTTGTGTTCTCATGATTGATAAAATATTTATACTTACATACCTGTAATGTTATTGTTACTCAAGTCTAAGTAAACCAGGCTTTCGATATTTTGGAAAGCACTGTCATCTATATCGACAATCTCGTTGGACTTAAAGCTGATAGCCACCCTGGTGCCCGGCACCGGAGGCAGTTCCGACAAGTTCGTTATCGTGTTGTTGAAAAACGTTATCAACACATGCCCATCTGGAAAGTGTGAAATCCCCGGTTAATGTTGCCCTGCTTTCTATATTTAATAGTTCAAAAGTTGCCCGAAAATATATTATAAATAGTCGTGTATAAATTACGTATTAGCGTTTTATAGGTCTGCTAACACATCATTAATATTCATAAAATTTAATATTATCATAAAACTCAATATATTTCACCCACGATACTCAACTACGTCCATAACTGTGCGTAGATAAAGTATGCAGATCTTTAAAGTTTTCATTATAAATATTTTATTAGAATATCAAAAGTTGATCAGTTGTTGATCAACGGATAGTTAATTTTAGGATGCGTCAGTGTGCGAACGTAAAACTTGATTGAAGTGCAGTTATTTGTTTTGTTTACGTCATACATTTGCGTGATAGTGAAGGATGATAAACGAGCGTGTTCTACTCTCGATGGTTACCTTTGTCTACGCTGTTAATCTGTTCCGGCCAATTATCCGGAATTTCATCGATGTTTCGCCTCGAACAGTTTAATGTTAGATTGTTAGGATCTGGCACGGTGATATCACACGGAGCACTCTCGGCGGCCTGCTTTTGTGCACGGCTCCACGAAACTAGGACGTATAATATCATTAACACCTACAACAAAGAAACACCATTACTTATATAATGTCCAAGGTACACAAACAATCGAGTGGATATCTCGGTCACTGCGGTCACTCACTTTGCATCTCGTGTGAAAGTACATGTTGCTCGAATTTGTAAAGGATACTGACTACCTTAGAATATGAATATATTTTTATCTTATCAGTAGAAGCCGTGATATCACAAGTGACATGAAATAAGCGGACCTATCATTGGTCGATGTTTATTAGTGTTATCGTCAGACTAATATGAATGACGTTTGATGTTCAAACATTGTCTTTATTTTTAGGAAATACTGAACATAACGGCGGCAAAATTGGAAGAGATAATAAAACCACTCAGCGATAACGAGTACGATCACGACGCGAAAAATAAATATGCCGAGATCGGCTCTCCGGACTCTACTGAGGAGATGAAGAACTTGGAGAGCCGGCAGGCTGCAGTCACACTACTACAGATTAAGAATTATGATCCAAGTAAATATGTGGTCAAACCGGAAGACGAGCCTCACATTATGTTCAACAGCGTGCCGAGTTTACCGCCCTCGGACAGAGCGAGAGAGGTGATGCACTGCAATACCGTCATCGATATAATAACTAAGGCCGTGGCGGTCGCGCAGCGGGAAAACGAAGAATCTCAAAAGTATCCACCAAACTATCCGGGCGTGATCGACAGGACACAGGCGAGCGCCGCTAGCGACGCCTACCAACACGAGTATACAGAAGACCAGTACAACATCTACAGCGGGCCGCAGCACGCGCCGAGCCCGACCAGCAACGACGACCATGACAACAAGGAGATGGACCTCTCACTATACGGCTCAGTTAAGAACGAACCAGTTGAACAAAGCGAACAACAAGAACACACACATGCATATTTTCATGGTACACTAACACATAAATCAACGAACTTTGCTGATGAGTATAAACAACATGTATTTGGCTCTGACGACTATAAGCAACACGTTTTCGGCCGGTCGACTAATAAGATGAAAGGTTCAATAAAAGAAAATTCATCAGTATACGAGGAGTGCAGTCAAAGCAGTAGTGGTTCAGACCCAGATAGGCTACAAATGGATATTTCTCAGATGTCGCAGGTGAGCATTTTAATTACTGTAATACAAGAGTATTGTTAATATGTTAGTTATTGAGAGAGGTCGCTGACAAGGTAGTGGTGTTAGCAAATAAAATACGAACAGTGATAACAAGCAAGGCTCTCATGTTGACATCACGCAGTTGTGCCATACCGCATACCGCTGTATTTTGCTACCAACCTAACATGATATTGTTATGTATTTACAGGACGACCCAGAAGAAACACAGTCAGCAAGGTCAGCCCAGTCTTCGCCACAACCACCTCAAGAAAATGAACAAGATAAGGAATCATTGTGGCAAGCTCTTCACAGGCAAAATGGTAAATTTTATATTCATAGTTCTTTATTATAAAACAATATTGTTACAATGTTGATTATACAAGGTATCAATTATGTCCCCTGTTGGGCACATCAAAGATGATTTTGTAGGACAAGGGAGGAAGAACAAATTCTCGACTCTGCTAAGAGCGAGCTTTAAAAAAATACCGAGACATATTAGCGCCTTAGAAAAAGAAAAAAGATGATTTTATTAACAGCGTATTACAAAATAATGACAGGTGCTCAAATGTCTATTGTTGGTATGGTATAAGTGCATTAAAATTTGCATTTCAATTAATTCAAATGTCAATTATTTTTTGCTTATTCGTATATTTACTATAACATTTTCTAACAAATATTCGTGATTCTGAAGTGTACTACCTTCGGTGAATACTTCCTTTAGTATCTAACGTTAAATGCTCAGATATGATTTTATCGTAGCGTGTTTTGTGCAGTAGTTACATTTTTGTTTACAGTGTAAGTATTGTTCTGACATCCTTCTTTAAACTATTCTTGGACCTTACTACGAGTATGTTTATTGATTTTGTATGTGTAGAAAGTTCAAATATCTCTGTCACTTTTATTAGAAAAGTAGCGCATAGCGCAAACTATATGTAAGCGCGTAATGCAATCATAATTGTTTTAGGCATTATAATATATTTGTAAGTTTATAAGATTTCAAATATATGTGTATCATCATCATCGATTACTCAGAGTCACCTCCAGACTCAATCATCAGATCCATTTCATTATAAAAAAAAAAAAGGTTAAAATTCAACTTATAAGATTTGATCTAAACATACATACATTGCAAAATAATTAAAATCGTGTTTGGAAAACTGCTTATTTATGCAAGAGAAATAAATTGCAAAAAACTACTTACTACTACTTGTAGTTACTAAGGCATAATTTGGTCCTTTACAATCACGTAAATAACGACGTCATCTCAGGGACGTCCCCCCGCGTAGCTCAGTAGGCAGAGCACTGCACACGGAATGGCAGGGTCGCGGGTTCAAGTCCCGTCGTGGGTTTGAATTTTTCCATTACTTGTTTAGCATTTATATAAAAACACGTAGATAATATCATCTCGTGGCTTGTGTTGCATGCAAGGATATGACATAAGGAAGAAAGAAAGAAGAGAAAAATCACTGATTAAGAGTCTAGTAAATGATTTTCCCTATAACATTAAATAAAGAAATTTGAACCTTTAAACAAAGAAAGTTATGTTACAACCCATTGAATAATTTTCGTTTATACTGTACATTTTGTAAAACGATGGTATAATTTTAATCACTACATATTTTAGTTTCTAAACAACCTGGGGACGGTATCAAACAGACCTAAGATAAACTTACCTTTGTCCCGACTTTTGCCGGTAAAATAGTCCTTATAGTTTCAAGAATGAAATTCATTTTTCCATACAGGACGTAGCGGCGAAGCAACACAGTTGCTACGGCGGTTGATCAACAGCAAACAGTTGGGTATGACTGTTTCACCATTACGGACACCGGCCTCGCCACTTAGCAGCACGTTACAACAACCAATCAATGGTGCTATCTCACCAGTAAGTGATAATAATTAATTATTTTGTTATTTTAAAGCATAGTCAGTAGCTGGTGAAATGTGGATGTAACGTAGCTCTGCATACCCCTCCGGGAAAAGGGTGCGATGCTGTGGTATATTTAGAATTAGGCAGAAAATTAAAGATTTTTTTGTGTAAGGAATTAAAACGAAATTCTGTCGATGTTTTTTGCTCACTGCTCAGCTCCTATTGTCCGTAGCGTGATGTTATATTATTTGTCTATAATATGTATGTATTTACAAAAAAAAAATGTATTTAAGTAGTATATCCGTTGTTTAGTACCCATAACACAAGCAAATATAATTGCTTACTTTGGGACTAGATGGCGCTGTGTGAATGTGGTACAATATTATTATTATATAGCCTATAGCCTTCCTCGATAAATGGGCTATCCAACACTAAAAGATTTTTTTCTAATTGGACCTAAGTTCCTGAGATTAGCGCGTTCTACCAAAACTCTTCAGTTTTATAATATTAGTATAAATAAAATGTTTGCACTGTATATGTATAACCAATCTGGTTACTAACCAGAAATATTATTGTCAGAATAAAATGCATTTGTAGTCTAAGCCAATGTCTCGTGTGGCAATCGAATCCACCTTACGGGTCAGTGGCCAAGCAACCACTATAACCGCTACGCCACATTGACAGTAAATAAAATTATTAAGGGTTATTAGGGACTACAGTATGGGGCTCTTCAAAAAAAGAGTGAATAGGTTTCTTAAGGGTCGGCAACGCGCTCGTGATGCCCCTGGTGTTGCAGGCGCCCATAGGCTACGGTAACCGCTTACCATCAGGCGGACCGTACGTCTGTTTGCCACCGTCGTGGTATAAAAAAATAAATAAAACAAAAATAAAAATATTTATGAATACTGAAGACTTGTTTAGGGTTGCCCTACCTATCTGATAGTTCTCTCTTGACTCGTATTATTGAGCTATCTCTTAAGTTGAATGCTGAAAAAAAAAAACAAAACTAAACACTTGCATCAACCATGTAAATCAGCCCTAATTCTATCAAACTCTGCGTTATTCCATAGTAACAAATCTCAATGTCTTATGAGATAAAGAAAACTTCAGGACTTAAGGGCAATGAAACGCGATCGAGATTAACCTCTGATACTATCTTTTATCAACCTCCTGGCACAAAGAAATCCACTCTGATATAAAATTGACATGATAAAAAGATGACAGTCAACAAACAAAAGAGAATTTACTTATTCTGAGTATTTCAAGTATACCTAAACCTGGGCTGATGTTTTGTTAAGGGCTTTTACGCCAAGGCGAGTTAGAAACTTCGCGTTTTCATTTTCAATTGTTTTAAAAATAACATTATTTGTAAAATACTAACTAATATGTATATTTTAAAAAAAATGTATTTAAGTAGTATATTAGTTGTTTAGTACCCATAACACAAGCAAATATAATTGCTTACTTTGGGAGTAGATGGCGCTGTGTGAATGTGGTAGAATATTATATTATTATTTACTTAACAGTAATATTATTATATGTACAAATTAATATTACACGCAGAAATGGTTTATTTTTGCAATTTTTACAATATTAAAGTTTTTAGGAACAGTATTAACATTAGTAGATATTATCTATCTATATATTATATAAAAATGATTAATTTACTTTGTAAGAGGAACTAAAACACGAGAACGGCTGAACCGTTTGGGCTAATTTTGGTTTTTAAATATTTATAGAAATTAACAAAAGGTTTAAAAGGTGTGAAAATATAGAGAAATTGCAAGGAAAGTAGTCAAAACAATTATTTTATTTTCCCATACAAACTGTTTGTACCTGTCAAACATGTTGAATCTTTATATAAGAATACAAAGTTCGATCAGCTAGTTGTATTATAAGACTATTGCCTGTAATATACAGTTGCTACATATCAATAAAATTAACGTAACTTAATAAAATTAGTATTATATTACTTAGTAGAGGATATTGTATCATCATCATTATCATCAGCAACCCATTAATGTCCCACTGCTGGGCTCGGGTCTCCTCTAATATTGTATATTTTCAAACAATTCTATTAAAAACAATACCACTACTTCATTGGGCAATCGGGTAAAAAAACAACTTATGACATGCAACGTTGCTAACCCGACCTGGCATAAATACTCTAAGTCTGCTATTCAGGAAAATGTGTTAGACAGCGCGTCTATATTTTGTTTTTGTCATGGAGGTAAACAAGTCCCCCGGAAAATTAAGAAGTTCTCGGACAGGACTGTTTCTGTTCTTTTCCGTTCTGTTTCCGTTTCTCCACCACACTGCATACTAAGGCCTTTTAGTCATATGATACGCATTTTCTAGATTTCACGTGTTTGATTTTTTACTTGATAAGTGTCTTAAATCTAACCAAGAAGGAGGCAAGGCTGGTTTAATAATATGCATACATTCAATAACGATGGTCTATTTATTTTGTCGTATTGCAAATTACATTATGGAACGGTTCTATTATTGTATATATAGATAGTATTTACTGGCTCTTTGATAACTAAATTATGGGAATATTCAATATGACGTATTAATATATTTGTGTACACATACAGTTTTGGAACTCGGAACAGAGGCATAGGATAAACAAAATATCTAATACAGTTTGAAGAAATAACAATATTTGGCATTGGGTGCTTTGTGTAGTGAGAAGCATCCTAATTACGTCATCTTAGTACACAACATTGGACAAACATACTTGAATAGACTCGTATTAGTGAACTTAGCATGTCAATGGACAGGCAAAGTTAAAGCAAGGGAATGCCCTTCCTTCTCTCTAACTATACTTGAGATAATAAATTATTTATTCATCCGTTCTTTATAATATTAACTACCGGGTTTAAAAAACATGTGAATATACATTCGTAGAAGGAAATAAATAATACGCACGACGACGTAGCATAACTGTTCCGCATTTTATTGATATTTTATTATCACGAGTCATGATCAAACATACACATAATGCACGGATCATCAGTGTTCCGATTAAGTATTAGATTATTACGAATTACGATAATTATAAGTTTACTACTACTACTTTTAGTATTAAGATTCTTTTGTTATTGATTAATAAAAGAAGTGACATGTAAAAATAAACCTTATTACAATAATTCAAAATTCTGTTTTAAACGTAATAAAAATCTGCTCTTTTCTCCGAGTCGGCCTGTGTGAATGGACCCTAAGCATTTTAATCAATTTTTGTAATGCAACATCGTTATCGCATTATTTATTATTATCGTCTTATTAATATTGTTACATAATATATTAATATTTAATTGCATATTATTGTGAGATAACAATGAATAACGGTCACTATTAAGTTTTATTATAATTCTTGCGGCATACTAATTTGTGTAATAAAGATCGTATGTATGTTTCGGCGTCATTGTACTTACATACATTATTGATAGCTTATAGGTCGAGGGATCAACGGGTTTATTACGAGTGCCAATATGGCCGAGTCAGAGGTCGCTAGTTGATACTTGTTTATTAAAAATATTAGATAAGGAAGTCATTACCTACTCTCTTGTGCCGCCATACATTGGCCCAAATGAGCATTGGCCAAACATAAACCTATATAGTTCAGTGTATCTTAAGTCGAATGATTCGAAATTTATTAGGTATTTCAATTGAGTAAAGATGTTTTATCTATGCTGTTAGCTATATTGGCATTAGTTGGCCCAGCGCGTGGAACTCGCCTTATACAAAATTTGTGTGGAGATGACTCATTGTCAAGTTCAATTCGTTACCAATTGTTTGTTCTAAAATAAAGTTTAACCTACAAGGAAGAAGGAAAATGAACATTATCCGTGTATGTTCAATAAAAATAATAATTTAAAGGCCGATTTTATTAATTTTTTTTTGGACACCTGTGATGAAGATAACAGTACCTACTATCAGTAAAACAAAGGTGTAATTGTATGAGTCATAAAAAAATAAAGTTTCTAGTGAGTACGATATTTGCCGTTTCAATCAAATTTAATTTTTTTATTTTTCCATAAATGCCTATCTCTTTCATAAAATCGATTGTCAATGATTTTGTGTCTAACAAAATTTTTTGCTGCAATGTTTTTTGTTTAAATTTATATAACCATCAAATCATCAAAGTGATGTCCACTGCTGGACATAGGTCTCACCTAGTTCCCGACACAGTGAGCGATATTTTATATAAATTATAAGAAAAAATAAAGTATAAAACAGTTTTTTTTTTCAGTTTTCCAAACAACCTTAGTGTGTATAATTTACAAATTAGCGTCTAGAAGAGTGTTTATTTATATGGCATATTATGATCTACGTACGAATTGTGAACTGAATATTGTTCTCTAAAGGTTCATACTATAATGTCTCAAAAATCAAGTAGTATCAAGTGGTAATTAACTAGTATCTGAAATTAAATTATGGATAATGTTGTTAAAAATATAGTCAAGGATTAACGTAGCGTGACGTGATACAATGCCTGCCTGAAAAGTTGTAGTATTGTTTTATGTAATGCAAACACAGCTTACATGACATATCACTTAAACCATATCCTTATTATATCGGAAAGGTGTTCTTGTGCCTATTCTATACATATACTTAGTATGTAGCATTTAGATTTATTTATTTACAAAAACCCTTAAAAAATTTAAATACATACCTATCTCAAACTGAATGAGATAATTGATAAATTATTTAAATAGTTGAATATTATAGTAGAACTATTTTGCTGAATTTCCCTTTCTATGCTTATGCTTATAAATTCTTTATTTAATAGAAAATAATTATGTTAATGTAAATAAATGAAAAGAGACTTGCAATGATTTCATAACTTAAAAAACAAAATAAATATAAAAAAAAGCTTTTGCAATGCCACGGCATATAAAACACAAATAATTCTGTTATAAATGTAATAAAAATAACAATCAGCGCATCATTTGTTAGTAACGTTTGCTACTTGCAATAAACGACTTACGGACTTGAGGAAAAACCCTCTTAAAACAATAAATACTAACATAAAACGTGCCACTCATTGTTCACTTGATTACACTGCTTATCAACTCTATATAATCTCTTAGAACTAGAACTTCTAGAATAAAACTATATTTATTTATTGTTACAACACAACGCTCGCATTAGTTTCGAGGTTGAGAGCACACTGGCGGGATCTTGAGATACGAATAAGGCAAATTTGAATATAGGACGACTTGACAACGTGTATTTATCTCCTTATTGTCATTGCAAATGTTATGTTAATTTTCTTTTACAATAAAGATTTTCCTCAACTGTGTTCCTTTAATACGTACTCCATTATAGTAGTTATCTTCATGGCATCGGCTCTTAAAATATAAATAGATTCTTTTCTTTATTAAGTAATGTATGACTCGAAATATAATGATTATAGAGAGAAACCTCAAAATTAGTAAAGTAGTAAATAGTTACAAGCACGTAAAGTTCTAGTCAATGTCCTTCAAAACTCGCAAACCAGCTGATTTTGTTTATATTTCTTTAGAATATTAATGTAAAGTTGAATATGAAACTACGATCAAAAGTATTGTATGTGTCGAAGAGTTAGTTAATGTTTACTGTGTTCACCACATTGTTGCAATGTCCTTGTGACAGTTTGTTCAGTGCATACTAGTGATGTGCCGGATATCCGAGGGAGAAGAAAGCTCCAGACCAGTATCTGTTACTACTTGGCGGATATTTTACGGATTAATGATCCGTCCTTCGATTCGATCCTTATTAATTTTCAATACATAGATAACATTCTATCAGAGGTGATTAGTTAGCAATGAAAAACGAGTAAATTCCATTAATATTATTTTTTATTTCTTAAAAATAATACAATAGAAAGACCCGGACAGCGTGAGTCAAAACGTGTCCTGTCAGTTGTCTACTAAGATTTTTAGAACATAACAGTGATAAACCTATGCATATTACATAAATGGCTTGATGCTGTATTTTTAACCGACTTCATATTTCAAACTACCTGTCGATCCAGAGAATAAGTTCAAGCAAAAAAAGCAAACTATAACTGTACTCGTAGTATTTGATAACTATACTTATTTGTTTATTTCTTGTTAATAGAATGGTGAATGGCAAGGATCCGGGCGCGGAGCAAACGTCGCTGGTACGGCGCGGAGAAAACAGAGTTTTCCCGCTCGCGCGCAACCTATCGTACCACTGGACCTACCTGTGACCAACCCACAATGGGCACAAGCTGCGTCTGAAAACGTACGCTATATATTATCTGTTTATACTTTTTGTTATAAATACTAATGATAAAATCTCTATCACGTCTGAATGTTTGACACCTACCAATTTATTAATGTCTGAATTTTCTGGTTGCTTGGGTGTCGTATGTAAGTTATAGTAATATTCAATTATTAGTTTATGCACTGCACATAAGATTTAAATTAGCTTGTCCAAGATAAACTGGTTATCTGTTGTATTCTGCGATATTTTTTAGAATATACCTTTCGAACCTAAGAACTATTAGTAAATCTATTTGTATGAAGCAGCAGGAGCCATCAGAGGCGTCGTCAACGGGTGGAAGCGGGACGCGGAGCGGTGGGGGCGGGGCAGGAGGCGGGGCCCCGCGCGTGGAGCTATCGTGCAGCAACTGCGGCACGCACACGACGACGATCTGGCGGCGCGACGCGCGCGGCGAGATGGTGTGCAACGCGTGCGGCCTGTACTTCAAGCTGCACGGAGTACCGCGCCCCACCGCCATGCGCCGCGACACCATACACACGCGCCGCCGCCGGCCCCGACACGACGCCAAGCACAGCAAGACCAGTTAGTACTTTGATTCACAAAGTCCGAGTGATGGCCATCCCCACTCAGACTTTGAGTTTTAGCCATGCCTAAATGTGTGTTGCCTCGTATTGCCTTCAAATTCTATTTCTTTGATAATAAACCCCCTTGATGCTGTACTAGAAAATAATAATATTGTTTTTAACTGCCCCTGTCTTATATGACCATCAAATCGACACATGCAAATTTAATCTTGTTACTACTATTTGACGCATTTCTATTTTCTGCCTTTCTTATTTATCACGGTTAATGGGTTATTAAGTATTTTAAATATAACAGGACATTTTCGCAACCTTTACATTCATCATCATCATTATATTTACAATCCACATATGTCTAAATTTTAGTAAATATATCTGTTTTATTCAATCTCGAAAGATGAATCCCAAATTAATCAAAATTATTATGAAATGCAGCGGGGAAAACAGGCGCTCAATAGGTAAATAAAGTATAAATTTATATTTAGTATAATTTTATAAGATTAATAAAATGAATTGGATTTTATTGATATTTTCTCGTTTGACATTATCGATATTTTAACATCGTAACATCGAGTTGACTCGTTGTTACGATCCTTGACTTGCGCCTCAGAGCGAGTCGCGTAACAGAGATGCCACACGGGTGTTGCCGGTGCGTTACTTAGAGACTGAATGCCACGTGAGCGCCGCGATGTCGATGCGTCCGTGTCTTGCGATATTATTGAAAATACCACGTTGCCGCTTCATCTTCCGGCCTCTTGTCCATTTGGCACGCAATACGTCCCGGCAACGTCTGTGTGGCATCTAGATTACGGAGACAAAAAATCTAACAAAGCCTTAAGTGACCATGATCGGCGAAATACGATCGAAACATCGGGCAATTTAATAAGGTTTACTATTCCTTAAAATATAATACGTGACGTAGATCCGTTTTATAATATTTAATTATGCCTGCTAGTGGTGAAAGTTTTAAAGATTTTAGTTTAAGTGCTGTTGTATTTGTTTTTAGAATCTCGACGTAGCGGTGGCAGTGGCGGCGGTGGTGGTGGCGGTGGGTGCGGCGGCGCGGCTGACGTGACGGCGGCGGAGGGCGCGGGGTCGGGGGGCGAGGGCGCGGAGGAGGCCGTGCTGGCGGCGCTGCGGCGCCAGCTGCAGCCGCACCTGCTCGCCGCGCTACATGCGCACAACACGCGCACCATCCGCCCGCACCGCCAACAGGTAACACTCATAGCTAGTCGACGAGCTGCTTGATAACATATTTGAGACCAAAGTTTTGATTAAAACGGGTATACAGAGAGAAAATCCTTATACTAACCCGTCTGGCCAGTGTTGTATAGTAGGCTAAATTCCCTTCATGTTCTTCGGAGGAGACCCGTGCCCAGCAGTGGGACGTTTGCTGGTTGGAATGATGAAATAAAAAAATCTAATTCGGCAAAATCATTATAAAACTGCTAAAAACTCATACATATAAAGAACTCGTGTGATACGCCGGATAAAAAGGACTCAAGCGCACAAAGAAACTGGGGCTCTCGTGTCGCATAAAAGAGCTCGTAGAGTCCTCTAGTTTTGGAGTGCTGTTATAATGAATCCCCACGCCCACTTTTTCCACAGTCCCCTTCTTTTTCCTTTACGGTTAGTAGGGGCTTGGTTGTGTTTTTTAGACTTATCATCAGGTCTGGACATGCTCGTCTGCCACGTCGAGGGGGGGGTGACAATTTATAATACTCTCGGAGCGTTTATTTCCGAAAATATTCATCAAAATCATAAAACACTTTCTTAGAAAACTTAAAGATCTGTCGAAATCTGCCACTGGTAAACAATAGCTGAAAAAAAATTCAGCTTTTTTTACATAAATGTTTAAATTTAACTACCAAACCTAGTATCGGCTCACACAAGACACCTATTCTTAAAATTGTATCAATATACATCGAGTAGTTTTTGAGTAAAATGCCTGTGACATACGGACGGACGGACATGACGAAATTATAAGGATTCCGTTTTTGCCAATTTGGCTACGGAACCCTAAATAAGATATTTTGCTACACACTTCTTATCTAGCATAACTTTAGTCTGATACTTGTTGTATAAGATTATTATTACAATTTACATTAAGATTACAAGACATCATTATCATTACAGATGGGTCACTCACAAGAATACGACGAAGCGCCTCTAAATCTTGTCGCGTCTCACGTGGCCGCCGCCGAGGAGACGCACTGATCCCACACTGTGATACCGACACACGACACACGCTCCCAGACCATCCCGGCCACCGTCACGGTACTGCACCAACATTCACATATACCATTGATTCCCCTCGCTATAGTCTGTTTATCCCTACGTGTCTTAATTAGTAAACAATCTTGGAACGGCGATGGCGTTCTATTTTTAATTGATATTTAAAATTATAAAAACATCTGTTACCCATTTTACATATTTATCATTATTAACTCAATTCTATTTGTGGGACTAGTATTTTATATTTCTAAAACAGTTATTAAAATTAAGAGATTACCAAGATTGTTTAATAAATAAGAAAAATAAAGTTAAACAGTGTTAAACGTTTTAAACATAACCTATTGCATGTATTACCGTTTCAAATAGCTTCATCTAAATATACCATACACGTACACGTATACGTATACGTACATACGTATAATATTAGCTATTTTATAAAAGTGTACATGAAATTATATTGATATTTAAAGATGAACGATGACGTCACATAATGCCCTAGTTTGGGTGAAACTTTATATCAATCAACTTTATTAGCCAGTTTGTTGAACTTGTCATGACGCGAATTATAAAGTAGCTTGTATATTGTAAATGCTAAAGTGTTTCGGCGATTGTTTCTGTATATAGACGTCGGAACACATCGCAAATGTTAAACTATATTATTACGATACATGCAATAATAATTACATTCATTATATAACATAGTATCTACTAAATATACATAAAATATATAATATAATTATAGTGATAGTTGAGGCCAGTGTTTGAAGACAATAGTGGAAAAGTAACATTTAAATAGTTCATTTATTTTCTCCGGTCGTCAACAATACCGTCATATATTAATTCTTTTTAAGGAACCATATAATATTTGAAATAGAATCTCACTTTGCAAATATTTATATTTTGTTCAAAAAACGACCGGCGGAACAGAATGACGGCTCGTGAAACTCTAATATAAGAAGGTCGACCGACCACCACTCAGTATCTTTTTTATTAGACATAACCAGTATTTACAATTCGATTTTAATTGTTAAAAAAACCGGTTGACCGACTTATATGTTCAATGCAATAATCAAAGGAAATCTTCAGGGAAATCTGAACGATACAAAAAGCAGGGCATTACGCATTGACTTGGTTATATGGTAGCGGGAAACAAACATTCATTAATTAGTGCCTATTTAATGTCTAAAAAGAAAGGAAATGGTACCACTGTGGATGATATGTATAAAAATTTCCGTGTGTACATATGTTTTTGATGTGATATGTATGATTGTACTCATGCATGTGTAAGAATTGTGCAATTAGTTTTGAATGCAAGGACACTAGCTATTGCCGTTTGAGCTACACATAAATGGCGAAACAAAAATATCATCAATTTGTTTCAAAATAATTTGTAAACTTACGTATACGCATTATTATACGCAATAACCGTATACGTATACGCAAATCGACTATATTCTGAGAGATTTTCGGATGTTCTAAGTATCTGATAGGATCAGTAGATTCTGGGCTTGTTACAGTACAGTGTGATAAACTGTCCGAAATATAAATTACAGATAATGTAAAATATGGCAAAACCTGTAAACTAAGTTTCAAATAAATACATTTAAATGCCAGTGGTGAAAAAGTGGCCTCAATGTATTATTGTGATGGGTATTAACACAGTAGCTAGTGTCTTTGATCTCATTTGAGACAGCTTAGGAGATATCAAGTGATGTTCCTAGCTGTTCAAAATATGTATTCGCGTTTGTGCGATATAAATTGTACACGCGTAAATTTCGATCTGTAATTATAATCTCAAAAAGATAATGACACTATGATATCGGGTTTTTATTATTAATAAGCCTTGCCTTAGAATGCTCTCTTGATATTATTGAAATTATATTTACGGTTACCTACTGCAGGACGCAAGTATTCTTTTAGTTATAGGTCATATTGTAAATGTTATTATTTACGTAGTAGTTGTAATGCTTAAATTCAGTAAATTATAAGTGTCTAATTTATTTCCCATTTCGGTCAGTATTTACAATGTAAGTATTTTTTTTATTTCTCTCTAGTATTTTCCCTTAGTTAAGATAGCGAGATGAGATGAAGCAATAATAAGCATTCTAGACTATAAATGAATCTCCATACGATATAAACGTAGATTTGATGATTTCAAATGGCATTAATGTTTTCTATTGTCAGAATAAATAATACATTTATTTAAAATGCTTTTCTGCGTATAGTGTTAATAATGTAACACGGTTTTACCAAAACTTACTCAGGTACCAATAGCGTCTTTACATTTTTAAACACATACTAACATTATATATTTACCTACTTACATTTTCCATGGTTTTTGCCTTTTCCATAAATATAAGCAATAAAATCCAGTAATTTTGGCATTATTAAAAATAGATATAATAAATGTGTACGTGGTAGGGAAAGGATTTATTTAGATAAATAATATTTCAATCTATATAATTTGTATTGGGCATTTTGATCACTAAGCGATAGAACAAATGAGTATCAGTTATGTCGTGTTATTATTGAGTAAAGTGTACCAGATTCACCTCATGATGGTCAGTGTTTTGTGTTTATTTATAGCAGAAAGCATTTACGTTGTACTGTACCTAGAACTGGGCTGTTATGTTATTGCTTCCATTCGACTTATTTAGCTGTGAACTCTGTCACCGTCCTTTACTTGACGTCTCTACTTAATTTAGTATTAGTTCGTTTTATTATCGAAACCCCTCGGGCCAGTAAAATACAGCAGTCTTTGAGACATTGTGATAATACTTAGCTAGACAAAACTCGGCTGTAGCGAAGCCGGTACTCTGTACGTGTGATTCTGTTGCAGCTAACTCCTTCAACGTTTACGTCAAGCTTATCGTATTTAAAAAGCTTTAAAATTTGAGATTATTTATTTGTTCTTATTGGGATCACTGTATAGTTGTCGATGTATTGTGTACCGTTTATTGCTTATTAATTCCGAGTAGCAATCTACCTTGACAATAAAACTTTCGTGAACGTATATAGTGGACTATAATGTAATGTACGTAAATTCTAAAATTATTTCGCTCTCTACTCAAGTTTAGCTCTCTGTGTGATGATATTATATCGAAATTTAAAGAAGATTTATCAATGATAATTAATTTATTAACATGATATAGTAACTAGGGCGTGTTTATTTTTCTAAGAGTATATCTTTGATCGAATTTTAATCTTGAAATTAATTTAAATTATAGCCGTGAGTGGCGGCTCGCGTCTGTAGAGATCTGAATTAAGTCTTTGTGTTGTGTTTTAGGAATTACTTTAACGTATTGCAAAAACGTTGATACTCATAGTTACGAGATTATGCACAGGGTTGTATTGACGCATATTGTAATATGAAGAGTCATCGTCATAAAATGATTAGCAAACCTACGTCGCGTGGTAGGAGACTTGCAGTTGGTGTACTTACAGGAGAGTGCAGTCGTAGGGACCTGTAGTAGTCCTCGCCCGCCTGGGCGTTAGAACAGTTCTAAATCTCCACTAATATTGCTGCTCGCAGTAATGATACAGTATTATTTTATTGAACTCTACTCTGTACATTTGTATTAGGTTTATTATTTTTTTGTATTTTTATAGTTTTTATATAGTTTGACTTCCGAATTTAAATTCCTAATTGTAGTTGTCGATAGCGAATATTTGCGCAATGTTTTCACTCGAACATCGTTTCTTTATTGGAACTCTGTAATTTTCGTCTCAAAATGATACAAACATGCATACAGCTAAGATATAGATCTTCCAATTTGGTTATTTATTATTATGTTAGGTTAATTTATGGATATATTGGTATTAAGAGTTGATGAACAATGTATATCGTCATTTAGTTACTAACAAACCGGTTGTGTTGTGTGTGCTTACGCTCTAACAAGCATGTGTTTGTGATTTTGTTTTTATTATCACGTCTGACACAGATGCAGACAGTACCAATACTGTTGTGTATTATTATAATTTATGCTGGAATATGGCTTAGTATTCATATCCAACAAATTCCATTCGACATTGTATGTAAAATCATTTTTCGAAGATTAAAGACTGACGAGACCTTTCATAACGTCTTCTGTTTTGTAATATCTGTACGCGCTATACGTATTTCACTCGAGTTATATTCGAAAAATGATAAGTGTAAAGTATTTTATTCATTGTGATATATTTTGTTTGAGAATGTAGATGTGTGTTTCCAAAAGCAATAACATTGTGATATGAGGTGATGAGCAATGATTGTGTATGTAACGAAACAGAAAAATTTTAATATAGAATTCAATTTCGTCAATTATATTATTATGCGCTGGACGATCTCACTCACAAATGTTATACGTAGTAGTTTTGAGTAAAATAACGTAACGATAAGCAATATAATAACGAAAAGCAATAGACCGTTCGGTCGCCTTAGCCTTATACTCCTGGTAAATAATTTAGGTATATAAATTAAGATATTAAATGTTGTATTTGCGTAGATAATGTTAGTTGGATCGTCCAGCGGCAACACATTGATACGGATAAGCTTGTTTCTTGTATAACTTGACGTAGCTATGTGTAAGTGAATTTAACCTTACATTGTCTGCAGATCATGTTACAGTAAAGATGTATTAATATGATGTAAGCAATACTTTCCAATATAGAAAGCTTGAAGGACCATTCGTTGTTGTTGTCAAATTACTTAACTGTATTAGTAAGTTTCAGCATAAATTATCCGTTTTGAGATTGTTTAGTATGAACTCGTGGCCGGAATACTCATTGTGAAAACATTAGTTATTGTTGTATAGATGATAAATAATGTGACTTACGCAGGGATGGATACTTAAATTATTAAAGTTTTAACTGATATATTGGCTATGTAGTGAGTAGAATATTTTTTTACAAATAAATTATAGCAGCTATGTTATTGTTTTATTATACCAATTAATATTTATCACCCATTTTTGCAACAGTCATATTTACCTAAATAAAATAAGTATTTTTTACTCCAAGATGGTGGCAGCCAAACTTACGGACAATTCATACTAGCACAGAGTGGAAACGAATCGAAGCGTCAATCTAAAACTTGACGATGAATGATAAAAAAGATGACGTGCGAATTCGTGCGCTTTCGACGGAATTCGCGCATCTGAAATCGACCAACGCTGATTGGTGCGTGCGCACCCAAAAGCGCCTGTAAGTGAATCAACACGTCGTCTCTCACTACATAAATGTAAATTCACGCGAATACCCGCCTTCCTCGCTTTAATTGTAAAGAATTGGACGCTTCGATGCGCTTTAACTTTGCTCTAGTATGAATTGACAATTACGGTCCGCCAGATGGTAGGCTATAATAATGTATAGACGACGCCCGCAGCACCAGGAGCATCACCTTTAAAAACCTGTAAAAGAAATCAATTTTGTCACTAGGTACTCTTGTGTGGATGTGTAAGTATTGAAACGATATTCTTCCGAGCACTTTTTTTCACTTTGATCTATTGTGTGCGATTTACGTACATCGAAAACCTCTAGCCATAATGGCACTGAAATCGGCATTCAAAAATATGTTTTCGTAATTAACTTAGGTCAACCCGATCGAACGATAAGTGTTACAATTAAAATATGTGCTAAAATGATGAAATACATCCTTCGCTTCTTCAACGTCTATCAATCTTTTCATACATATTCGACGGTTTAAGCTACTCCTGATCTTATTTAAAAATCAAACTAGAATATACTTATTAAAATATTGTATTTAAAATCTAAGTAACAGTGATTATGGGTCGTTTGACCGCATGTCTCGTCCGTCGGCGCTTGTCCTTGGCGCGCCGTTCTGTAGTCGCATCTCTAAACAGCTGTTCAGTGTCAGTCGCTTCTACATCACGACGGAGCCAATGTAGTGCGTGCACGTTGAACCCCACCATGTCCTACAGTATTAGAAAAAAAACATTTTAGTACAGGTATTAGATCCTACGATTTTCTGTCACATAAATAGGACTCAATTTTGTTTTGAATTTATTATCCAAATATTGATTTAATTTTCTAAAACACAGAAGCAATTTTATCTTGTTATTATTACGTACTTGTTATTGTTATTGACACTTCGTAGACAATATGCCTTGAGATTTTTTTTCTTCTTCTCGATTTTTTTAAGCGCGGCGACTGAGTCAAGAAATTCCGTAACGAAAATAAACCTAACACCCCCCCACCGACCGGCACAGCGGTACGGCGTTGAAAGCCGTGCATGTCTAACGTCGTTTCAGTTCGGCAGACTTCGGCACGGTGTTTGTGTGCGTGCGACTAGACGTATGCGTGTACACTGTACGAAGCTCGCACGGATCGAGACGAGCTGCTCCGAAATCGGACGAATACGTAAGCAGCTGTTTGTGAGAAAGTAAATAAAAATATTATGCAATTATAATATAAAAATATTATAATTGCATAAGTTGATAAAAAATGCTATGCAATAGCTTTATCGCGGCAGTCCCCGAGTGCCACACGTATTTTTGTCATTTACACATATCACCCACCCTCAGAGAAAAAGTGTTGTAAGATGATTAATTCCATTTCACAATTATCAACCTTAATGCTATCAATAGAAGATAGACATCGCTGAACAGACTCATTTTCACTTATCGCATTTTTTATATAAATACGATATGCACGTTACATAGGTACACGTATACGTATTTTAATTGTTTAGGTGTACTTACACGTAATTCATTTAATCTCATGCTCGCTTTAGCCTGTATCTGAATCATATGTTTCAGCAACGCCTGGTTCGCAACTAGCGGTGCATGGTGGATCTTCAGTAGAAATATCGCCAGTCGACAGAATAGTTCGGCGTTATCGCCTCGGTCCAATAACTTCGGTAACATCTTTACTATGTCACATGCTATGCTGAATGGTATTAGAAGTAAGGCCTCTTCTAGATCACTGTAAATGAATTGATTAGTAATTAACAAGGGTTTATCGTACATTTTTGTATAAGTACTTGGGACGTGTTTAATACGGCCAGGTAAATTATAGATCCATGGGGTTTCAAATTATAATTTTGTGTCATTGACATATCAAAATGGTAAAATGTTTGCCAATATATGTACCTACATATAAGTACCAAAACTGAAACTAGATTTCATAACATCATTTGAATTGGCAAACAATTTAAATCTCGTTTACACATCTTAAAAAAAAATCTTAATAAATTATAAGGTGACAAAGAGGAAGAGAAAGAATAGTAATGAAAAAATAGTATTTAAATCATAAATATTAAAAAAATAGAATAATATACATACCTTGAACGTATTCTTTTAATAGTTTCGACGAAGAAGTCCTCGGGTGTAGCGCAGTTATACGCGGCCATCAGTATCGGTGGCTGTACCGGCTGTCCGCGCGCTTCGGTCAACTCGCGCTTATACTCCGCACCCACCGACAGACATTCCATTATCGAGTCTGCCTGAATATAAAAAAACAATAAATGTCAACATTATTTTAATAACATAATTATTTTTTTTATGCTCACTTTATTTTATAAAGAATTCCATAATCATGTTTTATCATTGGAAGACTTAGTGGCTTCACCTTTATACAGAGTGTATACGACGATACGACATTAAATGATAAGGCAGCCAGTGTTAACCCTTAAAAACATATGCTAATACAAATTATAAAAAAAAATATACACATTATTTAAAGTCGAAAAATTTAAGTATATAAAACTACACATTATTTTTTTTTCATGACGTTTTCGACATGGCGACTACAAAAGTGCGGAACAGAGTAAGAGATAAGATAATATGAAAGAGTCAGAGATATTTAAATGAATTGAATGACGTAATGACAACATACAATCAACGTAAATACCTACAGGGTGTTTAAAACTGTGAAAAACTGTGACATAATGAAAGTATATTTGCGTCTAAATTATTGAAAATTTCTATTTAATTTTATGTAAAGCCTTCTAACATCACATGCTACACGTGGTTTCATTTAATGTCGTATCGTCGTATACACCCTGTATATGCATATTTACTAATTTGTATTTCATTAAATACAAATAATTAAATATATACGAATATACTTACAGATTTCTCAGCTCCGATAGTCTTCTTTGTTGGCATATTTAGACCGGGCAGTCCGGGTACTGGCGCCTGTAAAAATGAGATTAATTGCATTATTATCACCTGATATGATGATGATGATTATCCCCTTATTATCTTCTATTGCTTTTTGCCCCGAAAATAGAAACTAATGTAGCATCTAAGTAAATGATCTCTAAATACATACATGTGTATCCCCGGTAGCAAGTCCTTCTTCCTGTTCGTCAGTATCCCCGAGAACGAGCGGCTCGTCACTGCGTGTGATTAGACGCAGCGCACGGTCCCCACCACAAGAGACAGCGTGCAATCCGCCTGCGCCCACGCATACACCCCAACACTCGCCGGCGTGACCCTGACCAACACACAAGTTATTACTTCATGCCGTTGAAAAAAACAAATACAATCGAATTGACAACCTCGCCCTTTTTTTAATTCGGTTAAAGAGAGGTAGACCACAGCGGGTTCCCCCGCTAAAACTGAACTGCTCGTTCGCCTCCGCCCTACAGATGACCGCGGCTATTATAACATTAGTGTTGTGTTCCTGCTAGTTAAGAGGTATCCAAAACTCATTGAGGAGGGAAGTGGTTGTGAAGAGTCGTAACCGCTAACCATGAGGTGGGCCGTAAGCTTGTTACCACCATTGTGGTATAACAGAATATTAAAGATTCATGCAACCCGGAGACTGAATTATGCCCAGATCCAGATTTTGCAGAAATAAATGCGGCAGGTAAAATGTGTATATAATACGCCCTTGCCCTACTCTTTGAGGAAATCAGGCGTGATGCTATGAAAATTAATTGAAGTTATTCACCATATCTAAATTGCGCAAGAACTGTGTTAATTAAAGCCTTCGATTGAGTTGGAACACAATATTTTTTTCAAAAATAATTGATTTAACACGTTGAGAGATGCTGCGATGGAATTAATTACATATTCCTTGTTAATATTAATAAAATATCATACGAAACATCTCAGAAAAAACCTTTTACTTGTAGGCTTTAGCAGATGTAGCTATAGGCGTACTACAGGGGTCTATTTTGATCCTAATCTCTTTCGTTACACTCAAACTCATTACAAATATTAAACAAAAACTCACATTTAAAGTAATAATATTGTCATAGCTGTCAGCATCCCACTGCTTGACTTTCCCATCCTTAGACGCAGTGAAGAAATAGTGCGTGCTTGGAACAAACTGTAGTGCTGTCACAGAATCGTTGTGGGCAAATATTGACTTGTGACAGTCGCCAAAGTCCATGCCCCAGATCTTGACGTTGCGGTCGGCGGAGCCCGTCGCTATGATGTTCGAATCGTAGCTGATGTCTAAGCATAGCACGGGTAGTTTGTGTCCATATAATGACAAGTAGAACTGTGGACAAATGGTCTATAGAATTAAGGGCAATACGCAATAAGAACATTGAATCTTGTCTCAGAAATTCGAAATTTTGAACGGATTACTTGAGAGGACATATCGATATTCAAAGCAGCAATAGTTAACTACAGCAATATCGAATGAGAGACGTGGAAAACTTAATATCATACCGGGATAAGGGAGCCTGTACAAACCAGAAGATGGGTAAGAAAAGTCTTTGACTGCCGCACTCGTAAACGTCAATTAGCAGTAATCTGTCATTAACACAATTTTTCGGTATCGAAGTATCGACTTAAGTATTACACGTTTTTACTAAATAAACTTTAAAGTTAAGTAATGTCTCAAATTATTAGTTACCTTAAAAGTATCTAAGAAGAAAATCTTCACAGTAGAATCTAACAAAGCTACTGCGATGAACTTATTGTTTGGACTTATTTTGACTGCTAACACTGATTCTTCCAATTCTAATGTCCTTGTATGCAGAAGTGATAGCACCTGAAACAGTATTCATTTATTATTCTACATATTTATAAAACTAAAATTGTTTTAACTGAACTTTTTGATAACAAATTTATTTTATACTAACCTTGGCTTTAGATTCGCCTGTTGGATCTTCTATGAGTTCGAATGACCATAACTTGACTGTTTTATCGCCACCACCGGAGAAGCAGCCTCGCTAAATAAATAAAAACATAAGGGATCCTCTTAATTTATATTGTATGGTTACATTTTTTATCAACCGTGTTCTTTACAGTCTTTAAAATTCTAATTATTTTTCATCCCATTTATCAACATCTCCTATTTATCATATCTCGCCAAAATTCAAATTGGCGCTAAACAGAAAATATTTTACCGTAAATTACTTTGTTTGTGTCTGTGAGGCAAAGTTATCACCACCTGGTGCCCTGAGACAGCAAGGGGGGCGGCGTGGCAGACCACGAAAAGACGGCGTGATGAATTGAAGAAAACAACTACAGAGACTAGGCGAAGAAACAGTTGGATGAAATGGGCTAACAGTTACAGTAATTAGTAGTTTATGACATCACTAACCATATCAGGAGTAAGCCCAACAGTAGAACACTCAGCGGTGTGCGCGGGTACTTGCTCCAACACTCGTCCGGCCGCCACATCTACCAGTAGTAATGAACCGTCCGCACACCCCACTAGCGCGTGACGATCGCCCGGAGCGAAGCATATACTGCACGGACGACCACAGGGTACTGGGATCGTACGGAGACAGGTTTGTGTTGCCCTAAGAAATAATAAGTAATAAAAAATCGACCATGTTTTCAGCTAAAAGCTATAGCTATAAATGCTATTGTTACAGTAGGCCTTACCTACTCCACAGTTTGATAGAATCAGCCGATGCAGACAATATAGCAAGATTATCCGAACTGATGGCAACACATCGAGGTTCTTTTTGATGTCCTGGTTGTGTTACTTGTTTCAAACATTGAACTGAAACAAATGAATGTACAAAATGAGTGTTAAAAACTAGGTTAAGAGCATGTCGGACCATGCTCAATGTAGGGTTCCGCTCGCAGCAAAAGAGCGTATCTTCAAAGCACTTACGTCTTTTTGTTGAGAAGCGAAATTTTTCGGCAATAACAAAAAAAAATTACAAGAGATTTCAATTTAATGTCTTATGAATTACCTTCATTTCCTTCACCAATCCTCAAGCTGTGTAGCTGAACTGTATTATTGCCTAATGTGACGCCTACACGTAGTTCACCCGTAGTACCCAACAGTAGAGTAGTGGACTTAAGCTTCGCGTCTAACTTTATAGACGAAAGTCGCTTGACTTCGTCTGTTAAAGTAAGCAGTTCAGGTACTTCTGTTGTTTCGGCGTCAACTTCTCCGGCTTCCTTTAATTTGCTAAAAAAAAACAGAAATTAAACTACTATTTTTATTCACTAGATAACTTATGCCTACAACCAGGACATTTCGTTCGTATAAAATTTTATGCACACATATACAAGGCATTCTCTACCAGTCAACCACAATAATGTTGAGAAAATCGAAGTTGGTGCAAAAAGTCTCTAATACTGTACCCTTGCAATCAGCAAGACCATAAACGAAAACAATAAAAAAAAAGAAAAATAAATAAAGTACGACTTGCAACGAAATAATTATACTTACGCTAATTTCTTTCTTTGCTTTTTTATACGTTTATCCATTCTTGTTTTCGCTTCGTCATCCGAGCAGAAGGAGAACAATTCCAAGAGAGAATCTGTTCCGTAACACGCAAGTACACTTTGTCCGGGGTCTGTCGCTAGTCCTACAACGCGGCCTTTACCACCACGTACTAGTGTTCCGACCTGGTGACACTGCAGTACCTGCAAGCAATATGTTTTATTATTTTATCTGCAATTAGCAGCCAGATCCAGCGTCTCGTTTTTTTTTTTACGCGTTCTGAAAACTGTTTCTAAATCCATTTAGTATTTTTTTGAGTACCTTGTACTTTTTGTTATACTAGTTTATTAAGCCGCCAAGCTGAAGTAGGACTAAGCTAGCCAAGTCTCCCATAAGTGGTGTAAGTAAGTCCCGTAAATAAAAAACCACAATAACAAATATCAACAAGACTGGAACACTTCAGCCACTGATAGAAAAGTGTGGAAGTCATGGGAGGCCCTTGGGCAGCAGTGAGATGAAGTAAGCTAACTGTAACAATACTTACAGAGGAATCCTCGAGATTATCAGTCTCTTCCAGTTTGACAATTTCTAGTTGTCTTGCCAGTTTCTCTTCATCCTTAGTATCTGCAGTCCAATTTAGTTTCCACACACGCAGCTCTTGGTCCATACTACCAGTAACTAAATATCTTTCTTCTTTTAATAATACTGCTGACCATACCTATGATAAGTTTGAAATGAAATGAAATGAAATGAAATCTCGTTTATTCATCTAGGTTACAAGGTAACACTTATGAAAGTCACAAGAATGTAACAGGTTATCCAAAAGTAGTGTCAGCAAATTTGCCTACGACCAGTTCGCCCAGACCAGTTTTTAATAAAAGTAACATAATTTGGTAGGTTATTATTGAATCTATTCCAATTTGGACAGCCTCTAGTTGCATTATGACTCTAAATAAAAAAATATTGTTAAATCCTAAAAATGTTAACACTGGTTCATATTTATTGTATGCAACTAGTTGAATTGTAGTTCCAATTATATTTGTCGCTATGTCTAACAGTAGGTTGTAATTAGGCTGATGATTATTTAATTGAATCTGTTGCTTGGTGTATATATGGTTGGTTGGTGTATGTATGTATAAGCTATCCATACAAAAGATTATTATTTATCAATAGTCCATGACAAAACATATTTTACAAAGTAAGAACATCCATTAAAATCACAGTAATGAGAAGTAGTATTGTGTATCACAACATACCTCCATTTGATGTCCTCCTAAAGTCTTGAAGCAATGTTTGGTCTCAATGTCCCAAAACTTTACAAAGGTGTCCTTTGAAGAGCTTACAACACAATTCTTTCCATTGATGAATAGAACACTAGTTATCACTCCCTTATGTCCACTGAACCGAGCTATACCAGTTTCAGACACTACATCCCAAAGGATTACTTCTGTGTCCTGTAAATTTTAGATTCATTATTATTATATTATTATATGCATATAATAACTTTAATACCATGCAGCAGTATAATAACTTTAAAACAATTTGACTGTCACTGTGACACACACAGATATGGCCACTAACATCACTGTGCCCACTGATGTGTTTCATTTCAGATGTACACAAGACAAGTATTTGTATTATATATAATTTTTTTTTTTAGTCAGAGTGTATTTTGTGTCTCTAAATTGTATATTTGTAAAGTGCAACACAGGGCTGCTGCCAAGTGTGGGCATTGTCTTTAATAGACAATGCCCACACTTGACATTGTATATTAATATATATGTACATGCAGCAGTTTTGACACTATCTAATGGTTGTTTAACATATAGACTTGAAGTAAAATAAGTATTTTTTAAGTATTCAGCACAAAAAAAAGAAATATTTTAAATGTTTGATAACTATTCAAAACTATGCTAACCTTAGCCCCAGATACCAAGCGATGTCCTTGCTCATCATACTGCAGACATGTGATCGCAGACTTATGACCAGCAAACACACACACCACATCATTGTTGGTCAACTCAAATACATTGATGTTTCCATCTACATAGCCCACTGCTACATGATGGCCGGAAGGACTCGCCGCTATCTGAGATATTACTACATTCTCACCAGGAAGCACTTGGGCCTGAGAAAAATAATCTTCATTTCAATGAGTTGGCTAAATTGCCAAAAAAGGCACATGTATATTTATGCAGTCTTTAATCTGTATTTAACAAATATTTGAAATATTTTTTTTACCTTTTCGCCAAGTCTCATATCCCAAATAATAACATGTTCACATGCTCCAACTGCAATGTATCTGCCGCTTACTCCATTCAACGACACATGAGTACTGTTACAATCTCCACTAGCTATTACGTTAAAGGTTCCACTCGGGACATAACGTAAATATTGTTTGGTAAGACCCATTTTAAATTAATTTCTGTAATAATATAACCTCAAATCAAAACATCACATTGGTTTGTTATGACAGCAATGATAATAATGATTATGTATGACAGTGACAGTTCGAGAAACCACTGATCTGTATATACCTCTGGACTGCCCCTGGCTTGCTCTATTGCTGAGACTTGGCTTACCCCGAGTCTTAGCTTCCGTGTCCCACACTACAATATCCTTAGGTGTGACAGATCCGACGGATACGGAGGATCTGCACTCCTAATTAATAACCTTATCCCATTCCTCCCTTTACCCCTCCCTCCATTCCGGGGTGATATTAGTGTTACTGCTGGAAGGGTTGATGGTATCACGGTGTTCTCAATCTACATTGCACATACCCATCAGGACTTCTTAGTTTCTCTTAGGAACATTTTAACTAATGTTACAGGTCCGTTACTGGTTATGGGTGACTTTAACTGCCACCATTTCAGGTGGGGTTCAGAACGCTGTGATGCCTTTGGCATTGGCTTGGTTGATGTCTTGGATGACCTAAATCTTTGTATTTTAAATAACGGATGTCCAACCCGTCGGTCCCCCCCAGGACAACATAAAAGCTGTGTCGACCTTACATTCTGTTCGGTAGACTTGGCTGCGTCTATGCATTGGGAATGCACAACTCTGACTCATGGCAGTGATCATTACCCTATTGTTATATCTTTGGCCAATCCCATTATTTTAGTTAAGCCCTTACCTCCACTGCTGAAGTATAATCTGTCCAAGCCTGATTGGTCTGGGTTTGCTTTAGCACTGGAGGCTAAAATTAAAGACCTTCCAAATTTAAATTCTGTTTCTTTGATTACTCATGATCACAACCATGTTAAGAGCTGCTACGAGGGTTTTGTTAATTCTGTCATGTCTAGTGCTGATTCCTGCTTCCCTTTAAAAAATACTGCTCGCGGTAAGATTCCTTCCCCGCCATGGTGGGATCACGAATGCTCAGCGGCCATTAGGGAACGGAAAGAGGCAGAAAGACTTTACAACTCGGATATGAACATACAAAACCTTCTAGCATATAGACAAGTCTATGCAAGATCCAAACGGCTTCTCCGTAAGAAAAAACGTCAAGGTTGGCTCTCATTCTGTACTTCTCTATCCCCCTCTACTCCGGTATCTACGGTGTGGAGACATATTAACAGATTTAGACGAGGTTGTTCTCCTTCAATTTCCTCTCCTCTAACTAAGGAAATATCTGAACAGTTTTTTGACAAATTAGCCCCTCCCTATGTGCCATTTCAATCAGAACTGCCGGACTTCCCTCTGGTCACATCAGAGGATCCCTTCGATGTGCCATTCTCTCTTGAGGAACTGAGTGTGGTACTCAATCATGTCCGGGATTCAGCCCCTGGTATTGATGGCCTACCATATTCTTTTATTACCCATTCTGGTGAAATGGCTCATAAATATTTCCTAAATATTGTAAACCACTGTTTCCTTTTTGGATGGATTCCGGATCAGTGGAAAACACAAATTATTATCCCCTTGTTGAAGCCAGGCAAACTTGCAGATGACCCGAATGGACTTAGACCTATTGCTTTGTCGTCAGTCCTGGCCAAACTTCTGGAACACCTGATTAAAAATCGACTAGAGTACATAGTGGAATCGAGAGAATTACTGCCGAACTCTCAATTTGGTTTTAGGAAAGGGTATGGTACGATGGATAGTGTTGGGGTTTTAATTGCGGACATTCGCGTAGCCTTCACTAAAAACGAGTCCATCGTCGCCGCATTCCTGGATATCTCGTCCGCATATGACAGCGTTCTTCTTCCCCTTCTCAAGCAAAAGCTGCATCAGTTGAGAATTCCGGCGAGGTTGATTCAATGCATATGTGCACTTCTTATGTCCCGATCATTACTACTGCGCGTCCAGGGTGAGGAATTGGATGGGCGGCGGACGTGGAGGGGTCTGCCACAAGGCTCGGTTCTGAGTCCTCTGCTATACAACTTGTACACAGCTGATATCAGCTCCTGTCTTAACACAGATTGCCGCATCCTACAATATGCAGATGACCTAGTCTTATATGTGTCAGACCTTTCCATATCCGACGCGGCTTCTTCTCTGTGCCTCTCCCTGGACTCGCTGTATGACTGGTTACAGTGTCACGGTCTATCTCTGTCTGCTCCAAAGAGTTCGACAGTGATTTTCTCGCGTAGGAAGCTTATTCCACGAGTCACAGTAGGCTTCCTTGGTCTCAATTTTCCACTCGTGAATAAAGTTAAATTTTTAGGCGTTTTTTTAGATTCCAAATTAACCGGCGTGTATCACATAAACCATTTAATTAAAAAATGTGAAAGAACAATTTCTATACTTAAAGTCCTTTCTGGTTGCTGGTGGGGTGCCCATCCTTACACTATGAAATTAGTTTATAATGCATTGGTGCGCAGTGTACTGGACTATGGCACATACCACCTGATCCCTTGCAACAAAGGTGCCCTGGCTGGGCTGGATAGAGTGCAGTCGAAGTGTCTTCGGATCATCCTGGGTTGTATGAAGTCGTCCCCTATCAACGCCTTGCAGGTCGAATGTGCCGAAGCTCCCTTGGCTCTTAGGAGACAGTATCTTGCTTCCCGATTTGTGTCTAAAGTCCTACCAAAGTCCTCACATCCCCTCCTCACATTACTGCATACCTTAGATGCAAATTTCATGCACTCTAAATATTGGCAAAATAAAGAATCCCCGTTAATACTAAATTCATTCCGTGAACTGCAAAATTTAGATTACCCTATTGTCCAATACTCCAAATTACCTATCTTTTGTTTTCCCTATGAAGTCCTTTGTTTCATCCCAAATATCTCCTTCAATATTGGCATAACCAAAAATTCCCCTTCGGCAAATTCCGCCTTCAATGCGGTGGTGGAGGTACGATGGAATGGGTTTCACAAGTTCTTTACTGATGCTTCTAAATTATCTGACTGCAACCACACTGGTGCTGCAGTGTATTATCAAAACTCTCAGATTATACTCCAGTATAAAGGTCCTAAGGAGTCATCAGTATACACAGGTGAATGTGTGGCTATACTTGAAGCTTGCCTTTTTGTACAGTCACATCACAACATAACCAACGCTGTAATATTCTCCGACTCTCTTAGCTGCCTTCAAGCCCTATCCCAAAACTCCCTTAAAAGTAAGCTTCACAGTCCTCTCATTCTCCAAATTAAACAGTCCCTTCTCTCCTGTTCTAATTGTCAAAAGGTTGTTCAGCTAGTTTGGATTCCTTCTCATTGCGGTATTGTTGGCAATGAATTCGTTGATGCCCAGGCCAAGGCGGCCAGCTCATCTGCGGTTTCTGATATGTCACACTGTAGATACCAGGCGTATGACCTGCTCTCTATACCAAAATCCAAATTGCAGTCATCTTGGCAGGAATTTTATGACACCACTAGTAGGAAGAAAGGCAGTTTTTACTACGCAGTTCAACCTATCGTAAAGCCTAAACCCTGGTTTTTCAACTTCAAAAAAGTGTCGAAAACTGTGATTTCTGTCATCTGTAGAATACGTTTGGGGCATTGCTGCTGCCCTTTCTTTCTACACAAGATCCGGGTGCGTGATTCCTCCCTCTGCGAATGTGGGTATGATGAAGGCACCTTGGATCATATATTCTTTGAATGCACTAATAACGATCCATCCCTTGATTTTTACCGTCATCTCCCCAAATTAAAGATCCCGGTCCCAATTAACATGGCTTCCCTCTTAACATATACCTCTCCAAAACTCCTAATAGCCTTTATGTCTTTCATTCGCCATAATGAAATTAAGTTATGAGTCCCTTATATGTTGTATGTTGGTGGTGGTTCACGTTTTATTGTATGTATTAACAATTTTAATATTATATTTATTTATTATGTTTGTTTCAGTCCCTTACTAACTCAACAAGGTCTACATTAAGTCCAAGCATTTCAACGAAAAATTTGCCAGCTTCAATTGACACGTTACGTACACTTGCTTTTCCTTTGCACATCTGACATTGGCAGAATTGTCGTCATCGGCACGCTTGCCATAAAGAAGAATAGAATAGAATAGAATACCTCTGGACTGGCTGTCCTATACAAATGACAGCTAATTTTCTTTGTCTATTTGACCAACTAGCGGAGAAGATTGAAACTACATTTGACGTAATATTGACTTATATACGTTTGTAAACAAAGTGTTGGTGATGTTCATATCGTCATATCGATAAATATGATCATGGTCTGATGTGATCTATGGTTGCAAACAAAATTTTAATTTGTTCATAGAAGTAAATGAAATAAAAGCTGACTACCCATTTTTTTTTCAGACATTATCTAGGTCCCTAGGTTTTTATAATAATAGATTTTATTTAATTGTAGACTTCAACCTGATCCGGCGTTTCAAAAATCATGGCTAGCCAACATGAAAGCGCCACCTAATGGGACTCCAAATGCAAACAATCGTCTTTGTGTGAAACATTTGAGGAATAAGTCCTCTAAAAGCTGTTGTTTTGATATTACAAACCGACACTTCAATTTTATTTATTTGAACAGATACTGCTATTAAAATTAGGGCCTTCAAAATCAATTAACGTCACTAATTAATTTCGTAATGGATTATTAAAAATTATTATCCCTTTTTCAGAATATGTTTATAACAAATCTTAAAATGAAATCTATCGATAGGTACGTGTTAATTCTACAAAGTTTCTCACATCACTAATTTTTCAAAGACGCCTGTCCAGAGGTATATACAGGTCAGTGCGAGAAACGGAATGGAAATGGAATGTATCCACTATTCCGTCAAGTCGAGGAGTATTCCGTATCTATGTATTCCGTTTTGCAAAATATTTAAAGATTGCCATGCTTATTTGATAAATTGTTAGATGTGCATGTGTGTATGTGCTGATTATTTGTTTTGATTAAAATCCAACACTATTTAAATCTTTTTGCAATGTACAATAAAAAAAGATGATGAACGATTAATTTTACGTAGTGAGAATGGTTTAAAGGAAAAAAATAATGTAAACACATTTTTGACCCTTCATTAACATTTGACTTTTGACTGTGAAATAAATTCAATCAATTTTTTTCTTGTGGCGACTCATTGATCGGTGATTCCGTAATTTTATTGGATTATTATTAATTTTTTCTTGTAGTTTCACAGCAAATATCCCCCGCATATGTTTTAGAAGTGGGTTTTACTGAAGAAAGATCATACTTTTACTTGTTTGAAGTTGTAGAATCTCATTCTGCGTTGTAAAAAACAAGATTGCCTTCAGGTTATTATGTTACTCAACAAAACCAGGTTTATTGTTTTTCTTGTTGATCCAACGTGACGTCCCTTTCCTAATTTAATAATTTACATGTGGTAGCCGGTCGACCACCGATTAATAAAACGTGTATGATTTTTGCAGGCTGGTGGGTTTCACTAATAGATCTCACTCGAGCAATATGGACGGTAACTCCACGTCAGACATTGTGATAATTAGCGGTAATTCGCACCCTGAACTGGCTGAATTAGTTGCCAGGTAAGCTTCATTCAGTTTTATACATTGAATTCTGTTTTACTTGAAGGTTTGAAAAAATGACCTAAAGTTTGACACTTGCAGAGGTTAAGTAGTTTGACCTCATTTGAATGTGTATTTATTGGTTTGAATTGTTAAGGATACTAATTAGTATTGCAACAATAGTATGTATGTTTTGTTACAGCCGTCTTGGTGTAAGGAAAGGTGGATGTTCAGTATATCACAAAACAAACAGGGAAACTATTGTGGAAATTGCAGACTCAATCCGTGGAAAGAATATTTACATAATTCAAACTGGAACTAAGTAAGTATAACATTAAATACCTGTTATAGAATGGTATTTAGGGTTAAAAAAAAATTACTATGCCTTTTAAACAAGTTCATAATAAAAAAAAATATGATAAGTTACTTTATTTACATGTGCAGTTATGTTAAATATTTGAATAATTTAATACTTAACTCTACAGACTTTGAAATGTATATCTGTTAATGTTTATTGAAATGCTAATGATGAACAGTTTCTGAAAAAGATCTCTTGGGTTATTTGTCTTTTCATACTCATGTAAACATTTATAATTCACAGAACAGATTACATACATGGTCACTCATTGTTGTGTCCAACTGATTACACAAGTGTTGTTTTAAGTAGTAGAAGTAGGTATATAACATTAGTAGCTTTAAAGAGTTATAATCAGAAACAAAAAAATGTTTTCTCAGAAGTATGCTCATGTTTACTTTGTGTAACTAGGTATTGTGTGGTGGATATGTACACAGAGAATAAACTATGAACTTCATTTACAGAGATGTAAACAACAACATAATGGAACTCTTGATCATGGCTTATGCTTGTAAGACCTCATCGGCACGCTCTATTGTAGGTGTCATTCCATACCTGCCATACAGTAAACAGTGTAAAATGAGGAAACGAGGTTGCATTGTTACAAAACTACTTGCCAAAATGATGTGCAAGTCTGGCTTGACACATATCATCACAATGGATTTGCATCAAAAGGAAATTCAGGGTTTTTATGAATGTCCAGTTGATAATTTAAGAGCATCTCCTTTCTTGCTCCAGTATATTCAAGAAAGTGTAAGTATAATTTTAGTACAAAATTACTGTACTCAGTAACCAGTATCCATAAGATTTCCCTGTGCTTTAACATAGAAAATCTTAAGGATACTGATTATTTTATTTCTGTGAAAGTTAATTTGAAGTGTCTATGGCAATACTAAGGTTCTTATTATATTAAAATGGGTAACAAGCACCCAGCCTACATAATAATATTATATGCTTGTTAATTACTTAGCAATAACTAATAAAGAGTTTGCTATGTCAGAAGTATCACTTCTATATTGCCACCATGGAAAAATGATATTATTATTGCCATATTGGACACATAAGACAAATGTAACAGAGCTTGAGTACCTATTAATACCCAGCCTATTACATGAAAATAGATCTAGACTAGACTCAATTACTTTCCATTTGGGTGTGACCTACTGACAGCTTAATGTATTATTTGGCTACTGTCCAAACTCACCTTTAATTAGTAATTATGCTTCTACCTTTGAATTTAATGTAAATTAGTACCGTCGCTCAAATTACTCTCTTTAAGTAATTATAGGAAAATTTACTGACACCTTTTTTTGGCTTTGACGTTCATAAGTATCATGTATTTGTTGATCCAAATGATTAAAGTTATTGACTTATAACAGTTACCGTTCGCCTCCCATTGCTGGACAAAGGCGTTATAACGTGTCATGCTCCGGGGCAGGACAGTTGACGATTTTGGGATTTTGTCTCGGTGAAAACAATTGTGCATAATGGGTGCATAATTAGTACTACCTTACAATAAATAGTGCTTCTGTAGTTTAAGAGCACATTAACTTGAAATTGGGACTGCTGCGGAGCATCCTCTCCAGCAAACCATAATGCAAATTAGCGCTTCTGTGAATGATTTTAGCACGAAAGTAGTATAAAAAAAATGTACAGGAGAGATATATAATAGAACATAAAGAATTGAATTAATTGCAGGCGCCGAATAACAACATTTTTACATTTCAATTTATAATATGAAACTGTGCCTGATCCAAATATTATAGCAAAGTTTCTTATATATAAGGATAAGCGCCTACATTAATATTCAATTTAGCTAATTGAAACTTTGCTATAATATTTGGATCAGGCACAGTTTCATATTATAAATTGAAATATAAAAATGTTGTTATTCGGCGCCTGCAATTAATTCAATTCTTTATGTTCTATTATATATCTCTCCTGTACATTTTTTTTATACTACTTTCGTGCTAAAATCATTCACAGAAGCGCTAATTTGCATTATGGTTTGCTGGAGAGGATGCTCCGCAGCAGTCCCAATTTCAAGTTAATGTGCTCTTAAACTACAGAAGCACTATTTATTGTAAGGTAGTACTAATTATGCACCCATTATGCACAATTGTTTTCACCGAGACAAAATCCCAAAATCGTCAACTGTCCTGCCCCGGAGCATGACACGTTATAACTTCTATAATGTTTAGTCCGTAGCTATTCTTAAGTAATTAAATTATAATAAATTAGATTCCAGATTTTCGTAACTCGGTGATAGTGGCACGTAACCCAGGGTCTGCAAAGAAGGCTACTTCATATGCTGAAAGGTTAAGGTTAGCCATTGCCGTCATTCACGGTGAACAGAAAGAAGCGGAGAGTGATGAAGTAGATGGACGCTACTCCCCACCTTGTTTACCCAAGTAAGTATTTGCATTTTTTTTGAAGTGATAAGATTCCATGAAGGGGAGGGGGATAGTTATGCTGATTAGATAAAACACGAAACTAGTTAATAACAACTTCAACTTTGGTACTTTATAACAATTTCAAATGGCTCTTTAAGCCATTTCAAAGATTTCTAACATATTCTTAAGTTTTAAAAGTGTTGCTTTTAAAAACAATGTTATTTTATAAGTTACAAACTTGAATTAAGAGAATACAATATTTCTAAGGTTTATAAAGATTTATTACACTAACTTTGCCTTGTGTTTTGTTTCTTTATAGAATGTGTTTTGTTTCTTTATATAGGTTTCATTTGTTATCACTAAATTAAGTTTGGGATTTCCCCACATAGAGTAAAGGTGTGGTCAGAAAAGGTTTTATATTCAGTAGCATTAAACTTAACAAGTAATCTTTATCATAAACAAGTCATCAATAAATTAAATAACTAGTATTATTATCTTTGCCCACAATATCAGCGATCATACTACAAACAAAATATTTTACGAATGCATTTTTATTTATCCAGTAGGTCACGCACAATGGATGTATCAGTAGGTGTTCCTGTGCATCCAGCTAAGGAAAAGCCGCCCATTAACGTAGTTGGTGATGTTGGTGGTAGAATAGCAATCATGGTGGTAAGTTTCAATTATGTATTTATTCAAGTTCTAAAAAGTATTAACACATTTTTTTTAATCTATACTTATATTATATAGCTGAAGAGTTTGTTTGTTTAAACACACTAATCTCAGTAACTATTGAACCAAATTGATAAATTCTTGAGTGTTGGTCTTGGATAGCCCATTTATCGAGGAAGGCTATATGGCTATATGGCTCTAGATCACGCTACGTCCAATAGAGGCTAAGTACTGGCCAAATAAATATCTACGGGAGCGAAACCCCGGACAACAGCTGGTGGTGTGGTGCAAAATTAAAAGTAAAAAATCTTTGTTTTGTTGTCAATGATGGAGAGAGATATTTATAAAAAAAATGTAATACTAAAATCATTGTAAAAATTTCTTTTATATTCTAGGGCAAAGTTTTCACTGGCCTAATGCTATTATTATATTGTTATAGGATGACATGATAGACGACGTACAATCATTTGTCGCTGCAGCAGAAGTGCTAAAGGAATGTGGCGCTTATAAGATATATGTACTGGCAACCCATGGACTGTTATCATCAGATGCACCACGTCTCATCGAAGACTCGCCGATAGACGAGGTCGTCGTCACAAACACAGTGCCACATGAACTACAAAAGATGCAATGTAGCAAGATTAAAACAATTGACATATCAGTACTGCTCAGCGAAGCTATCAGGCGCATTCACAACAAGGAGTCCATGTCATATCTCTTCAAAAATGTCACTCTTGAAGACTAATTTAAGTATTGCTTTCCATATTTAAATTAGAAGTATTAAATAAGTATTATATTCCTGTCTGATTTTTATAATCATTGAATATCTTTTGTACAAAACTATAATGTTGTGAGGAACCAATTTATAAATATAGTATAATATGTCCATTTTAATAACTTGTCTTTTTTATTCACCAAGTATTCCGTAAAGTATTATGAATTTATTTGTCAGTGATTATAAAGGTCCTGGAATATTTATATAATTCCTTGTTTGTGTTTAAGTTGCTTGTTATGTTATATGTATAAAACAACATTGACTTTGGTGTAAACTGAACAAATTAAATAGCTATATAATTATTGTATTATTATAAAAATTAAGGTAATTTGGTATTAAGTATATACAATTTGGTTCAGCATTTTCGCACTATTGTTCTTGCATTTTAGGTGTTTTAATTGTTGCTATATTAGTGTTCCGTATGGAATAACTCACAAGACCTATTACCAGTAGATATTTGGATGTATTAAGTTGAAAAATAGTTGTATGTAGTATATATTTGTAAATTTAAATAATATGAAGATATATCCAAAGTATTTTTTATTATAGGAAATGTATCACATTATTTTAAAGATTAGTTTTAAGTTTCGTATTAAAGTATGTTATTTTTGTTAATGTAAAGCACATATTAATTTTGGTGTTGTTGGATCATGAATATCAAAAAGTGTTTACTATCTACAATGAGTATGTGATACGGAACATTAATTGATATGTAAAAATATTTTTTAAATTTTATAAGTATATTAAATTGCTATGAAAATTATTGCAATCAATGTACCTTTGCCTTGCTGTGTTAGACTGAAAATATTGTAACTGTTTCACAAGATTTTCGAACTTTCGAGATTTGCCCCCTGATTCAGAGCCGTCAGAATGCTCCCGCACCGTAAACATGTTCGAATCATAGAACGAAGTTTATTTAGGTTTTAAGTTAGTTAATGGTAAAAGAAATAATAGACCCTTCCTGGCAGTTGGGTAAAAAAGGTTATTCGTATAGGAAATTAGATTTATTTCTACAACTACCTATTTTTGAACATTATATATTTTTAACTTTAAATAATCTGACATTTCCTACCGAAAACTTTCCGACAGCTCAGAATCAGGGCCAGGCCCCCTGATTCTGACCAAAATCGGGTGGCTGATTCTGACTCATCGGATTGCTCCCGGATCGTAAACTTTTTCGACTCTTAGAACGACGTATTTTTACAGCTTAAGTTATTAAGTGTTAGAAATTAATTTACCGTATAGAAAATTAAAAACTGATTAATATAGGATTTTTTCTACATCCATCTATTTCATTAACATTCTGTTTTTTAACTTTAAATAAACTGACAGTTCTGGCCCAAAATATTCCGACAGCTCAGAATCAGGGGGCTGGGCCCTGTATTATAAAGAGAAAATTTTAAAATCAAAGGGTTGCCATGTTTGTTGATTCTGCAATATTTATAGTGGAATAGGCATTCTCCTTGTTATTTAGAAAGAATGTTATTAAATTACGAGTCTATATTTTTTCTGGATGTGTTTATTATGTACCTATCTTAAATTTCTATTAGGCGATTAGAGGATGTAGCAACTGATGCAGTACAAATGTGTTCTCAAATTTGCCGAATGTTCGAATAAGCAATAATAGTAATATCTACCATCTGTGTGGCTGAAACTAGGCCTGGATCAGTTGGTATGTCCGTTATATAGTGTCGCACGTCGTGAGAATTATAGTAATACATAAACTTATTGAATAGCTAAGAAAACGCCCATTTGTGTATTACTAATAGACTCTATAATAATAAATACATTTTGTGGCACATCACGATTTTTATTTCTAGACAGACCTACGAGACGCATTGAGATAATTTTATTGTAATAATCAATATAATCACCTTAATCTGTGTCTGTCATGCATGAGGCCAGTCAGTACTTATTAATTCCATGGGCTAGTCTTATCAAACGACCATAATGGAGACGATACGATGATCCAATGGAAATTATTTTAATGCATCTATTGCTAATGTTAATCTCCCGTACTCCTCACGCGGCGTGGGCCCCAAAGAGTGTATTAATGTAGTCACCACGTTTTGGCAGGCAGGACACGACTACTGCTGGACATGGAAATCACAGTGAGCCCTAAATATTCTCCGAACCCCGTATGCGGGCTCTTTTTCAATATATATAAATATGTACTATGTGGGGCTCTTACCAATCACGACCAATGAAAATGGACCTTGAAAGAAGGATAAACTCGCATTCATAATTTAAAACGCAAAAAAACTACCTACTTACACTACATTACGTTTCGTTTTCTGATTTTCTGACAACAGTGACAGATGGCAAAATTTTGGACAGAAAAGAAAAGAGGTTAGGGCTTCTTCTGTCTGTAATGTTTTTTATTTTTAGGAAACTGAAATATAATATTTGTGACTTAAATAAAATAATCTCTGGTATGTAATGTTTAGAGCAAAAGCTGAAAACCTTAGTCAGTAAAAAATATTTATTTAACCGTGTCTCAGTGCATATTGCCGCATTGTAATAACATTGCATTTTATCTGTTTTAAAACCATGAATCTTTTAAATAAGTTTCTTCATGTGTCAAGAACTCCTTGGTTGAGATTATGTTGTCGCAAGTATGCAAGTAGAAATATTCTTAAACTTAAACATAGAGGAATGTATCAAGATATCTTTCCCAATACATCCAGGTAAGTGAAAGAAATATTAAAATAATGTATTCATTGAGCATAAGAATTTCTATGAATAAAAATAATAATATCTTAAAATTTCAGTTCAGAAATTTTAGATCTACTAAACAAAGCTCCACAGTGTGTGTATGCTGGATTTGATCCGACAGCAAACAGCCTACATGTAGGCAACCTACTGGTTATAATCAATCTTCTTCATTGGCAGCGAGGAGGACACAATGTTATTGCGCTGGTAATATTTTATTTATACTTACAGTTTTCTATGTCATCCCAATGTTGGGCGAAGGCCTCACAAATAATATATTGCTTTTGTAATTCGGTATACATACAAAAATTAATGAAACATGATGTTTTTGAACATGGTCCTTATTATTTTTTTCTTTTATCTAAGCTGGGTGGAGCCACAGGATTCATTGGTGATCCCAGTGGAAGAAGCACAGACCGCATAGCACTACAGAAAGACCTAATTGAAAATAACGTCAGTTGTATAAAGAAGAATTTAGAAGTAGTATTTGAAAATCATCAGAATTATATCTGGTCAAAAGAAACCAGTAAATTAAAACCAATCAGGTGAAAATAACCATTTTTATAAAAAAAAATAGTCTTGTTTGTTTAAATTTTTGCAAGGATCTCGGGAACTACTGGACTATATAAATAAAGACGGGAGTGAAGCCTCATGCAATGACTAGTTGTATGATATGCAAATAAATGACTATGAAAAAAAAAACCCTAACATAAAATTTATCATCACTTTCATGATTCTAATAACCTTCCTCGTGAATTACTCTTATCTATCAGTGAAAACAGCATAACTAAATATGTTGCATTGATTAGAAGATCTAAGCATTCATGAATGGAATCAACTTTATTTTATACTATGGAAGGATATAATGTTTATAATGTGATTGTTTTTATTTTCAGGATAGTAAACAATGAGAGCTGGTATAGACAAATAGATGCAATACAATTTGTGAGTGATATAGGCAGGAACTTCAGAATGGGTACAATGTTATTAAAACAAAGTGTACAGGGTAGGATTAACTCTGAAGTTGGTATGAGTTTCACTGAATTTGCCTATCAAATATTCCAATCATATGACTGGTTGCATTTATTGAAGGAATATGACTGTCGGTTTCAGGTATTTATTCTTTAATATCTATACTAATATTATTAAGAGGTAAAGTTTGTGAGTTTTCAACGTTGTAGGGGGTAGGTAATCTCGGGATCGACAGAACCGATTTTCAAAATTTTTTTAGTGTTGGATAACTCATTTATCGAGGATGTTTATAGGCTATATAATGTCACGCTACGCCCAATAGGAGCTGAGCAGTGGCCAAATAAAGAATAATGGGAGCGAAGCCCTGCTCGACGACTAGTCATAATATACTGTCTCAAAAAAGGCATCCTCCATAACTTTGCAGTATTATAATTATGTCCATTGCCATATTACATAACTCTGATAGTTGAGCAGTTAAGTTGTCATACATAATATAACTAATAATACTAAGATTTTGTGGTTGTAATACCAAATACCATCATAAAAACAGGATAACAATTTGTTCTTACTACAAACCTTGGATGAATCAGTAACACTGTGTTTGTAGTTATTATTACATGTTTTTGGACTGGCCTGTTGGTCTAGTGGTTAGTGACCCTGACTTTAGCAGTCAGGGTCACTAACCACTAGACCGGAGGTCGTGGGTTCGATGCCCACCCAGGACAAATCTTTGTGTGATGAGCATAAAGGTTTGTTCTGTGTCTGGGTGTAATTTATCTATAATATGTATGTATTTACAAAAAAAAAAATGTATTTAAGTAGTATATCAGTTGTTTAGTACCCATAACACAAGCAAATATAATTGATTACTTTGGGACTAGATGGCGCTGTGTGAATGTGGTAGAATATTTATTTATTTATTTATCTCCTTCCAGATAGGTGGCAGTGATCAGATGGGTAATATAAGTGCAGGACATGAATTAATAAGTAGAACTGCGAAAAAGGAGGTATATGGTTAGTATCATTTGGAAGATTAACTAAATCAAAATGCTAAATCTATAACATTATAAAGCTGAAGAGTTTTTGGTTGAATGTGCTAATCTCAGACACTACTGATCCGATTGTTATTATATATATAATAACAATCGGACCAGATGGACCATACACCATCCACCGCCATCTAGTCCCAAAGTAAGCAATTATATTTGCTTGTGTTATGGGTACTAAACAACTGATATACTACTTAAAAAGACCTACCATAATATTTTTTCTTTAAAATCTAAGGTACAGACGTTGACCCGTTACAATTTTATTATATGTATAAAATAGATTAAATAAATACCAAGCAGTCTAAGAATGATTGGTCATAGGCAGCCTAATGAATATTTTTAATATTTCAGGTTTGACACTACCATTGGTGACCACTGAGGAGGGTGACAAATTCGGGAAATCAGCAGGCAATGCCATGTGGCTAGATGCAAATAAAACTAGTCCTTATAGTCTATACCAATTCTTTGTTAGAAGTAAAGATACAGAAGTGGAAAAGCTATTGAAATTATTCACATTCTATAGTTTAGGAGAAATACAAGATATAATGTTTAAACACAAACATCATCCAGAGGAGAGGTATCCACAGAACTGCTTAGCTGAACAAATTACAACTTTAGTGCATGGAAGTAAGTATAAGAGTGAGGGGTGTAAAATTGAATTCATGCTTATTGTCGACAAATTAATATGAACGTGTACAAACAAATTAATGATGAACATGGAACATTTGGTACGTACGTGTGGACGTCAATTTAACGAACACGAATATCTCCACGCAAAACAATAGAATTGGATCGCCACGAACTTTTTGACGAACTCGGTATGATGTTCGTGCGCATAATGTTCGTGTTCGTTTGTGTGTACACGCCTTTAGTGTGCAAAAAAGAATGCAAAGTAACTTGCTCAAATTAAAGCCCAGATCTTGATTAAATATAAGTTATTATTCGCTTCATCATCATCATCATTATTACAGCCCATATACTGCTGGGCAAGGGTCTCCTCCAAAGATTGTAGAGGGAATTTAGACTATTATACTGTGCTGGCAAAATGGGTTGGTATAGGGTTTTGTTTTGAATTTCCCTTTTCTCGCTGTGGTCTTGTCTGATTATATGTGGTTACAACCTTAGTAGTGACATTTATGTATTCTTAATCCGTCACTACACGATTTATTATTATTATTCGGTTAGTAAGCTCTAATCATTTTCTAGGGGAAGGACTTGAACGCGCATTAAAAGCAACTGAAGCGATTTACAGCAAGGATGTAAAGTCGCTGGTATCGCTTAGTGGTACGGAGTTGGAACAGATATTCGATGGAGCGACGGTCACCAACTTACTGTTGTCGCCTGGTATCACTGTGCTCGAACTGGGCATGAAGGCCAAGTGCTTCCCTACTGAAAGTAAGATTGCCTTGTATTAAAATTCTAAGTGTTGTCCTTTAGTTTTGTTTTAAAAAAAAAACTGGTTGGAACGGAAATACTTATGAAATGAAGAAAAGTGGACGTCTCGTAATCGTTTACCACACCACGTTTATCTGGACGTAATTAGTACGCGCCCTTGATGTTTTAACATCAGAGATGGCAGATATTCTATTAACAAGTAAAAACCATTGTAACTGTGCACTATTTCTATGTTTTAGTTTTTCCAAAGTTTGAAAGATTTCCCGTTCATTCAGTGTAGGTACGTATGTTTAACGTAATGGATAAGGGACCAGCGTGCAAATCACGCGGTCTGAGTTCGATCCCGACCGGCAGTACCAATGTGGATTCCACTTTGTGGAATGTATACGTATTAGTCAAGTGACTTACCATCTGCTGACGGTGAAGGAAAACATCGTGAGGAAACCCACATACGCTAGAAGAAATTCTATGAGTATATCTGATCCACCAACCCGCACTAAGCCAGCGTGAGTGGATTATGGCCTAAACCCTCTCAGCTCTCTAGTTAGAGGAAAAGAGCCTTAGAGCATAATCGCTAGATAGTTACGTATCTATACTAATATTATAAAGCTGTAGTTTGTTTGAACGCTAGGATTTCGGGAACTACTGTTCCGATTTGAAAAAATCTTTTAGTGTTGGATAGCCCATTTATCGAGGAAGGTTATAGGGTACATAACATCACGCTACGGGAAATAGGAGCTGAGCAATGACAAAATAAAAACGACGGGAGCGAAGCCCCGCACGACTTCTAGTTATATAATAAACAAGGACACTACACTTTGATGTACGTTTAATATATCGTACCTATTTTTTTATTGTTTTAGGTGACGCCATGAGAATCATACAAGCCGGCGGATTCTACATCAACCACCAGAAGATAAAGAAGATAGACGAAGTAATTACAGAGTCGGCGCACATATTACCGAATTTACTTTCTTTGTTGAGAGTTGGTAAACGTAACTACTATATTGTGAAATGGCAAACGTAAAAAAATGTATTTGAAGGTCTTCGTTTGAATATAACCTTTCATCATGGCATTATGTTGTATAATTAATCGACCAGCCCCCTGATTCTGACTCGTCGGATTGCTTCCGGATCGTAAACTTTTTCGAATCTTAGTATGACGTATTTTTACGGCTTAAGTTATTTAATGTTACAAAATAGTCTACCGTATAGAAAATAAAAACTGATTAATTTAAGATTTGTTCCAGCAACCATCCATTTTTTTACCATTACCTTTTTAACTTTAATTAAACTGACATTTCCGTCCGAAAATTTTCCGACAGCTTAGAATCAGGGGGCAAGTGTGTCAGACCACGCGTAATGTAGGCTTTCGTAGTTGCACAATAATACGTACTACCAAGAAGAGGGCTTACTGCCGCACTCAGAGACGTCAATTAGCAGTAAAAGGTTACTTAAAGTTTAACATTTATTTAGAAAAAACGTAGTACTTAAGTCTATACGCTTAAAGATGATTATTGTGCGGCCGATAATGTTGATTCATACGGAAGCTTCTTTTTTCCAAAACAAAATAGACTAGTTACTCCGCGACTTGTCATGTCTTTGTCTTTAACATGCTTGCTTACTCTAAAAAGCTGTATTGATTTTGATATTACAAACAGACATTGTTGTGATAATATAAATATAGGTTTTTCTATACATTTTTAGGGTTTCGTAGTCAACAAAAAACCCATATAGTTTCGTCATGTCCATAAGTAAATAGAATTGAAGTACACATTTTAAATGTAGGGTATAATTGAAAAACAAATATTAATGTTTCGGCTATTTTATTAATTTACTTACAACAGAAGCTGGTATACTTGTAGTATATAATAATAAAATGCATATCACATAAAAGATTGTAAAACACTATATAACATACTTACAGCTAAAATAATATAGTCATTGAAACAGCATTGCGTTGAATACTAAATTTAATGCATTGACATAGTTGGTGTGCCGCACTCAAACAATATTTTGTTGTCCAACCAATTGTTTGCGTAAAATATCGTGCTTATAAATGCTTGTTACCTATCTAGTCAATCCCAATGATATACTCGCTCAGCACATTGACCAACAACAGTCTGTGTTCAATGCAATGAACCATTATAAATATCGTACAAATATGGCTGCTCGTTACAATAACATTTGTGCATTCTCCCACTACTGGTCATCGACCGGGAGTCGTGATTATATTCTTCTAATATCACAAGTATTAATTGCAACATTCACTCATCGTATGAACTAGTTTACAACATTTTATTACTTAATAAATTAGCCTGCATAAAAAAGCTAGACATTCTAGGCGATATGTCTTTTTGGAATAAATTTCCGGGGTCAATAGTTAATTCTCAGACCTACTTATTACTTGCAAAAGCTGTAATTCCTAATTTGGTAATAGGTAGTAGATATAATTCAAATTATCACGTGTTACCTTATCTTTTAAAAAAATAAATATATAATACTCATTCATTTGATGCAAAGCAAAATGTTTCTCAAATAGCTTTTCTACTAGGCATAGGGCCAATCTCGCAGAAAAATAAGAGCGAACATCAGTCTCATTGCGACTCGGGGCTACTCGACCGCGGGTGCCGCTCACCCGGCCTCCACCACGCGACAAGTATCGGCGACAAGTATCGGCGACCACCACCGTCACCGCAACACACCTCGCACTCGGCGTCCTACAGCCGGCGTCACTCAACGTCGCCGTCTCAACCGAGGCATAGGCACTGGGCTGAGTGCCGGCTAGAGATCTGTACTCTCATGTTGTGGAACCGCTGGTACAGGGACAGGCTGAGCGGGAGGGGCGGCCGGCGCGGGAGCGGGAGCGGAAGCGTTAGCTGGAGCAGGCGCGACGGGGACCGGTGCCGCAGCCTGTACAGGAGGCGGCGGCGCCGGTACCAATGGGCGCGGTGGTCGCCCCGGCTGTGCCTTCGGCGACGGCGCCTCCGTAATATCTCCCTCTGACTGCGACAGTTGACGACTCGCTACACACAAACTTCTTGGCTCTTCGAGATCGCCATCTCTTCCACCGGAACTGTGCGTTCGTTGTACCGTCGCTCGGGGCGCGTCCTCACTGTCCTTGTCGCTGCCGACGCTCGGCGTGCCGCCGACCTGTATTACCGTAGGGTGTTGCTTGTCGACTGTGTATATATGTGTTCGCTCGAGTACAGTGGGCGCCACTTCGGAGGCGTCGCTGAGCGACGAGCGCGGACCTCGGAAGCTCTGCGGACGGAGTGTGGCGGGCCGCTCGGGCACGGCCGGCTTGTGACGTAGTTGTACTTCTCCGTCGACGTCGACAGGCGCGGCGGGCACGATGGTGCGCGGCGCCGCGACGGGCCGAGGCGGCGGCTGGCCGGCGGGCTTGTTGGTGGGCTGCAGTCGCGCGGGCGCCGCCTTCTCCGCAGTAGTCGCCGGCCGCTCCGCTCCCAAAGACATGGGTCCGCTGATAGAATCTCCGACCACTTTTAATCGCCCTACAATTCCTGTCTGTGCTGTGACGTTTTTGACTACGAGCGTCGACTCCCTGCTGCCGTCGGGCGCTTTTAGAATGTCTAGTTTGTCTTTATCGAGTTCGAGACTTTGCCGACGGGTATCGGCGAGGTGCTCCCGACTGCTACTCCTGGCCTCCTCCTTCATCGCCCTGTTCTGTCTGTACGTGGATCTGTTAATTGTTTGAACACCAGAGATAACTTTGCCGGTATCCGCCGATATTACAGGTCTGGGAGGTTTGGCTGGCTTGTCGTTGTCAACTTTCGTTGTGATGGGCTGTTCTTTAGCTATTTCGGGCACAGGTGCCGGTGTTTCTACCTTTTTGTTTTTATCTGGAGTGAAGTTAGGCGGTACAGGTGCTAGTGGTTTATTTTTCCGTCTCAGTATTGGTTTTGGACTTCCATGTGGGGGACTAGATTGATCAGATAACGAACTGTTCGACTGAGCCTTTTTTATTTCGTTCTCTAAGAGAATTAAACTAGTATCATGACTGTTGCTCCTCGAGTGTCGGCCCGTGACGTCCGCGATCTTGTTGAGACTTTGGTGATTGTAATCAAACATAGACTTACTCATGCTGCTGTAGTCACCGTTGGCCGGCTCTTGAGAGAGAGCGGCGGTTTGGTTGTACCCGTGCACAAAGTTCGGTGTGAAACCATACTCGCACTGATCTGGAAGTAGGTCTTCTTTGGTGAATGAGATGAAGAAGCTGAGTTCATCTTTGTAGAACCAGTCAGCGTGTTTGATGAGTAGTTCCACTATACAGTTGACGGCGGTGGTGACGTTCATGTCGAACGTGCTCTCGTCGGCCGCCCACAGCAGGTTCGGAGCGATCACGATCGCGAGGTTCGACGGAGTCATCTTGTTTATACTTTGATTTTGAGTCAAGGTAGACAAAAATTTTATAAGATACCTAAGATTTTGAAAATTAGCTTCGGGTAGTAAGTGTATAGCTTCCCAGACAGCGTTTAGTCTAGTCTGCTCCGTTGGTTGTCGAGACGCGACTATGAAGTTTTCGTAGAGACGATATGTTAATAGAGGCTCAGGCAGTTCTCTTAAATAAGACTTGAGGACGGAGGCGACCACGTGCATGTCCCTGTAGTCTCTCGGCAGCGGTACGCTGAACAGGCCCGCGTTTAAAGATAACTTCATTCGACGAACTTTCGATGATCCTGAAACGATATATCGATATGCTTTCACTTCATGTAAGTAATCGACGAATTAATAGAATAAGTACCTACGTTATTTGGACCTTGTTCTAAATTACCATTCTACATATAACATTAAGATCAAACTGCTAGTAATATTCGCTACAGATGATTGCTCACACGCGATATAGTGTGTGCATATTAGATAAAACAGTTTTAATAGATTCAGCACGCTAACCCCGTTTACATAGATTTATGTTTAAAAAAGAAGTTAAAACGTTCAAGAATGCATTGGACAAAATTTTTTTACTTAAAACAATGCACTGTGGGATACATCTATACTTTTGTGCCTTTAACAAATCAGTATGGGCATAAAATTATCTTGATCTACTAATACAGCGTGCACTTTTAGACATCTTAAAAATGTTGGCTAGATTATAATAATCAGATAGAATAAATCTAGCCATAATAAACAAAAAAATAATAATAACAAAAAAAATTGTACCAAGAATCTCAACAATAAGAATCGAAACAAGCCGTGTAAAGGATTTTTTTTGTTTAAAATGGCTTGTTTACAAATTTTGAATTGAACTACAGGCACAGTATTGGCTCGGGAACTATCAAACATCATTAACTCATGTCATAAAAATGTGACTCCCCGAGAAGAGCTTAAGGATTAAGAATACATTCATTACTCCTGCTCAACCCGTGGGTGTCGTAAAAGATGACTAAAGATGTCATCTTTTATGACTGACTTTTTGACTTTTACGACTATACCAACCTGTTTAGCCAGCGTGGTATAGGACACAATCTTTGGAGGAGACCCGTGCCCAGCAGTGGGAAGTTTATGGATTGAAATAATGATGATGGATTACTATGACCTTTTTTTTAGGCCTTATGACAATTTTTTAGGACGACTATAAAAGTGCGCGGTGTTTATTAATGTCTTCTATATCTATACTATTATTATAAAGCTGAAGAGTTTGTTTGTTTGGTTGAATGCTATAATCTCATGAAGTACTGGTCCGATTTGAAAAAATTTTTAGTGTTGGATAGACAGACCATTTATTGAGGAAGGCTATATAACAACACGCTACGGCCAATAGGAGCTGAGCAGTGGCCAAATAAAGAATGACGGGAGCGAAGCTCTGCGCGACTTTTAGTAATAGTTGAAGTTGTACACCTATACTAGCACTATATAGCACTTACAGTGGAAGATTTTAATGACGAGAAACGTCACTTCATAATTTTGAACCTTATGATTAAAGACAGAAGATGGATTCTCCAACAAACAAATGTTAATTTATTTCTGTTTTAATTGGAAGAGCGATATGGCACCTCTATTATAATGTTCAGTTTTCCTGTAAGTACTTACCGCCAGCGATCCTGAACAGTCCTTCTTCATTAAGTGCGAGTTCGTGTAGTGCGCACACACACAGTTCTATCGGAAACGCGATACTACGCCCCGTGACACGCAGGTGCTCTTCAAGAGGATACCCAAATACCGGCTTCACTGAACTGTCGTCTGTAACAAAATACTACATGTTAAACTAGTGCATGGAAAGTTTCTATTAATATAGGTTATATAGTTTTTTTTTTTAAAGTCATAAGTTAACAATGTAACAGGTTATACGAAAAATAGTTTCAGCCAATTTGTCTACAACCAGTTCGTCGATAAAGTGGTGCTATGAGAAGAAAGGTAAGAAACTAACGCCGATAGTCCATCTCTATACTAATATTATAAAGCAGTAGAGCTTGTTTGTTTGGTTGAACGCTACGATCTCAGGAACTACTGCCCCCTGATTCTGAGCTGTCTGAATATTTTCGGCCCGAACTGTCAGTATATTTAAAGTTAAAAAACAATGTTAAAAAATAGATGGATGTAGAAAAAAATCCTATATTAATCAGTTTTTAATTTTCTATACGGTAAACTAATTTCTAACACTTAATAACTTAAGCAGTAAAAATACGTCGTTCTAAGATTCGAAAAAGTTTACGATCCGTGAGCAATCCAATGAGTCAGAATCAGGGCCCTGGTCCGATTTGACAAATTCTTTTAGTGTTGGATAGCATTTATCGAGGAAGCTAAGGCTATATAACATCACGCTACGGCCAATAGGAGCTGAGCAGTGTCCAAATAAAGAACGACGGGAGCGAAGCCCCGCGCAACTTCTAGTTCACTTCTACTACTATACTTTGTCTGTCCATTGTTTGTAAAATTGTTTTTATTATCATGGATCGCACATTTGTGCTTATAAATTGTATTCTATTCCATATTTTGTATTAAAAGTATTATTTGTATAATAAGAATAGTAAAAAATGTCATACATTCGTATAAATACCAAGTCAGACAATCGAAATACCTGCAAATATGTTACTTAAGTCAAATATAACAATAATTGTTTATAAACAATGTACTGCCTTTTGATTGAATGTCTTTGTGGTCATTTTGACCTAAAAGGTGTGTTTGAGATTTCACTTTTAGTCAACCGATTTAGTGAGCGACGTAGGCAGTGTCATTGGAATTTCGTAACCATTATCTTAACGTGGATATGCCCTCTTGACTCCCGGGAAATGTTTTATTTATTAATTTTATTGAACTGGATATTTTTGGAACAAATTTAAAATCGTAATTGGTGGTACTTGTATCATGCATATTTTGTTATCTTCTTTATAGATATAAATACTTAAAATAAACAGACATACATTCTGTATGTCTGGAAACTGAAAAAGAGTGCCTTGAAGGGAGTATTGTGACATCACACCTCGTCACTGCGTTGCTGCAAGCTTTAAAGCCTATCCTTTGCCGCATCGAACCGTGCGGCATATCATCGATTTTTACATTATTTTTTATTTAGTTATAGAAGCTCAGTATACCTAGTGGTTCGTCTTCGCCTGATGGAAAGCAAAAGAGGGGCCCAGATTACACTGCCAGCTGACATATGCAGCAAACCGCTTTGATAGATAGATAATAATAGTCAAAGGGACAGGCTCCGAGTGTTAATTAGAATATGTCTAACTGTTTAATTAGCCTCTACTCTTGGCATCCATAGACAAAACTTTGTTTTAATTTCTTTCACGTTGCAATAAAACAATGGGCTAACGTGTTTTTTTTATAAGTTTAAGAGTTATAGTGAAACAAACTATAATGTATCCTAATAATGCGTAACTGTGCCTCACGCATGAGTCCTAGCTTATGTCTGGAAGGATTCTTATGGCTTTCTCAGTTGGTTTCGAAATCACTGTTAAATATAGTTGAAAACGATAGCTTATTTACATTTGATAGCAATATCGACTCCAGCTATAAATGAAAGTGCGGGGATCAACCTGAACGGATTGATAGCTTATTATAATCGTATAGACTATACATCGAATAGATCTGTGTAGTGATTAAGAATACATAATGTCACTACCCCATCTCAACGCGTGGGTGTCGTAAAAGGCGACTAAAAGAGTAACCTTATGCAGATAAAAGCACTGTGAGAAACTTATTATTATTATTATTAAACAATTTTACTGGCCTAATTAATATTTTCATTGTGTTATTTTTCCTTTTATGAATCAATATATTTATTATTTTCCGTTGTTATTTATAACATAATTAATTAATAAAATATATATAATATATGTACCTACTTAATTCATTTGTACATACATATTTATAATATAAGTATACCATCAATAGCGCTGTGTGTGAATGTGGTCAAAATATTACTTATATATCTGTTGTTCTCATATATTTTCTTTGTTTACAGGTACAATATTGGCAGTAGTAGTAGTAATTATTATTAAGTGAGGTGCAACCCAGTCTATTACTATGTTTACTTGCTTATAAATAAATGAACTGTGTTATTTGAACGTCTAATAAATTTACTATCTAATGGTCTACTCATTTCTCGCCACCAAAATCCTCCGCAGCGAGCAAAAGCTTGCTATTAAAATTGCCATGATTTCTTTTACTTAACCATTATGTTATAATAACTACTATATTACAAGTGGCATTGCCATTCAAAGATATAGCAAGTATTATTTAAGCTACTATTATTGTAGACGTCCTTCGTTCGGAAACAAATTTAACAAATTCACACTAACAAATCGTTCAAAAAAAAAAATAACATGTTACTTATATCAAAAATATCTACAATATATGTTCAAGCCAAAATAAATAAAACGAATAACAACAGATGTAACATATCAGTTTATTGTTTTAATTTTAGAAGAGTTTGGAGGAAAACTCACTATTATTATGATAAAGTAGTGTAATGAGTACAAATTGAATGTTTTTCGAGCTCTTGGTCCCATCTCATGGTAAGTAATAAGTGGATCGTTTACTGCCGCACTCAGAGACCTTTATTTAGTAAAAACGTGTAATACTTAAGTCTATACGCCTAAAGACGATTATTTAATGAAATTGTGTTAATGACAGATTACTGCTAATTGACGTCTCTGAGTGCGGCAGTTAGGCAGCTTACAAAGCGACAAAAAGCCATTCTTTGAAGACCACTATTATCAAGTGGAAAGTAAAAGTTTTAAATGGCCGTCTTCAGTTGTGTGGAGGTATTTCGTTTGTCAGGTCGGTTAATTACAATCCAATACCTCTTTTTATCTGACTGCCTAAGGATGGCAGGATAAAGTTTTTAAAATATTGACGTTGAACTGTTCTTGCCACTCAGATATCGGGTAAATCTACGGCTTATAATAAAAAAAACAAAACAGCAACTTTTCCAGTTTGAAATAAGACAAAGACTTGATGTTTTTTCTAGTGTTGTATGGTATGTTAATACAATAGTAGGAATATTTGTATCAATTTCTAAGACACCGCAGAATGAGTCACTAGATAGGCTGTTTGAAAAATTATAATAAAAAACATATTTTTTAGAGTAAACTCTATTCTAGTGGTTATAAAACACCAAGTGATCAGTTCCACGCATAACCGTAAAAGTACATAGATACGAATAAATTAAGCTATTAATATATAAGAGATTGCTAAATTGGTATAGTTTACTAACGGATGTATTATATTATTATGTAAATGGACATGCTCGGGGACGGATGTAGGTACAGTAAGCGTCAAATAGTTAGTGACACTCAAGGTATTCAATTTTATAGATGCAACCAAAAAGTCAATAATATCGGTACCAGTAAAGTTTTCATATTGTTGTCAACAATTTACGCGCTCATAAGTCGAGACGCTCAAAATGTCATATAGATAGGTTCAATCAAACCGCCATAAATATGGTTACAGTCATACCGCCAATGGTATCCAAGCATCCAAGTGTTCAAAAATGTGGATCACATTAGAAACTTGTACCGAACTTTGTTGTACCGATATTATTGACTTTTGGTTGCGTCTATAAATTTGAATACCTTGCTTGAGTGTCACTAACTATTTAACGCTGACTGTACCTATCTACATACAGATCCTTTAAATTGATTCGATGGAACATTTACATATACGAACTTATGAAAGCAATATTCGAAATAATTTTGAAGGTACAACCGAATGACGTGTGATGTTGACCAAATTAGCATAATCTTTGTCATCGTTTCTGAATAAAGTATCAAGATTGATATGGCATCGGTATTTTTTTCTTATTTACCTCTAAGTGCAATAACCTCATACGTATTAGTCGTAATTTTTTAGCATCTAGATATTTTGACTCGTACTTTCCCATTTTGGTATTTAAGTGGACAGTTTTGACTAGAAATTTTAGGCTATGTCGTTTTAAACTCTTGATATCTGATGTTAATTCCGCCGATGGTCTTCGGGAAGTTCGTAGACAGCCAATCTGTGCTTACTTTAGAAATGTCCAAAGGACATTTGAGATTATAAACTATTAACTAGCGACAGCATATCACTACAGAGGATTTGTTATTAAATATTATAGTGCTATAATAATATAACCCCGACGTTAAATAGAACATCACGAACCCTATTGTTTTAGATGATTAACAGAGAGTAAGTATGTCGGTGAGAAACAGAGCAATTTGTAGGTATATAAAATGTTTAATAATATTGAGATTTCCCACCAACCACATCGGATGACTGCTGACTAGGGATTACCATTGATCACAAGTGGTTAAGACAGGATGATTTCTGGCTGTGATCGGATGCGGAAAATCCGGACTACGTGGAATGACGATAATTACAAAACTTAGATTTCTATGTTATCCTTATAAATGTGAAAGTAATCATTAGCAACCCATTAAGTCATACTGCTGGGCTCAAGTCTCCTCTCCTCTAACTAGAGAGCTGAGAGGGTTTTTAGGCCATAATCCACTCACGCTGGCCTAGTGCGGGTTGGTGGATCAGACATGCTCATAGAATTTCTTCTAGGGTATGTGGGTTTCCTCACGATGTTTTCCTTAACCGTTAGCAGATGATAAGTCACTTGACTAGTACATATAAATTCCACAAAGTGGAATCCACTTTGGTACTACCGGTCGGCGTCGAACTCGGACCGCGTGATTTGCACGCCCCGGTCCCTTATTCATTCAGCCACCATCGCTATAAATATGTGAAAGTAATGTGTTTGCGAAATTGCACATAGAGATAATCTAAGACCTGGACAAGGGCATAGACAACCATTTTAATCGACGTATCTATAGCTAGTTATTTACATCTTAAATTCATAGAAAACGTGTCAAAATTTAACTGTTATTTCTCTTGTTCCCCACTTGTCTCTCAGCAAGTATAATAGGAAGATTTTTTTCCTTTAGTCCATCAGAACTTTGGTCCACTAGCTCCAGTGGGGCCGAAGTTGTTGGGGACAAGAGGAATAACGCTCAATTGAACATTCTGATGACTCATCGGGCAACAATTTCATAAAATTTTGTGGTTAATATAAACAATGAATCTATACTAATTTTATAAAACTGACGAGTTTGTTTGTTTATTTATTTGAACGCTAGGATCTCGAGAACTACTAGTCCGATTTGAAAAGTTATTTTAGTGTTGCATAGCCCATTTATCGAGGAAGGCTATAGGCTATATAACATCACACTACGGCCTATAGTAGCTGAGCAGTGAACAAAGAACGACGGGAGCGAAGCCCCGCGCGTCTTCTAGTATGTCACAAGTATTAGCAGTTAGGTACTTACTAAACACATCCTGTTTTGAGTTTATAAATAAAATAATATGAATATTATCAGCCACCATAGCACGCAAGCGTATAACGATAAAGGATAATGGTTTAATATTTCCTTTCAGCTATACGATGTTCGAGTTATTGAATGTTAAAGATATTTGTATCATTTGAGGACAAACAAATGCGCAATATGCAAGTGACACGACGGTGCAGATTAGAACACTTGTATAGCATAAATCACCTCTACCGATAATGACGATAAAGTTTTTCTTTGTTAGTTAGTGTGCTACTTACGACGTAAAAAGTAAAGTTAAAGGCCCATAGCACACACGTTTCTTTAACAACAGCGATCGGCGATTTAGTCGCATCCTAGAATTTAAATGCGACGACAGAAATTCTATAACGCTCGATTTTAACCCTTTGATCGCCAGAGACGTCTATACACGTATAATGAAAATGTGCTCACCACGCATGGCACGTCAAAAATATACTGTATTTTAAAAGCTTGGAGCACAAGGCACGGCGATACCGATTTGACGTGGCGGTTAAAAGGTTAATACTGCGATAGAACTCAGAGAGTCGCCAAATCGCAATGCAACATCATTGCTAATTGCATTAGCAACCCACTGCTGTGCTCGGTTCATCAAAAATCAAACAAAGTTTAACCGTGATTTGCCGCTAAAATATTGGTCGAGGACAAAACGTATTAGGAGCAAAAAAGTCCTAACTCGATAACGTCCCCAAGGATACACTCCAACCTTAGTTCTATTCGCGTTATTCCACACACGTTGGCCTATTGCGGGTGGTCATTGCTGATAGCAGTTGCAAAATTGCGGATCGCCGATGATTAAAGTGGCGTTGGTGTTATGGTCCTAAGTGTAGCAATGTCTATAATATATCTGAAATATATGGTTGCTGCTTAAATGGTCACTGCTTATACAGTATCAAAGATTAATGAATTAAAAATATGGATTTCACTTCTACAGCTTTAGTTCACAACGTAAACAAACACAGTAAAATAATTAAAATTCATATCTTAATTAGCAAAACAACTAGAAACAATATTTTCTTTATACTTAATATAACTTTATTGTAATCAGTTATTGTGTAAACATACTCATAAAATATGCAAATAATAATAAACAAGGAACAAAACTTAAGGTCATAACGATCATCTATAAGTATGAGTGAACTGATAACAGTAGGTTATGATAAGTTATCTTAGAAGCTAAAATAAAACCATCTTAGACGTTAAAATGCAGAGAGACCCCAAACGTAAGAGTAACCTACCATTTACAACATAATTTAGAAAAAGTTTTCAATATAATAACAAAGACATATTTATTTAATCCCAAAATTCCCGTCTCTGTCTACGCCCGTGGTACAACGTGAGGCTATTTTATGGAGACGTACCATTCCATGAATTTGTTAGGAGCCTCAGCAGATGATATAGTTACGCTACTAAGTAAAACAATAGAAAGCCGATGCTCATGTGCACAACCGCGTCTCCACATGAGGCAGCTGCGGGTCAAGCACTTGCCTAGGGCCGCGCCTTGCCTCGAGACAGTGCCGCAACTCAAGGTTTAGACGCTACGCGGCTTAGGGATCACCTCCACGAGCAAGAGAATCGCAGAGATATTATCATTGTGTAACATATTTCTAAACATTCTCATAAAACGTATCTTCACACGGTAACATCGCGGTGGGAGCGTGATAGAAATGAGTTTAAATCACCGCGATTCTCTCGCTCGTGGATGCGTTTCATTAGCGCAGCTCGCGATACGAGACAGCTCATCACGAGGCTGCTCAAGTGACGCGGCTTACCAATTCGAAGTACATAATATGTTACTTCTGTTATGTTACAATGTAGAAATTAACAACTCATTCACATAAATAGTGCAAGAAGTAAGAACAGTAGCATAATGTCACGCCTTTTTCCTGGTAGAGGTAGGCCGAAGTGTATAACATCAGTATGTTTCGGTGTATATTTCGCATCAGACAGAATGTTAAAGCAAAAATGCTGAATTATTGTATTTTTGTATTTGTTCATATACCAATCATACTATATTTCGAGTTTTGCAAAATATAGTCTAAATTTCTACAGAGGCGTGCATAAAAATTATCCCTTCTTTATTATGATCCTAAGAAATGTGTTTCATTTTACTTAAAACTTTTATAAATAATTTAAAAATATCTCGAACCAAATTCACAATAAAATTATTAGGTCATTTTTTCTACTGGCCTAATTTTCATTCTCATCAAAGTTTCTACAGCTATATTTTATCTAATCATTGGTCATCCATATCAGCATAAAGAAGCAAATTATACTTACTTATAAATCTTTCTAACTCAGGCACTGTATCTTGTAGCGAGTGCAGTGCTGACTCATGGTAAGCTCTCTGTAGTTTGACATACTGCAGTAGTGTGTGTGCGAGTTGTGCCTCTTTAGCCACGAGAGCGAACATGTCTGCGGCTAAAGCATCCCGTGCGGCTTCCACTCTAACTCCAACATCTTCAAGTTCTTCTTTTGCCGCATTTAATTTTGTTGGATTCTCCTCTTTTTGCCGTTCTAAATGCTGTAAAAAGTTAATTTACTATCAGATTGTTTCAAAAGAACTGATGATTGGTATGATGTTCGTAAGTATCATGTATTTGAACCATTTGAATAAACACTGTTTGACTTTAACTTTGATAACTTAGAATTCATCATTGCGAGATATCGGGCGAGTAGATTTAGTAGCATGTCTCATATCTGATTAGAATAAGTGTTAATGATGATGCTTGACGTGTGCGAGGGGCTAGGAGCGAGGTCCAAAGCGGATAACCTTTTAACTGCTTCTGTCTTATTCGACAAATAGAGACATGAAATAATATGCTCTTGTCAATGAAATTTACAACAGGGCGTATTTTATTTTCTGGCTTTTGTAGTTTTGGCTTAATATTCTTGATCAGCAAGCATATTTACAGTGAGGCAATCATAGTGTTTGCCAATTAACGGTATTACAGGATGAGTCCACAACTAATTTTATCCATTACAAATCCTATACAACAGAGCTGTCCAAACCCGGGGGACCGCATGCGGATTGTGGCTTATTTTTATACGGCCCGTGATGTTTTTTGATCTACCTTAGAATATGAAAATTTGCGTTCTTTATAATTAACTAGAAGTCACGCGGGGCTTTGCTCCCGTCGTTCTATATTTGGCCACTGCTCAGCTCTTATTTGCCGTAGCGTGATGTTGTATAGCGTATAACCTTCCTCGATAAATGGACTATCCAACACTAAAATATTATTGTTTTAAATTGGACCCGTAGTTCCTGATATTCTAGTGTTCAACCATGCAAACAAACCTAAGAGTTTAAGGCTTTATAATATTAAGCATAGATATTGTAATACATTATTTTGTTTTACATCCAAAACAAGTAAATTAAATAACTTTAACAAAGTTACAAACGGCGAAAAGATTTCCTATCACTCGGTATTTGAAAAATATAATGATTTCCGTGTATTTTTTTATATTTTTCTGTAAGTGGATAATTAAAGTAAGTAGGTATTTAATTTGCAATTTTCCGATCTATTTAATGTTTTGTATCGGAACGATTACAAAACTATTTAAAAATAGCATCTTACAATTTATTACAATACAATCTAAGTTTATTATAACTATTAACAATACACCATAGGAATGTATTTCACATATAAATTGCTATGGACAATATTATTGTTTTATGATAAGTCTTGTAACAAAAATTAAATAAGTATAAACATTCCATTATCTAGTAACTCATTAATATTTAATGCTCAATATAAACTACTTATATATTGTATTTGACTTCTGTATTTAGCTCAAGTCATTATTTCTCTTTTATTTTTGCATCTACTATGTTCTTCTCTGTATCACCCTAAGGTTGGCAGTTAGACAATGCCTTTGGCATTAAGCCCATCATTGTACCATTATCTATACAAATGAATAAATTTAGAGTGTCTGTTTGTAATATTAAAATAACCACATTTTACTACATGCATATGAATGTATATACGGTACATATACCAAAATAACATTTTTTACAATTTTTGTCTGTCTGTTTGTTCTGGCTTATCTCTGGAATGGCTGGAGGGATTTTGACGGGACTTTCACTGGCAGATAGCTGATGTAATAAGGAGTAACTTAGGCTACTTTGAAAAAAGTAATGTTGCTTTTGTTAAACTCCATGCGGACGAAGTCACGGGCACAGATAGTTGTGTATAAAGTTTTTAAATAAAATAAGCATTTGTTAGGCTAATAAAGCCTGTTTCACAACCTTAAGTGTCTACTAAACTACCTGAGACTTTATTGACAGATTTTTTATGAAAAATATGTTATTTACATTGATACCACTTTGATCTCATCATGGATATGTAAGACATTATCTCACACAAATACAATAAGATTGTAGTTGATCTTAACTTCAGTACATAATAGTAAACATTCATATTATTATCTTTGATATGATACTGTCAATAGTAAGATAAAAACTCACATGATATCGACTGGCAGCTGATTCTTTCTCACCCATGAGTCTGTTTAAATGTTTTTTAGCCTTCATTATAGCTGGAAGGTCTGTTTCAGCAATGGCTGACAGCGGTGCACACACTAACTGTTCTACTTTCAATTCATGCTCAGCAATTTCGTTTGCAAGAAATTTTTCCGTTTTACCTAAAAATAAATACACATTAAAGGAAAAAATTCTTAATTTCGGAGTTTAAAATTAATTATAACTTCATACAGTATGTTCATTAATTATGGCATTTATTTTAATCTACGATTTGTATCCCTATTGGAAATATTATGATATAAGTATAACATTCATTTTAACACATTGAACTCCAAACTTTCAGGCACAATGGAAAATATTGTATAGGGAACATGGTTACCCTCATGGCGTTTAAAGACTTAAATACTTATTAGAATCCTTAACTATGCCAAATAAATATTTGTATTAATGAACAGTATGTTAAAATAATGCATACTAAGGTATTTTACTTAACAAAGTATATAGAACACAATGAACAGAGCCTTGTATTTTCTTTACTAACAAATAAATCATGGCTTTAATTAAAAAAAAAATGTGAATGATAAATTAGAACAATGACAAATAGGTTTAATAGAATTCTAAGGAAAATATTTAATGGCCTAAGTATTTTTATTTTGTGGTAAAAGAATGCCTTGGTTTTCATTTTGAATTTAAAAAGATGATTACCGCAGATATAATATATATATATATATATATATAATAGGTATAAATTAACTCACCACACTCATACAAAATATATTTTAATATGCCATCATCATCATCAAAATTGCTAGCTTCACACATAGACAGTCCAAGGAGATACTCAGGCAATTTTTTAAGTCTTTTTTCTCTAGCTGCAGGGTCCTGGCCCTGTGTACTCCCTGCTCCAGTCGACAAGCGTTTGCTAACCAATTGTAAGGCATTGCGTAGGTGCTCCACCTTCCTATCAGCTGTTTGCAATTCATCTGTTAATCCTTCTGCTTTTCCTGACCTATTCATAATTAATAAAGATTATTAAAAATATAAATATTACACTGATACGATTAAATGATTTAAAATTTAAATAAATACTTCTTCATTTTAACTGGTGACTACATCGTTTCCAAATATACTGATACAAGCAAAAAGATTACAATAATAACGACCTAAACTTGCAAAGAACTAAATCTTATCTGATAGCTGAGATAAAGTAAAGTACATAGGATACCTTGAAAATGTTTGGTCGGCTAGTTGCTTAACCCTATAGAATTGTTTCTTCATGTTCACTAAACAATTTTGATGAAATTATTTTAAGTTACAAGGTCATTGGACCCAATAGCAAAATAATAAAACGATCAAGATTTCGCTAAAAAAGACCGTAATGTCAGAACGTCAATGAGATCATCCTCATCAAGAACGATGCAGTACTGTATTAGAAAAGTTGCTTCACTATATATCCGATAAGGCACTACATTTCCATTGTTCACTGTTATCACTTTAATGCACTTAATTTAATACTAATTTACGCTAAAAAATACAGCAATATAATACTCTCGATGAATCAGAAAAATAAAATAACCACTGCACAGACAACCTAATACTGGTGTGGCCATAATTTGTATCTGATAACAAAACGCAAAAAAAATAAAATAATAACAAAACGTTTTTATAATGTTTTGCTGAAACTAATATGGTCACACTGTAACTATGTAGGATTAAAAGTTCTTAAATTACTTCATAAATAAACTAGTTTAGGTTTCACATGAACAAACTTTGCTAAAGAAAGAAAAAGAGGGTAAGTATTACACAATACGGTATTTAGGATAGGGATGTCGGAAGGTGGTCGGAAATTCGGAAGTGAAATAAAATTGGTAATCGATTATTATTTATCGGTCAACCTTTAAAAATTACGACCCTAGAGCAATCATATCAGAAGTAATTAATTTTCAAAATGTACATTATTATAATGTATATAAATCTCAATAAAAGTCATAATCTCAGTATTCCTTTTTTTATTAAACAATATTTACAAAATAGTTAAAAAACAGAATAACAAATTCCGAATTGAAAAAAGTTAACAATTTTTAAAAGATTGAGATTATTTAAATACTTTGATCACTCGCCAACGCAATACAGAACTCAAAAGTACCCTCAAAAGAACTTACGGTATTCAGGAGGGTGATTCTAAACCGTCGGAAACTGCCCTTTCTATATCCGACATGGGAAACTTTTGACATATAGATGACATTAATTGTGGCAAAAGTTCCAGCCAACAATTTTGCGCCGGATACAACTTCCGAACATTATATTAAAATAAAGGGCTTATGAGTCGCCCTCGTGCAAGGTCTTCGTGAACCTGCATGAAACTAAATAGTATTATTAAAATTTACACAATCAATCCTGATAAAAACAATAGGAAACATTAAAAAAAAAGAAATATGTTACTATAGTCATAATTATTCTTTTGAATTAATAAAAGGTTTTTCATTAAGTAAAAGTCACACTCACACACAAATTTCTAACTTTGATTTTTATTTTTAATTTCAAAACTAAGTAAGCACCAATATTTACTTCGTTGACGTTTGCGAAGCAGTGTTTACAAAGTTACCTACTATCAAACTATTAGTCTAAGAAAAATAAATGTTTTATATTAAAACAATAGTAAATACTAATTAACGTTTTGCTCTTATTAGGTCATAGCCATTACATTTATTTGTAAAAAGAAATAAATACATATTTTTTATTTGATACTAATAGCTTTCTACTACTTTAGTAAATTTTCTACCATTTGGTAACGTTATCTTTAAACACATCCCTTCCGAGGAGTATCCGTTCGGATCTATGAATAGCATTTTTGTTTCCGTCGGATCGAGTTCCTGCCTTGTGTCAAGCTATCAGTTTCCGATCATAAAACTTTCGGACGGATTAGAATCAGGGGGCAGGATCCTTAAAAGGCACCTCCTAAACACCGTGTAGTGTAATAAACTAATGGACCATTAGTATTACAGTGTTCAGGAGGTCACTTATAGGCCTACGACCCTGTACAAACGTGTAGTGAGTTTTAAGCCCTTTTGCTTGAGTACATCACCCTGATTTTGGGATAGGGACTAGTGTAGTGTTATACCCCCGTGAACATTGGAATAGTTTAACTATTGAACGTTCTTGCTTGTTAATTATCATCAAACAAACATCTTTCTTTCTATAAAAATATTTTTATAAATTCTAAATATCTTTGAGCGTTTACCACATCATCATCATTTCAGCCTATTGCAGTCCACCGCTGGACGTAGGCCTCCCCTAACATGCATCATAATACTCTGTCCTCCGCTTTCCGCATCCAGGCAGCGACTTTAAACGTTACCTTAACTTACCGTTTACCACATAATTATTAGGAGAATATAATATTGCTGAAAAAATGTCGGCAATTTATTTTCTTTTACTTCTTTTTGCCTTTATTTCTTTTGATAAAAATCATAGAGAAACTCCACAGAATAAGAAATAACATGGATGTACAGTAATAGTAATTCATTGACTTATCAACTAGTAATAACTAAACGACAGCTAAATGTCAGTTGTCAAAGAACTGTCACGTCACAATTGACAGAACAGATTTTGTGTCGTGTTCGTGTATTTATTTACAAGTAAGAAAACAATAAATTTCTTTGCTTGTGTACTTGTATTGCTCACTGAGTTGTTGGTGGAGGGAGCTCAAAGTTGAATGTAATAGCATTGTAAAATAACATCCGCAATTCAGTTCTCTTTCGGATGCTCGACTGTTGGGTACTTCTGTATTTTTGTTCACATCAGTTTATTTATTTTTTAAATTGTATTCGTTCGTCAGTTGTAAATTAAAAATACTTAAAAATGAATCGGAAATTTGTAAATGTTATATTACTTGGATTTGGGTTTATGTTTGTGTTCACTGCATTTCAAACAATGGGAAACATAGAGGTAAGTACATTTATAATGCAATTATTTATTTTTCAATACGTAGGTACAGTGTTTGTTTTTCTAAAGCGTCTTTGACAGATAAAGAATATAAAATATCCTCACACTCAGGTAATTCTCGCAACTTTGTAGTAGTAGCAGTATTTTTTTAAATAGAAACAAACTACCTAATATTTTTTATGTTAATTCAACAAACTAATTAATCTCTAGCTTAATCATCAATCAATTTGCTTTACTTAATATTATTTTAGACTAGCTGTGTCCGCGACTTCTTTCAAGTGCGATTTTTATTTTTTACGGAACCCTGATAATTCTTCCATAATCAAACTAGCCTAATTTACGCCTTGTGATATTAGCTAAAAGTGAGTGTTTGCGTTAATTTTGTTAACTGTCACTCTGTTAAATTATGAACTGCAATGGATAGCATTTCTCAGTTTTGAAAGTATTTAATTAAAGGGCTCCATGTACACATCTTAAGTAGCTGGTGGCTCAAAACGTCCCATACCTGCCGTTTTCTGAATATAGAAAAACAAGCAGAGACCATAACATAATTTTGCCTGTTTGCTAGGTGTTTACACTAAGTTTCAAAACGAAAAGTTCCAACAACAGCCCTTTGATTGTTTTAAAAGAAATTTTAGAACTCTAAATTGGCAAATTAATATAATTTCAACAATAAAGCTCATGGTATGTACCTGTTTTGCAAATATAGCGCATAACTGAGTGCTATCATTTACCATCCTAATGCTTCTTAATATCTTTTGTAACATATTTTTCTCATTTCTTAAAAGATATAGCTACTGCCGACCCCAAGTTGAGGCGGGAATATATATGATTTCGCAAGAAATCCTGCGTTCGTTTGTAGGGTTGGACAAAAAAGCTATTTGGTTTTTCAGTCATGAAATTTTCAGTATCAGGTCAAAATGTGCGAATGTGATGGTAATGGACTCTTTTTACATAAGACCTATCACCTAAAATAATTTACTATGTAGGTAGATAGCTGCTGAAATGTGGTTGCACTTCTGCCTAACCCTTGGGTCAGAAAAGACGTGACGCAATGTTTTATGTTTTGTATGAAATAAATTATTAAAATTAAATGATTTAGAATTCATAATGTCACTGTCCCATTTAAACTTGTGGATGTCGTAAAAGGTGAGTAAGAGTCAAGAGCACTGCGAGAAAAGGAAAATTTGAAACAAAATCCTTTACCAATCCATCTGGCCGACGTGGTATAGTAGGTTAAATTCCCTCCACTAGCTTTGGATGAGATCCGTGCCCAACGGTGGAACTTTTATGAGTTTTAATGATAGGTACTACCTACTTTATCAAATTAGGCATTTTCGTTTTGTTATTATAAAACGAAGCAACCATCTTCTTACCCTTTCCTTTTAATTTGATCCTATTTCCAAATATCGCCACCGACATCGACTTAAAAGAAGTCGTATTTATCACTTTTAGCGTCACCAGATTCAGAACTGTCCAAAAGAATTTGCTATACTTACCTTTTTAAAGAAAATATATAAATGGAGTTGTTTACTCAAAAGCGAAACAACAGCTATATTTTCTTTCCAGAAGAACTACCACCACTAGACTATATACATAAATACTTCTATTTGGTGGTGAATGTTTGCCAAAAACAACCTTTATTGATCTTAAAAACCATTATATTTTTAGGTAATAACCTTTTTTGTATCTTTCGTAAACATACGTAGATAAAACTTAGGTGTTGTGTTTTATTTTTCGAAGACAAGTTTAAAATACCTATTCATATTTTATAAACATTAGTATCGGTGAGTGGCGTCCCCATTTTAATTATGCTGCGAATATTGCGTCTCGTCTCCACTTTTATGGTGTATGGGCACAGGTTCGGGACTTAGAATAACAGCAATTAATGGTCCTAGGATTGATTGGATAGGTACTTGTTATAAATTATTAATCTAGGTATTAGAAGGGATTACATTCCTCTAGACTAGTGGCACACAATTGTCGTTCCGACCTCACCTTGACTTTATTGACCCGTTAATGTCAAATCAAATATCACTTTACATGCATACCAAGATACCTATTACAAAACTAGTATTAGTAAAAGGCTTTTAGAAGGTGTAGTATTTTGGTAATGACCTTACTTGGGGACAGGTTTTAGAACTGCGGTCTGCGGATTATTTTGGCTGTCGATAAACTACCTAATCTTTGACTAGCATAAAACAACGCCTTTTTCACCGAATGTGGAGGTGCATATAAACACCCACATTTCGCTAGCTATGTTAGGTCCCATGTATGCGTTTCCACCAATGATGTGCGAAGATGCGAGTGATGTGGGTACATCACCCACATTGTTAAGAACTAATAGAATCTTCGCAACGATCAGCTACCTCGCACATCACTGGTGCAATGCGCAGCCTAGTAGGGAGCGAACCTATGGTCCTCAACCGGGCACATTTGTTTCTAAACTCTATGCTGATACTGAGAATTTTGTGATAAAAAAATTCAATACCATTTTTGTTCGATCCAGGAATCAAAACCGGAAACTCTTGCGCAGCAGTATATACACTTCTCGATTCGCTATCGAGGTTCTTTACCGGGTTATTCTTAAATTTAATATTATTTTGTTAAAGATCTGATAGATTTACAATATAAATCTCTTCTTGTCTCATTTATGCTTTGATGGAGTCCTCTATTGATGCTTTCTGCTATTTGTTAACATAAAACACTGAAAATTAAATTAGTACCTACTGCTATTTACTTTAAATACAAGCAAGTGGTGTAATTACACGTACTAAATATTTTCCAGTTGCATGTCTTAGCAATATCTTACGACATGAATTACGAGTTTACGATCATAATTTGTCTTAGAAAAACATTCAAAGCAAATTACAAATTCTGCAAATAGTATAGGTACCGTGGCCCGTCAACATATTGAAACTATACATTATCGTGATTACGATAATCTAATTCAATACATTCAAGAAAGTATTAATTCCTTGTGATCATGTAGTGTGAAGACGACACTAACTTGAAATAATTTGTGTCTCGCGCAATCAGTATAGATGGGGCAATGCATCAATTGATACAAATATTACGCTCTGTAATAATTCAGTTAATAAATAGTACAGGAGAATTTAAGAGGGAACACGGTACGCGATTCTTCATACAGATGTATTCCCCTGTTTTCTACCTGACTAAAATGCCTCTAGAGTCTAGAGCATTTTTTTAAGGTCGTAAAATCAAGGCCAGTTTTATGCACGACTCTGTCACTTTCTTTTTTTCAACAACTAATTAGTACAGAAAATATGACCCTTCAAATAGTTCAAAATTGCACCATTTTTAATGCCGTATTTAGAACTGTAGCTGTCTCTATCACACTCTACGGGGCATGGCCACGGTAATAGTTTCTTCTAACATCTATTTTTCAATTTCTCCTAGGCCGCGTTCCCTCTTATGGGAACCTATTAAAATATATATATAAGCCCCCATGCTAGGGGCGTTAGCCCGAAACATCATCATCACTTCAGCCCATAAACCTCCCACTGCTAGGCACGGGTCTTCCAAAGAATGTGGAGGAAATTACGTGCTTTCAATGAAAATACAACTGAGTGCCCGCCTATGTACTTCTAAAACAAAGTATTTGGAATTTGTTACTTTCCATACAATCATTTACTTCATCACTACTTATATTATCTTCCATATTTGTTGTAAGTAATGTATAAATAGGAGGATGATCTTTCGCTACTACGAATAGATGAATAATGAATACAAATTTATGGTGAACTTGACGTCACTTGACGTAGGCGACGATAGGCGTAAAAATCAGATTAATGACGTCAGCACTCTTTGTATTCAGAAAGTTAACGTGCTCAAGATGCCACGGGTCGTTTGCCGTTAGAAAATGATCATTGAACTTATTATATACCAGCTTCCACCCAGGGCCTCGCCCGTGTGGTACCTATGTGAGTAATAACTTTCCTCATGAATCACTCTATCTATTGGTGAAATCTGCATCAAAATCTGTTGCGTAGTTTAGAAGATCTTAGCGTACCTACACACAGCGCAGCGGAAGCGATTTATTTTATACTATGTCTATCTCAAAAAATCAATTTCACTTCTTCTTAACGTATGGGCTATTGAGGCAGATCAATTTCACTTATTACGAAATATACCTATTCAAGTTTTTTTTAGTAGATTAGTAGTTATTACAAATATGCAGATGGTTAAGATTATATAGGGTATAGAGAGAGTGTTCTCTTATTGAAATAAGTTTATAATATAAGAGTTTCTTTGAAATATCGCCTTCATGAATAAACAAAGCTCAATATCTAATTTATAATAAAGTTCCTAGTGAAATCAGGGGATTAAGCTTCAATATTTTTAAAAGAATTATAAAGAAGTTTTAATAGAAAAATGTTTTTATTCACATTCTGAATTTTTAGATTTAAATAGTTAAACCTTACGTTTGCTAATTATTTGTTGTCTAGTTTGTAGTATTAACTGTAATTAATTAATTTTTTTTTAATCTTAAAATAATATTGTATATGCCTATGGGTACAATGTAGCGCTTTTTTTAATAACGTAAGATCTGTAAATTTAACCTACCTACATTGACAAATAAATATTTCTGTTTCTGTCTAGTTGAAGATGTTACTGCCCGTTGCAGTCGATACAATGTTTAAGTTGTATGTTGCAACTAAGTCTCATAGTTCCTGTGCTGCACTAGGAATCTTCAATTATCATCATCATCATTTTGACCCATAAACGTCCCACTGCTGGGCACGGCACTCCTCCAAACAATTTGGAGAGAATTTCGCTTGCTCGCAAGAATACTGTATTAACTCAAAACTATACTTTTCAGGAGAAGCGATTAAAGCTTGTTATTACAAAAATTGTGATATTTTTATATTATAAACAATATTTTTTTTATAATAGCATGGATTAGTCTATACTCTATCATTTATCATAAAGACACTGTTCATTTCTTTTTTTTTAAGTTATTTATTCCGTTTTTATGAAGGGTACCACTTGTGACTGTATTCTTGTATTAATTATGACATAATACAGTATTCTTCCGAGCAAGCGATTTAGCCTCCTATACCACGCTGGCCAGACGGATTGGTCGCAGTGCTTTTGCCTGCATAAGGTTATTCTCTTAGTCGCCTTTTACGACACCCACCACGGTTAGAGATGGGGTAGTGACATTATGTATTCTTCAATAAGTATCCGTCATTACACGGAGATCTTCAATTAAAATATATACAAATCAAAATAATATGATCATTCGTGTAGAGAAACGCCACCACGTGGTCAGCAAACCCCTAAATGAGTTTTAGAGAATGCTGACCACAAAGCAAGAGCACAATTTATTATAATATTACCTTGTAAAGTTATATAAATAAAATGAAAGTACCATCTTCTATGAATAAAAGTAATCCAACATTTATTAGAAATTTGAGGTAAAAATGCATAATCCCCAACTACCTCTTTTTGTTTTGCTTTCCGTGGCAACCTATAATTAAGGCAGCACCATCATATGTTTCCATCGTCTGAATATTTCTTAGCTTTTAAGGTGTATGTTCTTGTTGGTTGTCCTAATAAATAAAATAAAAAAAAATAAATAAAAATAATGCGGCCATAGAACATGGCTTTTCTTGTATGTATACTAATATTATAAAGCTGAAGAGTTTATTTGTCGGTTTGAATGCTAGGATCTCAGAAACTAATTGTCCGATTTGAAAAATTACTAATTACTTTTAGTGTTGGATAGCCAAATTGTCAAGTATAACCTTCCTCGATAAATGGGCTATCCATCCAATGGGCTAAATAACATCACGCTACGGCCTATAGGAACTGATCAGTGGCCAAATAAAGAACGACGGGAGCAAACACCGCGTGATTTCTAGTACTCCTATAAAATCGTTTCAAAGTAATGTGATTGTTTTCAAAATGTATCTAAATATACTACGAATTCGTCAACATAATAGATATTAATATCTTTTCTAAGATCAAATAAATTTTCTTAATAAAAATGTTCGAAGATTTATTTGATCTTAGAAATGATATTAATTTTTTTTTTTTATACCACGTCAGTGGCAAACAGACGTACCGTCCGCCTGATGGTAAGCGGTTACCGTAGCCTATGGGCGCCTGCAACACCAGGGGCATCACGAGCGTGTTGCCGACCCTTAAGAAACCTATTCACTCCTTTTTTGAAGAACCCCATACTGTAATCCAAATATATATCCATTCAAACAATTAATTTGTGAAGTTATTTATTATTAGTCCGGGTTAATTTGTAACTTACATTTCATGCATTGTTAACACTATCAAAGTGCAGTGACGAACCTGAATTATAGTACATACTTACATGATAGAAACATAGTTACAAATGTTTTAAATCAGTGTGTTACTGTTCCTATCGGTCCCTAGTGCTACATAAAACATGACAAACGGATGCTTTTTAGTGATAATTAGTTATAATTACTCATCACTAGCTTCCGTCCGCGTGGTGTGTCGGTAAAAAGTAGTCGATGTCCTTCTCCGGTCTAAGACTATAATATTTGAATCAATTTCATCAAGATCGGTTTAGTGGTTGCGGTGGGAAAGCGTAAAAACAAGGCAAATAAGGAAGTAAGGATGTACAGTACATCCTTACTTCCTTACTTGCCTTGTTATGAAATAGAAATTGAGTATATCATATACTCAATTTCTATTTCATAACAAGTTGGGTAAAAAACATTACTTACCCTCCTTTTTGGCAGTCGGGTAAAAAGGACACGGGCCATTATTTACCGCAATTTAAGGCTCGTAAAGATGATAAGTATTGTGGTGTTAAATTTCTGTGTTGCCATTATTCGATTTATAACGCGTTCGTAATATACCTTTTTTATGTTTGGTTGACGTAACCGTAAATTGAGATCATCGTCCAAAATTCGCAATGGTCATTGTGTAAGTCGGTCTTGTGCGGTTTGTTCGTCCCATAACTACCATGATATACGACTTACGAGGTCTTTAACTATTATCTAATAGCTAAGTACGGATTCTGTCCTTCTAACTTTATTAATATCTAATTGGGTAACACATTGAATTGGTTGTGCTGTGGCTTATTTTCAGGTAATTTATTTAGTTTCGATTACGATTGAGACAAACGATAAAATATTAGTTTTTTTTTCAACTATCTTAAACTTCTTGTATAGGACAGTGGGGTCTCTGGTCTTATGTCTAGCCTAGAGAACGTTTACCGACGTTCACAACTCTGTAAGTTAAGATCGATATTTAAAGGTTAAAGTACGTAGACGTTAGCTATATTATTTGTGTGTCTCTTTTTAAGGATTTGCAACCTTTCTCCTAAGAACGATTCACTATTGGACTGTTCGTCTATAGGATGTTCGTTGCAGAAGTCCATCAATAATAACTACACTTGTTTACACAAATACTTCCTCATAGAAAGTGCTAGGGGCAAATGTTTTGTTAATGTGGTGTAAATTAGCTGAGGCTTATGTTCAGCGGTGGACGTCGTTGGGCTGATATGATGATGATGATAGAAAATGTTATTTATTACTGTAGAAATATTACCTAAGCCATGGCTCTTAAATTTTACATCATATCGTTTATAATCATCCTTAGTTGACCCAATTATTCAAAACCAAAGTGCGTTAAAATAGCGATAGCATACAATGCCATTTAACTTTATTCATATTATATGCAAATTATTTCCGAATTCGTTATTTATTAGACTATACATAATACATGTAAATAGGAACTTAATGCCTTTAACATTTTAGCTTTGCGAACTTAAATTAAATTTCTGCGTGTACTCCAAAGATAACTGACGCAAATACGACATCGAGATTGCAATAGAAATTAAAGTTGTTTGAGCATTTATTTTTGGTTTGAAGTTACACAAAACCTTTGTTAGTTTATTATTGTGATCCTTAGTCTTAATACAGAAAATGGTTCAGAAAACTTAAGAAATTAGGAGTATAGTTTATTATCATCATCATTGGTACACTAAAGTCATTTGATTTCAATGGATTGTATACAAATTGTATTGATTAATTTTGTTCAATACAAAGCAATGACTTGTGGCTTTTTCAAATATAAAAGGTATGTAATCTATAAATTCTTACGTAAATTTTTAATCGTTACGGAGATTGCGCGGCTACGTTAATTAAATTTAAGTTACATCGCTGTTAGCGAAACTATTTATTCATGTAAAACCTTAGATTTCCACTTAATGACTTGGTACCCCCTTATTACAAAATACAGACTAAGCATTAAACCAGGTTTAAATTGACAACTTTGACACTAAAACAATGGCCTACGTGAATTTAAACCTGGTTTAATACTTAGTCCATATTTTGTAATAAGGGTGTAGAGTTTTCGAGTGGTACTCTCATTGACCCTGTCTTTGGATATTTTTATATCACACAAGTGAATAGCTGTTGTAATCGAAGGAATCCGATTTGACAAACGAGAGACCTCGTCCAGATTACCCTGTTATCGTATAGGTATAGCTTTGTATTATAGACTTTCGCTCTCCCGACACGTGACTTCCTAAGATGTCTTACTAATCTTAATAGTCGATTATGATTATGTGTGACACTAACTAAAAAATTAAACACACATAAAAGATGCAGTATCATCCTCATTTCAACCCATAAATATCCCACTGCTGGGCACGGGTCTCCTCCAAATAATGTGGATGGAATTTAGCCTACTATACCACGCTGGGCAGACGGGTTGGTATAGGGTCTGTTACGAATATTCCTTTTCTAGCTGTGCTCTTGTCTGCATAAGGTCTTCCCTTAGTCACCTTTTACGACACCCAGGGGTTGAGATGGGGTAGTGACATTATGTATTCTTAATCCATCACTACACGGATAAGAATGAATGATGAAAAAGATGTAGTATGCTTCCAAACAATATTTCTCCGAGCATTTAATTTTGATAAAAAATCTAAAATGTTGTAGTGTAATTGCTACTGAATAATATCACATAAATTAAACTTCATGATTCAGTGTTATTCATGAATTGAAAATTAATATGAAGATTTGGAAGTATGGTTTTAATAGTCGTACAATTCTGTTATGTTGTTCTTTTCAACTTGGACGTTTCTCTTTTGTTTTTATTTTCGTTCGTAATCGTGTTGTGTGGCTCTGGCTCGTATACATGAGAGATTTTTTTTTCTGTCTGTGGTAATTAATGCCGTAAATAAGTCATTGTAATGTCAATACTTGATGACGATGTCTTTGTTCTTATATTCACATAATTTCTTCCAAATATTCAGTCGCTTGAAAATCCAAGTAGGTGTCAAGATATTCAGAGCTATGCCAAGAAGACAAATAAAAAATAGTTCTACGTAGTATGTTTCTTAGCTGTCGTTATCATGAGGCATTATAGCTAAACGCTAGCTCATTTTTTTTTACTAGAAGAGAGAGCTAGAATGTTTTAAGAAGAAATTGAACGTTTTTATAAGGTCAAACAAAATTATTAATGTATGTATCAACGCAATAAAATGGAATATGAAAGTCTGACGACACAACTTCATTGGATTGTTCCATTAGCTAATTGAGCTAATATTAAGGCTAGCTCCCTAAGGTTATCTTTATCGTGTACCATCTAGTGTTTACTCAATGTTGTTAATTATTTAGTTACATCCCAACAAGTTTTAACCTCAAGTGTATGTTTATCATTGTTTGTCTACAACTCGATAAAATCAAGGATTTGTTTGTGTTTAATTTAGGTCAGATAGATTCACTGGAGTGATATTTATTTTCAAGGGCTTTTTCATTGACGTAGACAGATAATTAAATTTTGAGGTTAAATAAGGTTTAATTTATACATAATAATAACTTAACTAAATATTTTTTCAATAATATTAACAAAAATAGTAATAAATAACAAAAAATAAAACAATTGACACATTATTCATCCGTGTGTTATCGATGTATTCGCAGACGACGGAGTGTCGGTCGTGCAGAACTGAGGCTAACTATATTATTCTGTGTATCCACTTACCGTTGTATGTAATTAGCTATTATCTTTTATTTAACATACTTATTTATTCAACAAAACGAGTGTAAGACGATGAATCCCGGTGTACGGAAAAACCGATACCGGCTTAAGATACACGGTATCTAAATGTAACAATTTAGTGACTTTGTACTTACTTTAAAACCATTTTATATACCTTATTTTAAGTAAACTGTGAAGTTTTTATGAGGTACCCAATAAAATTTCTTTAAACCAAACAATTTTATAAGCTTTGTATTAATATTAAATAAATAAAAATGACGATACCGAAACATTTTATTTAATGCTGTGGTAAGCTTATGGCCCACCTGATGGTAAGCAATTACCGTAGCATATGGACGCTAGCAACACCATGAGCTTCACATGCGCTTTGCCTAACCTTTAAAGCCCCTTCCCTCCCCAATACAATTGCAAAATAGTAAGAAAAGCTCTCAACTTTTAATCCGGAAACATTTTGCGAAGGTTTAATAAGTTCATTGCACGAGTAAATATCTAGTGGTGAAGTCAAGGAAACTGTCGTGTATAAAACCGCCCCTGTGCAAATGGAAATCGTGCAAAGTGAAATGGCGTACAGAATATTCGTGTAAAACACACGAGACAAGTTGTTTTTTATCGCATAACTTCCATGTTTACTTGTCCGCGGAACAGTCGTTCAACGACCTCCTTACGTTGAGATAGCAAGCAAGATTTAAGACGATACTTTGACGAAAATCTTTGCTCTAAGGGTTATAGTATTGTAAGAAGTATTTAATTTTAGTCGGTCGGATACATATTTGCCACTATGTGTTTAATTAAAATCTGAACCCAGTAGGTAAAACTCAATTAGATTTTTTTTATGCAGAAAGTACCTAAGCACGTTCATGTGTTTGATTCATGCGTTTCTGTTTCGGGTATTTATGAGAAAAATTGTCCAATTTATATTGTTTGTTTTGCTGGTGTTTTTCTCTGAAAAAAGTTGTTCGACCGTCATCGGCCCCTGATACTGAAAATGGGTGTACCTACTCTTTGACTTATTGATAATTATTAAACGCTATAATCGTTGGTTTAAATTTTCTCTCCAAACGAGGATGTTAAAATATCCGACAATACGACTTACGAAACTACAAAACCTACAAAAGCAGCACAACTAAACGGTACATAATATATTGTTATTTACGAAACCGTTATACAAATCCTAAAAAAGTTATGTTTTGCCAATGTTTTTAACATCCTTGTATGTCCATAATTCCATATGCAGCTTGCACATATTGATTTTAGTCAAAGGATAATTTCGCAATCGAAAGGATTCGATGGTCAGCATATTACGACATTTTAGTGTTTTATCACACATAATGGACTGTGTGATATTTTCAAATTTTATTGATATCATTTTTAAGTTAACATCCCACGCATTCTTGTTTCGAAAGCAGATGCAATCACGATGTTTTGGGTACAACAAGGCTGTAAATATCCTAAATAATATGAAATGTTTTGCGAAATTTGAATAAAAGAGAAAATTGTGCAGTTGACCGATATATATGTCCAAGTAAAATGGACTTGTTGAGACATTACCTTAGCTTAGTAACGAGTTATCTATATTTGAGTTGTAGGTATGCACTATACATTCCACAATGTCAAGTCCGTCCAAAGTGCGCTCGAGCTTGATCTTTTGATTATGTGAAACTGTTTCAAGGTTCTAGATAAATCTTCGTTGTATATAATGGATGTTTTGATTATTATGCATGTTTTAAATCTGCAATAAAGAATTCAATTGAATATAATTTACTGTCTATGACTATATTATGATAATTAAGAGTCATGACAATAAATGTTAGTTTCCGTCACTGCTATTAATTTTGAGTATCAGTTACAAATTATAAGTGAGAAAAAGCAAGGGTATCCATAGATACCTTGTAAAATAGGTACCTGGGAAATCTCACAAATTCACAAAAATCTTCTTGTCAACCCACACGTATTTACACTCACTGCATGATGGAATAGAAAACTTAAAAAAAAATTGTTACTGACGAACATTTGCAGATAAATATTCGTTTTATACCAAGTAACTAAATAGGCTAGAGACCTTGTCTTAGTTAGTGTTTTAAAAAATAATTATCATAGGTACCTATTCGAACTTTATTATTTTAAAATCTTACGTGAATCTTCCACCTTTTCCATTAGTGATCGCAAAATATTAGCAGGCATTCAAACTAAAACTTCTGTCTTTTTGTCCACAGAAAACAGTGCTTGACAGTATACACCATGATGATAACTCATTCACCGGCGATGGATACACTTCCCTGGCAATCATTTACGCAACATTGGCAATATGTAACTGGATGGCACCTTCAATCATTACCATCACGGGTCCAAGAGGTGCCATGTTTATAGGAGGACTGACTTATTTGTAAGTACTTTGTTCTGCTACCAATATTGTTTGTTTTCTTTCATTTAGATCATATGCAGATTACTTTTGTCTCCGGCTTTGCTATGGAGAGAAGTGGATAATTTCTTTCTAATTCCTTCATTTACATCTAATTTATTTTCGTTACGGGTTCTAAGACAGTAGGTTAGGTGTTCCCCGTGGCTCACGAGTTTTATAACTTTGTGTTTGCATGGGTCCATTGCTGTTATTCCTGGCTTACAGGAGTTGCATCGGTGTGTGTGAGGGTGGGCCGGTCCTGTATGAAAATATTTGAAACACCAATCATTGTTGGCCCAATGTTTGGATAGTGAGATGATGTTATATAAATAAAAAAAAAACATTATCACATTGTTACGTTAAAAATAATCTACTAACCAAAGAGTCTACGCAGTTTTCCGCTGTTGTAGTTTACTTTCCTCTATTTTCACCGTTACATTGAATATTATGTACTTGTAATCATTAGTAATCTTCCATTATGTAAGTGTGAATTTATTATTACTAGGTGTTCTACACGGTTATAAAATTGCTTCCTAATAGAGTGACCTTGGTGGGAGCTTGGTTGCCATCCGCGTAGTTTGTATGAAATTTGGTTTACAACAGCCGGCTATACGGTAGGAATCCACCAAGGGCACCTCTGTGGAAGGCAGGTTTGCAACCATGTAACACAGCTTTACAGCCAAATAAGTTTCTTTTTTTATGGTAGTACCTATAATATTCAACCTATTTAATTAATTCAGGTTTTTTTTAGTTAATCGGTGACTGTGACTACATTCCAATTTTTTTTTACTTATGCTTGTTAGTTGTGATGCCTACATAATTTTTTTTATACTATTGAAGATAAAATTGATATACATATTATGAAATGAGGTTATATATATGCCGTTTGTTAGTTATATAAGCTTTAAGCGTCTATAGTTTTTTTTGTGTAAAGCTAAGTGTTAACTGGTTAATCGATCAACTGTCAAATTGTAGGTCATAGATAGAAACTATCGGAGTCCGTTATGATTGCGATGCGTTGTTGTTTTACTGTTACGTCACTATCGATAATAATAAGTTATACAACTTATTCTACTATATTATGCACAGGCAGTTTTTGAAGTTTAAAGCCATTAACAACATACTGGCATTTTTTATGTTAGGTGGAAGTAGGTCCCTCTTGGTACCAGTACCGAAAACTGGTGAGTGTTGCCGATACCTGATACTATCCTGAATCCACTAAAAATGCAACGCAAATGTAGGTATTCATAATTGTTATTAGTTTGAAAATGCCCTCTTATCATATAAAAACATGAAAGTAAAATAAAAATAGACATCAACACGCAATAAACAAAATGTAAGCCTAGAAAAACATTCAGAGTTATTGTCCTCTTATCAATGTTTTTGAATTTAAAGGCGCCTTGAGGGCATTAGTTAACTTTCAAAACCAGTGTGAAAATGCTCTCAGGATTATGGATATAATTAATCATCACTAAAATCTGTTAGAAAACATAAACCTGTTTTCATCAAAGACGGATTCTGTACCCCACTTGTGTGTGTACTTACGCCTACTTGTGCGAATTTTAATGCGCGCTATGAATAAATTAGAAGAAACAAAAGTAAACAAAGCCTTATTGATAGTTTGCCATATCCCCTAGTCATCCTTCAAATTAAAAGCTGCAGAGAAAAATACTTCCAATGCATTAGTACGATAAACAACACTCGGTAAAGCAATATATTAAGTAGATAAGTGAAATTATGTCAGGGGTCAAACAACTATAAATGTGATCATGACATAATAACATAAAGTTGCTTTTTGATGCATCAGCTCCGGTGTCTTCCTTTTTTCGCCTTTTAATTTCGTTCAACTATTTCCATCAGATATTTTGTTTATAGACAATAATCTATTAGCCAGTATCAATGTTAAACCTACATTGATACTGGCTAATAGATTATTGTCTATAAACAAAATTTTAGAGTATGGTATGACTTACGTGTAATCCTGGCCATTTAATAAAGACACTTTAGACTTTTTGTCTGCCTATGTGGTCCAAAAAACACCTTAACGGTGAAAATATAGATTCTTATTGATTGCAATCGAACTTTCGTATCTATTATAATTTTATTATGATTCTGATATTGATGAACATAAAAGCGTTAAATGCCTCAAATAGCTCTCACAGTTAGTTAACTTCAGTTTAATTCGTCTGTATTTAATCTCAGAAATACATAAAATGTAAGTGAATACTTTCACCGTCCATTTGCTTGTAAAACGGCAGCGCTTACGCATTATTATCACACTTGTGTGATGTCTTGCGAGTTGCTTGCGCCTGACACGTTAGCTTGTGTCTCTGATTTCACATACGTCGCATGATCATATTTGGTCAGTAAAAAATGCAGCAACATTATCGATACTTATGTGCAGTCCGTGCACTATTATATAAACATCTAAAGATTGGAATAGGTATTCCTTCTAAAGTTGTCATTCATAATGATTTCACATTACTTTGACCTTATATCTTTTGTAATAGGTGCTATATTTGAGCACATCTTTTGTCTTTTTGTCATTGTATTCTTAAGATCCAAAAAAATGTGTGGGCATATATTTTGGCACGTGCCTAAAACGTTGCTTTGTTTTTCTGAAGGTCATTCGACATTCGAAAGTTTTGCACAGAATAGGTATTGGTAAGCGTGAAAAAGGAAAATATTGTTAAACATGTGGGATTGACTCTAATAAATTCGGTACAAAAAGTCTAACTGTAATGTCGCAATTAAAATAGACGCTCAGCGACATTTTGAAAGAAATCCATTCTCATCTATCTCACCAAGTATGCGATTTCTAAATTGGAATATCAAGTACCTATTTAGCATTAAAAGCTTTGACATTTTGTTTTTGTTTGGCTCATTCATTGTAAAAGTGACGTATTCGAGACGTGGATCGTCTTCGTGTACACTACATAACTTCGCATTAACGTCCATGGCACGATCCGTTATATCGATGTGTTACGCATTATAAACTCTTTTAATAAATTTATTTTTTACTGATATTTTTTTCGAGTTTAAATTATTATAAAAAATTTCAGTTTCATGGCATGGAATCATACTTCTAAAAGGATTTTGCTCTGCACTATTACTTTTGTCATATTATGCTTTTTATATAGTCGCGATTTGTTTATTCTTAATTTATTAATCAGTTTAAGTTTATTTATAGATAGTAGTAATGACAAAGTAAATTATATTAATCAAGTATTGAAGTGTCATTTCAAGCCTAAAATTTAATTAGGACATGGCTACTTACCTCACATTTGGCGAGCCATATCATGTTTAAAATATTGCACTGCACTGGTTTGTTTATGAGTTACGACGAATATTTTCTGGGTTAGTTTCGATAAAGACTGATTGTTTACTACGTCGGACGAGTCAAGGTCGACTGGTACGCAGTAATAGCTACTTAGTATCCGTCAGCAGCCAGCGAACAGAAGCGGTGGGTGTGTATTGACACACCCACAAAATATTTCTTTCACATATCTTTCAAATGAGGTGTTGTTTATTTTAGTGTTCATCCTTTGATTTTATACATGGCTATTACTTTTTATTTTATGTCGTTGAAACATTCCTGCACGTTTTGATTTATAAAAAGTACATTCTCGTAGCACAGGAACCTTTGTGGGGAAACTTACGATGTTCACGTTGATATTCCGACGGTGTACTCGTGATGCCCCGAGGACTGCTGTCTATTTATCTGGCATGCTGGTTGAATAGACAATAAAATGACACATTAGGGCCAGTTTATTTGTGTTGAAAACAGTACTTTCTAATAAAAAAAGAGTATTTCATTAGACAACTTCATACTTACGTACTTTTTATATTCTTTCCTTTCTTTCTTACCTTTTTCTTTCTTTCTTTTCCTTTCTTGCCTTTACTTTCCTGCCTTCATCTGTATCCTGGTTTTATTAAGGTTTTTAGTCAACTACGGACTTTAGATGTCTCTAAAATGCTTTTGAACTCTAAAATATAGTGCGATTAATTATGCACTTAACCAAACATGCTATATTTATCCTTCATTGGTGAGTGTGTGTAATAGTAGCTTGCAGTAAGTGGAGAATGACCATTATTACGCGGTGCCGGAAACTCCGCTAGATAAAAATTAATGTTTGCAATTTCAGGTATGTTTAGGATCGTTAAAAAGTAATTTGCTTCATTATCATAAAACAAATTACTTTTATATCTTGAACTTACTAAATACCTTCATAGTTAAATTTTGCGATACATGTATTGATCCATTAGGTATATTAATTTTAACATAATAATTTAAATTCTACTTAATCGAAACGTTTAAAGGCTACTCAAAGTTCGAAACGCGTATTATGCTTTTTAATATATCGAAAAAGTAATTAAATGGCTTTGTTAAGTAGAACGCTTGCGGATATATGACAGCTTTTATTGTTATATTCCATGACGTAGTTGTCGACGAAACAGACAGGTTGGCGAAAAGAACAGGTATGGGATGGGACCAAGAACACGCCCTTGAGGTACACCTGTTAATGTCAGATTTCAGTTCATGCATTAATCAATTGTGAATTTAGACAAGTACGTGTTTTAAATATTGTGTAAACTGCATATTTGGCTTGAGAGACGCATTCGCATCGTCTTAATTGACAAAAATAAGTTCGTCATCTCAAGAAGCAATAAATGGCAGCAGTTTGATCATTTACCCGAGTGTTTTTACAAAGTCATATATACCGATCGCCGTTGTAAGCGCAGGTATTCGTTGGTATATCGAAATATTTTCGCTTGTAAACCTTCACTAGACTAGATCACGCCCCCTCAAGGTTGTTCGTTGGCTTTGTTGCATAGTTTCAACTTACCTTTCATTTATATATAACAATATATTATTTATAGAGTACATTTATATCGTTAATATTTTCGTTAATTGGAACATTAGGCACGTTCATATTTTTGAATTCTTCCTGTTTTATTTCCTGCAGTTTAATTACGTTATAAAAATGTTTATAGTATGTTCCTTGCATTTATTCCATGACCAGATTTTAACCTCTTTTCACTATTGTGGGCTTTCTGATGTTGATGCAGTATTTTAGTCTTTTCATCACCATTCTTCTCACATCTTCGAGAGGCTTCAGGCATTCTTTATAAATTCTGTCCATTAAATCATTAGATGCGAGTATTTTGAATACTGGAAAGTCGTAACTCGCGATCCTTTAGATGACCACGGTTGGAATGTGGTGATAGATATCCGCCACCTTGCTATTCAGTTAGGCTTTAATTATTTTACTGAAACTAATCTGAAAAAAAAGAGGCTATTAACCTTGTAAAATACAACAATTATGACCGCTCCCAATTAACATATTTACCTAGAAACTCAACAATATAACAAGCACTTAAATTGTTCGAAGATTAGGAATCTAGATATTTTATGTGAAGTAGAAGAAGGAAAGTAAAGGCTAGCGAGTCAAGTCGTTGGTTTATTACTTAACTAACTTGATATCTAATTATTGAGGCCATTGCACTAATTTTGGTTGGTATTTCATAACAGATAACTACTTAAAGCAGTATAATAATAATAATAATATTCTACCACATTTACACAGCGCCATCTAGTCCCAAATTAAGCAATTATATTTGCTTGTGTTATGGGTACTAAACAACTGATATACTACTTAAATACATATTTTTTTTGTAAATACATACATATTATAGATAAATTACACCCAGACACAGAACAAACAATTATGCTCATCACACAAAGATTTGTCCTGGGTGGGGATCGAACGCACGACCTCCGGTTTAACAGTCAGGGTCACTAACCACTAGACCAACAGGCCAGTCATGTGTCAGTATGTACCTTAATAAAGATTTGTGTTACGAAAGAGTCAAGTAAAGCATTTTGCCCACAAATCTATAACTGTGTTGTACCAACTGTTATTAGAAAGTTAACTATTATGATATTAATAGGTTTTTATAGTTATTTATATCAAAATATGGTGCGTTACTAACTAACACTACCAGAGATGATGTTTGTCGTAACTGACATACAGTATAATGCCCGGTTTCTGAACCAAATAAAGTTATTTATAAGTAAAACCGGAAAAGCCCAAAAAATATGGGAGGTCTTCTGCGGGTGGTCTTGTATAACGGTGCATGTAAGACTTGAATGTCATAGTATTTAATTGCATAGAAATTTGCATCCTTTTTAAATAATGCATGTCTTTTATTGCAAATGTGTTAAGTCTACCATTAGAAAGTAACCAGTCCAGTTTGTATCGAAGGAAAACTTGCGGAAAATCACTTTCACTATTCTTACAGTCTGTTGTAATCAGTTACAGATAGATAGCCAATGAGCTAGGTGAGGCAATCGTTTAAGAGATCACTTTATAATCGTCGTTAAAATTTATTTGATTTCTTTAGACTTTTATGAAAATTCTAATTGAAATTGTTATTGGCGATTAAAAACGATCGTAAGTAAGTATAATCTAAATAATCTAATTGAGTAAAGTATGTATTTGAAATCTTTATTAATTTTTATTTTATTTTTTCTTAATCTTTATTTATTCTGTCCAAACCAGTTAAATATTTAGTAGCCGTGGTTAAAACACGGGCTTGAAACCATAAATAAGTTATTTAAAAAGTTATAAAAAATTTAAACCCACTCATTCCTTTATCGACAATCATAAATATTGTTGTGTTTATTAGATTAGAGAATAAAGACTAAATACGAATAAAGATTTAAATAAGTTTTATTCATTAGACAGATGTTGATCAATGGTCAATTAAAAAAAATTAGATCTTAGGTAGATTTTAACGTGACATTTCGTTGTCTATACGACTATAGTGCTTCTATTTTTTATTACGGAGGATGATAAACTTCCGTTACTACGCTGACCAAAATTTTACTTCTTTGTACACTTATGATGTGAATATGATTTGTTTGCCTAGGAGTGGTCACCCCATTGTGTTATTCAACCATCTACACCCGGAGATCACCATCGCATATTAGATAATAAATAAAAAGTTGTAGTTTTAAACTCGACTGAGACATTTTACTTCTACAATTGCAGTAAATAGTGCTAGCTATGACTAGTAAGAGTACTATGTAACATCTCTTTGTTACAACATTATTTACGCAAGTTCGATGCCTGTCACATCACACAATAACACAACAGGCAAAAGTTTTCAAACAACTGCATTAGTGTGAGTGTATATACTACTTTGTGTAGTGTGTATGTGATAATGATAAAGCAAATAGTTTTATACTCGTAACTGGGTCGTATCATAATAGTTTGCCAGACAGCCCGCATAAACAAAAAGTATTGATTCATTAAGTTGGTTAACTATTTGAATAAATTTTGATTTAAATGCAACATTATCATTTCCATCATCCCCATGAATATGAATAAGGTTCATGTGTATTATCATATTGCTTTCACTTGCAGCTTGAATCACATGTTATATCTTTATACAATCTACATTGTGGCCTTCCACAGGGTTCACTCAAGATGACTTTGTTTTTTACCAAAATCAGTTCCGTGGTTTTTTCTATTTTACTCTGCCTAGATCTTATACAAGCCATTCTAATTATTACAAGAAAGACGTTTTCCTATTTAAAACTCAACTTACGACACTTACCTTAGTACCTTTAGGAGACACATTGCGTGACATTATGGTATTTAAGATATTTATAAAGGAATGCGGTTGTCTCAAGTGTTATTTACCTTTTGTCATAAAATTGTTCACTATTTCATAGTTCTCAAACCGTTACGTAATTTCTTGTAATACGTAACTTCATATGGAATACCATAAAAGTAGGTAATGGTATGAAAATTCTTTTACTTAGTAATTTAAATCGTTTGTATTCGGCGATAGGATTAAGTGATATAATATATTATGTCGTCAAATTCAATGACAGGTATCAATAAGTATGACGTGTCATCATCATCATCATATCAGCCAAATGACGTCCACTGTTAAACATAGGCCTCACCTAATTAACCATAACACTAGTGAATTCTATTTCCTAAAGAGAAATTCTTACTACTCTTCTAGTATTTGCTAGATAATATGACATGCAAGCATTAGCCTGTGAAATATCGTTATAGTTACCTTTATCTATGTTCTACAAGCTTAGAGAATCTAGTTGGTTAGCTATTTACTGATAATCTTAAATACGAGTCTTATGTAACAATTATGTAGCGAAAACAATCGGTAATTCAATAGGGATGCTTATCCTTCTGTTTGAAATATCCGGCAATGTTAAATTGAACACTTCTGTGAGGTTTCTATTGCGTAGTCGGTATGGAGTTTTGTATCATTGTCGGTTATTATTCACAAGTGATATTTATTTTAAAGAAAAATTAAAATGTTTGTGAAATGATTTATGTATGAGTATGACTAACTACAAGTATTTCTATTGTTTGTTTGCTTGTGTGTTGTTAAGTGGAAGCAAACACAGAATTATCATCAAAGCAATACGTTAGGAATAGAATCTAAATACTAAGGAAGGCTAACACTAAAACATGATGTTAAAAACAGGAAACAATTCTTAGGTAATACATGGGAACTTTTCTGAAAAAAAAAATAGGGACAGAACAAGTGAAGTAATTATTGTTAAGGTTTTTTAAATGAGTTTAAACCTGTTTAAAAAATCAGTGGTGTTTACTTTCGCATATTTTTCATACTACATCCGCACATTATAAAAAGTATTTATTTCAGTTCCTAACCTTAGCCGTATCCTTCGTTAAAATTTTAATATCGTTTTAATTTTTTAATTTTTAAAACGAAGCGATGCACCTCGATTTTTGCTATCTAGTTAGAAATGTGTTCAATATTCAGATTACTTGAATATGCATGCCTTAACCCAGTCGTCTAACTGACGGTCAACCGTACTTATATCAGTATTATTGCGTAACACCGATACTAGATTTATACTTGGGCTAGTGGTCAATTCAACATAATGTACAATCGTGTTGTAAGCCGTAAACAGTTCTTGCTATTACACAACATACGACATTGCATGTTTGTGTGTTAGTAGCTCACTGTATAGTATGCTTCACTTTAATGTACCTAGTCAATGGCATTGTGCTAAGGTTCAACTTTTCTTAAACAAAAAGTACACTACGTTTCTCTTTCTTTATACGATTATCTGTCTTTACCATGAAATTGGATTAGTTCTGCTTAAGCTGTTTTTAACAATGAAAACGAAAAGGCGTCCGCAATATCAGTAAGGAGACGTATTTAATGAAGCAGACAGACTTTGTTAAATGTTACATCATTTGTGATCATATTATATTCTTTGGTCAGTGAACTTTCAGGTAACATCTTGATGCTGTTTTAATAGACTTCTTTTTTTATAGTTAAAAAATAATTATATCTAAAACCATTGTAATCATCATCATCATTATTTCAGCCTATTGCTGTCCACTGCTCGACGTAGGCCTCTCCTAACACGCATAAACATTGTAATGCTACTTGTAAATTTTTTATTCAGTTTCAGAATGTCTTTATTTTGTCGATGAAATTGTCATTCCCAATATGTCCCTTTCTCAGATTGTGTAATCCTACGTTCATAAATTTATGTTTTTGGCGTTCGAAAACGTAGTAGTAAAGGAAGCCAAGTTGTAACTTGAACCAATTTTAGGTGATAAATTCCATGTCAAATTAAACACAGAAGTTATGTGACTAAGTTACGTGCGTCAAACTGAGGCATTGGTTGTTCACATGGACAGATTAACGGTCTTCAATTAGAGCTGTATACCAGTTGTTACTTAAGCAATTTTTTACGAGTACTATGCATGCAATAATCGTATGCATAATATGATTCGTAAATAATTGTATATGTATATTCATCGACACAGAAACCTTTAGTAGGACACCTGGATTAGAAATGATAGACGGTTCAGGTCAATGTTACAAACTGATTAATAATTAATTCTGAGCCTATGAGGAGGCCAAGATTATGATGATTGTGTTTATTAAGATTTTGGTAATAATAGGTCTCTACTTTATAGTTTACCTAAGCTCCCCTAATTATAATCACCAAGAAATCAAAGCTGCTATAAAACTTTTAAATTGTATTTTTTTTTTGTAACGAGTGAAAAGTGATCGTTCGGAAAGCATTTCATGGAGGTCACGTCCCTCAGCATTGAGTAACACAATTGAAAGAGCTTATAGATAACGTTAAAGTCCTACTATAAACTGTGTAGTGTTTTCTATTAGAGTGCTCTTTGGAAATTTATTGTGCCAGCTTAAAATTTCATTTTAAAACAAAATGACAGCGTTGAAATTGAAACTCTTGGCATTGGACGCGTGTGTATGCCACGACAAGTTCCGAAAAAAGCATTCGCATAATTTTTATATCTATATTATGCAAATGATGAAACGGTTAACGGGTAACAAATTAAGCATAATATGATAAGACTAGCTGTATAAAACAAAAAATGTGAATGTGTAAATCCAGGGTGTCCGCTACCTCCATACCAAATCAATTAAAAAATTGGACCAACCGTTTGAGCTTGAAAGTGTATCAAACATACAAACACACCCTTATAATATAAGTCTCGCCTTATAATATAACGGCCGCACTCAAAGATGTCAATAATTAGGAGTCATTAACACATTTTTTTCATTGATCGTCTTTAGGCATATCTACTTAAGTATTACACGTTTTTACCCTGAGTACGGCAGTAAGTGTGATTTTATGTTTCATCTGTATATTATACATACAACCTTGTCAATCCAGGATGTAGGAACAACAGCGAAAGTACTACGGATCGATAACCAGATTAATTATTGCAGGTTCTTCATAGTAACTTTCTTGTTCCCGCGCACGTGGCTTCTGTACGTGGCAAGCGTGTTGATTGGCGCGGGTGCCGCCGCCATATGGACCGGTCAAGGCAACTACCTAACACTAAACAGCGATGCCGAAACTATATCCAGGAACTCCGGTGTCTTCTGGGCTATGTTGCAGTGCAGGTAAACACTTCCTCATGATTATGTATGGAGAACACTGTTTGTCTATTGTCATTACAGTTATATTTAGATTGCTATTGTGTTTATAAGGAAATTTATTAGTCTTTGTTTACGTTGGCACTATGTATGGAGTGAACGGAATAGCTAATAGATTTATTACAGATAATTTACAAGCTTAAGTACAGTTAACGACTTAATTTGCTGAACAGTTTTGCACTCTTGTATCTTATTAACATCTCTAGAATTATGTATTTTGAAATGTAATTGCGATGCCGTAATCTTAATTGGCTGGTCGTCAAGCTAGGTAGGTTAAGTCTAGCGTAAAGATCCGAGATCTCCAAAATGATATACAGAATAAAGTTTTTTTTTAACCGATATTCTGAGACAAGTAGCGTAATAGGTATACCGTCTCCTCCCCTAAAATAAAACCTTATCTATATCATGTAAGCATAGGGTTACCAGATGTAAAAATCAAAAGATTGGAGAAAAGGCCTGATTTCCATGGAAAAGTCCTGAGACTTTATATAGTTTGAGAATTTTCTCTGAAAAACGTATTATTATCGTTTTATACACTGCGGTTCTAGCTCACGTTTTGCAACTTGCACGCAACTTACTTAGATAAATAAGTATTGATTTTAACTGCAATTTTTACCAAAAGAATATTATTTTTATAAATAAGTTTAGTATAGATTTTATCTGTTCAATTGTTACCCAAAAAAAGATTATTTTAGTTGGTTTAACTTTTAATTAAAGAGATCTTTAAAATGTAACCTGTGCTTTATTGAAAATCCTGAGATATCACGAGATTTGCAAAATCCGGCCGCAATCCTGAGAAAAGTCGAAATTTCCTGAAATCTCAGGACAAATCCTGAGATATGGTAACCCTATGTAAGCACGATTTCAAATGTATAGTAGAATATTTTTTCTAATAACAGTCAATCTACTTCGCGCCAGTTTTAATCATGATTGGTATAATTTCTTGATTGGAATCAGTTTTTGTAAAGCTAGTATTTTAGGTTAGGTACATGTTTTCCGATAAGTTGGAAAAACGATGTGTACGATATAATTTTGTATGATTTATAGTTTGACTCTTACAAATAGCTAATATTTGTATGAGATATTGTCAGCCTCATCAGATTTAATCATTTGATAATATTTTCATTAAATCCTATTAACTACAAAATTGTGCTTTAAAAAAAAAACTATAGGTTAACATTTTTTTTTTATTTGCAGCATGTTCTTCGGAAATCTGTTCGTGTTTATAAAATTCCAAGGAAAAATACAAATAGACTCAGATACACGTAACGTAGTGTTCGGAGCTCTGACAGGTGTATGCGCCGTCGGGCTACTTTTCCTCATGCTGCTAAGACCAACTAAGCGTATAACCACACTTGAAGATGCCAAGGTAAACTACACTCTATTACATTGACATAATGTATATTTTACATCTATATCATGGTCGACTAGAACCTATATAAGGATCGAACGCATCATTATCTAATGATATTTTTGGTATTGATATTCAAACATGGCTATTATTGTCTATTGGACTAGTTTCAATGTCCCTTGACAGATTAACCTTAACAATGTGACATTTTATGGCAAAATTTATAGACCTTCTCTATTAAAATATAATGTACACGCGAGAACGTTTGGTTTGAATGTTTTTAAATGGTTTCACAACTTTAAAGAGGAATTATGTATAGCTGTGTAAATGAAGAAATCAAGTTGTTCCTGTTCTAGGTGTTAGAGGAAATTAGTATTAAATTCCTTATACCATGAAGGTTAACATTGATTACGTTTAGTATGTTGAAATTCGACCTACAGTTAAATGTCGTATTTCTAAGGTGAACACTGATAGCACTGGGTGACGGAGTCAAAATAAAAAAAAAAAAAATTTTAAGGAGATACAAACATTATTATAATAAAACTTTAAACTTAATAGAATGATTGATACCTACTTTTGTATAGCATTTTTATATGCAATAAATCGCTGTCTCTACATCTCTCTCGACGGAGCCAAGCCAAGAATGCATCATGAAGAGAAAAATAAAAATGTTACATAAATACCATGAGGGGGAAAAATGTGGGGAGTTTATAATTGTGGAAAAGAAGCCAGCTACCATTATGCCATTATCTGAGTAGCTTTTGTGACGATTTTGTGTAAAATCTAGGTAAATAGTGACGGAAAAGTATATAGGTTTGTACTTACTACATATATATTGTATCAATTCTTTCCGGACTATTGTGTAGATTAAAAAATTATATATACCAATTTGAGACAGCTATTCTCAAGTCCTTACTTAATTTCAGGGAGATATCGTTATAACGCATGAAGTTGCTGAAACACCTATGGAAGCATTCAGAGGTGCCTTAAAGTTATTCTGCACAAGGGACATGTTGTTACTTAGCGTCACATTTATTTACACCGGTAAGTACAATATCATTATGAAACCATTCTATTTCTTACCAAGTGTAAGTAAAACAAAGAAATAGAATAGTTCAACAAGTATTTACTTAATAAGTAGGTGAGTAGGCGCTTCTTATGTTTTCTTTTGCACTGTTACCTAATTGCAGGCCAGCTGCGTATTGGCATAGGTATTGTCTACATCCGATATAATAATAATAATATTATTTCACCACATTCACACAGCACCATCTAGTCCCAAATTAAGCAATTATATTTGCTTGGGTTATGGGTACTAAACAACTGATATACTACTTAAATATATTTTTTTTTGTTAATACATACTTATTATATACACACACAGACACAGAACAAACAATCATGCTCATCACACAAAGATTTGTCTCGGGTGGGGTTCGAACCCACGACCTCCGGCTTAGCAGTCAGGGTCACTAACCACTAGACCAACAGGCCAGTCGAATATGACAGATCGATATGATATCATAGATTGAACCTCAGGGAGATTTCAGTTTTTGTTTTCATTCAGTTGGTATGTTAGATAAATCCAGATAAGTTATGTAATTATTACGTTCATTCATATTCAGTAAACAAACAAGAGATATGTAGGTACCTATTAGGTAATATTAGGGAAAACTTAAATGCTAATAACAATATTTTTGACTAATATTTTCCTTATAGAAACTTTTTTGATAGATGTCGTAAAACTTTCATTTGTGAATGACGTAATAGGTTTCTCTTAAGTTTATGCCTATTGCCACTTTTCAAAACATAAAATTATTAAATAACATGGTCGTAGTTTGTTGTAACACACCGTTAATCGTATGGGGAATTGCTCTGGGTTTTATATACCAAGTATTTTGGGAGCATTGACTGCCATACAACTAACCTCTCTGCATACTAAGGAACCATTACCATGTACCATTGACTGCGTATGCTCGATTTAAAGTACAGTTCAATATCGTTTTGACGTTTAAACATTTACGTTCTGTTCGTTAATATAATTCAATGGGGAATTAATTTCAGGTTAAAGGTTATTTAAATGCCTATTCAATGATACCATATAAGTGGTGATAAGTTTACCGTCTTGAAGCAAATAAAGAACAACAACAAATTCATATTTTACTTAATTATCAGGTCGAAAATTGGGAATTAAAAAAAACCACAAAAGCTACTGAAAAAAACATTTATTAATAAAAGTGTCTCTCTCTGGCCTCTATAACAGTTTGACACCGGTTTTCCATAGACTGCTTCATAAAGTCTTGTGGCATCGCTTCCCATTCCTTTTTGAGCGCAATATGTAGCTCCTGAAGATTTACTGGAGCAATATTTCGGCCTCTTATTCTTCTTTTTAACTGGTCCCACAAAATAATAATATTTTTATTTAAAAATAATATTTTTCAAAATTTTTTCACGTGTGCGATTTTATTGCACCCCAGTGTAGAATAAGCTTTAAAATTGCAAAGTAGCCTTTCTAATATTCGACCTTTCGTCTATTGAGGGTTGCATCATTATTTTCTTACACCGTTAAATAACAGATGGTGAGTCAAACTGATAGATAGTCAATTGGCTCAAGTTGGCAAATCATACTCCAAAAAGGTGCAGTCTTTTTTAGGTTGCATTCAATTAGTGTTTTTGTGCGATAGCTTGCAGTTCAGTTAACATCCTTGTTAGGTACTAAAGAAACCTGTTTGGAATATTTTAATATAGATAAATGTCATTTGAGTATTTACTGCGTATTTATTACTACTACTCGACAAAAATAATTAGACGCATGACAGAAATGTGGTTACGGCGCTTGCACCTTGGTTTCTACCCCTTCGCTTTCCCTAGTGACATGACAGGCAGTCGTGTCGTGTTGCACTAGACAATTATCACATAAGCGCTCTTAAAATTTTGGTTTAGTTAGTCTACGAGTATTTTCTATGAATATAAAAATGTCTAGCTGTCAATGTCATGCGCCTTAATATTTTGGTCACGCAGTACTTTATTTCTGACTAGTAGTTGCCCGCGGCTCCGCGTGTAATTCAATTGAATATAGTCATATAGCCTCAGTGTTAATGTAGCATTATATTAGTGAAATATTTGAAAACCGATCCAGTAATTTTGGATTTTGTATACATACAAAATACAAACCTTTTCTCTTCATAATATTAGTATAGGAGAAAAGATGAAACATGGTCATTATAAAAATACTAGTTGCTGCCTGGGGCTTCGCTCCCGTGTATCTTTGTTTGGCCACTGCTCAGCGCCTATTGGCCGTAGCGTGATGTTATATAGCCTATAGCATTCCTCGATAAATGGGCTATACAACACTAAATAAATAATTTTTCAATTCGGTTCAGTTGTTTCTGAGATAAGTGCGTTCAATCAACCAAACAAGCAAATAAATAAACAAACTCTTCAGCTTTATAATATTAGTATAGATTGAGCAATCTGTGTTTTAGCTGGGCTTTTACGCCTACTTAATATTAGCTACTATTTTGTTTTGTTATTTTGATTTCTATGAATATTAAGTTATGTTAGTTAAGTTTCATTACATCACAAACGGTATAGGACTTACCATCCTCTATATTAGGCAATCAAAATGTTTGAATTGTTATAGTTACCATGTTTAATATTCACCGTTATGTCACCACATAATTATGTAAACTAATAAAAATCGTGAACTTGGCCATGTAGTTTCCGATTGTGATTAAATACGATTGTGTCATTTCCTTTTAATTTGATACAATAATCATATGGTTTTACTATCTAAAAATTATGCTTTATAATTTTTGGGTAAGTACATCAATTTATTAGGAATTCAAGTAGTGGATTCAGGGGATGATAATTTAATTCATCAGTTAAATTAAACCCCTCACTCCCCTCCTATCGTAAAACAGCCGTTTGATGACAGAAAAACGAGACAAAATCACGCCTTATTCCTATACAAGTTGTACAACGGAGTCATAGATTATAAAGAACTCACTGGTAGCCTATTTATAGCAATACCATCGCGTCTTCCAAGGAAAAACTCTCACAACCTAAATCCATTGTCAATTGCTCTCAGTACAATACACCCATGTAATGAAATAGAATTACAATTAAGAGCGTTACAATTAAAAGCGGTCCTGGGCCGGGACTCTTGCGCAGGAGTCGTATACCCTTCCCGCTGCGCCACCGAAGCATTAAATTATAAGTTTTATAATGTTATTTTCAGGCGTGGAGCTCTCTTTCTTCAGCGGTGTGTACAGTTCTAGCATCGGATTCACGTTGGCTATGGGAGCGAACGCGAAGCAACTTGTTGGACTGTCGGGCGTATTTATTGGTCTAGGTGAAGTGCTTGGTAAGTTGACTGTCTTTTTATACCACTAATGGCGAACAAGCTTATGGCCGGCTTGATCAAGTGGTTACTATTCTAAGATGATAAGTAGCAAAAGAAAGTCTTGGATTCTTATTACTTCATTTATTAAGCAGAGAAATCAGCGGCGATACACAATGTTGTACAATAGAATATTCGAGAGTGTTAACCCATTAAGGACCAACAATAGACAATACCATTAAGGTAGTATTACATTGTATCCAAACAGTTACCATAGTCTATGGACGCAGGCAACATGCGCGCCCATCAGCTCTAGAGCCGATGGCTGATGGTAAAAAAATCTTAGTACAGAATTCCTGCAATTAGATCCAGAGGTCGATTTTCAGTCAGTTTTACAAGAAAACAGAATTAGAGGGTATCTTTAAATATTGCACTGTCAATTTAAAAAAGGTATACGATGAGATTTGCCTCCGTGGTAATTTAAGTCTTCTATTATTGTAAGGTTCAAAATTGCAACGTTGGTTATTTAACTTCTATTTTCAATTGATAGTATAGCATTTTAAATATATATATAGGTAACTATTGTTTTAACAAATTATTGATCATAAAGAAGATAGATAAATATTCTGCAATATATTTTATCGTGTTAGAAGTAGAAATACGGTAATGCGTCGTTAAGTACAAATATATTCCTATTGTTGTTGTTTTTTCATTGAAAAGCTCGACCTAGAATAGTGTGATTACCTTGAGATTATAATTACAAGATTATTGCTATTGACATTGTTGTACAAAGTGCATTATATAGTGTTGAAATCTATCGACTGATAATAATTGAGTACTGTAGTAATTGGACTGATATCTTAGTTAAGTAGATACTTCTTTTAGTTACTGGTAGATAAGTGTCTGACACTTTCTAGAAGTCGCGTGGGGCTTCGCTCCCGTCGTTCTTTATTTGGCTCCTGCTCAGCTCCTATCAGCCGTAGCTTTCACGTTAAATGGGCTATCCAACACTAAAATATGTTTTCAAATCGGACCAGTAGTTCCTGAGATTCTAGCGTTCAACCAAACAAACAAACTTTTCAACTTTATAATATAGATTTATTATCATTGTTTGTTCACAGCATATACATAAATGTTAAAAGTATGTAAGTAGCATTCTCATTGAAAATAAGGTGTAATGCATTTACCAATTACGAGCTAACACAGCATTAATTTATCATGACATTTTAAAATTTGCACAGTCGGTAATAATATGATAATAATTAAAAAGTAAAAGAAACTATAAATAATAGAAGAATAAAGACTGAAGCAATGTGTTTATATACGAAGTAATAGATCAAACATTTGTGTATTAAGTTTTGTATGTGCTATGTATGAGACACTTATTGAATAAAACCTTGTAGACATTCCGAAAGTTAATTTAGTTCTTATGAAATGTGTGTTTCTGACTGAGTAACGTAAAATTATTTAACTCAAGCAGAGAATTAAATCGTAAAAGTATTCGTATATTAAAGTTTATATAATTACCTATTGTTATTATATTATATTTCAGGTACCTTTTAAGTATATTGTTCTGTCGAGATATTGTAAATGGTTATTGGTTGAATATAATGAAATTTATAATCAATAAATTATATAGAAACTGAAAGTATCTTCGTTAGATCAAGTGGACCGATGTAAGAAAAAATGATCCAATCAACACAAACCTCACTGCTAATGTAACTTTTGTAATTTAATGTAATCCTATATGAACTTAACTAAAAGCCAGAGAGATACTGCAATGAATTTTAAAGTCAAATATCTCAAAATGAGGTTTGTGTTGATTGGATAATTTTTGCTTAAATTGGTCTAAGTATAAATATCGAATTTTATTATATGACTTGATTTTATTGTCAGACATTTTACAATTGGCTTCTAAACCGATAGTTGAAAATTCACTTTTGTTTCCTTAGCTATACGGTCCATTTACAAAATAACAAAATTGTTTACAGGTGGTGCATTATTCGGTATCCTAGGCGCAAAGACAACACGTTGGGGCCGCGACCCTATCGTGATCATGGGCTACTTCATCCACTTGGGCAGTTTCTTCCTCATCTTCATCAACTTACCTAACGTTGCCCCGTTCGGAGATACCGAAGAGGTCTCATACATCGCACCTTCACCTCAACTAGCCATGCTCTGCAGTTTCCTACTTGGCTTCGGCGATGCTTGCTTCAACACTCAGATCTACTCCATATTGGGAGGAAACTATTCTGACAATAGTACCTCAGCATTTGCGCTGTTTAAGTTTACTCAGGTGAGTTTATTTTTAAATTAATGAACTACATTCTATTGCATAGTATTTCGCACTTTCATTACGTTGAAATAAAACGCAAAATCGCTCACCTTACTGTTAGAATGATCTTCTGAATGGAGATGTACATACCTATTATAAAAAATTGTACAGATATTCTATCTCACGAAGTCCGTTTGATTATGAATGTTGTCAGGCGTGCATGTACCTATATAATGCTTTAGTGTGCGTAAGCGCGGGAGCAAATCAAATTTCCGTACTGACGCTCCTCACGTTCACGCACACAAGCACGCTGTTGGGGACACGTTACACACACAACGATAGCCAAAAGGACTTCGTGAGATAGAATATCTGTAACTTATGTGGTTGAGTAATGATGTCCGCATCTTCAGAAGATTACTTGCAGTGGAAGCGCCCTAAAGTAAATTATAAATGCTATGATGGGTACTATAGCTAAACTATCACGTATCTAATTTATCAGAGGCGTAACTATACCATCTGGGGCCCTTGGCAAATTCTTTTGATGGGGCCCTATCAGTAAGAATCGTCACGTTGTACTTAAATATAGGAATCCACTTGAGATGTATTAAAATCCTTAATAGTTAAGTTGAATTTGTATTATGGTCTCTAGATTTTAAGCAGATACAAAAACAAAAAAATATATTTTTTAAGTAAAATATTTTTTATATAACTCAGGTGCTTACATTGTTTATAATTTACTTCTGAGCTCGGGGTTTCTTAGGCTGGGGCCCTCTTGGGTCGGGGGCCCGTGGCATTTTGCCAGCCCTGCCACCCTCAGTTACGCCACTGCTAATTAATTCAACAAACAGAATACGTAGGTACATAAATACTTACCTACTTTTGTATTTGTTTGAGCTATATGTGTGGGCTTTATCTAGAAAATCTAATTACAGCAAACAAATAGATACATTTGCGAAATTAGAACATAGTTAAGTACCCACATTGATTGCACCATAAACTATTCAGGATTTGTATAAATTAAACAAGGTTTAAGGAAAATGTGTGAATGTCAATTAAGCTACGCAACAAATAGTAGTGTTTAGTAAGACGTGTCTGTCGTAATTGATAATTATCCTTATCTCATTTATCGACTGCAAGCATTCATTTGAAAACAGAAAATTTACTTTATTATTATTAATATTAGAGAAAGATATATATACGTAACCTAGATATGCTAAATAAACTAACCTGATTGGTATTATTAATCAAATGCTGTGTTTTGTTTGTAAACATGTTCTTAATTAAATAATAAATATCTGTTTTCTATCTAATAGAGAAATATTACATTCAACCTGTTATGTATTTTTTATTTAAATACTTTTACAAAGATAAAACCTGTTTTGTCATTGTTTACCAAACTAAATTACGTATTACAAATATTATGAGTATTTTAATACACTTAATAGATAAAAAACTGTCTACAGGCAGTTTTTATAATAAATTTACCTATTATATACTCAATTTATGCTATTGTTTTGGTTTACTAGTGAGTTACTGCACGAGTACATTATCATACATAAAACAATACAACATATCTTGTAACAATATATTGAATCGTTTTTTAACAATCCATAGTGAGTGTGGTCGGTCATACAGCTGTTTTATAATGATACATATTATTAACACTGGAGTTAAAATGATTATCGACAGTCTGAATTTACAACCGTCAGTCGTACTGTTACTCGTCGTACTATATACTTCTAGTACGTTTGTAGTGATAGAAGTAATTGACTTTTGTTATCGAAATTATGTTTATTATAAACATACCTACATTTATTATAAAGATGGAACTTATATATATTATTATCTTGTGTTTTTACGATTATATTCTTTCTACTTGTGTCACATACTTTTATACAATTACCTCCTATATGCTATAAATTATGGAAAAATTTAAATTAAGTCTATATTATCAGAATGTTAGAGGATTAAGGACTAAAGTATTAGAACTATTTAATAATATTTCACGTTGTGAGTATGACATTATATTTTTCACGGAAACGTGGTTGCAGGATGATATTTTAGATTCTGAGCTGTGTAATGATGGGTATCGAGTATTTCGGCAGGACCGTGATCTGGCTTCGACGGGTAAAAAGACAGGTGGGGGTGTAATGATATGCGTAAACCGTAAATTTAATGCCACAAGACGTCACTTTTATCAATGTGACGGTATCGAGATGTTACACGTTACGCTTTCGTCTCTAAGCAGTGGTAAAGACTTGGATCTTATATTAGTCTACATTCCCCCTGATGCGTCCAGTATAGCATTAAAACTAGAATCGTTTAGGCAAACTATTAATAGCTTAATTAATACACAAGTCAGCCATGATTGTATAATCATAGGTGACTTCAACATGTCATGTTTAACCTGGACAGATGAGGGCTTTTCTGTAATAAATAACTATTCGCAACAACTTCTTACGGCAGCTACTACTCTTGCGGATGACATTAGCATCCTAGGCTTAACTCAATATAATTTTGTCACAAACTCTAAGGGCAGGATTTTGGACTTATGTTTTTCAACGACACCTCTTCATATAAGCAGGAGTGATGATCCGTTACTCCGTGAAGACTCATATCATCCTTCTTTAATACTTACGGCTCATGACTTGTTTTTGATACCACTAGAGGACCGACTCACGCCGCGTCCCAACTACCACAGGGGTGATTATGATGAACTTAATAATTACTTTAATAAAATAGATTGGGATGAAACACTCACAGCTGACTCGGTTGACAATGCAGTAGAAGAGTTTTACAAAAAAATAAAATCGGGAGTGGAGTGTTTTATTCCAACAAAGAATATGTCCAAAATCCGTCACTATCCCGTCTGGTATAACCGTGTTCTTATTAAAATAATTCATGAGAAAAATAATATGCATAAGAAATGGAAAAAATACAGAAACCCCCGTGACTATCATGAGTTTTCAATATTGCGAGAAAGACAACATAGTATTCAAAAATCGTGTTTTCAAGACTATATGAAACGTACCGAAGAAATGATAGGCCACTCCCCCAGAGGCTTTTGGACCTATGTCAAAAGCAAAAGGGGCGGTACTCAATACCCTAATTCATTTACGTTAAATAACGAAACATATAAGGACGGTCAAAGTATTTGTACAGGATTTAACAAGTATTTTCACAGTGTTTTTGCTACACCGTCACTACTATCTACCACAAATATAACACCCATGTATGGATCAAATGAAGTAGGTAACTCAATTAATGTCTTGTCTAGTATTAGTATCAACGAAGACACCGTACTTAGTATCCTTCGCACGTTAGATAAAACTAAGGGTCCCGGTAATGATGGCCTACCTGCTGTATTCCTACGTGGTTGTGCTGATAGTTTGGCCCGTCCAATTACACTGTTATTTAAAAAGTCCTTGGACGAATGTGTCTATCCATCCATGTGGAAGACAGCTCACATAGTCCCCATACATAAAAAGGGCTCCAAGTCAGATATAAAAAATTATCGCCCTATATCGATTCTAAATACACTTGGCAAGGTTTTCGAGAGAGTTGTATATGGGGTTATTTATCCTCTAGTATCTGATGGGTTAGGACCAAACCAGCATGGTTTCGTTAGGCAAAGATCGACAACAACTAACTTGGCCACGTTTAGTAACTATGTTCTATGTAATATGGAATCTAGTGGGCAGGTAGACGTGATCTACACAGATTTTGAAAAAGCCTTCGATCGTGTAGATCACGTTATCCTACTTTCAAAACTTCAAAGACTTGGAATCCATGGTGACCTACTCAGATGGATAAGTTCATATTTGTCTAATCGATCTCAGGCTGTGGTTGTTGGTGGTTACAGATCGGATTTCATAAATATCCCCTCTGGTGTTCCGCAGGGGTCTTTGTTGGGCCCCCTATTTTATTGCGCATATATATTTGATATTCAGTCCTGCTTTAAATACGCAAAACACCTCTTGTACGCGGATGACATGAAGATATATATGGTTGTTAGGTCAAGACTTGACTGTGAGCTTATACAACGTGACCTTGACTCATTGTACCGGTATTACTCTCAAAATAATATCACTGTTAATATTTCAAAGTGCCAATGCATCAGCTTTAGTCGCTCTAAATCACCGATCAAATATCCGTATAGATTTGACAGTGATATTATTGAAAGGGTTGATGTTGTTAGAGATCTCGGTGTAATGCTGGACTCGAAGCTTCTGTTCTCTAAGCACATTGATGTCATCATTAGTAAAGCCTCGCGTAATCTTGGTTTTGTGATGCGTACTTGTAAACCTTTTAGAAATTGCCATAGTATAAAAGTTATTTATTATGCCTATGTGCGTAGTATTTTAGAGTATTGTAGCCCAATCTGGGCACCTCAATACAATGTCTATGCTGTTAGAATCGAGGGTTTACAGAGGCGATTTGTTAGATTCCTAAACTTTAAAAATAAGAAACGCCACGATTCCTATCACTCAGACTGCAATAACTATCACCTGCTTCCGCTCGAGGATAGACGTAAAATCCTTGACATGCTTCTATTTTTTGATATCTTGCGCGGTGGAATCGATGCTGCTGATCTTTTATCGTGCATTCAATTTTGTTCCCCTAGGTATCGCACCAGACAAACCCACTTATTTAGTATACCTTATCACCGCACCAATTACGGAAAAAATGCTGTTATGACACGACTACCTCGCATTTATACTGAGAATTTTGAAAATATAGATATATTTCATCTGTCTAAAGACTCATACCGAAAACAACTCTCAGACTCACTGGTAAACAGAAAAGTTGTACTCTTGTTTTAAATATTGTTTAGTTTTTTTTGTTTTCTGCTTTTTTTGTTTTCTGCTTTTTTTAATTATATTAAGTAGTATTTTATGTTAAAATACGAGTAGGTACTCTGCTCTTTCTAGTTTTATATACGAATGTCGTGAAACTCTGTAATTGGCTTAAGATTCAATGTCAATGTTTTCTATGCTTGTAAATTGTAAAAAAGCTGTTGAGTTTCCTAATAAATAAATAAATAAATAAATAAATATTGCGATACATAATAGTTAAGAGTAGGTACCTCAAGAATAGTTCTTGTGTTTTTAATAACATTTCACAGACCAGCATAAAGATTATAATATAGTATTATCCGTCTGTCCATCCTAACTTAATATTTTAACTACAAAAGTGTGTTTGTTTGTTAAACTTTCACACTTGAACCACTCAACAGATAATCATTAAATTTTACACATCTGGAGCTGGAATAGGGCATACTTGGCGACGCACCAAAAATAAAAATAAAAATGCATAATTATATTGTTTCTTCACAGATTTTTACGTGAACCTGCAAAAAGTATCTTGTTTGACAAGTAATTTTATTTTTCCAGTCACTCGCAGCCGCAGCATGCTTCTTCTACTCATCCAAGGCAGTATTGTCGGTGCAACTAGTAGTGCTGGGCATCCTCGCGTCCCTGGGCACGGCCGCCTTCTGCCGTGTGGAGTGGGCGAGCAGGGCGCGGGCCCGCGCCGCGGCACTCGACGACGACAAGATCTCCCCCACCACACAAGCACTCGCTGACAACGCACTACATTACGATTGAACCACTGGTATACTAAATAGGTGACGTCACTATATTAGCCTATAGCAATGAATTGAGCGTTAAACGCGTTCTAGACGGGTGTAATCTTAAGATGTAGGTAAGCATGAGATGCCATCGATCTAGACAGCAGTAATCCAAATTCTGTACACAATCCAAGATTACATCCGTGTAGCACACGCATTAACCTAATAGCATAAAAAAATGGGTACAATTTGTCCATAAAATGTTTGTGCAGGCGTTGTCTTTTAAAAATAAATAAATATTTGATGGGACGAAGAGCAATTATGGGCTTTATATACGTTAGGATAAATTTTAATACAGCTTGTCCGTGCCCGTGTAGTGACGTATCTGTATTTAATACTTAAAATCTGTGACGTCGCATTTTGTAATCACTGAGGGCTTATATTAAGGTTCATGTTCCGATACGCACCCTCCATACATTTTACTGGTGCTATTTTTCCTGAACATAGATAGGTACTTTTTCCATAGAACAATTCAATTTATCCTTTTCTACAAGAAATTTTCCCGCGAATTGACTTTTTGGTCTTGTCATATTTATTGATAAAAAAATAAACGAGAAAAATTTGATTTCCCAATTCGAGTGTCTATTTATTGAAGAAAAGTGATAAAATGAATACTTACGTTCTATGTAAAAAAGTGTCTATGTTCAAAGACAATAGCTCTAGTAAGATGTATGGCGGAGGCGAATCAGTACATCCACCTTAACAAGAAATGTTTGTCAATGCGCTAATATTTGCCAGTGATGATATAGCCCTAATCGATTCTTAATATTCACCTAATACGAGTAGATAACTATATTAAAATATTTCGATGGCAGTTTTGTAAATGTTAATGTATAGAAGACTAGGCTACGATTCAGACCAACCGGCTCGCATCGGCCCGCGCCGGGCGGCATTTTACAATGCGTTAAAGAACATTGAAATTTTTTTTTTTTTTTTTTTGTTCTTTATATTTACTACAATCTGTCTCCTTCTATGGGACATTCAGTAGTATATTGGGTGTTGCTTCATTTGGCGCGTAGAGATATGCGACCTGTGTCACATCCTCTTCATTTCAACAGTTGGTTTACTGTGGCTTGACTAAGTCTTGTGGTATTTTGCGTTTTAATCGACGCGCATCCCTTTGTTCATCCATCAGAGACTGGGCCAGTGTGTTTGGGTGATGTGAAATGCGTTCCTTATATGACTTGGTGTGACGTTCGATTTCCTGCCTTACTGTAGGTATCTTTAGGTCGTGGTGTAATAGTTCGTTAGGTACGAACCAAGGTGCGTTTGTTAACATACGTAGTGCCTTATTTTGGAATCTCTGTATTATCTCTATATTTGAATGGGACGCAGTTCCCCACAGTTGGATCCCATACGTCCAGATAGGCTTCAATATAGCCTTGTATAACAGTATCTTATTCTCAAGAGACAGTTGGGACTTACGACCAATAAGCCAATACAGCTTCCTTGTTTGGAGACCAAGTTGTTTTCTTTTTGTAAATATGTGTTTCTGCCAGGTGAGTCTTTTGTCTAAATGTATTCCGAGATATCTCACGTGGTCAGCTTGTGGGACTTCTATGCCATTAAGTTTGACTGGGGGACAAATGCCTCTTCTTAATGTGAATGTGACGTTTACTGATTTAGCTTCGTTTGCTTTTATCCTTCACTTCCTGAGCCAATGGGATATGTCGTTAAGCCCCCTTTGCAATATTTCTGAAGCCATAGTTGGGTTGCTGTGTGCGGCCAGGATGGCAGTATCATCGGCAAACGTACCTGTGGTTAAGAATCGAGATGTAGGTAGATCCGCAGTGAAAATCAAATAAAGTATAGGTCCCAGTACGCTGCCCTGAGGGACTCCCGCCTTTATGGGTGATAATTCGGATAGTGCTTCGCCATTCTGTACGATAAAATGACGGTGATCTAAAAAGGATTTTAGAACTCCGTATAAATAGCTTGGTAGAGCAGTTTTGATTTTAAAAAGTAGACCATCGTGCCACACGCGATCAAACGCTTGTGATATGTCCAAGAATGCACTAGTACAGTAGGTTTTTCCCTCGAGAGATTCCATAATCTTTTTTGTTAGTCTATGTACCTGGTCGATAGTAGCATGTTTACTCCGGAAACCAAATTGATGATCAGGGATCAATTTTTTATCTTTGAGTATCGGTAGTATACGTTGCTGGAGTAATGATTCGTATAATTTTGATGGGATTGGCAGCAAGCTTATTGGTCTGTATGATTTTGCTTCCTCAGGTGATTTATCTGGTTTTAAGAGCATTATAATTTGTGCCACCTTCCATTCTGGAGGGAAGAATTGGAGTCTTGTCATGGCGTTTAATGTAAGAAACATTATTCCAGATTCAGGCAGTTCTTTTAATATACGGTTAGTTATAAGATCATATCCTGGTGATTTTTTGGAGTTTGAGTTCTTTATCTGGTTCATGACCTCGTTTTTCGTGAATTTCACTAGCTCATCCTCTATGTTATTGGATGAGTTAAGAAATTTTGTGATCTCTTCCACATGGCCTGGTGACCCTTCGTATGGATGAGGTGTAAAAACATTCGAGAGGTGTTCTGAGAAAGTTCTAGCTTTCTCTATGTCTGTTCGTGCCCAGGTGTTTTTTTGTCTGTTTTCCTTAGTGGGGGGGAAATACTGATAGGCCGTTTGAGTTTTTTGGTCGCTTTCCATAAAGAGTAGTCTGAGGAAGCGGTGGTGTCCAGGCGGGTGAGATAGTTTCGAAAGCCTTCATTCCGATCTAGTTCTAAGGTATGCTTGAGCTGTCTGATGACGTGATTGAGATGCTTTTTTATTGTTGGACTTCTGGTTTGTTGCCATTGTTTCCGTAAGCTCCTTTTAAGATTTACTTTGTCCAATATATGCTTGGCTACAAAATTATCCTTGCCTGTTTGTGCTAGTGGCGGAGTTGAAGACCAGGCTGCTTCTTGTACGGTGCGGTTGAAAAGTAGAATAGCTTCTGATATGTCATCTGTAGATTTTAATCGAACTGGTTTCTTGAGTGCTTTGTCAGTAAGCTCACGAAACAGGTGCCAGTTAGTCCTTTTGTTATGCAGTACACACTTTGTGGCGCGTTCTTGGGCAACAGTGTGCAATTCCACCAAGATTGGGGAGTGATCGGAAGACAGATCTAGGCAGCTGCGGCACGAGATATTATTTTTTGCAATTCCTTTGGTTACACAAAAGTCGATGATATCAGGAATTTTCTTTTTGTCTGTTGGCCAATAGGTAGGATGTCCTGTAGATATTACATCCATATTTTTTAATTGGATACATTTGAGAAGTTCTCGCCCTCTAGGTAGAACAAGCCTGGAGCCCCAGAAGCTGTGTTTGGCATTATAGTCACCACCAGCGATGAATCTACTTCCGAGAGTTTTAAAGTAGTCGTTGAATTCTGCTTCTTTAATAGTGTACCTTGGTGGACAGTATAGGGCCGACACTGTGATGTCATTAGTCCAGTCGCTTATTACAATGCTCGTTGCTTGTATATAGTTCTTGCAGTAATTTTCGAGAAGATGGTGCTTTATATTTGACTTAATAAGAATAGCTGACCCACCATGTGCTTTATCGTCTGGGTGGTTAGTGAAGTATACATTGTAACCTGGTAATATGAAATGACTTTTAGATGTGAAATGTGTTTCAGGAATGAGTAATACGTGTATTTGGTGAATTTTTAAAAATATTTTTAACTCTTGCGAGTGATTGGATAAGCCATTGGCATTCCATACACACAGATTTAATGCAGAGAATGTGTTGGCATTTTTGACATTAATTCGGTCATCGTTTTTGTCATAATAAGCATTTGATTCATTAGGGCTACCAGTGTTTCCCTAATGGCTTTGAATTCGTTATCAATCCTTTGTTTATCAGGATCTATGTTTATTGTTGAATTTATAGTACGTTCGACTCCTTTTGCTACCTCGGAATACGTTTTTGTCGACGAGTTTTGGTTTTTTGTGTTATTTGTAGTGTCTTGTTGTACTCTGGTGTATTCGATCACACGTTTCTTTTTAGGATAAGGAGTTGGGTATTTGATTTTCTGTAACTCCTTGTATACTGTGCAGCCTTTATAGTTTGCGGGATGATTTCCATCGCACAAAACACATTTGACCTGGTTTGAGCGTTCCTTCCGTGGACATTCTGATGTGTGGTGAGATCCTGCGCATTTGACGCATCTGGGCTGCCTATGACAGAACTTTTGTGTGTGGCCATACTCCTGGCATCTAGTGCATTGCGGGATTTTTTTGTTTGGTCTGGGCGCTTCAATCGTTATGCGACAATGTAATAAGGATTTTACGTTGTATATATCTTTATTATTTTCCTTAGGTTCCAGGTCAACATTCCACATTGGTAGAACCTGTTTGGTTTTTCTGTTGTGGATGTTCCAGATATTTGTCACCTTGTGATCAAAGAATTAGATATATAGATTAAAGAACATTGAAATGTATCAACAGTAATTACAGTTCATATTTGCATGCAACTTACGGTCGGAGCCGGTCGGCCGTCGCGACGCGTCGCGGGATGCCGACGGAAATAACTATGCGTAAGTTGCATGCAAATATGAACTGTAATTACTGTTGATACATTTCAATGTTCTTTAACGCATTGTAAAATGCCGCCCGGCGCGGGCCGATGCGAGCCGGTTGGTCTGAATCGTAGCTAATGCTTTATGTATAATAATGATACTGTAACTGTGCTCTAAGCATCGATTCAGAAGTCACCACGATCAATACACGGCTCTAAAACTAGTAAAAATAGGAATAAGGCATAGAGTATCGCAACTGAAGAATCGAATCGGAATCGAAATCTCGGACTTTCAAGTTTTCAACTGAATATACTAAATATGCAGCTGTGATAGGCAGAATGGTTGTTATAGCTTGAATTGATAGTGATGAAAATAAATTATGTTTTTTGAACAAGAGTCTGTATTGTGTTGTGTGCGAAGTAGTGGACTGAGGTTATTATTGGATCTAAAGTTTTAATTATAAATACATTCCATATTCAAATCTTACCGTACGATTATAGTATTATCAATTATATTAAATTAGATGTTTTAAAAATAAATAATATTTGAAATTAGATCGTAAATTTATTTTTAATCGAATAAAATTTATATTTATGCTCCAGAAAAACTTTAATAGAAATCCAATAATTCTCAATATTTATTAGATAATTAAATGTAAAGCTTTAAAATTATTATTTTAAGCTTATCGTAATTTAAAATGTGTAATGTAGTTACTTAATACAAGAGGGAATTTTCTAAACAAGCGCCACGGGCGTCGCTTACGTTATTCTTGCCGCCTACATACGTTGGCCCAACATGAGCTAATAATATCGTTCACAAAGTGTCCAAATACCAATGATTTGTTATCACAAATTGACAGTAGTTCAATTGAGTAAAGAAAGATACGAGTTTTTATGATGCTGTGGCGTGTATTGGCTTAAGTTGGCCCAACGTTTGGCTGGCTTTAAACATGGATTGCTAGATAGATCTGGGTATGGCAATATCAGTTCGTAAGGTTCCTTTATAGTACAGTATGTATACTCAAGCAGTGGCGTGCCTAGGGTTTAAGGATAAGGCAAGCCCGTTATACCTACCTACCTATGCTTTTTACCCGACTACTCCAGAATAGGCAGAAGGCTCTATTTTTGTACTTAAATATAATAAAATGAAAAGTAAACAAACCTGACTGCGCTGGAAAGGCGATGGGTGTAATGTTTTTTTATGGATTTTGTTCAATTTCTCTTACATGTTGATAGAGGGTCGCGCCGCGCGCCGCGCCGCCCCGCCAAAGCTCATTGAAGGTACCTATGCTAGTGCTTGATTGAATATACCTAATAAACAATCAGCATTGCATACATGCATACCTTCGGTGGCTTTGAAAAAAGCCCTTTGGTTTCCTTGAGTAAACGAAGATAGCTAAGTAAGTAGGTAGTTGACCCTTGCCTGACTATAAGAAAGGTACCTACCTACCTATAAGACTACCTATTATTTATATTCTAAATTGACTCGTCTGTCTTTCTTGAGAAATGACTTAATTACGTAAGAATAAAATAAAATAAAATAATTCTGCCAACAACTGCTTTTCAATAGCTATCATTGATATTATTTCTTAAATAAGTATGAATAGGTACGTTTAAAGTGATAAAAATGCGCGTTCAGCGAAGAACTACATAGCCGTAATAGTTACAACAAGATATGTTAACTTTATAAACTCAAGGGCAAGGCAACTTCGAGGTTATTCTCATTAATAAAATCAAATATAAACAAAGAACAAAGTTCAAAAATTTTACCTTTTCTTCGCCCATCAAAAGTTGAACACATTTTAATCCTCACAAGGAACAATAATTATTACTTGCATTGTTGTATGTCACTAAATACAAAAGAATCACTTTAAAATCTTACAATTACCTAACGATTTTTAAAGTAAGTAAACATTAAAACCAAAACTTTTCGTCCTGTCAAACAAATGAACTGAGTGAAGTTAGTAGACGCGAGTACGCATGCGCGGCCGCGGCATTTCACTTCCATAGTCGACAACTTCATACATAAAGCCCGGCTTATAATTTCATACTGATTGATATATAAATTAACCTAGTTATATTTCAATAATCGACAGTTTCTCTATAGGTTAGAAAGAGAGATCCGACGGTGGTCAAAAGCCTCATAACAAGCCAGTGCGGGTGAGCGAGATAGAAAAAAAAGTTGTTGCGCTCAGCGCGCGCCTCTCTAACTCTCGTTCTAGCTTGATGCTTCATCAGTCACCGAGTCAAATGTACTCTGTGCACCGAGTCACTGCTCTCGCTCGCGCTTGGAAATAAGCGCGCGAATTTTAAAATAGATAATGGTTTGAATTAGATATTTTTGATCGAGCATTTTAGTAGGGCAAGCCGGGCTTTTGGGCTTGTATGAACGTACCGCCACTGTACTCAAGCCGAAATGTATTTAGAATAATCAATAACAACATTTGACTATCTTCTAATATCTGTTTTTGTAAAATCAATTAAATTTATAAAAAAAAAATACAGTTGAACAAAGACCTCCTACTTTTTTGAAGTCGTATAAAAACCGATTATTTTGAAATGTATAAAATAAGAAGTAATAGCATAATGTTCCTGACATTGGCCTAAAAAAACATGAAAAATTAAATCTTAAAATACAATTCGACAGTAATCTTTACAAATATTTACATTCATTTCTGCTCGAGTACCTATAATAATCTAGGTATATGCACAGATATCCGCCATGTGTAGAGATTAAAATAATTGTTACTATTAACGCACATTGCAATTCACTATTTGTAAATAAGCAAATAACTAGTAATATAAAACAGGGAATATGTTATTTATATATTATGTTAATATCGCACTCTTGGTGGAAAAGCCTAGGGAGGTCATAAATTCTGCTCCACAATTATGAATCATAACCCCATTAACACAAGACGGAAATTGCTGAATGAATTAATTTCCACTTATCGCGTTTTTCCAACAGGAGTACGATATTTTTTATTAACTATTTTTGAAATTGTAAGTAAATACGTGTAAGTGGAAGTATGAAATTAAAATTCCTATTTCATTGTACATCACATAATGAGTGTAATCTAAAATATTCATGAATGAAGTGTGGTGCTTATACTCTAGATGAGGAAATATTTTTGTATAGAAAGTATACATATATAATTTAAGGTCATCTATGTATTACGTCATGAAATTGCTGGATAGACAATCTGTTTAACATAAGTAGTACGATACTTCTGTGTCTATTTGCTTGAAAAGTGACGTAGTTTGTAGATGACCCCTTGGATGAATTTTAAAATATTAATTTTTAAATTCTAGTCACAAAGCTAGGGGTTTATAAACAAAATTAATATAATTTGGTATGTAGTGTGTCGAGTTAGATGTACAGTATACAATAATTTACACCTTAATTTCAATGCTGTAAAGTGCATAATTCAATAGCGTCATGAAGTTTCAAAAAATATCCTGTCATACATCAAAGTTTCAACATTCCTTGAAAATTTGTTTCATATTTTAATTTAGTTTTATTTGTTATTAGTAGTAATGTTATTATACTTAATTGTTATTTTTAACTAATTTTAATAACATTCTTTTATGTATGAATGCCTATTGTTATTAATAGTACTTCATTCAATTAATTTTAATGCCTAGTCTTATTTGCCTACATAAAATAACGGTAGATATTTGAATATGTTAATGAACACTATAATGTATATGAAAGTAAAATATTTTAATAACAACTTGTTTCTATTATTTACCCTGGTTCTAAAATGTCCTAATAACATTGATAAGTATGAAGTAGAAAGACTTTTGTAAACTACATTGCACTGACAATTTAAAACAGTTATAAGATATTTGCCTGTGTGGCATTTTTTTTCTTTTGGGTATTGTCATAAGGTTCAAAGGCCAGCAATGGCACAATAATGGGTTGCTGATGAAGGATGAAGGTTCAAAATTGTCCCACAGTGTTGCTGATCCTTCCATTGTGACTGTGCAGATTACCCCTTCTTCCTTGTGGTCAAACTTGTCTAACCCTCTCTGTATAGTTAAGTTAAAAACGTTTACAGTCAATCAATAAAGTGCTTGTTCATAAGCTTATAAAAAGGCTGCCCTCTTCCAAAGTTTTTAACATTGTATTGTGTGTGAACAAAATACTGGGCTAGCATCAGCCTATAGGAGGTTGTTATAAAAGTATGCGTAATTTTATAAATGTTTAGAAATCTCTTGCACGCTTCTGTTATCCTAAGTACTATATTATATCGCGGGATTATTAACATATGAACATCGATACGATGCGATGTGCTCATTTGCCCTGTCTGCTATCCTAATACTGTTTGAACAAAGTACTAGGCTAGCATAAGCTTGTAGGAGGTTGTTATAAAAGTATATATGTCGCAGTCAACTGATTAAATCAGCCATTTAATATATGTTGAGTATGAGGAAGAAGGGCAGATTAGTTGAGATTTATGTCTGGTAATTTTTTAACTAATGTATATTATTGGGTTCAAAATTGCCTAATGATTATTACTGATCTTCTAACACTGTTCCACTGCAATTTTGACGCACTGTCAATGTGAAACAGAATAATAAATCGGGATATGGTATCATTATACCAGGAGTCCTTTTCTTTGATAACAGCTTTGATCAAAGGTTCTACAGAAATCATAAAAAAAATATCCATAACAGTTTATTTATATATCAACTACTATTACATTAAAAATTTCTAAATATTATTTCTTTTCACTGGCACTAGTCTCTTCTCCGAGTTTGAAGTCCATGGGCTTATCATAGCCCATTATTTTAGCATAATACCAGGGATCATTGAAATGCCTAGCTTCTATGAATAAGGGTGTTCCTTTAATCTTCACTGTTGTGAACATGCCTGGAATATCAGGTACCTTAACATCATCAGTTTTAAATTCAAGCTGAAAAAATAAAGTGTATTAAGATGGAGTTTATGACTACCTACTGAATTAGAAAAATATTTTTTTAGTGTAGGAACAGTTTCAAAGGTGTTTATGAAGAATTGAAAACAGTTTTAAACATATTTTATTAACGCACACAAAATTGCCCAGCTGTATTTCTCATATTAGTGGGACTATGTTGGTAGCTGTCAAACCAAGTGGAGAAACAATGGTTTTATAATATCAGAAATAGGTATCCTTTTCTTTTGAGAGCTTTGATCAAAGGTTTTAAAGAAATCATAAAAAAAAATATCAATAGCAGTTTTTTTTAATAATAATATTTTACCACATTCACACAGCGCCATCTAGTCCCAAATTAAGCAATTATATTTGCTTGTGTTATGGGTACTAAACAATTGATATACTACTTAAATACTTTTTTTGTAAATACATACATATTATTGATAAATTACACCCAGACACAACAAACAATCATGCTCATCACACAAAGATTTGTCCTGGGTGGGAATCGAACCCACAATCTCCGTCTTCGCAGTCAGGGTCACTAACCATTAGGCCAACAGGCTAGTCAAGTTTATTTACACATCAACTACTAATACATTACAAAGTTCAGTAGGCAAATGCTGTAAGTATGCAGGGTGACCTTCAAAGGATTGATGCCTTTATGAGGTTTTGTATGGTTAAACAATTACGCTTATTTAATAACTATATAGCAAATCTCATAATATATATTCTTATACATATAACTCGATTTTTTGAAAAAAAATTTAACATTTCTTATAGGTGACCCTGCATACTTATGTACTTTGAGCTTCGTACATAAATTAAAACTTTGTATTGAAGACCATGCTAGCTGATGCAGTGGGCTTATTGATTAGGCATACTAGTTTTTGGGAATACATTACATACACATTGGATGTCGTGTTAAGACTTGTCACACTGGTGATAATCAGATGTTCCTCGAAGGTGGTAAAACCGTTAAAATTATAAATTTATCAATAAAAGCTTACCTTTTTCTTAGCTAAGAAGAAATTTATAGTAGTGGCTGTGTATATAGATGTGTCAGGATCATAATGTATTTCTGTCACATATTTCTTAGTTATGACATGGAGCAATAGGGGTGTAATGAATGTGAAAAATCCAACTACAGAGCATAACGCTACAAGTAATGATGTGCTGCCTATCGTCGCTGCTTCTTTTATTATTATTGGTTGTGCCACTAAACCCGCTATGCTCGAACTCAATGAGAATACCTTCACACTCTTAATCTGTGGCGTCAGCGGTCCATAGTATATACACTCAAGCTTATTATCCTCTTCACTGAGTTTTATTGCGTATTGCCTAGTTATAATGTTGTGGCAATTGCTAATATATTTAAATTTTGAGGTTATTGCTTTTTGTGACAGAGGGTGGAATAGTACTTTACTTTGTTTAAGCTGGCTTCTAGCACAAAATCGCAGCATTTTGTTTCTTGATATGTGCCACTTATGGCAAAGTATATTATTATACAATAAAATTTTAAATCAATGCCATTCGCACAGTTAAAATTTTGACATTATTGAAAACAATGAAATGTATGTCAAATTGTTAATGTCAACATAAACGCATGACATTTATGAGGCCGTGCAGAAATCAAGAAATAAATAATGGTTTTAGTATGTATGAAGAACTTTAGCTTATTCGGTTATTTCATAATTATTACAATTGTTACTGTAAATATTATACCCATTTACATACTGAACCCATTCTCATACTGAATTTATATCTTAAACTTAACTCCTCTTTTTTTTTTGGTTTGAGTTTTGGCTGTAACCTAGCCTTTGATTACCGGTTGTGAAAACGCTCCGTTCATGTTAATATTTAGCTTATTTTCAGATGAAAATATTTATTTATATTCTGTCTATATTGTGCCTTGTGGGACAATTGTCTTCGTCGTAGCAATATCCTGAAATTGTGTCCAGGACCATTGGCCCGGGGCAATCGCACCTGGAGTATCCACAGACAGTTCCAACTAACGTCTGTTCTGGGTTTTCACAAGTCCTCTGAGCCGCCCAATATGATTGTGAACAGTTGCTGGTGTGTTTAACCATCCCCTCAGGACATTCGGCCACACCTAAAACATCACAATAAACAACAACTAATTTTATAACTTACGGAAATAAATAGGAACTAGGTACCTAATTCATTTTTAGGGTTCCGTACCTCAAAAGGAAAAAACGAAACCCTTATAGGATCATTCCGTTATCCGCCTGTCTGTCTGTCTGTCATCAAGAACATTTTTCTCAAGAACGCGTAGAGGTACAAAGCTGAAATTAATATCTTATACGATGGGCTGCAAACCCTCGGCTTAAACAAAATCAGAATTATAAGTTAACGCAATTAAAAGTTAAAGCCATTTTTACTCCATTTTTGTCGATTATCTTGACGATCAAAAAAGTCTTAGTAGAAGAAGTTAATATCAAGTTTCACAAATAAAGGAAAAAATCCGATTAAACCCTGTAGTTATATCACTGAATATTAGTATTGGGGTATACAATGATAAGCCTAAAAAAAATAAGTAAGAGTGAGATTTTGTCCGGATTGACGATAAATAAAGACGGTGTACCTACCTACCTTTACGTAAATTTTATTCTAACATAACCGATGGTCATGGTGTAGTCAAATTTTCATAATTTTTGCGATATCACGCATCGTTTTCGAGATAAGAGCTATTGTAGGTGGAAATCTAATGACGAGGGTAGTCGGGCTCCGGCGACCAATGTGCGTATCAGAGCAATCCGACTCGGACTGTTTAGGTTAGGGTGATTTTTTTTTCAAATCACCCAGAAGTTTTTTTACGTCAGTATCTTTTTTTAAACCTATATAATATTTCGTTATTTTGAGAAAAAAGTCTGTCAATTTTATTGTGTCCCCTTTGGTACCTACACCTTGACCTATTCCGTTATGACTAAGTAAGCCACACTTAATAAGCCGCAGCTGTCGAATGAGACCATTGGCTTATGATACTCGTATTCTAATGCGTATGAGTAGACTTGGCCCCCAGTAGGTATGCTGTACAGTTTGCAATCGTTTGCATAGAAAATCAACCGCTTCATAAGACAGGAGCAACTTAATGTTTCTAATGATTGTGCTTAAAAGTTTAATCGAAATTCAAGCAGTACTCACAAGTATTGTTGTGCCACAAACACGTACTCTTACTCGCTGTTCTGTATGTAGCTATATGTGAAAAAACACTTATCCAAGCCATGAGACACACCCACTGGAACATTTCTAGAGTAAAACTTGAATTCAACTAGAAATTTATTATTGTTTTTAACATTTATATAGGTTGCTCTTTCATCGTGTTATGATACAGGGTAATGTCACAGTATAAATATAAATAGATACAGTATTGTAATTTCATACAAATCGTCGGAACACGAGTCATACTTTACACGCCTCTACTTTAGTATCCGCTTAAGTATGCAATCAGTTGCGAATGCGCCGCAGTGACGAACAGTGGATGTGATGGTTTTATAAGCAATAAGCGTGTGTTTGTAAAGTATTTAGGTACATAATAACTATAGCAAAGTGAAAAATAAGTTGAGAAAAAGTAAAACAACAATTGTAAAGTAACTGCAGGTATCTTTAGCCAAGGGAAAGATATCTCTTTTTCCCTTTCATGTCCATGTTTCCCAAAGGTATTCTTAGCTAATTTTTTTAACCGAAGCGGGTTTTTTATACTTTTATATTTATTAATAAAGCATTTCGTACGTCTCAGTCGAGCCGTATTCAGTCGCAAATATAAAAGTATAAATTTATTTTTAATACATGTACACACTAATCAAAAAACACAACACGGATTTTACTGACCACATCCTATTTCAGAATGATTTTTTAATAAATAAAACATAATTGTATGTAGTAATTACAATCACTTATCTAGAAAGAAACTTAAGTAGATAGATGAATTTAAAATACTGTTATGTACTTTACATACCTTGTGTGGGGCTGTGGGCTGTGTAATTAAATAAAGGCCAGGACCGAAGTTACAATACTCTGTGAATTTATACTGTGGTAATGTGTCTGTTTTTGTCGACGAACAATGAACAGTATTCCTAAAACATAAACAAAAGAACCGTAGGCGAGTATTTAGGTTTCAAAACAATGGAAGAACTTATAGTAAGTATAGAGTAAAACAATAATAATGGTGTCAAAGCAATGTCTAGGTTGATATAACAACAGTAAGTCGTGTTACTGTTGTTATGACTTGTTTAAAGTATTGTGATCGTTAAATCAAGACCTAGGTATTTGGAATATGTTTCCTTTTTTTTAACAAAGATACGTTAAGCTGAATCACAGTGAGTGTTATCAAGATTCAATCGTACTTCATAAGTTCTTTAACATATTTACAGTAACTCAAGTTACGGTAGAGTTCATAGTAGGTACCTATCTCAATTCTCAATGGTAGATTGACAATAATTACTTGTGCCGTTCACATAAACTTAATGTCAATTTTTACCTATATCAAATATAAATAGTTCAGTTTATCAGTGTTCTACGTTTATTTTATTTGTATGGACCCCCACGCCCTTCCCCAGTTAAAGAGTGTTCTAGCCGGCGTAACTAATCCTGACTCTTTTGCCTAGCGGCCCGTCTGAAGGGAAGGCGAAGACCGCTAGACTGGCGCCCAACGTGGGTCGAAGATGTAGGTAATATACTGGTGAAATAATGCCAATCTATTTATGCTCTTACCTCTCGATTCGAAGAGCTTCCAGAATAGGAAAGGAGTGTAGTGAAGATCGTTTAAACAGACAAATTAACTAAACAAAATGGAGCCATGACGTCGTCATATTAAGTTACCAGACAGCTTGTGACCACGACCGATGTGGAAATATCAAGCAATATTAATGGTGATTATTAAATTCAAGATCAATAGATGAAAATAATAATTGTACCCCCGATTGTAATTACAGTAGGTAAGTCAAAAAAGTTAAATCGTAAAAAGCACTTTTTTTTCAACGTTTTAAAATTGAATGTAGGTATGCTATTGATTATAGCAGTTAACTCAGATATATTCTTCAAACTGATAAAAAAATATACATTTGCATAGATTCTTTCCGTATAAAAGTAGGTATTATTTGTTTTTAAAAATTATTTGTTTTAATACTTACGAAAAGTGTTTTTAATCTAACGATTTGTAATTACAATTACCAGTGTTGCCGTTTGACGAAAATAAAATGCACCATACCCTTATCAAAATTGCGCTATATCTTGCAAAAATCCGGCTTCTAAAATGCACTAAATTCCGCTAAACGATTGGTGAATCTAAAATTAAAAATAAGGTATATAAAAATCAATCAAATAAAGACATTTTCGTATAAGTATTTAACTTATTTATTAGGTAGTAAAATCAACTAAATTAAACAATTCCACAACATCTTCATTGTCATCATCACCCCCAGATGCCGATGATAAGCTTGCACTAGCAACTTTCCCTTTTTTTACAATTTTGATAACTTTGTCGAGGACATATTCAGGTAGGTCATATGTGTGGCAACTTTGCTTTAAAAATTTTAATTGATGACGTATCATTATAACTGAGTTCATTGTTCAACATTTTGGTCGGGAAATACCCGAACTAACTAAATCGACTCATTTTAGGCGACCTATACACGATCAATATCAACTCGCTGCTTTTTCTCGCTGGTTTTACGTGTCCTATCACGATACTGTGCACTTAAACTTGGGTTGTTAACTAATATCGAGTTTTACACCAGACTCCACTAAATTTTTTTTAGCGCGTAGTCATGAGAAAAAAAGCGCCAGAGACCCTAGAATTGCACTAGATCTAGCGCCAAATCCGCTAAAACGGCAACACTGATTACCTACCACATCTATCAGCTCAACAAACACTTTCTTATAACTACCTACTTCTTATTTACAGTTAGTCGGTGTAAATATGTATAACGAAATGTTTATTAATATAAAAAATTATACATTTCGGATAAGTACTTTATAGCAAACTTTTACAGTGACTTACATGGACAGAATATAGAACTTCTTTAAAAATAAGTATATTTATGAATGCCTACAAATCCTATGTCTGTTGAAATCTTTGCTTAATTTGGAACTTTGATATAATTTACAGACATATTAATTTATTTTATGTATTTAATAGTTTTATTTTTAATGAATTACACAAATTACGAAATAAATATTTATTTTAAATATTATGTGTAAAGGAAATAACCTAATTAATTAAAAAATGATCAGCGCCGAATCTTCAGTTGTCAAATCGAAAGAGATCGAAAAGGCAGTAAAAAAAGGTTCATTGGTGTAGGATGCAACCTGCAACGAGTATATGGGCGCATATGACTTTCTATCTAATTTTAATGTGTTCAGTTATAGTTTAGATGATTATATTATTATAGAAATGTATTTCAATGCATAACAATGATATTCAAACAGTTATTTATCAAGCTCCAACATTTAATGGGCAATATTTTGACTTCCTAAATGTTTTATTTTGTTACGAAGATTGTTGATGTTTAATTTAATATTCAATTACTCAATTTACTGTATAAATGTTGTAAATAAATCCAAATATAATTATTTTGAATATTTATAACAATAAAATTACTATTGTTCTATGAATTAAACTATTTTATATCCAAAGGAAACCGTCAAATCATGCATGCAGCGCCATCTATTGATGTAATGTAATAATTATGTTTATTTGTATTAAATTAATGTAATTTGTGTTAAATAAATCATTTGGAGTGATGTAAAATTCATTAAAATATTGATTATGAATATTAAACTATATTTTATGAATTGTTTTACAGTAATTTAATTTGTTTATTACAACAGGAAGATGTAGTTGCTATATCCGTTAATTTTATTATAAAAGCCATTGAATTGTTAAAAACTGTTCTATTCTGTTTGAGCATTTGTGCGTGAATAAACGAAAGTAATATTCAGCGTGTGTTTTTTATTACTATGAGTTCTCAAGATGGAAACCCTGGCACTTCGCCGACAGCAGCGGTGGGATCACAGCCCCAAGACTCTTCAGGACCTCCAGACGGGGCGACCTTCACTATGGAGCAAGTGATGGGTCTCCTAACCTCTATTACGAAGACTGCTGCGAAAAGCGCTGTGAGAGCAACGTTATCTACGGAGACTGCCCCCTTGCGGCGGCATCATGACTTTTACCTACCGCCGTTCAACCCTGATGAAAGATCGCATGACATCAGGGACTGGTGTGCAAATGTGGACGAAACCATTACGAAATTGAATGTTCCACCACATGAAGCCCGGATGAAGGCCATTCTACAGTTAAAAGGACGGGCTAAGACGTGGGCCGACACGTGGTCACTGCATTCAACCACGTGGGAGCAAGTGAAGCAAGAACTGATCCATACGTTCGGCAGGGAGTTTCGGTACGCGGATGATGTGCAGAAATGGCGCAGTTACACTTCAGATCAAGCGAGCAGCTACGCAGAATATGCTACAACAGCCTGGACGCTCTTCAAGAGAGTTCGACCAGAAGCTGCCGATGCCGATGTAGTGGATGCGCTGATCACAGGTATTTATCCTGAGTTTATTCGTTCTGAGTTGTTGCGAAATACCCCCGATTCGTTACCAAAATTAGTATCAATCCTAAAAACATTCCGTAAACGTAAAACTGAAAATAGAGACGGCAAATATAACGATTCTAAAAAACCACGTGTAGCGGGATCTTCAAAAGATCAAGGCTTATGTTTTAATTGCAATAAACCGGGTCATTTGTCACGAGACTGTAAAGACAAAAATACCTCGAAGTCTAGTCCTGTGTCGTCACAATCTAGTGATAACGCTAAGGTTATTGAATGTAATTACTGTCATCGTAAAGGTCATTTAGAGAAAAATTGTTACCGCCGTCAAAATGACGAACGTAAGGCTTCAAATAAAACTATCAACTATTGTTCATCTATTAAACGTAGCACTATAAATGTAATAATTGGTAAAAAAAGTTATAACTGTCTTTTTGATACTGGGGCTGACTGTTCATTAATTCGTGAGAAAATTGCTGGTGCCATTCCCGGTAGTCGGAAACAAGTTGATGTAAAGTTTACCGGTATTGGGGGTCAAGGGGTTATTTCAAAGCAAAGTATTACAACTTTAATTGAAATCGACAATGTTAATTTAGAGCTCGAGTTTTATGTAGTAGGTGATACTGAAACTCAATTTGACATTTTAATAGGTTTTAATATTTTAAAAATACCTGGCCTTAGCGTCACCATCAGTGAAGACAATATATCTATTAATCGGGATTTTTTTATCAGTACATGCTCAAATATGACCTCGTCTTTTGAATTAGATACTGATCTTGTTGACCCGATACAAATTAAGGAACTTTATCGTATTATCAATGAGTTCAAAGATAATTTCACTTCGGGAAATCGCGTGTCACAGGTGACAACCGGAGAGTTAAAAATTAGATTAAAAAACCCTGATAAGATTGTTCAACGTCGCCCATATCGTTTGTCTCCTGTAGAACGTGAGAAAGTCAGGGAAATAATTACAGATTTAAAAGAAAACGGCATAATAAGAGATAGCTCATCACCGTTCAGCAGCCCCATATTACTAGTCAAGAAAAAGGACGGCTCGGATCGACTCTGCGTTGATTTCCGTGAATTAAATTCAAATACCATTAGAGATAATTATCCATTACCCCTCATAGCGGACCAGATTGATAGGTTAGGCAAAACTCGGTATTACAGTTGTTTAGACATGGCCTCTGGTTTCCATGGTATCCCCATAGCGCAAGACTCTATCGAGAAGACAGCATTTGTGACGCCTGATGGGCAATTTGAATATCTTAGAATGCCTTTCGGTCTTTGCAATGCCCCATCTGTGTACCAACGTGCCATAAATGCTGCCTTAGGTAATTACAAAGATGATATTGCTTTAGTTTATATTGATGATATTTTGGTCATAGGGGGCTCAGTGGCGCAAGGTCTCATAAATTTGAAACTTGTTTTGACTAGATTAACTCAGGCAGGATTTTCTCTAAATATTTCCAAATGTTCGTTTCTGAAGACTAAAATTGAATATCTCGGTAACATTATTGAAAATGGCACTGTTAGACCAAGTCCAAGAAAAATTCAAGCTCTAACTGATTCTCCAACCCCTAAAAATATAAAACAAGTTAGGCAATTTAACGGCTTAGCTGGTTATTTTAGAAAATTTGTACCCAATTTCTCTAAAATCATGGCCCCTTTATACAACTTGACCAAAGCAAACGTTCCTTTTAAGTGGGCTGAACAACACGAACTTGCCCGACGAGAAATAATTAACATACTCACATCTTCCCCAGTTCTAACTATATTTGATCCCAATCTGCCGACCGAGCTACACACAGACGCTAGCTCAATCGGTTATGGTGCTGTACTAATTCAGAGACAAGACAAAAATCCATTAGTTATAGCTTATTTTAGTGCAAGAACTTCAGATACAGAGACCAGATACCACTCTTACGAATTAGAGACTCTTGCTGTGGTAAAAGCTATAAAACATTTTCGACATTTCCTTCATGGCAGATCATTTAAAGTAGTTACTGACTGTAATTCTTTAAAGGCTTCAAGTCACAAACGAGACCTTACTCCCAGAGTGCATAGATGGTGGGCCTTCTTGCAAAATTTTCAATTTGAAATTGAATACCGTAAGGGCGATAAACTTACTCATGCTGACTTCTTCAGCCGTAATCCAATTAAAAATCCTAATGAACGACAAAATAATCAGTGTTTCGAAGCTAATAAACCAAGTTCCTTAATTTGGTCCATTAATTCAGCTACCCTTGACCATAACTGGCTACTTATTGAACAAAAGCGTGACTCAACTCTAGCTGGTATTGTAGAACAATTGAAAGGTGATTCGATTCCCAAAAATATTGCAGATACTTACGTTATACTTCAAGATAAATTATTGAGACGTAAAGTACAGATAAATAATAAAACGCATAAGTTAATTATAGTCCCACGTAACTACAGATGGAATCTTATCTCTCATTATCATGATAATCTTCAACATTTCAGCTGGGAAAAGATTCTTGAGAAATTGCGAGAGCAATACTGGTTCCCAAATATGACTAGATTGGTTAGAAAATTTGTGGAAAACTGTGTTTTATGTAGGGTAAGGAAAGGAGTATCAGGTGCTAGGCAGGTTAGTTTGCATCCAATTGACAAAATAGCCATTCCTTTCCATACTGTTCATGCAGATATAACTGGTAGAATGAACGGAAAACGCAATGAACCCGAATATGCTTTTGTTTTTATCGACGGCTTCACTAAGTATGTTCATATGATTTATACAAATGATCGTACCGCTGAAACTGCTACAAAATGTTTTCAAAATCTGATCGCAATATTTGGTCCTCCATCGCGATTAATTACTGATCAAGACAAAAGCATGACCTCTTCCGACTTTAAAAACTTTTGCGAACGATACGGAATTCAACACCATGTAGTAGCAAAAGGAGCTAGTAGGGCCAACGGACAGGTCGAACGTTTGATGAAAGTCATAAAGGATAGCATGTCTGTTATAGAACTTAATAGGCCTTGGCACACAGCTCTACAAGAACTACAATTAGCTATAAACTGCACAGTATCAAAAAGTACAGGTAAAAGCCCCATGGAATTGTTATTGGGAAAAAGATGTTCCCCACCTGCCATAAAAATATTGCAAATTGATGATGACATACTGACAGACAACTTAGAGCAAGCTAGGTCAACTGCTAAAGAGCGGATGGACGAGCGGTCCCATAACGATAAAATGCGTTTTGATAAAGGCAAAGCTACAATTCAGCCATTTAAGGTCGGTGATTTTGTGTTAATGCGGCGCCATGAACGACACACTACTAAATTAGGCTCTAAATTTGAAGGACCTATGGAAATTTTAGAAATATTACCAAACGATCGGTACAAACTTAAACATGTTAATCTTCGCGGTTGTTCAGAAAAAATTGCAAGTCACGATGCCTTACGTCCTGCTCCTACAGCTCAATCGGACCCTTTCAATGATTCCGACAACTCAGACGAATTGACTGAGGAATCGGTAGTCGCCGAGAGTGCTTCTACTTCCTCTGTGGATAATATTGGACCTATATAATTCCATTGTGTTGATATGATTTATGATTCAGTTTAACATTATAATTAATGTGTGTGTGTGTATGTGAAAATTATTTTTCCTATCCTATATCCTTCCTGAAACGCTGGCTGGCCACCATGCGTATCCTTAAACCTGGTCTCGTTGGCTAGATCCCAGGATGGGTGATGCCTTGTATGTGAGCTAGATCCCAGGATGGGTGACGCTTTATGTGTTAGCTAGATCCCAGATGGGTGATGCTTTGTGTGTATCGATATAATAACATAAAACAGCGCATGGGGCGCGCTCGAGTCAGTATGGCCGTATGGGCGCATATGACTTTCTATCTAATTTTAATGTGTTCAGTTATAGTTTAGATGATTATATTATTATAGAAATGTATTTCAATGCATAACAATGATATTCAAACAGTTATTTATCAAGCTCCAACATTTAATGGGCAATATTTTGACTTCCTAAATGTTTTATTTTGTTACGAAGATTGTTGATGTTTAATTTAATATTCAATTACTCAATTTACTGTATAAATGTTGTAAATAAATCCAAATATAATTATTTTGAATATTTATAACAATAAAATTACTATTGTTCTATGAATTAAACTATTTTATATCCAAAGGAAACCGTCAAATCATGCATGCAGCGCCATCTATTGATGTAATGTAATAATTATGTTTATTTGTATTAAATTAATGTAATTTGTGTTAAATAAATCATTTGGAGTGATGTAAAATTCATTAAAATATTGATTATGAATATTAAACTATATTTTATGAATTGTTTTACAGTAATTTAATTTGTTTATTACAACAGGAAGATGTAGTTGCTATATCCGTTAATTTTATTATAAAAGCCATTGAATTGTTAAAAACTGTTCTATTCTGTTTGAGCATTTGTGCGTGAATAAACGAAAGTAATATTCAGCGTGTGTTTTTTATTACTATGAGTTCTCAAGATGGAAACCCTGGCACTTCGCCGACAAGTACAACCGTTACAACCTATGTTAAGTGTTAGATAAGAAACCAACAGGCCTTTAACTCTATATTCTAACAGCGCCTGAACAATATCGAATCACATTTTAGTGTGCAGCGCTACACATATAGGTCCGTAGAACCAGTTGAAACTAGGTAGATACAACTCGACTTGACTCATCATTGTATTATCGTTAAGTTGAGTATTATCATTTAATAATTATGTTAAATTCAAAACTCTTAACCCGTCAAAAGTAGTTTTGACTGGCTATATCAGTCAAGTATCAAGTATCAAGATCCGAAGTAAAAAAGTGTTTATCGTTTTAATTTTTTTAAATTAATATCTTACATTTTGCGCATTTTATTCTTAATGCATGTTATTATGGACATCTCGTTTTTCTATAAAAAAATTGAGATATTTGAAATTTTATTAATGTTACCTAATAAAATTGAAATTTAGTGCCTGGTGGAAAACATTAGCACAGAATACTAACTGGGCCGATTCGATTATTTTTTATAACTATCAACATTATCAGAAAGAGTATAGCTTGTTTCCTATATTTTTTTTATTTTGTTAATAGCTCTACGAATTTGCCTGGTACTGGCGTGGTAATTTACTGGTTTTGGCGTGATGCGAGCACAAACATACAAAAATTCGAAAAATTGTTGATTTGGCTTCTGTGGCACTAAAAACGACCCCCATAATACAAATTCCGTAACCTTGACAACATAAACAAATTTCTTAACCAATCGGTTTAGCCACCCTTGAATATTAAATGGCTTTTTGTTTTAGAAATAGATGTACCGACCCGTTACAATTTTTTTTTAACTTTTCCTCTACGTATGTATCTTACTTACTTAGGTCCGTATCCAAAGATATATTTGAGTAAGAATCAATTTAGATATAAAACACAGGGTAATAGTACATTATGATACAAGTGCGGTAAGTTGATAATTACAGCCGAGGCGATATTGCTAGCCCGAGCTGCAGGCGAGGGCTACAAGAAAGCAGAGGCTGTAATTATCAAACCGCACGTGTGTCATACGACGTTTTATAACATATTTGCGAGGAAATAAATAAAATTCGGACTTTCTTAGAAAAAAACAAATACAGCGAAAAGAAATAGCGCGCGGAATTATTTTTACTTGTCACAATTTATCGATGCGCGCGCATCAGCGCTTTTTTTTAAGGCAAAAACACAAAATCAGCCAGTATTACTAATAAAGTAATTATTTTATCTACCAAAGTTAATTAATTTTATTCATAAAATGTTGACCACTTTTTTGACATAAAAACTCTTTGCTAAGATTTAAAAAAATTACCGTTCGTTACGTACGGAGCCCCTTGATTATTAGTATGTGAGCATGAGAAGCCGTGCAATTTACTTTACATTACCGCACTAGTGCGTAATGAGATACATTACAACACTGAAATTGGTGAAATAAGAGACCCTTTACGAGCAAATATGTTATAAATGATTTTTACCATTGTCCCATTTTGCGTCAAACTAAGATAAAGCGACGATTCATGGGCCTAAACAAGCACGAGTCAATCGTGACAATGCGGCTATCTACCGACCAAGCAAACACTGGTTATTGATTTAGTTTATCTGTTCTCAAACAAGGTACGCGCGCCGATAGGCATGGTCATACGAACCTGATATACTTATCCCTGTTTCTTTATAAATGCATAGCTTTTTGTCAAAATCCTTTTTGTCTTTGTTAATTTGCTAGGTACCCTATGATCTTCGATCTCTAAAAGCTAGCCTTAGTTTTTCCGTTGGACTATAGTTTTCTAATTATCTAATTATCTTAACGCCACGCCTTTTTCCCCGAAGGGGTAGGCAGAGGAGGGTCATACCCAAATTTCTCCAGCTATGTTTAGTCCCATGTGTTAGGAGGCGAGCCTATAGCCAATAACGTAGCACACTACCAGTAGATTCCAAGCTCCGTATAGTGACGGATTAAGAATACTTAAGTGTCACTACCCCATTTATGTCAATCCGTTGAATGTCGTAAGAGGCGACTAATGGCCGCTTTCAATAATTTATCTATCTATGGATTTGGCTATTACAGTTAGAATTTTGACATAAGCTCCATACAAAATGTGTGAAAACTTTAGAAGCCAAATCCATATATAGATAGATTATTGGAATCGGCCGTAAGAGAGTAACCATAAGCAGACAAGAGCACTGTAAGAAAAGGAAAATATGAAACAAACCCTACACCAACCCGTCTGGCCCGCGTGGTGATAGTAGGCTGTAACTACACTCATTTTGGCACTTTCATGCTACTTTGGGAGCGATTATTTCCGAATATTCACATAAATAATATCGAGACACTTTCTTACAAACCTTAAAGTATTTTTAAAAGATCTGTCGAGGATTATAACATTCGTAAACGTTTACAGAAAAAAAAATTAAAGCGATAAACATGCCTACAATGGAAAAGCAGTATAGTTTCATGTCACTCTGACCATGGAATACTAAAGAGCACGAAATTAATTCTTTCACTTTTTCAAAATTTATATTCGGAATGATTCGAAATGCCGACTTAAATGGCAAAAAGTACGATTCTGAGGAATGATAACAATCTAAGTTATAACTTAATTTTATTTATGGTCTTCGAAAAACAAGAACCGTATTCTTAGTAAGTATATAAAAAGTGGCAAACGTAGCTGAACCTTAAAGTATGCTATTAGTGACAAAAAATGCTGTTATTAAACTAATAATAATATTAATTGCTAGTTTATCGATGTGCAGAATTTATCCTAAAAGCTCAGGTTTTATAAAATAATACAAAACGCGCCAAGTCATAGATATAAAAAGGGCAGGTAATTATTACTTTCAAAATATTATATTTAATGATTTTGACTCAAAGGTTATGATTGCCACTTTGGTTCGGTACTACCTGTGGTAATGAATGAATGTGCCAGTTTTTGATGGTTAGATTTGATTTATGGCACCTAATTATGATACGTTATACTTATCTATTTATGTTATAAGCTTATAATGGCTGTTTGCTGTTACGTTCATTTGTTTAGAGGCAAATAAAGTGGTATTGACCGCTACAATACATTGTGACCAAGACAAATGTTTATGCTGTGTTTTGACTGTCATTTGAACTTACGGCGATAAATACAAATAGATATACAGTAGGATAACCATTAAATAAATTTCAAAGTTTTAAGACTAAGGCTCTGATACTAAACTGTTCTGTCGGTAAAATCCCGCTTCGTAAACTTTTTCGAATCGAATAACGGGGTGTATTTACGGCTCATGTTTTCTTATAAAGGTAGGGAATCCATTATTGTAAGTGTAGCAAATTTATAACTGATTAAGTAATGTGAGATTTTTGCTTCAGCAATTTATTTTCTAACAATATGTATACCTAACTTTATTTGTAAATAAACCTTATTCTCGGACGGAAACTTCCCGATAGATCAGAATCAGGGCTCAAAAGACTTCTGGCTGCCAATTTAGGTAATCCTCAGAAATTAATAAGCATGTAGGTACAGTCGAGTTCATTAATATATTGGCACCATCATTAGATATTTTTGTTGAAAAGGGTGACTACAACTTATTGCATAATGTACAGCATATTTTATTGAACCATTCACATGAGCACATATATTTGATTCATAGGTTCTATAGTATTTATTGAGCTTTTCAAGTTTTCAACGCTCACAATATTTTGAATCCTTGATGGTGCCAATATATTATTATAATGAACTCGACTGTACTAAGGCAGGTATATCCTCTTAATTCAGTGCAACGCGCAACGTAAGTACAACTGCTGCCTAGGCCTACTTCGAAGTATTCGGTTTTCTTGTGTTTTAAACTTTATTAATGTAGGTATTTATAAAGCTTATAGGTAGGTACTTAGTTTACAATTAGTTATAACATTACTAGAAAGGTCTTGTTTAATGTTTACAAAGACCTTGCTTAAGTTTTAAATCTTTCTGTAGACAACCTCGCTGATTGTAGGGTAAAATCCTTTCCCGCCAATTCTAAAAGCTCTAGAGCTTTTATCGTACCTATTTGTTGAATTTCACCGTTATTACAGTTGAGTAAAACCTATATTCGGATAAATTTAAGTACTTAAAAGCTTAAGGCCAAGAAAAGGATAAAAGCATACTTTTGCTCTTTCGAATAAAGTGTTATTATATCTATCTCTTTCCGTCAACGTTGTAATTACGAACGAGAGAGAGGTTCTGTCTCTGTCACTGCAATATTAGTCGAGTTCCTGATATTGTAAAGACCGGTCGTTTGACGCGATTGCGGACGAAGTTTGTTTACTTTTGTATGACTTGAATAAACTATGGAATTGACATAGAAGGATTGTTTTATAGTGATGTGATAGGGGCAGTGATATTAGTAGTATTTTTGTAATATATCTGACGTAATTATGGAGATGCGAGTATTGTTTTGGACTGTAATTTTGGGAGTGACATGTTGCGCGGAGGCGGGCATGATGGGTGATCAGTGCGACTGGACTGGCAGGTATGTTGATGTTTAGACCTCTATTGTTTATTAAAATATTTTATTTATAATCAATTTACCTTTTATTTCATAAATAATATGCAAATATTTATGAAAGTACATTTTTTCTCTATACTTGGAAAAGTAACTTATTGTTTTCTTATTTAAATAAATTAAATTATATGGTATGTTGTATTGAAAATAAGTAGGTATGTACCTAACTATGATTTATTTTATTTATACTTTATTGCACACAAAGAAAAGAAAGCATACAAATAGTCTTAAAATCTAAACAAGTATGTACAAAGGCGAGCTTAACTCATATTTGAGTTCTCTAACAGCAAGGAAAGAAGTAAGAATTAGATTTATTTAATTTATATGTACACATTTTAGTATAGTAACTTTGGAAACAATCTTTGGAGGAGATTGTGGAGGGGATTGTCGAGATTGTGTGCCCAGCAGTGGGGCGTATAGGGGTTGTAATAAAAATCTGAGTAAAGAAACTATGAAATTACCAAGTAATTGAATATGATTTGCAATTAGACTCATTTTAGTAATAAGCTTTCATGTAAGTACCCATGTACTTCAGTTAAAAACACACCTTATTGTATCAACTCAGACAGTCTGACACACTAAGACACGACCAAAAACAAAAGCCATTAAAAGAGTCAAATAAGCATGCAAGAATTGCTTGGAATCCATCACAATCAGAAGATAACAATCCTGACCCGCGGCTACATCGCGCCGAAGCAATTTGCTAATAAAACACCAGTTATTTCCATAACATTTGCCATCGCATGACCGATGTTATTAACACTCGATGTTATTCAAATCCTTCATTCAGCGAATGCCACGAACATGCTTGATAACTACCCACATTGTTTAGGCTAACATTGATAAGCTATTGTTTAAAATAGATAGTCCTTCTGGCTATAGGATTAGTAAACATGCAACTCGATACTAGTTACTGTGTTGTTAACGAATACAGAAGGAGGTAATTTTGTCTCAAATTTCTTGTTTGTTGTCTTCATACTGTAAGGTAGTTCCTTAGCTACGATTCAGACCAACCGGCTCGCATCGGCCCGCGCCGGGCGGCATTTTACAATGCGTTAAAGAACATTGAAATGTATCAACAGTAATTACAGTTCATATTTGCATGCAACTTACGGTCGGAGCCGGTCGGCCGTCGCGACGCGTCGCGGGATGCCGAAGGAGGTAACTATGCGTAAGTTGCATGCAAATATGAACTGTAATTACTGTTGATACATTTCAATGTTCTTTAACGCATTGTAAAATGCCGCCCGGCGCGGGCCGATGCGAGCCGGTTGGTCTGAATCGTAGCATAGTCGCCTTTTACGACACCCACGGGTTGAGATTCTATGGGGTAGGGACATTATGTATTCTTAATCCGTCACTACACAGATAATAATATTTACATAAAATGTTTGGCACCACATCTTGTAGGTAGCCTGAAAGACTCTTTCTGACAGGTAATATTTAGTTGAGCCTATGGATTATGGAAATTTCATCATCAGGATATTTACGCGTTCATCATCATCAGCAGCAATCCATGAAGTCCCATTACTGGGCTCGGGTCTCGAATTATGTCGTCTTCGAATTTACGCATTACCCTTTTAATAAATCACCGTTCTGGCAACGATGGATTAAAGGATTCCTTATTGAGCTACCCAGCAGAAAGCCTTAATAAATGCAGAAATTTATTATTCGTGAACTAAAATGAATGTAATTATATATCGCAGCTAGGTGAAATCGTCAAATAACGATTACAGCACCTAAATAAATAAAACAAGCATAAAAAGCCTGAATCTCTCGCACCGTTTCAAATTTCGAAAGACATTGAATCTTGATAAAGGTTAAGAGTTATTGTAATAAGTAAAAAAATGTATTATATTTAAGAAATAAACAGTGCAATTTTTTTTTTATGTAAGCCTATGCGATTTGAGCGCAGAAGCAAAAGCGCAGATTTTATCCGACTGTGTTAACCCATGTACCTCATTAAAACGAGATATCAACTCGAAGCGTCGATCGATCACGAAACAATTAACATGCAACGAGCCACCTCATTAAGAACACTTCTCTCTTCACCCCACTTAAGGTTTCTCCTTAATCGATGTACCGATGTCAACAACCAATAACATTAAAACAAAATAATTGTTATTGTTAATGTTATCCGGAAATGTCGTCAAATGGGGGCTCGATTTCGGAACAAAAATCAACAAGTAGGGTTTCCCAGTTGGGGTGGCGGCGTGGGAAACCGATGTGGAAACTGTTCTCGTCGACCCTGTGTGACCCTTCCGGCTAAGGGGTGCGCTCACACGTGGCTGTGACATGTAATGAACAATACTTTTATTAATTATAACATTTACTTATGTGGTTGTACCTATATGATTCAATACACTATTATTTATAATAAAATACATCGTAACGTTTGTATAAATCAAAGCAAAATCTACCACCATTAAGGCTTTACCCACACATTTGTTTCCGTTAGTAGAATAAAATAAAAATACACACGTGCACAGTGAGTATATATTTTGTGGGAAGACACAGTTCGCACCTATAACAAGAGAGTAAACTAATCATTGATGTTCCCAGCTAAATCTGTTTATTTTTCTAATAAACAAACGGGCCAACGAAACTCTTTCCCAGATGAATGGAGAGTACCTTTACTTTGTTTTACTACAAAAAGTTACTGTAAATATTTATATTGCTATTAAACGTGTAGCTCGACATCAGTTTCACATAAAACGTTGAATACTTTAAACAGGAATGTGTGCGCAAAGATTGCCGCGAAGAAGATATCAATGCAGAGGCTGCAAAAAGCAAATTGAGTGTCAATGTACCAGCATCACTTGGAGTATTGTGGCGCATTCAAGTTCATGCATTAATATTTATTAGGGAGGGCGGAGTGAACACGAGGGGACCGGGATCTGTTTATTATAATATCCTCCTATTATAACGCGTTCGCACGATATGCTCCAATCTGATAGATTGGTAAATGTTCAACGTCGATTGTTGAACCCTCTGGATACATTTGTTGTACAGATATTTCGTGATACTAAATAGTGTTATGGAACAGAGATGCTGTGCTGTTTTAGCCTGAAAATTTAATGCTTATTTTATGCATTATGAAGGAAAATGGATTATAAGATTAACATGCCCGATTCTTGTATCTCAATAAGTGCTATTCTAACTAAAAGTTTAGCCATGTAAAGCTGTCGAACAAAAAATAAAAGCAATTACTTTCAATCTGTTTGTCTTTTTTTAGCAACAAGGATTGCAGAAACATCTTCCCTTAATCAAACTTAACTCGATGAAAAGAATTGACCTCAGTTGATGACGTCAAAATATACAGTGAATTATAAGTAATTGGTTAATTAAATTGCCCCACGCAAGTGCATCTTAGCAACGGATGTGCGTAATGACTGTGACAAACGAACATCACGAAAAACAAAAACATACACACGCAAAATGTACAACCATAACAAAACTCCTGCCATTTGTCAAATGTTATATTAAAAAGCAACTAAAAATGCCACATTAACGCTTACTGCATTACTGAATGCTAAGAATGCGATACTTAACAAATACCAAAGTTATTACGCATTTAAAGAGTGTTTACTGCTACTCTTATCATTGTGGAAAAAAATAACAACAACCTGATGATAACGTTTAAATGCCCTTAAGTTATTTTTTGTCAGACTGGCGCCTGTGGACAAAAGCTTTGACTTGACATCCAACAATAGGAACTGCCACTAGTGTACAGATACTTAATGTCGGAAAAAAAGTACAACAAATACTTCTTCGAACTCTATTATCTGTTGATGTCATCTTAACCACTCACCGCTTATCCCATTGCCATTTTAAAGCATAATGGTAATTAAGAGGGAACGCGGCGCACGATTCTTCATACAAACGTATTCCCCTGTTTTCTCCCTGAATAATGTCTAAAAGGCAATTTTTTTTAGCTCAAAAATTCAAGTTCAGCTCTAGGCATGTCCCTATCATTTCCTTTTTTTCAAAAACTTATTAATAAAGAAAATATGAGCCTCCAAATATTGCTAAAATTGCCGTATTTTTAATGTCGTAATTAGAGGACTACCAGAGGAATTCTATTAGTTATTTCCATAAAAAAAAATGATAGGAACCTAGTCATACTCTTTCTGGAATTTTTCATGTAAAAAAGTATTGAATCCGCTCAGTTTTCGAGGAGAAAACAGGGGAATACGAAACGTCCATTTCGTAAAAATTTTTGTCTTAAAATCTGTCTGAGCTGTAGCTGTCTTTATCGCACTCTTCGGGGGTGACTTGAGGTATGGGGGGTTACTTACATGTATATGACTAGGGAAGTGGTATCTGTCGATATTCTTTTTATCGATACTGTAGTGATGTCCATCAATGTCGATGTTGACGATTTACTGTTTTTATTTCCGACTTTTTTATTAAGTTAGTAAGATTATCAGATCAGGTCGCAACGATTTGATTTAGCTGCTCTAAAAGTAAGACTAGTCTTATCAAGTATATTTATATACACGCATTATAATGGATGCAAGAGAGGTGTAGGTATTGGGTATTTTATTTAAAATAGCTGGCAAAATGCGAGTTGGATTCGCGCACCGAGGGTTCCGTACGATTATACATTTTTTTTATTATTTGTGATTAAATTGTAAGATATTAGAAGGTAACGGGATAGCTATAAGTTACAATAAACATTCACGTAAAGTTCACATCAGTCCGGAATAAACTCTCTTTCTTATTCAATTTATTTACGAGTATCATCTTATACCCGTTCCAATAAAATTTTAATATATTCAGTGATAATAATATAACTACACGATTACGGTTTTCGGACTTTTTGCTTTACTTGTGCAACTTAATATAGCTAGGTCAAGGGGAAGTACCCTATAGGTTTTGACTCTTTTGATCGTCAAGATATGCAGCAAAAATGGAGCATAAACGGCTGTATCTTTTCATATCTTGCATTTGCTTAGAACTCTGATCTTTCATTATATTCCAAGGGATTGCAGACCCGAGTATTTTTAGGGTTTCTTCCCAAAATTGATTGATACCTCTACGCATTCTTGAGAAAAATATTCTTGATAGACAGACGGACAACGGAGCGATCCTATAATGATTCGTTTTTTTTTCCTTTTGAAGTATAGATTATGGAACCCTAAAAAGAAGTTAAAACAATAAATAGGACATTTATTCTATCGTCATTTCCGTCTTTTCGCTTACGGGTAAATTGTGTGATCCCGTAAATTATTTCAAGCAAAGGCCATTCGTGAAAAGAAATATCTAGTTTAGATAAGTTCGATCATCATCAGCAACCCATTAAGTCCCACTGCTGGTCTCAGTTCGATATTTTGCCAAAATAAGACATATTTTTTTAGTTTCTATTCCATTTTCGGGAGTTTTTCAGAAATTTTATACCGATATTTTATTTGTATATTTATTGAGCCATAATATTTTACAAGTTCATCAAGACTTGCAGCTTATAAACTTTTATTGTTGTTGACGAATAACCAAGTTGACGGACAATCTAGTTTCTTCTGAAAATTGTTTTCATGCTACCTCTTCTTTTACCATAATTATTCTCTTGCTGTATTAGGAGTGCCTTTGATTTACGAATACCACAATGATCTTAATTACCATTACAATGATATTAATAAAAACTAAAATTATATTAAAATTCGAACAGAACCCTCAGGACATTTTAGCGATAAAATATTTTATAAATCTTAAATAGAGATAAGGTAAGTACTACGATTTTTTGCATTATTTACATACACGTAAAAACAATAATAACAACGTGTAGGTAACTAAGTAACACGATGACATCAAATAAACCGATTTAAGCAAAAATGATCCAATCAACATAAACCTCATTTTGACAGCCAGAGAAATACTGCAATGAATTTTAAAGTCAAATATCTCAAAATGAGGTTTGTTTGATTGGATCACTTTTGCTTAAATCGGTCCAAATTTCAAAAACCAAATAAATGCAAAATGTAGATTCGCCGACTCGCCGGTACACGGGCGAAGGGGAAGATGCTAGTGGGGAGGAGGGGGGGAGCGAGCTACTACGCATGTGGACCATCCACTCACACATTTAAATCTCAGGCTCAACGCAACAGCAATAGCTACTTCAAATACCTACTTTTCAAATTTCTCGCAGACCGCGTCCCCTCTTAAGTACAAGATTTATGACCGTTTTCTACTATTATGTTGTTATGAAAGATTAAAGCTAATTTAATGTGGAATTAAAAACTATTCCTAAACACATTTGGAAGTTGGAACATAAAGATATAATTAGCAAATGTGGGATGTATTGTGAGAACTCGTAATTAATAACATAAGGAAAAAAAACTGAATAGCGAACAAGCATCTATGACATTTGTAAAAATGTTTGGTAAAGGTATTGGATATTTGTTGTTTTTTAGTCATCTAATATTTTAATTTAAAATATTATGTTCTCTATCGTGACTAAATTTAGCTATCCTTTGGCATATAATATTAGACATTCAAATAGTTATCAATTAACAAAAGGATTGCAAAATGTTGTTTGTTAGCGAAACATTAGGTATTGTAATTGTAGACGATAAACCACAAACATGGACAAATTCACGATATCAGTAAATACAACGTTGTGATATATGTAAAATTCGCGTTTGCGGTTTTACTTCCTGATTATGACCTATTTATTGTACGCCAAATGCGGATGTTGCTATCTCAGCATTTGTAATGAGCAGGCGATAAAATATCAGATGGTGGATTGGAGTGCAGGACTCTCACGCTCTCCATATGGTGAAACTGCGAGCTTCGTTATGCTGTTTTACGATTCTGTCTGTTCTCGGAAGAAGTTCCCGTTCCATTTTCCACAGACGAGGTTCATTATCATTAGTGATTCACTGTCGCGAACTCGCGATTCTACGCCGTGAGCCGTATGGGACCGCGCAACCAGGACATTTCACATGGGCTGGAACTTGTGGGAATACCACAGTTCGTTACGCTGAAAGAAAACAACCATCACATGTTGCGAGATGAAATCACGGTTATTTTTAAGCGACGATTGTTTTTATTCGCTCGCCAATTGAGGGCAATCAGCGACACGTGTTCCGTTCGAGACGCTCGCCTTAGGCATCTATTGAGCTCGTTGATACCGCCACGTCACTTCAAACCACCAATGTTAAACTGACGCACACGAGCGCATAATTTCTATAGAATTTGGTTCAGAATTTAAATTTTTAGAATGCATTAGCTAGGTACTTCAACGTTCGCTGCATCTAATAGAGGAAATTTTAAGACTGTATACTGGCTTACATTACTGTTATTATATAACTATGCTGTTATTAATTGATCGCTACCTTAGTATGTACTGCCACTAAACACTCGCTACTAAATTTCGACGACAACACGATGGTTCACAAGACACTTGAGCGATTCTCGTAACTACTATCATCTTCAAGCTCATATCTGCATGTAACTATACTTACAGGGAATTTTTATGAGGCTCTCAAGCTCCAATCACAGAGATAATGTGTGCGTTAGAGCATCAATGAAGAGTAATACAACGCTTGTACCATGGTCCATGTGTACTCTTATCTTTTTGTCGTAAACTACGAGAATGTTCTCTGCAATAGAATCACATGCTCACATAGAGTTTTTTGGCTTGATTGTCATAATCACTACGACCTAGATTGGAATTAATCGTAACTACTTCATCAGAAAGTATAACGCGATTCAGCATTCTTTGCAGCGAGAAACGGCGTTTAATTAAGAACTATTCGTGTTAATAATATGGTAATTTTCCGCGTATAAAAGCTAATTGTTTCGTTTACATCGAACAGTGCGTTCTTTGAATGAAACAGAACTAATTAACGGTGAATAGTAGGTCAGCATTGTGTCGACGGGTCAGATGAAGCCTCTCTTTGTGTTGCTTCTGTTTATTTTTTCAATTCGTTCCTGTTGCCGTTGTTCTCCTACACTAATTACTAAGGTGGTAACTGTAGTGGGGGGCCGATCGGCGATGTTTGATCAATATCTATTTTTATGACTCTTAACTAATGTACACCTACGCGCCGCGTCTCATATGAATACAATAGTGGTACATTGCGATATTAATGATTTATTGTATATAGAAAGGAGGAAATAATTGCTGGCCTTTATTTAATAAAACGTTATATCTAATCTTTTGATCTGCAAACGAATAACTTATAGCGAGATACATTTTAACGTTTTCGTAGAACTATTATCGCAAAAACTCGTAGTGATGCTTGCCGAAAATATTAGGATTCAGGATCAACAGGATCTTTTGAATAATACATTAGACGCCATTGGTCCATTATTAGTGACGGTGAGCGGGCGCAGCGCGCCTGCGCGCACGAGCTGCATATTAATGTTGCTCAATTTCATCGGCATGCTGTCAAATTACTATATTTCATTCGAATGTATTTCCGAAATAGAATGGTATGATATATCCCTTGTCACATAGAAATCACGCTAAGAATAAATTATGAGATTCACCTCTCTATGGCCACCTGTGTTACTTTATATTTGTAACGCTTAGTACAAGAAAAATAAATGGTAAAATTTGTAACTTAATACTTAGCGCATGCAAAATAATAATATAATTATCGATAATATGTCGTTAACGAGGCGGCACGGGCCGGTTTGGCCGCAATTTGATTCGGATTATGTTACCTCGGGTCCAGACCCGTCTCCTAAGTTCAACTAACTGGACAGTCTTGTCATCTGTCGACCTCCTACATGTGTTGCACATATTATACGGATGAAAAGTTGTACAGGAAGGAAGCTAACATCGATGATTTTAGTAAGTAGGAACTTTCCAAACTTTACAAAAAGTCCATATTATGAACTTAATATACACAACACGTCAAAGTAATTTTGGCGCTGAATCATATCATGTATACCACATTTTTGCATCAGTCATTTAGGTCCATCATTGGTTATCCTCAACAAAAAAGAAGTGAGCGGGGACCGACCGATTATAATGTAAAAAGAGGTTCGCGGTCGTTCCATAACCGATTGCAAATGGCAACTGCCGCAGGGCCTGCTGCGCCATTTATAGTTCTTGCCAATCTCGACTGCTAAAAAAAGCATGCAACAATTTTCTTCGGTGGATCGTTCCCTATCTATCGTTCGTTTCGAGCTTATAATTAAATGAGATAAGTTGCCGAAAGACAATGAAAATTTGGTGCCACAAAAACACCAAAGCGTCGCGGCCCCTCTTCAAAATGCCTCCACGTAACATTGGATCTTGTCTTGTTTTTACCACAGCTTTGCAAATCGAGCATCGACGAAAAAGACAGCTTTTATTTAAAATCGGACTGATCGAGTATTCAAAACTTATGCAGGCCGTCTCGGTTTAATACAATTCTATTCAGTGTCGTTTTATTAGCTTATTTGCTCGAGGACATAACGAAGAAGCGTCGAGGAGTTATGACCTAGCATACGTCGACGTATTAAATTGAGACTGGAATGCCATAAACTGACTTCGACTCTCATATAATAACTCGTTTTGTTTACACTACGACTTGAGACCCATAGCCGTGGCGACACAACAATGGCCCCAAGCTTATACCGACGTCCGTTAAGATTCTGTCCGATAATGGACTAAATTGGCTACAGTTCGCTTAATAAGGTGTATTAACTGTGTATCGGCGACAACCGTGTTCCCTTTCGGTGCGCTGAAAAATAACCCCATTATATTCTGATTTTGTTCTGTATTTCGATGTTGCGTTTAATTATCTTTTGTATCCGCAGACGTGACTTCACTTCCCTTTTATGATTTCATGTTAACTTAATAAATTCCGCTTGAATTGTCACGGACCACGCTTGAGGAGTACTTGTAACATAATACAGGAACACGCGAAACGATATTCGATACTATGACCGGGACGACGAGATGATTTTGACACGTTATGAAGAATTTGAAGCAAAGTAAAGCTTCAAGTTATGCACGAAAATATTAATCAAGAGAACTAAGATCAATATTATTGTCTTGACTTGACTGAAATGTAAATTTAGTTTTCTTCAATTGTTAGTGTCTTATTAAATGGAAGATGCACGAAAATGTTTCAATAATTGTGCACAAAATGCCCTTAAATTGTGCATTGCCTGTACTTATAAAATTTGTTACATGATCACGGCGAGATTAGCTCCGACTTATCAAGTGGAGCACGACAGCGATACATGAGTACCTTGGTCAGTAGTTGTACTTGGTTGTGTAGCAAAGGACAGCGCTCGGATTTATGTGACTAGTGTGGTAAGCGGCTTAGCAGCTACCACAATAAGAACGGCACGATCACCAGGGCTTTTCACACCTCCTTGTTTGGTCAGCGCGTTAGCGTTCACGCCTCGTGTGTACCTACCCCTAAAGTTCGCGCCTCACCTTTACATATCATGTGTTTACTATATACTGGGGTTTTATTTTTATTTGAGGTGGTCAGCTCTGCTCTTCACACTTACAAATCCCGCTCCATTAGCGTTTAATGTTGTAAACCTTCGGTGAAACCTTTGAAGGGATAAATATAAAATGATTTTAGTACCAGACCATTTTATTATATGGTAACAAATATCTTTTATACCTGGGTGACATTGCTGGAATAAGATGGACCTTTTACGTGAAGTAAACGGAGAAAGTACACAAACCTTAAATAGAAGGTAATTAACTTTTACCTGTTCCTGACTGGATTTTATCGAAGCACTCGTGTTGGTAACGATTAATCGATGTTGGAACGAGAGTGACCTTTTCACGAGTAATCGATCAGTCGGTGGTACAGCACAAAGAGTGTTGAAGCTACGTCCTGCGTGACTCGGGGTCGTGCTTGTTAATCGTGAGCCAAACGCCATTGTTCCAGTGAAAGTTGACATTACGAGCCGCTTGCGTGTTACGAAAACATCAATAAACAAGATGACAATAATTTGTACTTCTCCATTCAACTTCTAACGATACGATGTTACAAGTCGATTTAAAGAAATCGACTACAAAACCGATTAAACAAGATCCGTCGTTGGCAACTATGTAATGATGGGGGTCGCACTTAATAATTGAGGCACGATCAAGTCCGCGAGATGCTACTTATCGGATAGTTATTATTGTAATGGACTCTTATAATATCGAAGATAAATAATGTCTCCATTGTGGTAGTAATTGCGAGGTTTTGTAGTGTTGGCGATGACGGGAGTTAATCAAAATTGCATTACATGACATTTCGTCACGGATCCTCAGTGTCTCGGTGCGCGCCGACAATCGCTGGGAAAAAATGGCATTCATTTGACATACCTCGGTATCGCTAGTACGAGTTGGTTCATGATTGATGGCACAATTCATTGAGAGCGAGCTGATTACGATACATGTATCGCTTCTTATATCTTACGCTGTGTAATGAGCAAAATCGTGCCATCTACCTTATATGACAAGATAAAAGGTAACATTTTAGAGATCAATCGCAAGTTCCACAGAAATTCATGTTGTAAGTTAGCATTGACGCTGGATTAACTTGTTGTGGCTAAAGCAATCATTATTATAATTATCTTACTAGGCTTCCTAGCGAGATAGTGCAGGTGCATGACGTTTCAATGGAGCATTATCGAGTGTTTACTGTTAATATTTAGATATATCCAATGGCGAGGTTGGGACGTGGGCGGCACAAGCAGGTATGGCGTCTAACGAGTTATGTAAACACGTAGCGAGAGGTGACCACTGCCGCGCGCGAGCACACGACCAAGACTCAAGTAGCCACCAATGCACACTGCACACTCACTGTCAAGGGTAACGTGTCATTTCTTCAATGTTTAGAGAGCGTGTGTGAGCATACATATCGCTTATATACCACAAACTCCAGGAATGTTAGCTCTTGCTACATTATCACGGCACCAACATCCTGTTCAATATTGGAAATATCCACGTATTGGAAATGTTAAATTGCATATACGACTAAATATAATATTGTAAACAAATAGTTTGACGTATTCAGAATAACGCTGACCTTTTTTCACGATAGATAAGAAAATAAAACAGGAATGTTTGCGTAGGATGTCGGTCGTCGGTTGTCGTCGCGCGGCGCGCGATCAAAATATTTTATTTGCACGAGCACCCTGGACAAAGGCACAAAGGCCTGTTTGTGGTTGACCATTGTGTTGGAGTTTAGTGGTTTCTAAACATCTACACGAACGTGTCGGCCAGCAACATAACGAGTCGCCACACACACACTAATATGCGATCAATTTACTTCTTATCACTCGCCGATTATAAATTACCTACATATGTAAAATATCCGATCAATAATCATTCCTTCCTTACTAATATTAATTATGTAATACATTGTTAGTTTCTTTCTGTTAGTCCTTCGATTTTAGCGAATTGTTGTAGTGGAATAATTGGTAAAATTTGATCCAGATAATGTATTTTCCACAGAACAGAGATAGGCTTTTTACTACTTTCATTGTTCTGTGGTATTTTCTATTGTCCGAGGACACGAACGTTCGTTTATTTATTCTTTAATTTATTCATTAATTTACATTTCATTTTGCGTAGAACTACTTTAACTTGAGCTTTTGATTCAGAAAGTTGTTGAAATAAAATGATTTGATTTAACTTCACCTCTGTCGATTGTTGAAATCTGTATGAAATGAGATACTGATGATACTGTTTACTGAACACTCAAGACCACCGCTAGCGCTACACCAACATTACTTATATCTACCATAATATTTTCCTTTCGAATTCGAACCGATACCAATACAATAATAACGAATTGAATAGTATCTTTTTAAACGATGTTGGCTGTGTCGGTATTTTCAACAAAGAAATTAAGTCATATAGCACAAGCTTCGATAATAAAATACATTCGTTTGAAATTCAAATGAAATCAACATTCCGTATTTTTATTATAATCTTGATAAGATCGAAGCGATAAGGATGCTAATCTTGTATCATATAATCATCTTAATATAGAATAATATATTCAGTTTCGAGGAAAACGTTAGCGACATCATTGAATCACAAAACATAAATCACAATTAATTTGAAATTCTGTAGGGTCACAGAAAAGGACTCAAATATTTCCAGCTGTAACGAGTAGTCGCTGTCATTTCATTTAATTGCAGACTTGGCCTTTGCTATCTTACTAATTGGGTCCTAGTTCTGACTAAACGGACATTGTGTTTCTAGATAATTCATTTACATACCTATCTATGTGTGTCAGAGAATAACATGTATTCTAAACTTCGACATAAGTGTATAGCTTTAGGCCAAAATAACCTTATATGATGTTGTAACCATTTAGTTTTACCTGCGCTTTGAGTTTATTGGACGTAATTTTTTAGTTTCGTTTGTTAACAAATTATTCTTAATTTAAATGTTCGGTCCTATATCTTCCGATAGGTGCTCATATTATCTCTTTATTTATCGTCATCAATTAATTCTTCGTCGACGCGACGGTGCGCGCTCAGACAGTCATTAGCGGTAATTACACTAGCAAATAACAGAATATGACACCAAAGTACCACTGTATCTACGTAGTACTTTTAGATTAATGTTCCCAGTTTCTGGACATTTATTATAGCTTTGTACCGTGTAACCGTTGCGACAGTTACGTACATTTAAATATACGACCGCCAATCCATTCGGTTACGACATTGTCCCTTTCCATTCTCCTCGTGTTCCGTCTAGCTGTCGATACTATCTTAGGTCTGATTTTGTGTATATCAGCGTAGGTTCTGTGGGTCTGTAGATGTAGTTTTAATGAGGTTGGTAAATCGAATAGAATAGCCGTGGGTCGGCGGCGCGTGCCACAAGGCCGGTCAACTGTAGAGGTCCTGGCGTTGTTCTCACTCGCACCGCGCGCACAGCCCAGCCTCGTCTCGCCTCACTCTATAAGGAGTAGCGAGTATTATGATTACGCTTTAATGGAGATTTGACCTGTTTGGCAAGCAATGCGCGTTCGTCATTGCGCCGCTGTCGTTACACCATATCGAAGCACGTGCCTGTGTATGGTGTTGCATACGACACCGGACACCGCTATGACTTTATTCAAATCAAGATCGAGAAAAAAATATCAGCACCATCTACGGATAAGTGGTAGCGCAATTTGAATGACGTATTTGGTGAGATGTCAGAATTTGGCATTCATTTACCTACATACAGTCTTACTTGCATCTCGATGTTATTTTAGCCAATTAAAGTGAAGCAATCGTTGCTGGAGTCGTTGCCTTGTGTAGCATGTCCTGGTTGCATATTTTATGTCAGTAATTAGTCAGGTATTTAAAGATTTATTGTGAAATAAAAAAAATGTATGGACGCAGTGTTTCTTAGTCATAAAATAATACGTACACTTAGCAGGATTGTATTGGCAATAGCCGGGGGCTGTGCGCGGCGTCTGTCCAGCGCTCGAGGTCCACCGTTAAATAATAACAAGCATGTACGTAGGTCTACTGAGCTATAAATTGCTCGCTGCCTCCGGGCACGCTGCACGCGGCACGCAATCCCAATGCGGAAAATATTATGGAGAGGTTGGTGTAGCTAGTGCGCATTGCGAGGCTTGTACGGCTTGTACCCGCTGGCTATGTAAAGCCTACTATTGTTGCTCTTGCTCCGTACTTGTCATGCCACTCCGACGCTTTATAACTTTAACGTTTGCAGTTAATACTTAAGTAAAGCTGAATTATTGTCCCTTTGTTCCGAGTTAAGAATTTTGTAATAAAATATTTAGTGGAAGCCTTAAATTGCACTTAAAATACCTACAAATATAAATATTCAACTCGATATAAGATTTTAACCCATCTGATGAGATGCCTAGTAAATTTTTATAATATTATTGGATTAATGAGATAGTTTTCATTCCAGTAAAAGGTTTCGGATGACCAGAAAGTAGTTATGAAATAAATTTATAAATATATTAATATAGTCGGCATCGAATCCATTCACCAAAAGTATAAACATTATTTAGGTAGGTTAAATTGACCACATAGTCATTCAATCAAGAAGGTAGTAGGTTCCCTAAAATTTGTTACAATCACTAAATGACAGAAGACGTAACATATTTACAGGTATTTTGAATATTTTGTTTACCATTTCGGTAAATATAACATGTAATTTAAAAATGCTTCATCAAGGGTAGAAAAAAGTTATAAATAGTAATAAATAATGTGGTAATGAAGGCTTGGTGTAGTTCCTACTAGGCGGTCGAGCATTCTGTCGCGGTGCATTCCAGGGCATTGTGGCGGTGACCGCGGAACGCGCCGCCATCGAACCACATTACACCACGCTTATTGATTCCGTAACACTTTAGATACGGAACACAGTTTTTGTAACCGCACTGATGACGGTCGTGATCTATGATGCTTCGAGCTGGTTAACTAGCCTTTTTGTTTACTATTAAATGGTTACTGGCTGGTTGCAAAATAAAAAAAAAGAGATTAAGAATAAAAATAAGTTAGAAATTAGTTTTTATTAAAACCTTTTTAGGGTTTTAATGAATGGTTCGAAAAAGGTTCGTATTGTTCACGTTGCTGTAGAAAATTATTTTTAAAACATTCACGACTTCATTTAATTTCTCCAAATTTAACATGATTTAGAGGGCAGTAATAATAAAACTAAGTAAGTATCTGTTCACTATGTCACTTTTATTACAGGAGCACAACAGTTAATTATTTGAAGTATATAATTTAAAAATAACTCAATAAAAGTTGGAAAAATAAAACGCAAGCTTCGTTGATGTCTTTTGTACGGAAGTAAAGAGGGGTAAAAATACCATTATTAATACATTGTATTGGTACATTATTTCTTCCTATATAGAACTGAATAGAGTAAATAAACGTACAGTTTTCATCTAACAACTACATGTTTACGATGGCAATAAAAAACCTCGTCGATTAAGTCGTGCGCGTGCGAGTTGCGAGACTACAAAATAAAAGAAAGTTGTATGACGCAACTAATCCGATAGTACTCGAAAGCTTTGTCGGTTTGTTCACTGAATATATAAATATAGAAAGTGCGCAAATTATATACGTAGGATGGTTTTCAAATAAGTTTTACAGGACTATAGGTACATACATATATTATATGAAGTATGAAATAATGCTGACCGACGCACGCCACGTTGACCCACTAAAGTCATACTTACATGAGCAAAGATATTTCTATTCTATAAATTTTGGATTTTGCAATGATTTTCTCAGTTTTGTGAATACATACAACAACAAGAACATTCTCAAATAAGTGACGTACTATTGTTTTTTATTGAAGTCCATTATTTTTCTAAAGGGTTAAAGATAAATTAAATTATTTATAAAATAAATATTTAGGGCTATTCTAGCTCTAGGATTTTTTTTAAATGGTAATATTATAATGGCCATAAATTAATTATTATTATTTACGAAACTTTTAAAATTAGAATTTTTGTTACTTATAATAATTCGTTAACCACCTGGTACGAATCATGCTATATAGGGCGATGAAATTGTAAGTGAAGACTCACTACTCTGTATTCAGTTCGCAAACCGCACGACTCTTTCTCACGGCTCCTTGCGTATTCCAGCGGCGTGCTGACGTGAGAACCATGCCCCAAAACATGCGGGTAAACAGACTAATCTACTCATACACTTTATCTACCATTGCTGGTTTATATCTTGATATATTGACAGCTTTCCATGAGAAAACTGAAATAGATTGTTAATAGATACATGTAAGATTGATATTTTTTTTTTTCTTTTGTTTTTTATTTAAAAAGACAACGTCCGCACTAGGGAACAAGCCCTGTGTCGCGGGGAGCTTTACAAACATGAAACTAACGGACACAAAGTACACCCAGACTAGAAACAAATATCTATGAATCACACAAATATTTGTCTCGTGTGGGAATCAAACCCACGTCACCCAACACGGCGATGTAGTGGCGAGGCGACCCCTTTAACCACTGCGCCACGGTGACAGTCAGATTTTATCTAAAGATTGCTCTCGTTTAAAATATTAGTATCAAATAGTCTATTCAAACTTACCTGACAGTTTATTGACATATTATTCATATGAAATCTCACTTTTTTTTTACTTATGTCAAAGATAGTTAAAGTCTGATACGAATATCTATGCGCTGGTATTATGTGCTGTTCTGATGTCATAATTGATAGCATTTGAAGCCCAGTAATACCGTCATTGTGACGTTTTACTGCACAGACAGCTTTGTCAGACTATATCAGATACCTAAATGTCAATGATGAAACAGAGCATAAATTCTATTTGGACTCCCACTTATGCTTCTTTTGGTCTTGGGCCCACCCATTTTTCATTCAAACTTTATTATTTCTTAAATCAATGAAGGAAGACTTAAGCAAATATATGAGCCGAATGTGAAAGGAGACGTTGGAAGGGGAAGACCAAGAAGAACGTACCATGACCAAATAGGTGACGTTCTAAAGAAGGGGCAGATCAGGAGTACCCTAAACCGGCGAGGATGTATGAAAAGCAAAAATGTATGTCAGAATCGTAGCAGGTGGAAGGAAATAGTCTCTGCCTAACCCTCTGTTGGGAAAGAGGCGTGATCTATATGTATATGTGTTCATTATTTATATAATATCATCAATTATATTCAGCAGCTTTAGTTATATTTTGAATTCATTTTATAAATAATAATTCTATAGTCTACACCTGTCTACGCCTAACCTTCACTAGACTAGCGTAATTAAATCCTCTCATATTAACGATCTTATATCAGAAGGACATAATATCTGGTTTGTTTGCATAATTATTATTTATTTTAATAAACAATTTCAGCCAATTAAAACAAGGTTATGCAAAATGCAATCCAATTTATATTATATTTAAAATTTAAATACCATTCGTAGAATTATTATCAACCAGCTTTAAAATACCTCCTCTTTGGCTTTAGTCTTATATCATACTGGCCAGTACGCATTACTGCCTAACGACACTCGAATACAACTAAGTATGTTCTAAATTCAAACAGGAAACTTAGTACATCGACCAACACAACACTTAGATATTTCAATATAATTAAATTAGGCTATCACACTACATAGTCAACGTTGCAAGATAATCCAACTGCTCATTAAGGCCTAACAACCCATAAAACCCACTATATTCCTAAGTAATACCGCTAGCTATTTCAAGATATGCAATGATATGCAATAACTGGACCAGTTTCAAGTGTTTCTCGATAAATATGGAGCTTTCCAACATTTACATCGACAACCAGTAGTGTACAATCACTTACAATGCAATCGGTTCTTAGATAATACAGTTTTGCCTTGTTTGATTTAAGCGAAGTATATGTGCAGGGGAAAACATATCTAAGGGTTTTAACTTTAGAAGCGATTTTTCTGGGATTTGCCGTATTGCTCAATCATTTTGCCTTGTGGTATTATTACGTGTTTGGCCTGTTGGTCTAGTGGTTAGTGATCCTGACTGCTAAGCCGGAGTTCGTGGGTTCGATACCCACCCAGGATAAATCTTTGTGTGATGAGCATGATTATTTGTTCTGTGTCTGGGTGTAATTTATCTATAATATGTATGTATTTACAAAAAAAAATATATTTAAGTAGTTTATCAGTTGTTTAGTACACAAGCAAATGTAATTGCTTAATTTGGGACAAGATGGCGCTGTGTGATTGTGGTGAAATATTATATTATTATTATATTATTGGTAGGGTTTCGATACCAACAATTTCTGTAGCAGATTCCACTTAGAAAGTTTGTGATAATCAGTTAGATGACATAGTCAGTGAGAATTCAATGACCTACCTAGAAATGTTAAATTAGTGTTTTAAAATGTATTTTATTTAGCTCAACACGTACGTATACTTTTTACTATATTAGCTTATACATGACCATTTACTTTAAAGAATCTCTTTTGTAGATGTACCACAAACATTGTAAGATAAGCTGTCCGAAATTGTCTGTAGAAAACCAGTTTATGTTGATATCTCACAACTATAGGTGTGCTTGTTCACGAGAGCTCAATCAATTTAGTTTCTTTATTGCTAAAGTTTCGAAATATCCGTTCTTACATCTACTATCTAGAAATTGCGAATATCAAGAATTAAAATATGTGTTACGCTTACGTAGTGTAAACGAGTCCATTAATTTATATTTATCTAAAGTCGCGTAAAAGAAGCATAAAAACCGTTCTACACGGTAACAGTCCATATCCTTATTAGTATTATAAATGCGAAAATAAGTCTGTTTGATTGTTTGTAACGCTTTCATGCCTTAAATATGCAACCGATCTTAAAATAGATCTAGAAATTTCACATAGTGATACGGATTTTATACGGAATATTAAAGCGACTTTACACACGGGCGTAGCCCAAGGCCCAAGCCACATTTAAATTGTTCTTTTACTATGAATAAATCAAGGAAAATTGAAATGAAAACAATATCATTAGTGCCGCAGATCTAATTAACATCAGTGTATAATACACTAAAGCTTTCAATTGTTTTGAAATTTACTCAAACCAACACAGATTATGCAGGCTTCGAATAAAATTACGTCTATTACATACCTTGAATAAAACCTTATATTAAATTAACTCTTTGTTAAAAGCCGAAGTAAATCAATATTAAATTACACGTTAGTAATAGCGGTTCCGTTTATCGATATAATTCATTACATATGCTTCAGTCTTAACATGTTAACACCAATTGAACTCTGTTCCAAAGAAATTGTTATTGCATGTGTGTAAAAATTTACAATAAATTACCAAATGACATGAAAAAGTTTCCAAATATAATATTCTTTAGACATTTAAGAAATTGGCTATATGAAAAAGTATTTTATTCGGTCAAGGAACTTATAAGCAATAATTAAAAGGAAAAAAAAAGAAGTGGATTACAAATTAAGTTCATTGTTAATGCATGAGTATGTTTTAATATTTGCATGTTAAACTAAGCGTCTGAAACTACTGTTATCTATATTTTGTAAGACCCTCATTGTATACGACACTTAAAGCAAATAAAAGTTTATTATTATTATTATAACGTTGTTACAAGTTTCTGTATAGTACTTAATTTTAACTAACTATTAGTAATTACTTGTAATAGGTATATTAATCTATTACAAGTTTTACAACCTCTGCTTTGTATGCCAATTACTATCGCTTAAATAAATGGTCAAGGGCGATTGAAACAGCGAAACCAGTTTGCCGAACTAGGAGCAACTTTAAATAGATCTTATATATGCTTTCATTTTTACAATCATAATTTATATTCCATATGCCCCGCATGTATGTTTTAATGTATAAAGAAATAAATACACACTATAATCCTAAACATAATGTAACGTATAAAACTAAATTATGACCGCTTAAGTGCCTCAAGTCGTATAAAATAATCCGATGAGACAAACATATGGACAACACATACCAAAAAGCTTTGTAGTACCCTTTTAGTTTGAACTCGATATAAATCACTGACGAAACTTTACATTTGTGTCATAATTTATATGCTTAAAAACTGTGAGATTTATTAAGTATTGTCAAAATTATCCGTTCGGAAATTCAGGATACTTTATGTTACAACTTTGGACGATAAAGTGACATGTTGACTGACCGTTCGGAATTTTAGTTTGACAACTGTCACAATTGTCGCATGTCAGATAAACTCGTTTAAACTACGCTTATCTGTGTATATGATGGTGCGTGAGACAACTCACCTATATGATGTGGGAATTAATGGGATTACACGCACTCAACAAATGTTATCACTGTGATAAGCCTTGATAATAGAATACAAATAAATGATACTAGAATAGGCGAACGCCGCGGTCCTGGAATGAATTTTCTGCAGCAGTTTTCACAAGGTTTAGTTTATGGTTCTTCAAACGCGCTTGTGATGCTCCTGATGTTGCAAGCGTCCATATACGGTAACCGCTTACCATTAGGCGGACCGTCTACTTGTTTTTTACCATCGTGGCTATCGTGGCATAAAAACAAGGGTTCTAGTTAAAAACAAATAAAACTTAATATGACATAAAATAAATTACAATCATTACTCATAAAAGTTTATGTCGCATTATTTGAGGCTCTACTCACACTAAGACATTCTTGCATAATTTTGCAAAATTATATGACTATAAGGTCTAACTGGATGCGTGGCATTATATAAATAGGTACTATATTTTATTAGTGTTTTAAATGAAATATAAAACAGCAGCACCAATGTTTGTCTTAAGGCGATAATAAAATTGAAATATTATGATTAGGTTGCAGATTTTTTATAAGATGTTAAAGTGTCTTAAAACCGAGTGGGTACCTAAAGCAATTTGCATGATAAGCAGTTCTGCTAACTAACAACAACAGGTTGCCTTTTTATATATTTTTATAAAGAATAAAATAGTTTATTACATAAACCGCGAGATCTTCTACAAAACAATTTAAATGCGACACTTTAGTTTTTACGACATATAAAATAAGCATTCGTGGGATCAAATTTTGGGAAGCCATTCAGCTAGCAACTGTAGGTATTTATATATTGTCAACCAGTATTTACAATTCACAGGTATCAAATTTCCTTATCAGAATTTTACGACGTGAAGTTTTATAATGGTGGGATAAATTTATTTAGATCATCGTCAATCAATTCCCACGATTCGCAAACTTACGTGAAAGTATTTCGATATTGATACAACTCCTATCATTATCTATACATATTCCCATGCTAATCTCTGCAACTTTTTATTATTTGCATACAATTTGATTATATCCAAACGATCTCGTAAATATTTATCAGTTCACGTACTTACATAATTTTTAAAGCAATCATTTGAACATAGCTTGTCTGACAAGCGGAGATATTTCTACTAATGGAACTAATGGATACTCAATAAAATAAAGTCACGATCATTCCATTAATTTTAGTAATGTTTGCAATAAATTTTTCTAATGTAAATGATATTAGCATGGAAATTATGATTAGCTATATAAACAGTTCGTTAAATGTGTTATGTGCTTTAAAATTTTACGTCAATACTGTTGAATTAAGTATACGGTTAAAGAGGTCATTAAAAATACTATTAAGCTAAACTTTATGATTTTGACACGATCTTTGTTTGAAATTAAAAGCCAAAACTTGGATGAGATGGTCTGTTAAATATGATAAATGATCTAGTCGCTTCAACACGAAACAATGGATATATTTTATTTAAATGAGCCCTAAGACTTAGGAGTGCATTATCTCTGAAACACGCACAAAGAATGAGAAATGTCGCCCCTGCGGCCGTCGTATAATTACGTTCTTACCAAATTACATGTAATTGGAGCGGTGTTTTACTGCATCGCGTGTTTTTGTCCCTTTAATATTATTCTTGCTTTGCTTTATTTGCCTAGTTATAAAATATTCTACTAATAACTTTACGAAGAAGCAATATCAACGAAATTACCCAAGACTTTTATATTTAGACGGCAAAAATGTTAAGTGCCTACCATTGTGAATTGCGTCAACTATTAATTATGTTGAGCAGAGGTCAGCATGTTTTGAGTAAAGCAGCATATTTACAGCAGTTGTCAGCATTATGCTCACATGTGCTTCGTTGGCGACGGGCGCCTCGGTGACGTAGGTGTCGGCGGCGCCACCGCCCGCACATGCGCATGCGCACTCAGCCCAATTCAAGTCCCAACGTTCACAAGTACACAAAAAATGGTTCTGAACTAGCCTTGGAGACTAACGGCTTGTATTAATATTATTTAGAACGGATACGCCTTAATGCCAATTGCGAATTTACTTGCAAATGTCTCCTAAACGGGCGTGTTAGAAAAAATAATTTAAATTAATTACTTTTCCATAGATGTCTAGTAATTTACACATTGCATTTTTTGTGCCGTGCAAAGTTGTGCTAAAATTGCACTCTGAGTAATATTTATTTTTAGGTATTCAAAATAATTTGGTCTTATACAGCCTTACAGGGAATCAAACAATCAAGCAAAGGTATCAATAAAACCGTTTCAAAGCTATAATATAATCTGTCGTATGAGTGCTTTTGCATACTACCTCTAATTCAATGCATAATACACTTTATAACAATACTAATAAAGTATGATTTATTCAAAAACACCCTGCTAATTGTGTTTAAAGTAATATTTATTATTCACCCAACACCAGCTACCTAATGTAGCTATACTAATGAGTACGAGTCACGATCACATATTAAGTATACATAGCCGACTTACATGTCATGTTCTCCTTGTTTGTACACGTAGTCACCTAACAGTCGACAGTGATTGGACAAGATGACTTTGACTCATAGCAATAGAGATATGTTTGCTAATGTACATGTATATGTAATAGGGCATGCCATGTAAATGCCACTGCGGTACACCTGTGATAAATTATCCATTATTATATAGAACTAGGGTAATTATGTTATGCGACTGTTCAGCTTATTTTTATACGAATGTAAGATGTCATTTAGTTCGTGGTTATTAGCTTTTTTTGAGACAAAAGCGTACCTATATAACATTTGTTTTTTGGTTCAATTAACAATAGTTTACAAGTTGAAAGTGTTTAAGATTCGATTTTATATTTGGTGAATTTGAACTTACCTTTTGTTTTATTTATTTAGAACTTAAAATCTGTTTCTCATTAAAATAGGCAAAGACTATCGTTTCTAATGGCACGATTCAAAAGTAAATTGCTATGTAATTTTAAATATTAGTTTTATGCAAGCTTACGTCGAATAAAGGCTTATTAATTTCATTAATTTCTATAGACAATTAACGTTTCAGATGCGTACCGTATGAGACAAAAACATTCTTACAGTTTGTACTCACCCATACTCGTATATTTATCGTAACGTGAATGGCTGTATAGGTGCGGAACGCCAGGAGCTGTCAAATTAAAAAAAATATATATTTTGTCTGAAACGGTACATTCCATATCTGTAGATATAAACGTAGCTTGAAGCGTTTCTGTGGTTTAATAACCATGTATAACGCTAACAGAGTCCAGCAATTGGTATGTGTGAAGTCGCAATAAATCTATTTCAGTTCTGTTTATAGGCATCAATTGATTTACAAAGTGTAGAATAGCAATTACCTTCGTATTTCTTAGTAGGTAGTTGACAGAGGGGCGCCCACGCGTTGTCGTCGCTGTCCCGCACGAGTTCTGCTCTATTATATAATCAGGACGAATCAGCACATAGGACACTGCTTATAGATACTTCTATCTGCGGTCTTGGTACTGTGTGAGACGAAGACAAGATTAGTTCTATATGAATGACGTTATCTATAATGTCTATACTTAATTTATAAAGCTAGAGGTTTTTTTTTTGGTTAGTTTGTTGAACGCTAGGATCTACTAGTCCGATTTGAAAAATACTTTTTGTGTTCGGTAGCCCATTTGTCGAGGAAGGCTTTATATATAACATCACGCTACGGCCGCTGATTAGTAGCCAAATAAAGAACGGCGGGAGTGAAACCCCGCGCGACTTCTAGTTTACAAATCTATAAGTGTAAACAATAAGTGACAGGAATGTAGTAGTTCCTGGGATTCTAGCGTTCAACTAACTAAACAAAGAAACTCTTCAGCCTTATAATATTAGTATAGAAGAGAAGAGGTAGGCAAAAGTGCATCACATCTACATTTCGTCATTTCTCATGAGGCAAGCCCATTACCATTGACCAGGAACATTTCCATACCCTGGGCATAGGTACCTACTGAGAATTTCAAGACAGAAAAACCGAATTCTGCTTTTGCCTGAAATGGGGAATGAACCTGAGACCTCTTGCGTAGCAGTAGACACTCCCGCTGCACTGCCGAAGCAGTTATTTACAAAAGCAACCAACAATCTAAAAGTGTATAACGTTTTTGTTCAGAGAGTACTAACATCGATGCCAATACGACTCGTAAGTTCGTCAGTTAGATTAGTGCTAGCCAACAAACAATTTCCTAGCTCTGCCCACGTCAATTACACTATTTTACACTAGATCGTGCCGTGCCACATCATTATTGTGATTGTTTCCTGGCAATTCTAGTTGAGAGTTTAGATTGTACAATAGTAATTTAACAAAGATAAATTGAAAAATGTTCTTCGATTCGCTCACAAAACTGATTTTTATTATTGAAGTAGGAGGGTTCATATCTCAAAAGTGAATTATGAATATCAGAAAATCTCGATTATATGTATAAAATATATGGCGAAATAAAAACGTCTGGGTTATTGTCGCGTAGTGTCCAATACGTTTCGAGTTCTCGTTTTAATCGTGCATAGCTGGAGGCGAGGCGAGTTTCTCTCCGTTCTCGGTCAATGATCAATAGTCGATCGAGTAGGCATTGTGTCGTTGGGCGACGGTAACTGCGCGGGTATCGTACGACTTATGTATTGACATGGACTTATGAATACAATAGCACGCACGTGCGATGCCGTCGTCCGCCCCTACCATTGTCCCGAGGCCATTGTTTCACGGAAATCCTCCGTACATGTCTTGACACATACGGTAATATTTTGGTAACACTACCTGTGTGACAAATGTGATTACTTACTACAACCTGTCTCAGATTCAGTAAAGGTCAGATTTATTTCGACAGTATATATATGAGTTGATATCTGTAATAGAGTCCTATTTCACGAAAACTATTTTATAGTTAGTTGTTGCGTTTTAAGGAAACAAAGTAAACAAACCTAATCTGAATTCTGAAATGAAATCTCAGATATTTATTTACATTTCGCCGGATTCCTTTATCTAAAAATCGAACTAAACGAATTCATGTATGAATTCAAAATCATGTTTAAAGAAAGTGCAAAATGTATAAAACTTTTGGACATCTTGTAAGCTAAATATCGCTAAGTAAAGTATTAGATAAAAAGATTATTCCTTATGGACTCTATCCTACGCTTTCAAGTGTAATAATATTGCACTTTAGTCTAAATGTCAAAGAGATTCCTTAAATTTTATGGTTAATTGACTTTCTGTAATTATCTATTCTAGTTATAGATCCATCGACTAAGGAAGTCACAATACGGTTAGAAACTAGATCGCGGAACTACTTTGTTTGTTGTTCTGTTCTCTACAATCGTACTCTACTGTGACCCACAAACGAAAAAACACACCAAGACGCGAGCCTTTGTGAGCGCAACCATACAATTCTTATAAGATCTAAGCTTGCGTGTGTGAGTGAGCTTGAAAGCTTATAAATCTTAGTGGCTGTAAAAGTGCGCTTGTGTGGGTAATTCGAGACTTAACAAGAGCGACTCGATAACGACACAATGGCTGAACGGCATATTACCATACTGCAGAGCCGGTACTAAACTCGTTTAGAATATATGGAACTATAACGCTATATATAACATACATATTTTATTATTTTAATGCGCTTGTAATTCATTCAAATAACCTTTTATATTATAATCAATATTTATCAACTAAGTAGGTACTCTGTTATTAAATTTGAATATCAATATTTTTTCAGTAAAATGGTTTATGCAATATTTCTACTGACAATAGTGTAATAACGGAATTTACGTCATTTTGTATACGTGGTACTGTGTATCTATACGGAAACAACAATGCGAGTGGCGCGTGGGCTGGGCAGGCTGCGCAGGCGCGGCTCAAGTGTTTAGGGTCACCCGAGATAAAATTGAAAAGCCTAAATTTTTAAAAGCTTTTAAAATTTGCCATCATTACCATTATGTAGCTTTCCAACCAGCATAGGTTGCTCCTGCTTTAAATTATTATATTCTCAAAATTTGTTTATTTAATACAAGATATAATATATTTAAAGTACTTATAGCATTACCCTAACTTACAGAATAGTAAAAATATCTTTAACAAATCAAACCACTGTCCATCTGTGTGTGTTATGTTATGTCTAAACACTGTGGACACTATTGACGACCAAGTTGGGCCGAGTTAAGAAGGCGGCAATAAAAGCGTTTCATTGTCATGGTATGTTCATAGACAAGCCTGACTGCCTGAGTACAGCCCTACAAGTGTCGAGGCAGAGGTTGAACGCACGCGACATTGTTATCTCGCGCCAGCTTTGGGCGAGAATAAATAAAACTCTTCGTAGAAAGACACACATTTATTTTATTATTCTGTTGAGGTTGTTGTAATGTAGCGATAACGCTTTATGGGCCCTGTTATCGTGCTCTAACAAACTTTCTACACACAACCAAAAACGGACCAAAGTTTAGGATCATTAAATAAATAATAATAAATTCGACAGCCTATATATACCTATACACTTATCTGCAAATAACAGGTGATATCAGATAAAAGATAAAATCTATAGGTATTTAAAATATCTACTTCCAATTTACATAACCTGTCTGATTGATAAATACTTAACTACTTTTCTCATAAAGATCCTAGAAGAATGATAATTTTAACACATAGGATAGGTAGGTCTCCAGTTGATTTGGCATATTAACATGGATACGTTAAAATCTCCAATTTATTGCATGGTAATAATCTTTTATGTAGAATAATAAAATATGTATTTTATGATTCAACATAACTTTTATTAAATGTTGTAAAAACATTGCTAATATGACGACTAGCATCTTTCGAGAATAAGGCACACTTAAGTTCGGTACCGGTTTGCCGTTAATCAAACTGTGATGTCTTCTACGTACCTACATAACATTCATAATTTTAATTGATATACAAATCAATTTAATTGATCTAAAGCCATTTCAACTGTTTCTAAAATTTATTAACTTTTTCATATTGGAATATCCACAAATCACCTATGACTTGTGCCATAGAATAAAATAATTTAGACACTAATTGGACAGCGGCGCGTGACTTCATTTTAGCTGTAATTCTTTAGAATTTTAAAAAAGAGACAGAGTTTTGTATTTGTTGTATTGTGTGAGAGGGAGGAAAGATGTGTAGTTGATGACGTTGAGGTACATTAGCAGCTTTTAGGCCGATATCGGCGCCCGCGTCATTTACTTGTAATGGCCTGGGATTGCCTCAATTTGAATCTGCCGACTGAAGGTGGTCATCTTTTTGTCCTTAATGGATCACGCTCTATTCTTGTTGAGCTTGTTTTATGCAGTATTACAAACATTGAATTCATTATTTAGATGTATGATTGTCAAACATAAAACATTTATCACATTCAATTTTGTTTTACAAAATGGGCACCTGAATATTAAACGACTTTTTAAACAAATTAATGGGCATCATGTGTCTGTATGTATGCCATATGTTTATTATGAATATTTTATAATGATCCAATATTTTAAACATGTATAACCCGATGCGGAACGTCTTGTAGCCGTTAACACCCCTCGGCACGGATTTTTTGTTTTTATGTTTGGAAACAAGAAAAAACTATGCGGTTTTTATATAGGGTAGTTTTTATACGTGTTTGTCTTAGCGCGCGCCGATAATTTTAAGGCGACAGGGCTCCTACACCGTCGCTTGATGCCAGTTTTTACACGCCTTGAGGCTATAACTTACGCAATAAGCTAGGTTTAGAATGTAAGTACAACTATTTCCTTATACAAACTAGACAAACTAAGTCATAAAATAACCAAATGACCGTATAAATCGGTTTGAGTAAAATAATCAAACTGAAACCGTTTGTATCTTACGTAAACTTAATTATAATTTATTATTCTCTTTTTAATTACGCTTGACCGATAAATTGTTTGTTAAATAGAAACAATCTTATATGTTCGAAATGATTTGAAGAATAACGATTATAACTATTAATCAAGATGATATAAAACTAGCTTGAAGCTGAAGTCCAGGTAGAAACCCCTTTTTAAGTGTTAAAAGGTTGTTAACCCCTGCAGACAGGGTAGCGAGGGCGAGTCAACCTTCCACGTGTGTGTCGCGCCGGGGCACGTTCGTCTCGAGACGACCACATGAACCCCACTTGTCGTTATTAGTTCGTCATTTACAATATACATATTTTTCAACATTCTCCCATTAGAGGGATTAAGGAAGTCTCCCGATGACGTGAAAGTAGGATATGACGCGACAAAAATCATCTCGGGCGTCACTAATAAAAGAAAATCGAAGCCCCGTCAGAGATTCGGCCTCAGGCTTGATTAATGTACGTGTCGGGACATTTGGGATTTATTTACTCGACGTGCGTAGGAGTGAGACTTTATAATGATCGAAACAAACTTTAAGTGCTTAACTAATTTTAAATTTTACACTGACCTGAGAATAGCCGTGTAGTAGAGCATCATAAAAATTTAGTTAATGCGGTAACTTGAGAACATAGCCTTAGAACATTAGCCAACAAGATTTAGTTTGCATTGTAAATGAATAGAAGACAAAGTGAAAGAGATACTTCCTTGCTGTCATTTATAAACAAAATGACGCTAATGTGGCAAGCGTTTGGTGTATTTTCCAACATTTCCATAATTACTAAACTGTCTACATAAATGCGTCGATTTATAAGCCAATATAACGAAACACAACTAGTTTAAATCGTCATTGGGAATGAGAGCTGCTCGTAAATAGGACCTTATTTACATACAAGTAGACGGCACTGCGAGCCGGAGAAGTGTGGACATGTAGTGTCAGATGTAAATGCACAAACGCGAGACAAGAGGGCCACACAGACAATACACTCTAACATAAAAGCTATGTCGGTGTATTCTTATTGGCGGGGCTTATAAAATCTTTACGTAGCATCATTTTATAGTGTGGTGTGTCGTATATTTTAGCTTTATGGTGTGTGGTGGGGCAGCGTGGGCGCTACTCCAGAATCGCGGCCCACGTGCCGTTGATCGCAGATACAATTGTCCGCTTGCGGCTTGTTTATGGGAGCACTCGAGAGATAGCGGGGGAAATGACACCTCGATCGCGTGCCTCCATCTACCACTCTATACCTACCTACTTACTTACTTTCATCTAGATCCAACTTTGATCCAATTTAATACAGCCTTCTAGACCGGTTTAGCAACACTGAACTGCACAGCTTATTGAATACCGCATTACTTTTTCTTTTGTTTGTAAATGTATTTTGGCACTTCCTTAAAAAAAAATTGCATAGTCATTTGTACTGCTTCTGATGGACTACTAGGAAGTTCGACTTAATCGATTTCGATATCGCTGTTAAACGTTTGAAATTATAAATTTGATCGCCGTCATTATCATAAATTTGTCAACGATATCAATCCAACTAAGTGGATATCGAGGTACAGAGAAGGTCATCAGTTGAGTTGCAGTTCTAATGTAAACTTGCTACAATTGCGACTGTGTCGAGTTACCTACTTGGTTAATCTTTAAACACTCGTGATAATGGAAAATAAGTTCTTTGAATAGAGTTTATTGATGAACGCACGAGCGCGGCTCCATCTCACTATACGCAGCTTCTGTGTGAATAAATTAACGGAACACGTTGTCTTTGATAACATATTAAGTGTTCCTTGTTCTATATGATCAGTATTGATCACACAGTTAAGGAATAGTGGTTTTATACAACTAGTGTCCTCATAAAACCAGACTATACTCAACGGTAGTAATTTAAGTGTTTTAATAACATATTGGACGGAATAAATTGAGCCGGTCTGCAAAGTCATGTTGGAGACAGAATACGTAATGAGCTCTCTGTTTAAATTAATGACTACGGTAGCGACGTTCCAATCAAATCGACCAAATATGATTAAGACAACTTTCTGACAAGTAAATGTACGCTAAATAGAATTTGTTGCAGTAATTACTCGTATATATGCAGCTACCGTTTACGGACACTCGTGTACGTTGATTTGTTTATAGCTTTTTAACATAAAGTTTAAACTAAATGGCTTAGCTAATGTTATTTAAGATTTAAGTCAATGTTGCTCTACGAATCAAGAGCGATGAAATTTCGTAGATCATCACTACATACATAGTATAAAACAAAGTGGCTGTCTGTCCGTCCCTATGTATGCTTAAATCTTTAAAACTACGCAACTGATTTTGAATCGGTTTTTTTCGATAGAGTGATTCGAGAGGAAGGTTTATAGGTATAAAATACATACCACGCGGGCGAAGCAGCGGGTGGAAGCTAGTTCATAATATAAGGATTTGGGAGTAATGTCCCGTTTTAAGTGTAAAAAGGCAGAATAACTGTACACACCACTACTTACGACAATATTGCCAACAGCTAGATACTTTGTAATTTACTTCGAAAATTTATTCTATATCTATCTTTCCAGTGGTCTAACACCAACGGCGGAGCGGGGCGTGACGCCTGTCTACTTGAGATGTCGAGAAGGAACTATATCATGGATGTATCCTCGGGGGGCATTAAGACTGCTGTTCCGACCACCCCTGCCGGCCGACGAGCGAGACTTCAGGGTGTGTGTGCGAGTCATGCGCCGACCAGACCCACCCGATCTGTTCCATGAACTACGACTTAATGATACAGGTATTTTGGCTTAATTTGATTGCGATTATAATTAGTGTCCTGTCGGTAAAAGAAGTCAATATACTATTCCCACCTATAGTCTATCTCTGTGCCTCATATACCTACATCCATTAAGCCGTTCTGGCGTAATTGAGTAACAAACATCCATCTTTACATCTTAACTATCATATAATAGGTATGTAGCATTATTGTCAACTGAAAAAAGTAATAAAGACTACCAAATTAAGTTTATGAACTCATTACACAAACATAAAATATCAAAAAAAGTTTATAAAAGTCAATGGAGCCTAAAGTTGATTTCATATAAAGGCACCTTTTAGCCTTTAGCTTGTCTTTTCTGAACAGATTCTATGTTCAATGCCTCATTGACTGCAGAATTGCTCTTGCAATATCATATTTGCCTTTCGCTTTATTTTATTCCCGCTATCTCAAACTGGAATCTGAAGGAGTAGGCCTTAGGGATGATGTCAGATGGCAAGCGCACAATGCAAATTGTTTGCGGTCTAAACTTTTTGGGATGCCGAGATAAAAGCACCATAATTTAATTTAATGATTCAATACTAAACACGGAGTATCTTTGCAGAAGTCGCGGAGCGGTTTCCAGCTCGCCTTTTTGTAGAAGGAGTGCATAAACTAGTTCCGCTATACGCACCGAACGATGGTGACCCAAGAGAACTGCGATGCTTCCGCAGTCGACGGGGTCGAGCTGCTGTCTACGTAGAAGCTGAACCGGAGGAAGGTACCCAGAGGAGAATGGCCACCTTCAGATACGAAGCGAGACCCCTTGTGCGGCGGCACTACGACCCCTCTACTGCAGACTGCCGGCCTTGCACCGATTCAGAATTAGAGATGGCATTCTGCACCAGCGACCTCGGTAAGTACCAAGATCGCACACGATAACCTAAAATGTTATTCCATTAACTCTTTCACCGCAATAATGAGCAATCAGAAAACCAGAAGCTACTCCCGCCTCGCTCAATGTTAATAAGCTCGCGCCGCTGCGGCTGCACCATAATTTGTCGCCATCATCGAAATTCCACGCGTCTGAAATTAAATTAAACGTTGTTTTACGTGAATATAATTTTTTTTCGCCTAACTACCACGAAGTATTTACACAGCTCCACCGCCATTTATTATCCGGTAAAGTCGTTATTTTCAAAAATCTTATAATTTTACGTACCCAAATGGATGTAACCAAAAAAGTTTACGCATTGCTTGTCGATCCTTTTGTACTGTGTCGTTAAGTGCTATCTGGATCTTCGTAGAAATTAGATTGCATTTTGTACCGGTCATGACTCAGGCTCGCGGAAGCTTTTGCATATAATATGTATGCTAGTGAATCAAGATGACGACGGACGGTTGCTTAGATTCAATTTACGTATGCAACAACCGCGCTTTACTAGTCTATACCGGATAGACTAGTACGAGTATGGCGGCACGCGACGCGGCAGGGAGTAAATGTTGGTAGTTTTTTCTGTTTGATAAATTATAATAGTTGAGAAGTTATGTCACTGCAGTGAGCCCGCTCCCCGCCGCGGCGCGCGGTTCACCCACGTTATTAGCTGCCTCCAACACGTATCATTGATTTTTTGTTTGTCATGTCACATAAAAATGCTGATATTTCTCCCCGACCGGTCGCCCAACCTACGTGTTAAGGTTCTTTGTCAAATAAAAATGACAAGCTATTGTTAAATTGTCAAGAAATGAAAATTATTATTCGATTGTTTCTTCGGTCGTTTAGAATAATGTAATTTATGAATCATTGGTTACCAGCGAACAAAGGGCTTATTTATTCAAAATATGTTATTAATGGTATTCACGAATGTAGAAACTTAATAACACCAGTATATTATAGTCGTACGAGAATTTCGAGTAAGAACACTAACTCACAATTAAATTAACAGTTGTCTTGATAACATAGAGGTGAGATAGAGATGATGGCTCGTTAGTAAAAGCTTTGTATGTAATTATCGGGCCGGCTCCGCGGGTTGATGACCGTTTACCAAAGGCTTGGTCTATTCTCTGATATATCTCAAACAAAAGCTGGCCATAGAAAAAATCCGGGTACATTTTGCGCTTACTCACGACTGGAACAAAAAATGTATTGCGTCGCGAACAATGGCGACACGGTGATTAATATCTGTACAATAAATCTGTTGTCGCGGCTGAACCAGTTTAGTTATAGCTAAGAACGCTCTCGTACATTGTATGACATTGTAACTCCGTTTTATTAATGCTCCATTTTCACGAGGATTTACTATGGGACATCTCACGGCTTTGTTTTGTAGGCACTTTTATAGGTTTCGATCCATTAAAGATTTACAACAGGTATATTTTATAGGCTTATTTGACTTTAATAGCTTCACTAAAATTATATTCCCTAATAATTTTTAATAGAAAAATTTGTGAAATTGTCTTTGAATACCTTATTCAATATTCAAGCAATGATTACTTCAATTATCGTGAAGATATGCAGTAATTGTTTTAATTAAATTGATGAATTATGTAAGACATGTCGCCGGCATTTAAGATTGTGTATATGCAGTGTTAGTTGGTAGAAAAACGGCGCTCAACCACTCAATAGGCACAACCTGTGCTGTATGCTTTGACTGGAGATCGTCAGTGATTAAACTTTATAACTTCTAATTTGTTTGCGCTCCACCAATTATTATAATTAAGAAAACTTGTGTTATTATACAAAACATTTAAACTACAGAGTTATCAATCAGTTTATTTGATACTTTGAATATTAAATTCGATTTTTGACCATAATATTTAAGATTTAGATTAAATTTTGATTGTCGTTTTAAAAATACTTCGATTATCTATGTTTTGTTTTTACCTATTAAAACTATTCGAAGAACTCGTTTCCAATTAAATAGTTATGAGTGGACTTTTTCTATCTCTGCGAGCTATTATTTGATAGTGGTGATTTTGATTTCTCCATCCAATTTAGTTAAACTCTTAGACAGGCTCTAATTTCCTAATCCAGTGATGGGTGTTGTGGAAGAGTTCTTAAATATCGTAATATGTACTCTAAAAACCGCTTCAGAGCATGTCGGAGCATGCTCAATGTAGGTTCTGCAGCAAAAGTGCGTGTCTTTATAGCTTAGCGTCCTTTCCTTCCGTCCTTTTTCCATTAAACTATTTATAGTTATTATTTATCTACCAAACCTAGCTCACACAACACAAAAATTCTTCAAATTTCATTAATATACATCGAGTAAGTTTTGAGTAAAATGCCTGTGACATACGGACGTACGGACGGACAGACGGACATGACGAAACTATAACCCCCTTAATTACAAAATGTGGACTAAGTATTACACCAGGTTTAAATTGACATAAGCCATTGTTTTAATGTCAAAGTTGTCAATTTAAACCTGGTTCAATGCTTAGTCCGCAATTTGTAATAAGGGGGTAAGGGTTCTATTTTCGTAATTTTGGCCACGGAACCCTAAAAACAAGGTTGCTAACTAAAATGATATTCCTTCGTGTGGCAAAATATTTGTTAATCAATGAATTTTTTGAGTTGATTAAAAATCAAAACGTTTAATTTTCGATAACAAAAATTATATTTCACCGACTTGTAATTGCTATCACTGATTTGTCACTCCAAAGTGAATGATCCTTCATATAACTCTTCACTATTTCATTCATTTCACGGTAAAATAGGGTAAGGTACCTACAGTTATCAAATAGATATACCTATTATTTCTAACGATATTTAAATTTTCAGTGTCACGTGGAGTGATCGTGGGCAGTGAGGCTCGTGAGGATCTCGATACAACGCAACTGACGCTCCGACTAACCAAGCTCATCAGAGCTACCGCAGGCGAAGAGCAGAGAGACAAACCCGACTTGAGTGACCAAGATGATTACTTTAGGTAAGAACTAAGAATATTATGCACTTCTATAAACTAGAGTTAAGTCTTAGAAGAAATATGCTCTTTTCACATTTGATTGATTAAATAGAAGGCGAAAAGTCTAAGCCCAGATAATTTCTTTGATATGCTGTTTGGCACAGCGAACTTTGTTAGTCAATGTTTGGTTAGTAACTTTGACAAACTTTAAAGAACGTTTTTGTAACTGCAGTGTGCAGCAGCACCGATATGCATATGATTAATTATTATTATCATCATCATAATTATATATTGCTAAGTCAATATTACATTATCATCATCAGCAACCCATTAATATCCCTCTGCTGGGCTCGGGTTTCCTCTCCTCTATCTAGAGAGCTGAGAGGATCAATATTACTGCGTTTAATAATTTTAAATAGCAAGGATTTTATTTTGAATTTAATTTGCAGTTAGCATAACTGACGGCTCTTTGAGGTGAAGCAGGACCTAAAACAAATTTTATTGTTGTATAATATATTACTCAGACCCACTATATATATAACTAATAAGTACCTACCGAAAGTTTGCCAACCTTACTTTCCTAAACCTGATTATAACTTACTGTAATCAATATTTTATGCAACAGTAAGAATAAAGAAAAATTCCCTACCTTCTGTTCCATATTGTATCTTTGAACATCGTTCCATTGTATTCCTCGTAAAGTTATATGTATTGGAAATTTGGAATCCAACAGATTTGTGCAAACTGAAAATAATTGTCTCATTTGGGCATCAAAAAAGATATAGAAGACCACAATGCCTTTTAAGTTTGCGGTCAGTGGTTTTAAGGCGCCTTTTATAGCGCTCGGTTTCTTTTGAGTTGCCTAAAGGATTGGAGTTTGTAGAATTGGGCAGATATCTACACGTATTATTAACCTAATTGTATTCGTCATTTAAGATATTTAAGATTTTGCATCGACGTTATCTGGTAGTCTTTAGAAGCATAAACTAAGGACATTTATCCAGACTTAGCTTGTTGTTAGATGTTAGACGAAAGACTTACACTGTCTTTCGTCTATATACACTGTCAAATATTTGAAAATTTAAATATGGTCGTTGCCATTTTCAAACATTTAACAACGATTTTAAAATCGATTCAGTCCAATGTCGAGATACAGAGCAGGTTCTCTAGATCTTTTAGAATATTCTAAGGCATTTTTCAAAGATCATTATGTATTATACCTATGTAGGTACTATTCATTTGAAAAAAAGAAACTACTTACAATTCTTTTTTTAAATCTTAATTGAAAAGAATCTATTGTTCGTTATTATGATAATTGTAATAGTTTATTATATTAACCGCCTACTTTATACTACAGGTCCATCAGATAGTAATTTCAGGGAAATAAAGTTAAATGTTGCCATAGATCGTATCTAGACTGCTTCGCCTCCGCAACCAAGTGGGTTGTACTTAAAAGTTAATCTGTCCAATCTCTTGGACAATGTAAATTGGGGAGTGACGACCGAATTTTTATGTTTTACTGGCTGCTTTTAAAATAATAAAAAGACAGTAAATGCATCGTCCTACATTGTATTTTAAAATATTCGCCGATAAATTTAATATATAATAGGTACTATAAAGGCGGCAGTTTTTTTCCGGGGTCATTATAGACTGACTCGATTTCTATCCTATTAAAAAGAGCGTCATGTGGGAATGGTTTCGGCAACTACCTAGTACCTACCAACATATTTTCCTAAAACTTGAGTCATTCACTTGTGTTGTTCTTTATTCACGGCACTAATTTCCGTGTAGGTTTGTATCTACCTACTTACATGACCTTGTTGTGTTCATGACAATTCGTGAATAGATTTTTTTGGCATTCAGACTAAGCGCTTTCACATTAACGATTAAAAACGCTCGTATTGTTAATTACGCAAGCGCATACGTTGAAAAGGAAACATTTGTTTATACAGAACAAAAAAAGAGGTTTTTATGATTGTCATTGATCTAAGGATAAAACGATATTGTTAAAACACAGTTACCTCTAATTAAATCTATTCTTTTTATTCCCCAGGTATGAGGTTGACAACACATTAGAACGCACAACGCACCGTAACCACAAGCGGCGGAAAACGCGCAGCTTACATGCACATGTGCACGTTTCATCAGTGTGTGGGGCGGCCGCTGGGGCCGGCGAGTTTTTAGTCATGGCTCGAAGGAGGCTAGGGAGATATTCTCTAGTCTGCGCACCTAGGATAGATGACTGGAGCGACTTGGTTAAGAGAAGAACCGCCGAGGGTACCGCGTATTGCTTACTACAACATTAAAGACAAAGTCATAATGTTTGCAAGTGCCATATAATTGGAAGGAGGCAAATTATATAGTTTTACGCTGGCGGAAAATGATCATATAGGTATGATTCAATACCATACCCTTTGACGCAAAAACCTGTTATGTTTACGTTACAAATTGGCAAAATGAATGAGTCGTGACGTAGCATGGATCTGCATCAAGAATGAGAGAAGAAATTCGTTGGTGCAATGTCCTACGGTTCAACGTGTTGAGTTCTAACGATATAGTCGTGTTTCTAATATGAAGAGCGGATGTAAATCTCGTTGACACTCAGTGCAAACCGAGACTAGTGTATGAAGTGTACAGTTAAAGATAATTTGATTCAACAGTGAAGCATTGTTGGTTCATCTCCTATTATTTAGAAAGAATATTTTATTGCTTGCCATAAAATCAGCTTGCATTTTCATGCAATATTGTACAAATCTAAGCCTTATTTATATGTATCAAAAGATTATATTTACTGTAAAGTCTATACTGTAGTTTATAAAGAAAAATGTGGTCCAGCGTGCCAAAATATGTAAGATCTTCATAGTGAAACGTAAGGTCGATCTCAGCTGTACATATTATTTTTAAGCGGGAAGTATAAAGCCATATTAATTAAGAACCATTATTATATTTAATATATTGCAGTTAGTGTGATTTAGAATCTGTAAGGGTAATTATTGAAAACGGTCTATCAGAACCAACCCGATCTAGGCATTTGTTGCATATATAAGTAGTCATTGTTATAAAAATATGAATAGGTAAATGTATTACATAGTCTCGTCAAACTTCTAGTTCGCTCTGAAGTTGTACCCCGCTGCTGTTTAACATAGTGAACGAACTTCATTCGGGTGTTTTGAGGTCTCGTTTGTATCGCGGGATGGCAGCCCGATCGTTTCCGAATACGAAGCACCGCTCCCAACCCCTACACATACCCCAACGAAGTTCATTTACTATGTTATACTGCTGTACAGGTGTGTGTGTGTGGTGCAGGTGCAACTTCAGAACGTACTAGACGTTTGAAGAGATCTTTACCTATCTAGCAAACAATATTTAGTGTGAATACGGGGTCATGTCCTGTAATTTAAGAATATAGACGTAAATATGATTGAATATATTTCAAAATGTGTGAATATCATGTTTTACGATGCTCTCACATCCCTTACATTAAAAGATGGCCGTTTTCAAGAATTATCAATAAAACTATAGTTAAGTATAACTATTGTTTACGAAATAGCGAGGATTGTTTGATTACAAGAAACCATCCGGTCTTATGTTTGTGTTTCATATTGCCAATGCATGGCTCTGTAATGGGCGCGTCCTGTCTTCTATCATGTTGATATTAAATATGTACCTACGTAACTAACTTCTTAGTTAGAATAAACGTAATTTATAGCTAGTAACAGATCTTAGGCAGAATTGAAATTTGAACAGATTTTTGTAGGTAATGTTAAAAAAATCCATATTTGTTCTACCTACCTATTTTTTTTTTGTAATTTTTTTATCTTTGACTTAAAGAATTCTTTAAGTCAAAGATAAAAAAATTCAAGGTTTTATCATAAGCATTAAAAGACGATCGTATTTTTATAATTACGTTTGTGCATTCATAAATGATAGTTTATGAATAGTTTAGAAATGTTTTCTTTCCACAAATAATTGAAAATATGATTGTATTTAAACGTCGAATTTATCAGACTGTCGGTGTGAAAAATTGTCCACCTGTTATTGTCCATCTTCAAACCAGTACGATAAAGTTAAAAATTGCACAAATGTATTTCACAATTAACAACTCGAGGTGCTCTAATAACAATGTCTTCTTAGGTGCTTCCAAACAGATCAATTATATTTTAGAATAAATAGTATTGTCTGAAATACCATTCAGCGATTGTGAATAGTTAGTAATATATTATGTACAAAACAATAAATTTAGTTGTCGATGTGATATAGTTTACAACGATATGTTATCAAGTGCCTAATGTATATACGAATATAGATATATTGACATACATAGTGTTTATATATACACATATTATGTAAAAAGATAAACTGTTGAATAAAATAGTTTAAAAATTATTGTTTTGTTTATTTTTATGGTTCCGTATCTAAAAAGGAAGAAACGGAACTCATATAGGATCACTCCGTTGTCAGTCTGTTAAGATTATTTTTCTCAAAAATGCGTAGAGAAAAGAAAAGATCGAAAAGATAGGCCACCAATCCTGCCCCCCCTAGACAAGTGGCAAATCGCTGATTTTATTCGAAATATTTAAATATCATTGATATACATTTCAAGACGTCCCTGACATAAGCTATGGACATGTCACGTCATGGGCGGATCTATGTAAGAGCTATTGGGGCTGCAGCCCGAGGCTCCCAGATATAGAGGGCCCCCAGCCCCAATAAAATACACTATGAATTAAAAAAAAAAAACATTAAAAAAATCGTGTCGGACCATGCTCAATGTAGATTTAGCAGCAAAATCTCAACATTACTTAGGGGCCTACTCTCCAAATGACATCGATATACATCAATTAGTTTTCGAGTAAAATGCCTGTGAAATGTATTTTGTGTGAACAAAGTACTAGGCTAGCATAAGCTTGTAGGAGATAGGTATAAAAGAATATACATAATTTTATAAATGTTTAGAAATCTCTTGCACGCTTCTGTTATCCTAGTACTATATTATATCGAGGGCTTATTAATGAACGTCGATTCGCAATATATATAAATAGTTTTTGTAAAATCAGTCTTATTTGTTACACATTACAATTGCTTCTAAAACATTACTTAAAAAGCAGTAAAACTTTTTGACGTTCAAACCTCTCGATAGCGAAACAATTGTGTGACAATAGAACTCTTTTTGTACTCTATTTTAAGCGCCGTTTTTTAATCGCTGAGTGTTCATATAGGTACGAGGAAATGATTAAATAAAATTACACATAAAATATAGCAATTCGTTTATTGAAAAAATCACAACTGATACCACATAGAAAAACTACTCGGCACGGTTTAACTCTTAACTATATATAATATCACATAAACACTTTATAATTTGATAGACTATATACATAGACATTTATTCGTATTTGGTACACTTTGTGAAAATACCAACCACTTGGTGATCTCAGCTACAAATAAAACAAAACATAAAACTTTTACATCCAATGTAAAACAACTTAACGAAACCATTCACCTAATTAAATAAATAAAAAAATAAAAACATGGATCGGATCGACAATAGAATAATAAAATAAATATTTTACAGTGGCCGAGTCGAACCGTAAGTCCTAAGTATTCAGTAACTTATGAACACACGGGTTAACAGCCGTATTCACCATACACCCACAATAACTAGAAAACCTAAGACCTTTATATTCTCAAATACATTAGCTAAATTGCACCTCTACTATATGGTTCAAGTTAATCTGAATATTATACGCATAGATCATAATATATTACTAAATACCAACACAATAATGGCAACTTAACGAGACACAGTTCGCTGTTTTTATATTTTTGCGTACTTGCGTATACAGCGCGGCGTTCATTCGTTCTTTTTAAATAATAATACTATTAATTGCTGTTTTCTCCAGCAATTATTGATAAATCTTTGAACAAAACTTTTGATTTACATTTAAGGGATCTGTCACACAGAATGCGTCCATGCGATCAAGCGTTCAAGTGGTCAAGTGGTCTGTTTAGCGTTCGTTATGTTGTTCTGATTGACCGATGCGGTCAGAATGCGTCCAGTGTGGGCATGTCTGCCTAACGTAATACAACATATTGAACGCAAAATGACCGCTTGAACGTTTGACCACGTGAACGCTTTCTGTGTGACAGATCCCTAATATTTTGTTGCAGTAATGCATGTGCGAGTGTTACGGTGCCGTTTTGTTTGATTTTTTTTAAATATAAGAGCGTGTATCTGTAGTAAATATATGATCGATTATTACACGCGGTACATGTTTTATGGTCCACTGTGTATAAGACGGAAACAAACAGGTACGCAGTTCCGAAAGTTTGATATGTGTGTCTATTAAAAATATACATAAGTACTTCTACGGCGAAAACTAAGTACACCAATCCTGCTAAGTTAATACGACGTATCTATATGTTTCGTGTTATAGAAAAAGTACCTTAAGATTATTAATTTAAGAGCGTTTTCGCTAAAACGTGTGTCATTAAGGCCCTGTTTCACTACTGGTAGATATTATGTTTCTGATACTATGTTGACAGATATTTGACATTTAAAACCTGTCACTTTAGTCTCAAATAACATTTAGAACGCAAAGCTTTTACACATAATGGAAAATCTTTTATTTGGTGCTCATTTATTTATATATTTATTTTCATTCATACCTCTTTGACGTTCAAAAGACGTTAACCAGATATCTGCCAATGGTGTAACAAGGCCTTAGTTGCGTAATTCAATTCTTAGAAGAGCAAAATATTATAGGTTGGTATACACTTAAGCGAAAGCGAACGGATTCCAAGTCTTTACAATTCAATTAATGACAAGAATCGGTTCGCTTTCGCTGGTGAATGACACATGATTAAGAACCATCATAGATGTAACAAGAAAGAAGTATAATATACTTAATAATATTTTTTTAAAGTGAATACAGTTAAGAATTTATACTAAAACAATATATCCAACAATGGATGTAGGCAACAATATTGATCCAAACATTCATAAGACATTTGATTTACGTAATAAATTATGTATGCGAAATAAGTCGTATAAAACAAGTGTCTATATTACAACGGATTTTTTGGCATTTCTATGAATACATCAATAATATAGAAATATAAAAATGAATTAATTCTAGATAGCGTGAAATGTGTTATATTAAATAACAGAATAAGGTCCGAAGTTTTGCGTATTGGTTTAAAATTAAAATTTAAGGCCTGAGCACACAATGCGTATACGGAGACGTCCTCGTAGACGTGCACGTACCACTGCCATTGAGGAAATTGGGACTACGCATTATGGCTTCGTTACGCAAGCGGTGTGACTTGTCTCATACAGTTCCATACATAACAACTTACTTTTTTTTTAGAAAGACGTCTACGCTTACGCTCCCTATATGCCTTCTTAAACAGTTCGAAATTATTTTTAGGGCAGTAACACATTCGGCGTTAAATACGCTCGTATTTGTAACAAAGCATGCGTATTCGTTAGCATGACAATTGAAACATCATCAAATAAGGATCATGCTGAATACAAGCCGCGTGCAATCAATCTTATTGGAAATCTCATGGGGATACTAATGTCCAACAGTGGGTGTCGTCTGAATACGCGTGTGTAATACAAAATACGAACGTATTTAACGAAGAATGTATAACGGTAATTTTTGCCTGGCCGCACAGACGCGGACCGTTAAGAGCTGTCAAATTCTATAGTAATAATATTATTTTCATGTCTGTAGATATAAATGTAGCTATACCGGCGTACCGGCGTAACAGACAGATATACGTTCCGCCTGATTCATTCCGTGAGTTGTGTGACGACCCATACACGGATTGCCGATTTATTATTATGTTTAGTAACATAATTTATTCTGTTATTTAATTAAACTTTATTAAATTCGTACATGTCAACCACACACCGCGTCTAGCCAAGATTAATGAGCAAGTTACTACAGTCAGCCTTCAGTTCCGTACCTCTTAACACGATACGCACAATCGCACAATCACATGCATCATACTAAAACACACTGTTATTAAGATAGTGATCCACCAAATAATTCTATAAGTAACTCTTGTCTGTTCTTTATTTGGCCACTACTTACCTCTCAGAGGTAACGGTAAGCTTTTTCTATGTTTCTATCACTATCACAGCGCAAAAGGTCCTGGATTCAATTCCCGGGTCGCCCAAAACAGTATAGTGAATTCAGGTAATTCGATAAATCAGCTCCCGTCTTTCTTTATTTGGCCACTGCTCAGTTCCTATATGCCGTAGCGTGATGTTATATACCCTTTAACTTTTCCCGATAAATGGGCTATCCAACACTAAAAGATTTTTTTCAAATCGGAACAGTAGTTCCTGAGAACTTACTTTACAGCTTATATATATATTTTTACGCTTTCAGCAAATACTTTTAAAACAAAATTTATTATAATTGGTGGATAACTATCTCAAAGTAGAGACAATCCAATACAAGTCATGAAACGAAAAATAAAACGCAGAAATACATGCATACTATGACCGATTTAGTTGTGCGATTAAATTTGGAAAAATAAGAATACGAATGAATTATACAAAGATTTAAATACTAATACTACGTACCGAGATAAAGCCGATAGAAAACATTAGAAACTTGTTGAATACTAGAAAAATATGAATGATCGTTACATCTATACGTACAGTTTAGGTCAATATTCTTCAAAATATTAATTTTATTCTCATAGATATAGTACAATATAATTACAATAATTCTTTACTCTTCCATTATAAAATTTGATATTAATTTGCGATTAACAGGTTAAGACGGAGTTATTGTCGAAAATATTTTTTTTTACGCGAGGAAGCTCGTCCCTATATCTCGTTCCTCAAAATATAATTCGAACTGTGAACTAAAATATCTCATTCGTACAAATGGCATTAATTAACCTATAGACTCATTTAAAAGGTACAAGTTTGGATGGCAAGTTAGATGTTTGACTTTGTCTTATTTATCGACAAATACGGAGATCTCTTGCGCATTAAAAATTGCACCACATAAATGTAATTACATGGATAACATAGAAAAAATTAAAACAAAAAACAATCTAAGTGATAAATCACAGTTCATAAATAATACAATGTGATGAAAATAAAATTTAAAATCAACTTAATATACATAAATAATTCTTAAAATAATGTAAACTAGGCAATCTTGTATTCTATGTGACATAGGCACATGTCGTTTGTGCCTTCGTTAAACAATAAAAAAGAAAACATTTAAAAAGGTTACTTTCACGTCAGCGTTTAAAAACTCTCCAATTTTGAATAAGACATGCGGATTCGATGGAAAGGAGGTATACCATATAGAATAATAATCGCGTTTAAAAACGCACCAATTTTGAATAACACATGCGGTGCGGCGATTCGATGGAATGGAAGTAACATATCGAATACGCGTGCGTAAATAAAATACTAGAGTTTTTGAACACTAACGTGAAAGGGTCCATAATACGTAAATATCTCAATGAAGGAATACTCAGTTTGTTTTATATATTCAAAATTGAAACGTATAACTTATAGGTGATGAATGTTGTACATATTGCACATTTGGTTAAAAATATTTTGTAGATGACTTATAAAGTATTGATCATAAAGTTTTATACACATCTAGATAATTTGGATTTGTATGAATGTTTTGAGTTTTCAGCTAAAGTCATCTGTAATAACTTTAGATAAATGTCGACATTTTTTAAATTTCAACAGGAATATATTACAAATAGAAAACATTGTCAACATATCAAAATAATGGTTTAAACAATAGTATACAATCTACTTAAATGCGAAATAATCTAATTTCGTTCCTTTTACACTCTATAGTCTGACAGTAGGTCACACCGTTTTATATATCATGACACAACCCAGTCCCACTGCTGGGCTCGGGTCTCCTCTCCTCTATCTAAGTTGAGAGGGTTTAGGCCATAATCCACACACAGTGGCCTAGTGCGGGTTGTTGGATCAGACATACACTTAGAATTTCTTCTAGGGTATGTGGGTTTCCTCACGATGTTTTCCTTCACCGTTAGCAGATGGTAAGTCACTTGACTAGTACGTATAAATTCCACAAAATGAAATCCACATTGGTACTGCCGGTCAGAATCGAATTTGGATGCATGCCGTCTTGATTGCCATTCGGCCACCATCGCTTTTATTTTTAGTTTAAATCATTGGCAATGATTAGGGAGTGGAAATATTCATGAACAAAAAGAACTTAGGGTAATTTCATTGGTGATTTGTAAGAGAGTTTAACGCGAAAACTGCGGCAGACGCCGGCGCACCACGGCGTGCGCAGCATTACGGACTTGCATATCAGACCCAATTTGTATGACTACATTTTTGTCACATGGCTTTTTTTCTTTCTTTCTAGAACACTTTTAACCACGTATAACACTACCAATGATTAAACTCGACTTGTACGATCATAGTAGATTAATTATATCTGTTTTATTCCTATGTTTACATTACGTATGATCTAATTAGCTCGATGTATACGCCACCCAAGTATATATTACTCATAAAGTTTAATAATAATAATATATCGATTTTAATAATCGAGTAATTTGAAATGAATAAAATTAACAGCACTAAAAAGAAAAAAACTAGTATATTAATTAAATAGGCTGACTGTAACGTCCTTATCGTCTCGTATTCTATAGCCGGTATCAAATCTATTTGCAGAAAGAATAAACACATATTTTAGGATTCATAGAAGATAAACACATTGTCTAGACGGCAGTAGGTTCCTTACAATCTTGTACTCACTAAATGACTTAAGTAACACATTTACTGTTATTCGAATATTTAAACTTAATGTATATACGGTAGAATACTTTTGTGTTTATTTTTTCTGTAAATACTTTTGAAACGAAATATAGATATATACCAGACAATAAATAAGGTCGCAAATTTTAGGAAGATTGGGCATCAGTATTCTAAATAATCAGTTAGCAACTGTCATATTCCTTACGTAATGTATTCGCCGTCAAACAATTCCGATATTGTCATTCCTTTCTAATGTATACGAAGAATATAAGAATGAGCAGGACGTCAACATATTACATGTTGCTTTCTCACAAATTGCAATATTGAAATTGTTTTGTACCTGTACAGGGGGCTTACTCTAAATTTCGACATTCCATTAGTCGGGTTTGATGTCGCTGGCAAATTTAAGGAAATTTAGATATGGTCGCTGTCACTTTGAAACATTTGATGTTTCAGAGTAAGCCCCATGTAGCGGTTTAAAATGATTAAGTTAGATATGAATGATAAAAGTGTTAAAATTGAGTACATCATAATTTCATCATCTGTCTTTTTTAACTTTAGCGAACTAAGTTCTATACCCCCGAATGCTGTTTCAGAGATTTGGCCTAAAGCCCCATTTGATCTTTTATAAATACTAGGTTCCACACGCGTGGCGCGTCAGTAAAAAGTAGTCAATGTCATATTCCAGACTACAATCTCTATGCTAAATTTCACAGATATCCTTTCAGACATTTTAGACTGATTGAGTAAGAAACACCCATCCAAAATTTCGCATTTATAATGTTAGTAGGAAAGACGCCCTCTAGTGACAATATTTTGAAATAGTTTGTTAATTGAAAAAAGGTTATGTCACAATTAAACGCGTTTGGCTTCTCACAAAAACCAGCACCTCCCTTCATATGCATGGTAAGAAAAATAACTTGTTGAACACAATAATTACCGACAAATTACTTTCTTAACAGTAAGTAGGTCAACTATATAAGGACATACCTTAATACAAATAGTATCTATTCAAAGTGTACAGGCGTAGGTGTCAGGATATCAATGATGATGTCCTCCATGTTAGGAAGTACTAGGATCTTCTCAAACTCCTTGCTCAGTTTCTGTTCGATCCAGTTGCTGATGTGCGCGAAACGAAGCGTGCGCGCACCTACCGCTGGACGCGCTTTTAGCACCAGTTGCGGGTTCGTGCGGAAACTAGAAATATAAATTCTCATTTCGTTATGCCTATTGCACACTCGATGAATACCGCTGTAAGATGAACAATTCAATTTAACTATTTATTCTAAACCTTAATACTACAAATACAAGATCCATAATGTTAAATTGTCTCATTTTTAGGGTTTCAAGAAACCTTTAGTTTCGTCATGTCCGCAGCTTAGCTGAGAAACTTTAAGACTGCGTATCCACCAGTGATGTGTGAGGATGCGATATTTATTATGAACCAATAGAATGGCTTAATTTACCTGACGTCAGATAGTTAGTGCCAGAAGGTTATTTGGTAGGGATATAATATTAATCAAGCCGACTGCTAAGCCGGAGGTCGTGGGTTCGATCCTCACCCAGGACAAATCTTTGTGTGATGAGCATAAGGTTTGTTCTGTGTCTGGGTGTAATTTATCTATAATATGTATGTATTTACAAAAAAAAAACATTATATAAGTAGTATACAGTTGTCTAGTACCCATAACACAAGCAAATATAATTGCTTAATTTGGGACTAGATGGCGCTGTGTGAATGTGGTAAAAAAAAAAATCACTAAACACACTATACTAAGGGAGCAACCTTATGCAGACAACACAAAAGGAAAATTCGCAACAAACCCATCTGGTCAGCGTGGTATAGTAGGCCAAATTACCTCCAAAAACTTTGGAGGAGACCCATGCTCAGCAGTGGGACGTTTGTGGGTTGTTTTGATGATGATGATGATAATGATGATTTCAATGAGTAGTAAACTTACCCAATCCACAATCTATCGTGCGGTGGAGCGGGCAAGTTGAATGCGACGCGTCCTTCGAGCCCGTGCACTTCTATGTGTACCTTGATGTCGGTGTTCGATAGTCCCTCCATAGCGCGCTTTACGTATTTATAGTCAGTCACCTAAACAACAATATTGTATTGGTACATACGTTATATAAAACAGATATAAAGTTGAGTTGTCTATCTGGAAATTCTTATCTTCTATGTATTGTTATAAGGTTCAAAATTGCACAGCGGTGTTTCTTATCTTATAACTTTTTTCCACTGCGCGTGTGATATGTTTAAGTAGATTTCAATAAGTTGTTGTCCTAATTATAATGATGATATTATCTGACTTTAAGCGAATGACAATTATTACATTGTCAAAATTTCAAAATCAAGTATTATTTACTGTATATGACTGGCCTGTTGGTCTAGTGGTTAGTGACCCTGACTGCCAAGTAGGAGGTCGTGGGTTTGCTCCCCACCCAGGACAAATCATTGTGTCATGAGCACAAAGTTTGTTCTGTGTCTGGGAGTAATTTATCTATAATATGTATGTATTTACAAAAAAATGTATTTAGGAACGCTGCTAGTTCTGTGTGGACTCGTCTATTGAAATCAAAGCACGCTGAGGCTAAAACAATGCACGAGTTGGCCTCATTCGTCTCATTATTAAATGTATCATGATTTCCAACACTTATGATGATAGCCTTGAAGTAACCATTATTGACTGGAAGTCTACTGTCAAATACAGAAAATTAGCACTTACTTGCTGAAAATATTTATTTGTTGCTATTTTGTCAACCATACGTAGGAACTTTTTCTTGGAGGACCCTCCTTGTTCTGGTTGTGAAGTTTGAACACTACCGAAATAAAAAATATCGTAATTATAATTGAAATACCCACTAAAACTGTGGATCATAAAAAAAACCCTTGAATTTCCTACCAAACCGTGTTGTCACTCAATGGAATGCTCTCCCTGAATACTTTATGGCACCCACATTGAACTGTTTCAAGAACAGCAACTAGACAAGAGGCAATCGCTTCTATCTATCTATTCTAAACGACATGTCACTTCAATACATTTGAACACATCCTTGACATAAGCTATGTGATCAATGTACTAATTTGACATGTCGATAGAATAGACAGATTGAATCGATTGCCACTTGTCTAGGTCTGATTTCTCCAATTCATAAGATCATAACATCAGCTTTTAGGCTGCTAGTGTTGTTCCTGATTAATATTTTTTCTAATAATATTACAATCTAGCTTATGGACTAATGAGTAATTTAATTTTAACCTCAATTGCTATATAATCATAAATCTAAGAATGCGTTCAATAACACTTTACTTAGTTTTTATTAAGGGGAAGTCACTTTGTTCTTGTGTTCTTTTAAATGCATTTATCACTATTATTGTTAGGAATTGTTCACTACACTAACTCAAATGGTTTGGATTTGATTAATAAATAATAACAAGGTATAGTAAGAATAATTGTTACATACACAGGGTCCGTGAAACTAAAATTCTCTTCACTGTCGATGGGTTGCACCAGCGGGTTCTCGTCATCACTACTCGATTCCGCTGAATCTTCTACGTCACTCTCGTATATAGCCGGTTTACTCGACTAAAGAAACATATTAAATTAAATTATAAAATTTATTTAATTAACTTACACTGCGGCTTAACAGTTAAGGTTGCGGCCGTTCCGAATGTCGTGGGTTCCTTTCCCACACGAGACAAATAGAGGTCTGGTTCATAGATATTTGTTTCGAGTCTAGGTGTATTTTCAGTCCGGTAATTGTATGTTTACGACGCAGGGCTTATTTGTTAGTGCGTGCTTTTTTTTGGTAAATAAAAAAAGGTATTATACAAATGAAAATTCATATTATTAATAAAGAGTCTTAAAATGAAGTGTTTTAGTGTTGGATAGCCTATTTATCTAGGAAGGTTATAGGCTATATAACATCACGCTACGGCCAATATACGGAGCTGAGCAGTGGCCAAATAAAGAACGACGGGAGCGAAACCCCACGCGATTTCTAGTTAAACAATAAACAAACGCTTACCCTTAAATTTTTCTCAGTAAAAAGAGCAGAGAGGGGCGGTCGATCAGTGTCTACTCTTTGAGCAGTTAGTATTTGTTCTTCTAACGTCACATCTGTGAAAATTCATGTGTCAATTAGTTAATAAATGGATTTTTGTGTGGTAGCAGAGATAAAGAATACGTGTGTCACCGCTCCCTCTCATTCCCAAGATGTCTTAAGAGACGATTAAAGGAAAATCGTACCGTAACACTCGGCTAGAGAAGGAAAACTCGAAACAAAACCTTGTTCCAATCCGTTTAGCCAGTGTGGTAACAGTAGACCTAACTACCACATATTTAGGTTTTTTTTTTATACCACGACGGTGGCAAACAGACCATCACAATACCATCAGGCGGACCGTACGTCCACCTGATGGTAAGCGGTTACCGTAGTCTATGGGCGCCTGCAACACCAGGGGCATCACGAGCGCGTTGCCGACCCTTAAGAAACCTATTCACTCCTTTTTTGAAGAACCCCATACTGTAGTCCCTTGGGAAAACCTCGTTAGGGAGTTAGGTGAGACCTATGTCAATAAAATATAGTGCACAGTGTAATATATTATGTACGATTCGCGCCTTAAGGCCCGGTTATAGTAGTGTGTTTTGGACTGTACTAAGCCGTCTGGGCGAGCGTTCACAGGGCGCGATTTAATCTTTTTTTCCTAGAAAAGCTAACTTTAGTCAGCGCTAAATATTTTTAACACCTATCTTTTGGTATATAATATATACATAAGTAGTATATATACCAAAAGATAGGTGTTACAAGTGTAGTAACTTTAAAGTGTAAAAACTTTAAGAAAAAAATTGCTTTGAAATAACGATCAGTGCTATGTTTACGATATTTTTTGTATCGAGCAAATATCTTGTAATTACGTTTCTGCTTTAGTCAGCGTTAGAGCATATGTTCAACTTTTTTATTGTGAATTTTGTTTTGCGTTATGTCTACATAATATCTCAGAGATAAACAGCTTCAAAAACCTTTAAATGACTATAATCGGGACTTAAATCTACATAATTATGTCTTTTTAAATTATTTATTTGAAGATCTTTAATAGAAAATAGGTACACTTCACATTAGTAGAAATATAAATTTAAAACAGTTTTAGCCTTGTGCCTAATTATAAAAGACTACATCATGTCATATTGAAGCTAGGTTTCCATCTTTAGGATTTATTATGGTAGGTAGGTATTATATATTTACATAATTTAAAATAAAGACATGTAGTACTAACTTTTCTCTTTGAGCTTCAGTAGATTGATCTGCGTGAGTACTGCGATGTAGGCGCCTCCGTCGTATCGCACGTCGGCGTCGAGCCACACGCCGCGCGCGTCCCAGCCCGGCGACGCCACGCACTCCACCAGCGGACACGCGCCCGCCAGCGACAGCTCCGTCACCACCAGCGGCGACATGAACGACGGCAGCTAACACGTTATAACAACATTTTATATATCTAATACTAGAAACATATTTTGATACCGGATTATTTATTTCTCAGGCACTGTAAACCGTAATACTAATGTATCTATTTATAAGCCTCTTCATCAATTTAGACCATGTTGAACTAATTGAATAAATAATTAATTATTTATTTTAAATAGCAATTTGAAACGCAACCGATTATAGTTCAGGGACTGCTGAAGAAAAAAAATGTATTAGCGCACACTATGGGTTGACAAGGAAGGGTATTATATACCCTCACGTCTCTATTCACAATAAGATATAAATTCAAAATTCTTATAACGGAACGGAAAATCTTTAAATAAGTTTTGCTGCTTTATATAGCTCCTGTTATTGGATTTAGACAACGAATAACCATACATTATTGATTATATTTCGAAATTCATACATATTATACATAGAAAATACGCAAACTCCGAAACAAACATTTGCAGATCATACAAATATTTGTTCCGACCCGGGGATCGAACCCGAGACCTCAGAAACCGCAACCAAATATACTACCGTTGCACAACCGAGGCAGTCCAAATCCAAATCCTCATCATCATCATCATCAGCCCACATCCACCCACTGCTTGGTATAGGCCTCTTCTCCACAGCGCCACTTCTCAGAGTGTGCCAGCCGCGTCCAATGAGATCCTATAATCTTGACGATATCATCTGCCCAAATTCTAGACATGCTAAAAGAATAGTACCTAAACGTCACAAACCTTGAGCGTATTAATTTTCCTCTGTATCCTATCCTGTAGTCTCTGTATCATGATGGGGTCCCGCATCAGGTCGTACATGACCCGCGCTACTAACGTGTTGACCCACGTCACTTCAGCCGGCAACGACCGGCATGTGCACGCGTTTTGGCCACTTTTACTCTATAATTATATAGAAATAAATAATAAATACTTTATGTGAATTGAATGCAGATCTCAGACTAACTATAGCTATTTATGTTATAAGGAATATATATTTAATTATAATAAAATTACGAACGTAGCATGATTGGTTGTACTTGCTAATTAGGACCGTCATGGAACAACTAAATCTTATACTAGAGTCTGGCTACCGGTTCTCTGCACTGGACTGTTTTTTAAAATCTATACATGGCAATATTTTTGAACTGTCATGTCACTGTCTTTTTAGTGTTTTTCAATCAATATTCTTTTGAAATTATTGAAAAATAATGCCGAAAGCTATCAAAGGCGTAGTTAGAAAGTTGATATTTACTTAAGTTGAGATAATAGTATCAAACGAATTTTTTCAGTCTATAGTCGGTGTTGTCACCCCTTGTTTTTTTGAATTTACCGCTCTTTTCTTGTGCAAAGAACGGATGGCCAGACTATAAGTAATTAATTCAACATAACCTAGATTTATTTAATACCAGTGTTTATAAACTTAAAAATATTTTAGCTAAGAACTTTTTCAATTAACTTTAGTTTGTATAGTTTTTCATAATTTGTTAACTCTTTCTTTATCGACCTTTAATCATTAATACCGAAAAATCTATAAGTGGAAATTTGTAAATGGCCATTATATTTTATAGTTAAGTTTATCCTGTTTATAGCTGTAAGTATCCCAAATATATTAAAATAAAATAAAAATAAAATAATTCACGAATAAAGGGACTACATATATGACGATTACTTCTATCAATACTATGTTAATTAAATCTATTTATCTAAATCTATTTATTGATTAATACACTCTCTTGTAATATTAACTACTTTTTCACATATTTAAATGACACAAAAAGGGGTCTGCGTCACATATTATAAATTTTGAGGAATTATAAATACCCTATTTATGCCCCGACGTTTCGATGAAATTACACCGATCGTGGTTACGGGCTGACTGAATAAATAAGGTATTTACGAATCCTAAAAATATAACATCGGGCAGCGAAGCGGCGACAGCAGCGGCGGGTGTCACTCCAATCACTTCGTGTTTCCGAATACGGCCGACTGTATCAATGTGGTTATTACAAATTTTTCGTTGCGCAAAAGAGTCTCACGAAGATTAGTAGCTCTATAAATATCTATACCACCTAGACGCAATCGGCCGTATTCGAAAAACTGTATTCACTACTGAAGGTAATACAAAAAGTAACGTTATCTAGCGTAAAGACTGCATGACGAAAGTAACCCCAGCAGAACAAAGTCACCTCAGTTCACCCTTCGCCTAGACACAGTCGGCCGTATTCGGAAACACGAAGTTAACCGATTGGGTTGCACTGTGCCGGCGCCGCCACCACTCCGCTGCCATGGTAACCGAGGCACTACATAGTGTGTGTATGTCGCCGCCAACTGGTTAAATCAGCCATTCAATTAAGGGCCTAGCCGTTAAACTAAATTTTTTTTTTAGCCTTCAAATACCTTTTAGTACAAATCGGACATGGATTGGATACGTTGCAAGGCCAGGGTAAACACTCTTCACTTTGTTAAATGAATGGCCTAAGCATTAGCTTGCCAGTTCATTAAATGTTGCATTTAACTATCCGGCTGAATTTCATTTAGGCCTTTAGTTGAACGTCGCCGTTTAGTTTAACGGCTAGGCAGTTAATTGAATGGCTGATTTAACCAGTTGGCTGCGACATGTAAATTTAAATATGTGTACTAGTCGTGAAAATTCAAAAGTTTATACTTTTCTTACGTCTACGTCCTGAAGTTACTACACAAGATCTACAAGAGTCATTTAAACAGTTTCATTACGCAGACGTTTTTGGGCTTCTTTTTATTTTTGGTTCGTTCACGAGGCGTGGGCTCTATTTGACACATGACAGCTACTTCTGACGTTTGTTTGAGAGTAAGCTCGTGGCACTGCATCGTACATACTTAAGTTATTCACGGAGATAGAAGATAAATATATAACACAGCTTCGCAGTTATACGTCCCCGAAGGGGTATTTTGCCAGATATGTTAAGTCTCTTGTAATAAACCAGCTTTTTGTCATAAATCGGGCACATTCCAAAACTCACCCTGATATCGTGACTTTTATGACAGAAAAATCCAATTAGGTGTATTCGGGTAATACGTGATACGTAATTATTTTTATTAGGAACTACTCGCCCGATAAGAAAAATACTTTTAGTGTTGGATAGCCCATTTTTCGATGAAGGTTAGAGGCAATAATCACGCTACGGCCAATAGGGGCTGAGCAGCGGCCAAATAAAGAACGATGGGAGCGAAGCCCGTACGACTTCTAGTACAGAAAAATTTATCGAATTACCCGAATGCACTATACTGTTTTGGGCCACCCGGGAATCGAATCCAGGACCTTTTGCCCTGTGATAGCGATAGAAACATAGAAAAAGCTTACCGCTGTTTCATAAAGATTTGAATCATGACGATTAAATAACTTACGAGGCCGGTGGAACAATCGACGTAATTGCTTCTAACAGATCAATATTTATTAGACTATTTCTACGTTTATGTAAGGTGCAAGGAAAAATAAACATAATTATAATAACAATAAAGTACATTATTACCTGAATAATCTTAAGCAGATACGGCCAAAAAGTCTTCTCATAATTTTCAGGTCCGGGTACTGGTGGTGATATCGAAGTGATTGTAACTCCGCCTTCAGAGACATCAGTTTTGGTCTGAAATTAGCGAATATAGTAAGGAAAAACCGGCCAAGAGCGTGTCGGGCCACGCTCAGTGTAGGGTTCCGTAGTTTCCCGTCCGTTAGACGTGCCAGAAGTTTTCGATGGTAATTTTGAATTGCGAGAACCTATTTTAATAATTATTTTTTTGTTTGAAAAAAGATACGTTCAGGATAATAAAATATTATGTAAACGAAGTTAAAAAAAAAATACGGGCAAATGAAACTTGACCTCTGGATTGTATAGGCGCTCATACGATTCAGGGACCAAATTATATTGGTTAACTGCAGTTTCCATCTGTTGTTTCCATCCAAGTTCAAAATAATTTTCCTAGAAAGTCCTTATAAAGTTCTACTTTTCAGATTTTTTTCGTATTTTCTAAACTTATGGTTCAAAAGTTAGAGGGGGGGGGACGCTTTGTTTTTTACTTTTGGAGCGATTATTTCCGAAATTATTGACATTATCAAAAAATGATTTTAGTAAACCCCTATTCATTTTTAAATACCTTTCCAACAATATATCACACATTAGGGTTAAAATTAAAAAAAAAAACACTTCCCACTTTACATATAGGGGGGCTACCCTAATAAAACATTTTTTTCCAATTTTTATTTTAGCACTTTGTCGGCGTGATTGATACACATATTGGTCCCAAATTTCAGCTTTCTAGTGCTAACGGTCACAGAGATTAAGCGAGGACGGACAGACAGACAGACAGACAGACAGACATGGCGAAACTATAAGGGTTCCTAGTTGACTACGGAACCCTAAAAAAAGAAACGAATTTGAACTCTATACGCTTGACATAAAGTTCAAATACAACGAAATATAAATCATGACTTACAGAAGATTTAGCGAATGCGACTGTATCTTTCTCTGAGACCTTATACACGGTCATTTCTATACCCTCCCTTTCTCCAGTCGTGGCGGCATTGCTACTCTTTTCCTCAGTAGTTGACGATTCAGGTGATGTGTTCGCTTCAGTTATCGCGATAGCTAGGCGACGATACCTTACGACAAACGGAATTATTTGTAAATTAAAATTATTATAATAATATGACATAACATAACATGCTTACCACAACGTGACTGAGAATGCTTCTTAACCCTTTGACCGCCAAGGACGCATTAAAGCGTCATTAATATGATCGAGACACCAATGACGTCTTAAAGCGTCCATCGCACTTCAACTTTTTACCGGCGGATAAAAGTTGGCTAATGTTGATTTTCAGAATCAGGACGTGTTCATATATTTTTATTGCTTGGCGTAGGGAACACAGTTTTTCTTTATTAGCTTGGCGGTCCAAGGGTTATCTAAAATACTTACTAATATAATTTTAAGTTTTAACCAAAAAAAAAAAACAAAAAAAACTTTACGAGGTACCTACACTAATTAAGAACTATTCGAAGTATCCGTGTAATGACGGGTTAAGAATACATAATGTCATTACACCATCTCAACCCGTGGGTGTCGTAAAAGGCGACTAAGGGAATTACCTTATGCAGACAAGAGCACTGCGAAAAAGGGCAAATTTGAAACAAAACCCTATATCAACCCGTCTGGCCTGCGTGGTATAGTAGGCTAAATTTCCTTCACATACTTTGGAGGAGACCCATGCCCAGCAGTGGTACGTTTATGGGTGGTAAATGATGACGACGAATCCTTACGAACTATTGTACTTACATTTTATCAATCAGTATTTCTCAATTTAAGTGAATTATATTCTGTTATGAGAAATAAATATCTTAAACCATAAACCATAGCATCATTCCTTTCCCTCCTAAGGCGTAAGCAGAGATGCGCCACACCGATATTTTCCCAGCTTTGTTGGTCTCGTGTAATAGGGTCTCGTGTAAATATTTCCAAAGAAATACCATTTTTTCTCGAACCGGGGATCGAACCCGGAACCTCATGCCGAAACACAACAATCGATCGGTAAGTTGACAACATGATGTTTTAGCTTTTCTGCTATTTCCAGCGAAGAGGAATCCAACAAACTAAAAATCATTATATTCGGTCAAGCCGTTCTTAAGTATTATGTTCTAACTAACAGAACTTTTGACTTTGTTTTATTATTACAGAGATGTGTATGTGTATAACTCACCACTCATGTTTGTCGCGGCCCGTGCGTGCGAACAGGTAGAGATGCGAGTGTTTGTCAGAACGTCGCACGTGCACGCTCCACTCCCCCTCGTCGGTACCGTCCAGTCCCGGCTCACGCTCCTTAAATATACAATAAACTATATGAAAACCTTATTATTCAAAACCCCTTGGGAATGTTTCGTATAAGATAAACTATCGCCAGTGGCGTAACTATAGAGTGGCCGGGCTGGCAACATGCCACGGGCCCCCGACCCAAAAGGGCCCCGGCCTAAGAAGCCCCGAGCTCAGAAGTTAATTTTAACAATGTACCTAAGTTATATAAAAAATATTTTACTCCAAAAATATATTTTTGACTTTTTTTAAGTATCTGCTTAAAATCTATTAAAGTGAGACAACTGGAAACCATAATACAAATTCAAGTTAATTATTAAGGATTCTAACACATATTAAGTGGATTTTTAAAATTAAAGTAAGTACAACGTGACGATTTTTACTGATAGGGCCCCATCAAAAGAATTTGCCAAGGGCCCCAGATGGTATAGTTACGCTTCTGACTAGCGCATAGGTCATATATTATAATTATAATTATGCAGCCTGAGTTCTTACCGTCTCCTCCAATAGATCCTTAATCTTACATATATCAGTGTCGTCTAGCTCTTCATCTATTTCGTCTTTAGTGCTGGTGTTGGACTTGGAAACCAGGTCACCATCATGGTGGTTCTCGTCTAGGAAAACTAAATCAGTCTGCACTGTATTCTGATTCTGAGTTTCAGCTGGTTCAGTGCCTGTCGCTGCAGTTACGTTGTCTGTCTTTTTGTCTATAACAAAAAATGTATCTAAGTTAGTTCGGTAGTCTAAGTAAGTTGCACCGCATCTAATCGCAATTTTTTATGCTCCTATCTGTTGAGTCATCGCCTCAACTTCGGGCCCACTCGGGGCCACTCGGCGGGGATCGGCAGCGTCGACCTCAGTCAGCTGTTACACGTCACAACATACACCTGCACTCGCGCTCCTCTTATTCTAGACATACCATTGTTTAACGTAATCACAACATTATCTTCTTGTAATAGTTTGGCTATTTATTTATTACATAGTATCATTTATTAACCATTAAGCTATCGAACCTCCACTATCCTTTCTGTCATTTAATAGAGTGAGAGCAGTTTATCGTGAACAGACGGACAGACGCTGCGGGAGACTTTTCTTGATAATTAATATATGATATTATAAGCGTAGAGTAGGACGCCCTCCAGTTAGATGGTCCGACGACCTAAAAAAGGTCGCTGGGTCTGACTGGATGCGGAAGGTGGAGGACAGACTGTTATGGCGCGTGTAAGAAGAGGCCTACGTACAGCAGCGGACTGCGATAGGCTGAAATGATGATTATAAGACCAAAACTTGCAAAAAATACAGATCGCTGCAAAATTACTGACATACAATATTAATAATATACGTACGTATACATATATACAATATTAATTTCGACTGGCTTGTTGGTCTAGTGTTTAGTGACCCTGACTGCTAAGCTGGAGGTCGTGGGTTCGATCCCCACCCAGGACAAATCTTTGTGTGATGAGCATGATTGTTTGTTCTGTGCCTGGGTGTAATGTATCTATAATATGTATGTACTTACAAAAAAAAATATTTAAGTAGTATATCAGTTGTTTAGTACCCATAACACAAGCAAATATAATTGCTTAATTTGGGACTAGATGGCGCTGTGTGAATGTGGTGAAATATTATATTATTTTTATTATTTATATATTGTCTGTATATATTATTGAATTTACTCACCTCTATGCATTTTCCTAACTAGTCTATGTCTAAGACCCTCTTTCCCGGGTTCTGCATCAGGATGTGATGCAATACTGAAATATAAATTATAAAATTTATAATGATGAGCATGATGATTATCCGTGTAGTGACGGATTAAGAATACATAATGTCACTACCACATCTCAACCTGTGGGTGTCGTAAAAGGCGACTAAGGGAGTAACCATATATGTACTGCGAGAAAATGAAAATTTAAAAAAACCTACACCAATCCGTCTAGCCAGCGTGGTATAGTAGGCTAAATTCCCTCTACAATCTTTGGAGGAGACTCGTGCCCAGCAGTGGGACGTTTATGGGTTGAAATGATGAGCAAATATAATCATACCGAAATAAAATACCTTGGTGGAAGTGAAAAATACTTAGAGATATATAAGAATATCAATTCTATGCTACTTATATTACAAACTAGAAGTCGTGCGGGGCTTCGCTCGCTACGTTCTTTATTTGGCCACTGCTCAGCTCCCATTCTATCTATCCCATCTATTACCCATAGCGTGATGTTATTATCTTCCTCGATATATGGGTTCCAACACTTCAGTATTGATTGAACTCATATACTTGTAATTTCTAAAAGCTAACCTCTTTTCTCTTCTTCTCCAGACGAACTTCTTCTTCTTTTCAGGACTAACGTTTGTTTCAGTCTCCATCTCATGTTGTTCCTTCTTTTTATTTTCAGTGGGAGATTCTGTCGACTTCTTTTCTAAGTTACTCGTCTCTTTCTCCAATACTTGAATACTCTCTTTTTCGCTTAGTATCACACATATTGGGTATTTTTTGCTCCATTGCCTGAAAAAATAAAATTGATATAATATATACTGTAATATTCATATCTATTTTTGATATGATGAACTAAAATAGTTCCGTAGCCAAAAGTAAAAACGGAACTCGCTTAGTTTCCTCATGTCCGTCGGCCCGTATGTCACAGGCATTTTTTCAAAAACTACTGCTTGTATATTGATGAAATTTGGAGAATAGGGTTTACACCATATCTAGCACCGATCCGCATTTTCCCATAGCTATGCTTCTATCCTTTTTCTGTCACTTAAAACCGACATGTACTAGAGCGATATAGAGAGAGAGAGTCGAGCGCATCGTCGATGCGGATTGAAATATCATCATCATCATCATCATCATCATATCAGCCCAATGACGTCCACTGCTGAACATAGGCCTCACCTAATATCCGCCACAACGAGCGATTTTGTGCCGCCCGCATCCAACGGCCACCCGCAATCTGGATTGAAATATAATTAAATTGAAATAGTGTGCTGTGTTAATATTTGCCTTACATACATAACTATATATACTACTAGAAAGAAATAGTCTCTGCCTACCCTTCTGTTAGGAAAGAGGCGTGATCTGTATGTATGTGATCTCTTTGACTGGCCTGTTGGTCAAGTGGTTAGTGACCCTGACTGCTAAGCCGGAGGTCGTGGGTTCAATCCCCACCCAGGACAAATCTTTGTGTGATGAGCATAAAGGTTTGTTCTGTGTCTGGGTGTAATTTATCTATTATGTATGTATTATTTAAAAAAAAAGAAAAAAGTATTTAAGTAGTATATCAGTTGTTTAGTAGGTACCCATAACACAAGCAAATATAATTGCATACTTTGGGACTAGGTGGCGCTGTGTGAATGTAGTAGAATATTATTGTTATTATATTATTATTATTATGTATGTATACTCGTATCTAGGACAACAACAAATGGACCAATCACATTTATTTCAAACGCTATTATTGTGATCGCTTTCGCAACAGGATATGTTCACTAAGCAGAGCAATCAGATACTAAAGGACTCAATCTAAATTCCTATTGAGCTTGTAACAACTCTTATAATATTTATTTTTAACCGACACCGTCAAAAAAGGAGTAGTTCTCAATTCGTCAGAATGTATATTTATTTATCTATGTTACTGGATTACTCGAAGACAGCTGGACCGATTTGAAAAATTCTTGTAGTGTTCTTGTCTGCATAAGGTAAGAGACCTTAACACATTAAAAAAAAAGAGATTATTTTTAATTATTAGTAAGAAAATATTATTAGTAATAGACCTTAATATATTATACTTAACAAATGATTGAACTTGACATCTGCACGCGTTAATAAGACAAAAAAACGTTCTATTTTGTTCTTTATATCAATGTTCACAAAGGTATGAACGTCAATAGACAAAGCGTTAGTACTTATCAGTATGGTTAAGAAGACTTCTGGAAACAACTACAAATCTGTAGGAAGATAAGACTGCGTGAGGGGGCTTTGTCGTTTTCGGTAAGGTGTAGGCTACTTTTTTATTAGTCACTCAATCAATATTTAAATTTATTAACTACTAGTAGTTCTTTATCCGGCCACTACTCAGCTCCTATTGGCCGTAGCGTGATGTTATATATAAATGGGCTATCCAACATTGAAACAATTTTTCAAATGGAACCAGTAGTTCCTGAGATCATAGCGTTCAAACAAACAAACATACTCTACAGCTGTATAATATTAGTATAGATTTCGAAGAAATAGGAATCGTATAAAAAAGTACAAAACTGCCTCGGTGGCGCAGTGGGAAGTGTATACGACTGCTGTGCAAGAGGCCCCGGGTTCGATTGCCGGGTCGGGTGAAAATTGTATTCGGCTTTTCTATCAATTCCAGTATTAAGATTTTCCCGGAGTTTGGTAAACAAATGTTCCCGGTTGATGACAATAGGCTCGCCTATTTCATGGGACCAAACATAACTGGCGAAATGTGGGTGTGAAACACCTCTGCCTACCCCTTCGGGGAAAAAGGCGTAATGCTATGTTATGTTATGTTATAAAAAAGTACCAAATCAATCATCTCAACAACCGAATCAAAACATATTAACCATGCTACTTATAATTACATAAAGTCGGCCTTGAAAACCGTCAAAGCATTGGCCTTAGTAATGTCAGATAACGGAACTGGTTAGCTCTTAGTACTAGCATAATCAAATGTGTCATTTCCATACTCGTTTAGAGTTGAAAGGTAAATATCTTAGTTAACGAATGTCTACTGCTATTTATAAATCAATAAATATAATATACTAGCATCAGCTTACGCCGGTGGAAGAATTTTTGAAATCGGTCAAATAGTTTTTGAGTTTATATGTTAAAACATACAAATCTTATCTCTTTATAATTTTACTAGTATAGAAGTACAGACATAGTTTAGATAAGGTAATAAAATGATATATTAAGAATATTGTATACTTATATAAAATTATTATATCTATAGGTACAAATAAATAAAATTGGAGTGTCTGTTTGTAATATTAAAATAACCGCTTTTTACTACATGCATATGAATGTATATACGGTACATATACCAAAATAACATTTTTTACAATTTTTGTCTGTCTATCTGTTTGTTCCGGCTTATCTCTGGAATGGCTGGACGGATTTTGACGGGAGTTTCACTAGCAGATAGATGATATAATAAGGAGTAACTTAGGCTACTTTGAAAAAAGTAATGTTGTTTTGTTAAACTCCACGCGCACGAAGTCACGGGCACAGCTAGTAAAATTATAATAATCTGAGTATTGTCAATTGAGTGACAGATTACATATGAAAAATATGTCAAAAATCTGTCACTGTGTCCGTATATGTCTGTCAGTGGTTAAACAGGTGCTATAATCATAAATTGAAATGGATATCCCTGCATTTTTATTTTTTCATTAATAAATTAAATATATTAACAGCCGGTCGTATTGGCAATCTTTTGTGCTCCGCCTATGTCCAACATTGGACGTCCTAAGGCTGATAGTATGATGATGAAGTACATATTTGTTTTTGCGGCGCTCCAATCTGTTTAAAGATCTTTTTCGGCCCAAAATCGTATCTGGTTTGGCTAGCTCCGATCTACTATCTTATCTACTCTAACCACACCCGTAAAATGGACTGGCTGGTTGTTCAATGGACGATAACTTAGCAGGATAAAATTAAATTCCAAATGTGAATAAAAAGCCTATATTTTGCTCTAGGTCTTAGGTTTCGAAGATTACCTCTACATCCAAACTCACAAAAATTAACTCTTTATCTATTCTACTGGCCTGTTGGTCTAGTGGTTAGTGACCCTGACTGCTAAGCCGGAGGTCTTGGGTTCGATCCCCACCCAGGACAAATCTTTGTGTGATGAGCATAAAGGTTTGTTCTGTGTCTGGTTGAAATTTATCTATAATATGTATGTATTTACAAAAAAAAATGTATTTAAGTAGTATATCAGTTGTTTAGTACCCATAACACAAGCAATTATAATTGCTTACTTTGGGACTAGATGGCACTGTGTGAATGTGGTAGAATATCTATACCTACATATCATCATCATTTTAGCCCATTGCAGTCCACTGCTGGACTGGTCTGTCTGAGACTGAAACTCCGAAACGACTGAACAGATTTCGACGGGACTTTTACGGGCCGATAGCTTATGTCACAAGGAGTAACTGAGGCTACTTTGGTTTTTGGAAAATATTAGGGTTCAGTGATAATAAGATAATAAACAAAGTCGCGGGCACAGTTGTACCTAATTCTAATATATAAATATTTTTGCCATAATTGCATAACACGTTATCATGAGTAATTCTGGACGTTGTCATAAAGGGGTTAATTATATGAATTGTTTCATTCAACAGTTTAAAAATACTTAATTACCGTGTCATTAGTTGAATGTACATTATAACCGTTGCAGTATTTGTTTATATACAAATTTTGTTACAAAATGGGATCTGGGTGTCCATTTCCATGTAATGAAATATAACAATAGAAAAGTTTAATTTTTTTATTCCTATTTATTTATTGTTTTTCTTTGTTGTAATTAATTGTATACCTATATAGATTTAATCATCATTTCAGCCTATTGCAGTCCACTGTTAGACGTAGTTTTAATAGTCATTTATTTTAGTTACTTCAATATTATAATTATTTTCATCATTTCATTTGCATTTATTTAATCAATCATAATCACAATTAGGTATAACACCGACTAATAAAGTTTAACCTTTCCCTCACCTTATCTCTAACAAATTTCAAACAGTTTAAACTGCAATTTATCTGTAACAGATTGATACTCGTAATTTCGACTTCGTCGATTTTGATTGTTATCAAATGTTTGAGAATGACAAATATAATAGATATTTTCAAACATTTGACAGCTATATTGAAATCGACTAATTCAAATATCGAGTTTCAACAACAAGCAACAACAGATTCAAAAAAATCAAATACTATGAGACGATAGTCAGTAGGTAGCTTAAAACCTCATCCGGTGACTCGCTATCACAAAATACCTAGCTCCTATCTACTTAATAAATAGATAACGACAACGCTCTCTCTAAATCCACGTGTAATCTGTGACCCAGTGAGTCATAACAAAACATAATTATTGTTTTCTTTGTGACGTCATTGTTATACTGATCTATGTAACCATTATGTCACTATTTGATTTAGATTGTTATAAACAAGAACACGAAACATAGCTAGGTGATATATCTCAAGACATATTCGTTTGGTGAAAATATACATAATAACTTAACAGTTCACATGATCATCATTATCTATATCTATTTATCTTTACTAATAGAGTTTGTTTGTTTGGCTGAACGCTAGATTCTCAGGAACTACTGGTCTGATTTGAAAAATTATTTTAGTGTTGGATAAGCCATTTTTCGCGGAAGGTTTAGGCTACATAACATCACGCTACGGCCAATAGGAGCTAAGCTGTGGCCAAATAAAGTACGACGACATGAAATACGACTTCGTTTGTACTTTTCTAAGTAAAAAAAAATATAAACTTAAAAATATGATTGACTGTCATTGCTTACTTTACTTACAAACTTAACCAAAAACAATCATACACACCAAAAACAATCATACACACCAAAAACAATTATAGACACCAAAAATAATCATACACACTCAAAACTCCAACATGTACCCAATATTAAACTTCTAGTTCCTACTTCTATTATAAAGTAGGACAGGATTTATTTCTTAAACATCTCTATGTCATCATACCAGCCGCAGGAAGTTCAAGTAAAATTACGCATACTCAGCTTCGTCTTCATTATAATGTCTTTTAAGTCCAGAAGAAGAATTCAGTCCCGTTCTATTTTAAAATTTACCAAAAGATTTCTATATTTTCGATGAAAATAATGCCTGCCTGAGGGGTTATCAACCGATTTTTTAGTAGATTCCATGTAATCGTATAAGTGTGTTATCGGTGTTGCAAATCAGCTATCGCGACAATTATGTTTCTTGTGTATCGTACGTCATAGCGCTTCAGCAAAACAATAAGACGTAATTGTTATGCAATTAAATTAGGCCTCTATTGTGTAAAGGATATAGTTAAAAACTATTAGGCAGGATCATGATCGAGTAGTGTGAACGTCGACACTAGCTGCTCTATTGTCAAAATTCAAAATAAGAATGCGGTTAATTAAATTATTTTTATACTGGAATAGTTAAGGCCCGGGACTACGCTCTATCGGCTCTTTATTTTGTTACTTCTCAGCTCCTGTTGGCGGTACCGTGATGTTATATAACCTACAGCCTGCCGCGATAAATGGGCTATCTAACACTAAAAGAATTTTTCAAATCGGACCATTAATTTCAGAGATTATTGTGTTCAACCAAACAAACAAAATCTTTAGCTTTATAATATAAGTACAGATAGATCATATTTAATGCCAATATAAGTAGAAAATTAAATAAAGATATTTCTGACATAGTTTTTATAATTTATTTTTATAATGATGAAGCAAAACTTTAGCAAATATATTTTTGAAGAACTACCCACATTTTCTATTGCATTCATTATGATCAGTTTTCGAGAGGGATCTACTTTCACCGACTATTAATTACCCTAGGTTCGGACTATACTTTTTAGAGGTAGTGAGCAGTGGTCTTTGAGCTCATGGAGTAATAAGTTCTACTGTCAGTATGTAGAAAAAAATATGTCATTAACAATATTTCATTAAAGTTATTCAACTATGACAAAACCGAATTAACTCCAGCGATGTTACCAAATGGATCCGATAAATAAATTTGGTCTAATTAACGCTTAGTGGCACCGATGCTCAACATCGATGCGCATGCGCAAACGGTCGTTAACCTAATTGTGCCACTGCACTCGTGCGTTCAAACTTGGAACGATGCGAAGGTTGTACTGTTGCTTAGATGCGGATATCCATTGTTACGTATCTGACCTTTAATTTCAAATGCTCAATGCAAAACCTTATTGCTTCTTAATGTTAGAAATAATGTTTAATACAAATTTTAATATGCCTTTTTTAGACAAAAACTATAATAAAAAAAGCAAGACAGTATTATTATATATATATAGCCTATCTGGAGGTAATGTTTTTGACAAGTAAGTTCCAGAGAGTGGGGTGGGACCTTGAGAGGCATGGCAAACCCTCACCTCCTGTAAGTTGAGTTGAAACTTCTGGGACATGTGGATCTAGGTGACTATAATAACTTCTCTAATTTTATTGATTTTCAACACGTTTCTGTCCTTGACTAATAGACATGGCCAATTAGATGCAAGAGATACAGCCAATTCACAGTCCAAAACGGATATTATTATTCAGATACTGTTTACTTATAATTCTTGTAATATATACAGATCGTGAATTTACATAATAACGTATATCTATCTAAATTCTGAACGTGCATCGATGTTGATGTTTAGCAAATTAATTCAAACAACTATTTATGCGTACTTATTTTATTACAAATAGTTTGGAATTCAGATTATAATCAATAAACTAAAGAGCTATATCGTAACTTTATTGATTATTCCATTCTATTTTGCCTTTTTTGTCTTTGACTGGCCTGTTGGCGTAATGGTTAGTGTCCCTGACTGTTAAACTGGAGGTTGTGGATACGATTCCCACCCAGGACAAATATTTGTGTGATGAGCATGATCGTTATTTCTGTGTCTGGGTATAATTTATATTGTAAGTAGTATATCAGTTGTTTAGTACTTATAAATAGACTAGATGGCACTGTGAATGTGTAAAATAATAATATTATTATTTAAAAAAATCTATACACTTAATATTAGTAGACCATTTTCTACCTAGATTAAATTGAATGACTAAATGTAATCGCAAAACTCGACAACGGTTGGAGCAATATAATTCAGCTAATTTATTAATTTACCTAAATATTATTTGAAGCCAAAGGAATTGTTCCAATTTTTCTCCTAAAAGGTATTTAGTTATTAGGAGAAAAACTGGAACAATTATTGCACTGAAGAAAGTTAAAACACTAATATGCAAGCGATTATGTGTTTTAAGGTCATGCATATGGGAACTGAATTCCATGCCTTTATTGATATAAGTAGAATTATCGGGCACAATATGTTAAAAATATGTAGGTACTGGCAGATTGCGAAAGTAGTTATTTACGTTTAGTCACTAAGTCATTATGGAAATTCCGAAGTTAAAATACTAATGAGGACTTTGTGCATTTTTTCCTTATAAGATTATTTATCAAATATGTAAATAATGTTATTCCTATCCGATAACCTGCCTCGCTTTGCAAGGGTCAGCATTAATCATCTAAGGATATGACCCGAATGTTATAATTCTTTACAATTTGTTATTTTATCAATTAATTTACAACCGCTTCGATCTTAATACTGCACAAACTTGGCCAATGTAAGCTACAGTATACTTACTTAAATTATCTTTAAAAGTTTGAACTACTGTAGATTTGTGGATGGTTATTATAGTAATATAGATATACTGTGGACTATATTGGCGTTTGTTTAGCGCACGTGTAAAGCCGTTATAAGTAATCGTAAAAAACGCGAAAAACTAGTCTATAAATATACTAATTCAAACGTGTATATCAAATAGTCATTGGAAAAAATTTAAAAAATTAATTCACAAGGTCGTTATTACGTTAGTTACGTGAGCGCTTTTAATTATTGCCTCATTTATCAAATAAAATATTCAAGAATTTTTCATGACTCGTATTTAAAATGTACTCTGTGACACGTGATATTAGGCTTCAAATTTATATATCAATAATAGCTTTTTGTGGCTCACAGAACGGAAAGTGTCCGGCTACAAAGTACGGACGTAACTACAAAATTAGTCTTTAACGCTCTAGTGAATGGTATTTGTGAGCGACAGAAAGGAATAGTTTTTGGAAAAAAATTGACAATCTATAAAAGTAAAGTAGCGTTTCATTTTGAAGGTCAACTCTAATCCACTCCAATATTCTCTGGTTCTATCTGATATTCTTCACTTTGTTCCAATATTCGCCACTTTTTATTCCGATATTCTCAACTTCAAGTTTATGGATAGTCAAGTTAATAATAGCTTTATAGTGACTTACCTTCTCCTTACAAGTCCTTGAGGCAGCAACAACAATTTCGATCCAGTCAAATTATACAGTCTATGTTGATAGAAAGCCACCCTTTCAATTTTCTCATCCCATAATGCACGTTTGGCTATCTTAGTTGTTGTATACGATATTCTTAAGTTGCACCCTGTAACAGTACTTGATTAATGACTCAGTTGATAATATAATTAATTATGTGTAAACAATCTTATCTGGAGAATTAATGTCATCTTCTTTCATATTATCACAGGTGCAACTAGACGGAGCCGATAACGACAATTGAAAGACAACATTGATTACTAGAAATTAATATAAAATACAAATTGTGAATTGATAACTCTCGTATGCTTGTTTTAATTTTTGTTAACTTTTTATATATAGGCACAGTTATCTCAGTGATTTAATACTATTAATTTTATTCTAACAGAGATCTCTCGTTTTGATGGTCTATAATTCAGGAGTTATACCACATCATCATCATCATTTCAACCCATAAACGTCCCACTGCTGGACACGGGTCTCCTCCAAAGATTTTGGAGGGAATTTAACCAGTTGTTTGTTTTGTTTGTTGTTGTTTTTGTTTGTTGATTTGTTTCCAATCTGTGTAGTGACGGATAAGAATACATAATGTCACTACCCCATTTCTACCCGTGGGTGTCGTAAAGGCGACTAAGGAAGTACCTTATGCAGACAAGAGCACTGCGAGAAAAGGAAAATTCGAAACAAACCCTATATGCCACATGCGGGATTGCAATTAATAAAAATGCGCAGATATCAGACGGTTCACAATATGTGGGTACTCTCCATTAGTAAATATCCCGCACCCTGCATGCGTGCCCCAGCGACTAATGAAAAACGCATGTGAGTCCTACAGCATCATCATTATCAGCAACCAATTATGTCCCACTACTGGGCTCGGGTCTCCTCTCCTCTAACTAGAGAGCTGAGGGGGTTTAGGCATGGCATGCTTAAACAGAAATATCCCGCATCCAGCACCGGCTCCTATCAATTGAAAACGGTTACCGCATATGATGTGTATCCTTTTGCATGCTTAAACAGAAATATCACTAACCCCACACGGCAATTCTATCGACCAATGAAAACGAGCCAATAATTTGACTGTCATCATCATCAGCAACCCATTAAGTCCCACTGCTGGGCTCGGGTCTCCTCTCCTCTAACTAGAGAGCTGAGAGGGTTTAGGCCATAATCCACTCACGCTGGCCTAGTGCTGGTTGGTGGATCAGACATACTCATAGAATTTCTTCTAGGGTATGTGGGTTTCCTCACGATGTTTTCCTTCACCGTTAGCAGATGGTAAGTCACTTGACTAGTACATATAAATTCCACAAAGTGGAATTCACATTGGTACTGCCGGTCGGGATCGAACTGGGACCGCGTGATTTGCACGCCGGTCCCTTATCCATTCAGCCACCATCGCTTTTTAATTTGACTGTGGTTTGTGTTAAAACTCACCTTCGAGTTTCATGAATGCCGTGGTCGTCTTATTGATATGGTAGGAGAAAGGATCGTAGTCCGGGTACCTGTAGTGGTTTATCCAACCCTAAAAAATATAATACATATATACCATTGGTAGTGCAGGCGTGCGTAGGTTACGTTAAACCGTACACAAGTTTGGGACTGTTGTGGTATAAAAAAAGTATATTATCTTAAAGCGTAGGGCTCTGGCGGTCCGGAGTAATATGTTGGCCTGTAGATTTGCACGCTGTACTGACCTCGTCAAAATTACGCTGTTCAAGGCGTACTGCCAGTACACGGGCAATCTATGGGTCAATTACACCAAAAGATCGCTGGATGCTCTGCGCGTCCAGTATAACAATGCTTTCAGAGTGTTGTTGCGACTGCCTCGACACTTCAGTGCGTCGGGGATGCTTGCGCAAGCTCGTACGGACGGGTTTTATGCCCTTGTACGTAAAAAGACAGCCTCCCTACTGCATAGAGTGAGAGACAGTCGCAACAGCATTCTGAGAACTGTGGCGGAGAGCTACAGCTCTCCTATTATAATAAAGTTTGTTCGTAGGTTAATAAATACTAACACTAGCATGTAAGCCTAAATTTTACTAACACTTAATTATACTATTGATGGAATTATTTGTCTGAAATAAAAATCATTTATTATTATTATTAAAGGCAGGAATTATGTCTTTGTGCTTTGTTATCTTAAATATTAATGACGAAGTTCATCTAGCTATTCACAATAGGACGAAATGTTCCGGATTCAAGTATGAACAAATATTTTTAGTTCTGACAAGTTAAATGTGCGGTAAAAATCGATAATACTTTTAGTTACATTATTATATTTAATTTTATTTTCGTTCCTTTTAAGTTTTACATATTTCGTATACTAATTCTATATGAATACATCTTTTCCGGCAATACTCATGGGCAATTCAAAATACCTACGAGCGTATTGAAGCATCGCGCCTAACGTGAAACCACCTTTAAACCTGATACCATTACTCAATGAAATTTAAGCCTAAAACGTACAACGTAATCTAATATATCTGTGTGGAACTACGAAGTATCTTATGTCTAAGTATAATTAGGTACAACATTGTAAAATAAGACTAGGATTTTACATCGGTAGTGGCGTTAGGACATCCCTCAACATGATGGACATTTAATTTGATCAGATCCTTAGGATCGCTGCAAACCGCAAACATTGGAAATCTTTTGGGAAGGGCTAGGAAGTCCTACGACTGATATGATGATGAAAACATGCCTTACCTCATATTTCTTCAAAGGTTTATGTTCCTTTACAACTGGTATCGTATAAGACTGCGGCGAAGCGTTAGTTCTCTTCAACTCAATCACACTCGGCTTCTGATACGAATCAATGAAAAACGTATCCATCAAATACGACTTCAAGTTGTTCCAGAAACAAAAGAACCACAACCCTAACAGAAAACCGTTCCAAATATTTGAATTGGGAAACAAAATATAGTTTACGAATATGAGGAATGTGAGAAAATACATTGGAAAGTTAAAAAAATAGTGTTTGGGCTCGTCAGTTTTCTTAGGCTCTTTGATATTGTTTCTGTTAGGGGGAAAACCGAAGTTGTTGGGTGACGGCGGGGGTTGTACTTGACCCCCCTCCGAGTTACTTCTATGACTCTGTGTATCAAGGTTCTGTATGTCTCCATAACCGTCTATAGTGTCTTCAAATGCCTCTATTCCTGATTCTACCTCCATCAAATTGGTGTCATTGAGGATATCTCTTGTCACTTCTGCTGATCTATCATATACTGAAACAAATAAATATATGAAGCTCCCTATAAACCCTTTGCTCGATACAGTCTGAGGGTTTAACAAAAATACATTGTGAATCTTCTATAGCAATTTATAAGCCTCGAGAGCGCAGCTTCCAATCATCTGGGGCCTCTAACAAAGCTGGCAAATGTATTTTTTTGTACCACTTCTGCAAATTAATATGTGTGATAAAACGCCTTAAGACTGCAAAATACTGCCACAGTTTTAAACGCCTGATTTATTCAAATTCAAATTAATTTATTCACTCAGTTAAAGTGAATAAATAAATTTGATCGCTATCGACTATTACATATCGTTCAACGAATATTGTATCGTCTCGTTAGCTGTGTTGTCTTTTTTAACACTAAAGAGCGAACTATTCGAGTCAATAAACGATATAAACGGCCTAAACGACATAAGAAAACGGTACGCTACGATTTTTAAACAACCGGACCTTGAAAAATATATCAATAATAAACAACACGTGTTTATTTACACGCCTTTACCGACACATGCTTATTCCCAATATTGAAAAAATCTATAAAAAATATACAAAGAGCTCGTTTATCTTGGCTTTGCAAGTACAAACATTTTGTGGTGTGTAACACACGACAATTAAGTCGGGGATTCCCTACGTCCGCGATAGACTGAATTCTCTAGACTCACATGCAACGTTACGTATGAATACTTTCATTCGTGTCACTTCGATGGATTGGTATACTTTAAACTAAATTTATGTTTAGTTTACCAAGTTCTATCTAAATACCACTCGGAAAGATGTTGTTGTCTGCCTGATTTTTTCACAATTTTAGATAAAGTTTAAACAATAGTGTTTTTTTATCCTACGGCGCGGGAATTGAACTCATGACCCTGGCATTCCGCTCCAGTGCTTTACGTGCTCTTTCGTTTTTTACACAAACTTGCACATTTACATTTAATAAGAGTTTTATTTCAACATCATCATAATATCAGTCCAATAATGTCCACTGCTGGACATGGGCCACACCTACAACGATTTTAATCGGACACCTTTACATTCCCGGCTGACGGGGAATTCTTTTTTCCTGATTTCAGGATCGGACTCTGAACTTTTTGCGCAGTAACAGTAATCATTTAGGCTGCGCCGCCGATGTAGTCTTATTTTGTCTTTCTTTTAATCTAAGTATTCTTAAGTCTAACTACATAATAGAGAATATCTCAGTAGCCAACATATTTAGATTCAGAATCACATGACCGAATTGCGATAACTGACAAAAATAAAAATACAAAAACAGAATTTAGTAAAAAAGCACTTACCTAAATTCTTATGTGTATCGTCACTGGAATCTGAGTAGTTCTTGTTATCTACAGCAGGACTTGATTCTCGTTCAGTGGCCTTAGCCGTGAGCGGTGATGTCATTTCCGATAAGTTCTGCATACTGCTGTCTAATGAGGATACCTAATGAAATGGGGAATATTTAGATACAAACGTATATTTTTAATTATTACGCCATTTACTGCGCATTGGATTGTAAGAGGTAACAGACATTTGTAAAATCGGCAATGTTTCTCTCTCCTCTATCTAAAGAGCTGAGAGGGTTTACACCATAATCCACTCACGCTGGCCTAGTGCGGGTTGGTGGATCAGACATACCCATAGAATTTCTTCTAGGGTATGTGGGTTTCCTCACGATGTTTTCCTTCACCGTTAGCAGATGGTAAGTCACTTGACTAGTACATATAAATTCCACAAAGTGAAATCCACATTGGTACTGCCGGTCGGGATCGAACTCGGACCGCGAGATTTGCACGCCGGTCACTTATCCATTAAGCCACCATTGCATCCATTATTTTATTTATTTCTCCCAAAATCACAATAAACTTACATATGTCATAGGCATTTGTACATTCATGTCACGTAGTGATAGTAGGAGACTGGTTTCTAAGCTAGATAGAAATACCTGTGTTATGGATAACCAGGCCTCATTATAAAAATATTTTAGATTTAATAAAGACAAAATATTCAGATTATCTCATGTCTATTGTTGGATTCTTAAGGGTGTCAAGCGCTTAATGAATTGTAAAACAATAAAGTCAAGCGTCACTTAGTTTTGTAAGACAATAGCTGGAGAAACAAAGATATGAGATGTCACACCTCCATGTCGTTAGCTGTATTAGGCAGTGTCCTAATAGAAAGTTGACCTGTTGGTCTAGTGGTTAGTGACCCTGACTACTAAGTCGGAGGTCGTGGGTTCGATCCCCACCCAGGACAAATCTTTGTGTGATGAGCATAAAGGTTTGTTCTGTGTCTGGGTGTAATTTATCTATAATATGTATATATTTACAAAAAAAAATGTATTTTAGTAGTATATCAGTTTTTTAGTACCCTTAACACAAGCAAATATAATTGCTTACTTTGGGACTAGATGGCGTTGTGTGAATGTGGTAGATTAAAAAAAAAAAAAGTAATCACGCGCAATAAACTATTGATGTGAGGACTAACTACACAGTTTGCATTGCATCGGTGCTAAGTTTCGTCACTTTCCACTTCTTCTATTAGGACAACGGTCCCATACAATAGCGAACCTGCTTCTGCAATAGCATGCATGTGTGGAAAAGAAAATTCCGCCTGCAAATAAGACGGTTATGTGGGGCTCGCTGGCGCATAGATGGGGGGAGGCAAATACACGCCAAATCACCAACAACTTGCTTTTTGGTGAGCCGCCGTGACCCATTACGACGTCAGCGACCCACCCAGCGACTACCTCAGGCATGCAAAGGCACCAACACCAGCTGGCAGCATGCGGGTGCACCGGGGCCACTGTCATACGCGAAAGGGATCGGATGTGGGATTAACCCGCGATCCCCTACCTGCAGCTCATAAATTTGGCAACATCTAGTGCATTTTCACGCGCGGGCACCGCTTACCCTAAGATAACATCGTCTCGAGGCAATTTTTAATTCATGACCACAATATCAAATACCCTGCAGTAGTAGTAGTAATAACCTTTTTACCCTTAAGATTTGCTCATTTGCCACCTCATTTATAAAAAAAAAACAGTTCTTACTGTAAATTTGCAGCTACGCCTTGAATGAAGAATGCGAGTCATTGAACAATGAATAAACTTGGGCCCGGATCATAGTCGCGAATTGGATTGACACAAGCGAGCTATTTGAGTTAGCATAAATTGGCTTATTGAGGGCGACAATGGTATAACGTTTTAGCTATGAGTGTGATTGGCTCATACTCATAGCGTAAAACTTTTACAGGATATTTATATATTGACATAATTACAGCTAAAAAGTACATCACAAATATTATATTATTAAAAACAAAAGAAAGACAACTCTATGAAATACACCTAACGTTGATTTTGCTTAATTCCTAAGCAAATATTTCAAGAAATAGCTTACAAAACCAATAGCACAATATTGAGCAGTATTGTCATTCATAAGCTCCACACGACAAGCCACTCATACAGACAATATTAAGGCGACCACAATGTCATAATTTTACCTACATACCGATAACGATAGACCAATAGTTGATGAAATCTACATATATTTTTACCTTTGACTTAAAACTCAAATCTCAATAGGTCTAGCAATCTTAATACCATGTTTGTGTCTTATTAACAATACATTTGTCATATTTTATTAGCAAACAATCCAACGATTTTATTCAATTAGTCATTACAATTATACAAATTGACAAGAGAATGCCAGATAGTTCAGAATATTTTAGCGTCTACGCAATACCGATCTCTTAGCAGCATTTCCCTAGTGGATTTCATCATGAAACGCTTCACTGATTGGTCGCTCATGATCGGTAGGTATGTTATAAGCCGCCTATAGCCAGTAGCGACTTAGCACTTGTTGTTCAATGCAAACAGGTTACAATGCAATAAATATAGGGTTGCCATCTTTAAAATTTGTCAACCAGGACAAGAGGCGTGAATACCCCGAAATCCAAAATCCGGACATGTCAAATAGGTTTTTTTGAGGACGAGAAGGGCGGGGAAAAGTTGAAATTGACTTTAAATTTTTAAACCCGGACAACAAATGAAACCCCGCCCGGACGCTGGCAGCCCCGGAGGGATGGCAACCCTAAATAAATATTATTACTGTATAAATAGACATTGACAATGCTTCAATGCAGTTTATAGTTCACATTTCACACTTACATGATTTTCAACCTCTATTGTCGTCTGCTGTTTCAGTATCAACAAAATACTTTAACCATTATTTTATTAATCACACTGAATTTTATAAAATAGTTAGCATAATTGATTATACACCAAGGCTTTCACCTGTATAAAACACAATTATGTTTAAACAAAAATGGTCTAAATTAATGTTCATAATAGCAAAGTAAAAGGTTGTGACAGGTATATAATCAATTTCATATTTTCGTATTGAACAATGAATTGGGACTTACCTGATTGTCTGTATCGCCTACACTGTGTTGATCTAAGTCCTTGATTGCTGAACTCTCTTCCGAATCTGAGGTCGAGTTCTCTCTAGGTACTATTTTTTCTTTTGTTTCTGATTGGAAGGAAAGAATAAATTAGTAAAGAGAAGTAAAAACATTTATTCAATAAAATATTTACACATAACTTAAAAGTTATACACGAATAACCTATTTCAAACAAGTAAATAATAAAAAAAATATAATAACCCACCAAAAAATCAACAGATATAGCAACACACTAAAAAGACCGAAAAATGGTTGTAATTATTATTCCTGATTAAATTTAAATATATAACTCATGTATATATTTGTTATCTCCATTTAATTCCCTTTATTTTGATACGCTACTCAATAAAAAATTTAACTACCTACTTACAATTTGGCGCCAAAAGTCCGCCGTTTTGATTTTTGATTTTTTAATACCTATCTTGGGACACTTGGGCTTTTGAGACGAATTGTCGATATCTATCTAGCCATTTGGAAGAAACGTGGGAATAAAGAAATTTACAAACATACAAGATACGCGTGAAAAACAAAACCCGTCCTGGCAGTCGGGTAAAATAAAAACCTAACAAAAAAAAAGGATATTCTATTTGTACAGGCAATTCCTAAAAATAGAATATCTGATTGAGATCAGATTGCTTAGTAAATAAAATCTAAAATAATTACATTTTACCCAATGTTTTACTTCATCAGAATGACCTTACACAACCTTACACACTTACACCTACAAAACAGTTTACGTTACTTAGTTTGTTCTAAACAAATAATTTTATGTACCCTTGAGATATACTGCTGAAGTACATGTTCTTAAAATTGGATGGATGGATATATAAATGGATGTTTGTTACTCAATCACACCAGATCGGCTGAAATAATGAAATTGGGCACACAGAAAGATTATTATAGTCTAGCTAGAATAGCACATGGGCAATTTTAACTAAATCTAGTTTATTTAAATAAAAATCTGACAAAATTTTTACATTAAAACTTTCGCGACTTGTACATATATTATTATAAAACTGGTCTATGTCACGTGTGTGTGCTGATATAACGTATATGCCATATAGTACCTTTCTGGCACGACCACTACACATTTTAGGTATTTTTATCAACTTTATGGTGAAAAATACTATAAATGTAATTGGTGTTTTACCTGTCTCAAAGCGTTTTACTTTTTTTATCAGCGAAAATATCAGAGTACATATATTTTATTCTATAGTACAATTAAGTACACTTTTTTTCATGAATTTGTACTACATGAAAACTAAGATAATCATCCGTGGTCGTGCTACGTAAAATCACCCGTTTTATAATAATATAAAAATCATATATCCTATCTGTACAAATAGATAAAATAACAATTGAGTACCTAATGAAATTTAATTATTTTTATATTAAAAAACGATGTATCCTTTAATTGTAACAAATGAATATGACTATTAGTTTTATTAAGTTATTATACATTATTAATTTACATTTAATTGCCATTTTTTTCTTCAAAAGTTTAATCCATTATTCTACAGATGCGATGGTGGCCAAATGGATAAGTGACTGGCCTGCTAAACACGCAGTCCGAGTTCAATTCTGAGCGGCAGTACCAAGCATAGTGGATTTCACTTTGTGGAATTTATATGTCTAGTATATATAAGTTTCACAATGTCCATGTGATTTACCATCTACTAATGGTGAAGAAAAACATGATGAGGAAACCCATATACCCTAGTGGAAATTCTAAGTGTATGTGGGGGTGCTACAGTACATCAGTAACTGGTGGTGGGACATAGCAAAGAAACCTCTTATGGCATACAGCCAAAAATAATACCTAATAAATAATTCTGTCTACCTGACAGTTTCAATGGGAAAAGCCACCACAGATTGTAAAAGATTGTAAAGAACTGTAAAATATTATTATTGTTTTTAATCTGTGTTTATATGTTTTTTGATCTATGTATATATTGTGCGCCTTGCGATTGTATTTTATCGTCCATAATAAAATATTTTTCTTTCTTTCTTTACCTCAATGGGAAACAAGTGTATTAATCACAATGTACCTTCATAGTATTGTTTCTTGCTTTATTGTGTGAAATTAAAACACTGAACAAAGTCCCAAAAATTAATTATCGTTTACTATAAGAGCAGAACATTCGTTTTAGAATGAAATGAACCTGTTTTATGAGTATTTACATAGTAATTACATACTACACTGAATAAATTAAATAATTTTCCCACACGACAACATTCATATAATGTAGGCAGTTTATTAGCATGCTGCTATAATATTTTCAAATATAAAGGTTGTATCAGTTCATCATTTAGATTTCTTTAGATTCAAATTCTACTTTCCTGTTCAAATACTTTATATGAAATAAAGAGGTTCATAGTAGGTACAAAAGATAGGTTCATCTAACAGATTTATAAAATATCAATAATATTTAAAAAATTAAATATTTTACTTAGGAGGACTTACCTTCTGACGACCTGGTTTTCATGTCTTCAACAGCTTGTGCTATCTTAAACTTAAAGTCATGGATAAATTTCCAAGTTTCATTGCTGCCTTCTTTCACTTCTGGAGTAGACTCTGATGTACTCCTCTTGCCGAGACGGTTCAAATACTCCTTCATAGGAGATGATGAAGCCTCTTTAGATACTGTTGCTGTCTTTTGCTCTTCAACAACTTTTACATCAACAGATTTAGCTTCTTCTGATTTTTCAGTAGGTGGAACTTTCTCAGTGCGAATAGATTTGAAGTATTTGTCTATGATGGATGATGATCTTTCTCCCCTCTTCGGACTCGCATTTTCACTCTGTGAAGCAGGAGGGTCACACTGGGGTGTGGGAGGGTCATCCTCACAAACCGGGAAGCATAGTTCCTCCAACTCTTCATTGTTAGCATTGTATCTGAACGATAGGGAGTTCGGTGATTTACCTAAAAGATGCAACACTTGTAAAACGGGTTAGGACAATAAATATTTCGTAATATCGCGTAATTTATAGTTACCCATTCTTCACTATTTCCATATGTCAATAGTTTAATACTATAAATATATAAACTAAAAATAACACAAAGAAAGTTTGGAAATGTAAGCGCACGTATGGTGCGGCGCACCACTTGGTAAGTAATGAATTTTTAGACTGATTGTTTTTGTTATCGTCTTTGTTGTCAAAGAAACAATACGACTTATGAAAACTTGTGAATTAATCTAAACTGATAAACAACCGGTCCTCACACAATTATGACATACAACATGAATTTTAGTAAACAGCATAGCCGCCCCGGAAAAAGCCATATGTTCAAATTACTAAGATATTGTTGGCAAATTTATTCGTTACATACCTACTCCAGTAATCTCCATTTTACGAAAAACTAAAGATAAAAATTATCTACAGAGTTGTTTGAAATAACATTGTTTCATGTATTAGTTGCATCTCATTCTTACAACATTTAACAAATTAACTTTACACTATATTTTCCTTTTCCGATTTAATAAAATAGAAGTCGCTCTTCTCGCACAAATCAAAAATAAGAATTATTCTTGGTCTGTCAATTTAATGTCAAGAAGAGCTGTCAAATTTTAAATGTCATTCTCTTTAGTTGTAAATTTTATTTAGTCGATTATACATAATCGTCTATCTATTTCCATTCAATGAAAGAAAAAACGAACAAAATGATAATATATACCAAGCTTTGATTAACGTCAAGCTTGACGGCACGTCCAAGACGAAAAAAAAGAAGGCGGGGCGCACTGTCTACCTTTTCTTGAACCGTTTGGCTTCATTTTCAAACCACTATAGCCTATGTCCAGTAGTGGACTAGTACAGGCTGATGATGATGATAGCTTGTACCTATTAAACCACTATAGCTTCCAGATAACATCAGAGAGCCCTTTACATGGTAAGATGTTACAAGCAAATAATAAAATGTGCCAAGTTTCATTGTTCTACTAGCCATCTAGCTATTATAAGTATTATAGTTTTAGATTTATTGGTACCTAAAATACGATGATTTAGATACCTACTCTTTGGTTCTTCCCGATACCCTAGTTCAGAAAGCTGAAATCAAAATATACAAAAAACAAGAAAGTTAAGAAATCTGTAATTTTTATCATCTAATCGCTGTTATCACCATTCCAATAAACGGGACTAATCCAATATATACCAGACTGTGTTTAAAGCTCTTGAGCTTGAGCTCCTTAGAAACCTAAGGCTAAGAAACAAAGGGCTGTATACATACAGAACTAGTAAAACAATCATATTTCCTGAAGTCTGAGAAAACTGAAATTTGGTATGGAGTCTAGGATTTATATACAAAGCACAACAAGAAATCTGTAATTTGCATTCGCCCACTTCCATAAAAAGGGTGTAGGTGCAGGAAAAAGAGAGGGAGACCCTCACCTTACAAAAATAAATGCTATCCCACCAAAACATTTTTGTAAAATTGGTAGCCAAGGCTCAAGCATAAAATGATTTCACTGTAAAAAAAAAATATTACAAGGTCATCGGAATAACAAGACATACTTATTTGAAATGAATGTCAAAATATTAGTTAATTAATAAGAAGTCATTTTATAGCTGGCTAAATGTGGGTGTGAAACACCTCTGCCTACCCCTTCGGTGAAAAAGGCGTGATGCTATGTTATGTTATGTTCATTTTCTATTATTACTGTATTTATTAGCTGACCTGACAAACTTCATACAACCATATTTTATTTTTTGTGATTATTTTCCTGAAAGACGTGTTTTATTATTTATGCCACCTCAGTTTCGTACATCACATACTTTTATTGACAGAAAAAGGAGTTAAAATTTTTCATTTACAATATGTAGTACAGTCGAGTTCATTAATATATTGGCACCATCATTAGATATTTTTGTTGAAAAAAGGTGACTACAACTTATTGCATAATGTACAGCATATTTTATTGAACCATTCACATGTCATGAGGAGTATATATTTGATCCATAGGTTCTATAGTATTTATTAGGCTTTTCAACGCTCACAATATTTTGAATCCTTGCTGGTGCCAACATAGTAATGAACTCGACTGTACAATATGTAGAAATAAAATAAAATTAAATAGCTTGTGATGACACTTCATCGCGATTCTACTTTTTGTTCTAGACCAATTTTAGTCGATCTATCAAGTGACCTTACTATAACACTTCATTATCTGTGACTTTTAACTTGCAATGCCAGTCGACTTTCTGTCAAAAGTGACTCAAAGTAACATTCGCGAGGGTTCTTTTGTAGTGTTTTGATTTTTGCATTATTGCGACAGAAACATGGAAATTACATATATTGATAAACATAAGTGAATTAAATTAAGTGATAAACATGAAGTACTTATTTGTGACATTATTTTTACTAAGTTCGTACGGTATAGGTTCTGTTGTAAATAAAAGTGGAAAGGTAAGGAACGTGAGATTCGCACCGATTGCATTCTATTATTGATGTAGAATAGAGAAATGATTCACATTCACAGCAAGGTGAGGTCGATGAAGTGTGAAATTTTGGTGTTATTGTTGTAGGAAAGTACGGAGTTATCGAGAGCTTTAGATGACCGGCCGCTTTTGTTTGCCACGTTAGGGGGCGGCATGGTTGCTGTTGAACCTCTAGCGGGAAACATAATTTGGAAATTAAAGGATGGTATGTTAATAACGTTCAAATTTATTCAGTCTTTAAGCTATAAAACACTCAGGTCTTAATAAGTCGAATAATGCATTGTTTGTTTATAAAAACATGTGTATATTTTGCGCACCTTGTCCTTTACTATTACGCAGCTCTACTATCTTTGATATTTTAAGATTTTTGCTCGTAATATTCGATTTTCCAAATATAACTTTAATAAAAGTATAAAAAATTTTAACACATTACTTACTATAGGATTTTAGTAGCAGTAAAAATATTAATATTCCAATAAATATTAAGTTTAACGTAGTATTTATTTTATAATTTGTTTTTCATATGGAGGTCTATTTTTACCAGTGGACTGCGAAAGACTGAAATAATGATGATGTCTTTTAAGTGGACACCCAAGAAATTCAAATACCACCACAACAGTTTACTATCAGATATGCAATATGCTTGGCTTGGCTTACTACTTAAAAAGTTTTGGTAATATGGATATGTCTAAAATATGTTACAAATAAATGACATCTTCAAAAACCATATAAATTGATAGAAAAATTAAATAGTCTATGAACTTCATTTCATTCTTATCAATTATTTATAATCATTGATTCGCACTATATGAGAGTAACTACACTCTTTGCTATTATTTACTTACTAATACAATTTCTATATCAATTCCAAAAAAGTTGTTTTATAACTTCTAAAATAAAAATCAATTGCTGAATACTGATTTTTATTTGTTAAGTCTATAAAATACATGATAAACTCTTTTTTTTGTTATGCAGAACATAGCAAGAATGTTAAATTGGTACTAAGTAATATTTATATATGAGAAACTAGCTGCCACCTGGCTCTGCCTGTGTGGTATGTCGTTAGAAAGTAGCTTATGTGCAGCAGATTATAATCAATCCGTTTGCCAAGTTTCATATATGATTGAGTAACAAACATCCATCCTAACATTCACATTAAAAAATACACAAATTGGGCTACACATTTATTTGTGCCAATACACCATGACAGAGCAGCGGAAGTAAATATAAATACAAAGCAGAATAAAAGGAAAAAATCCGAAAACCGTAGTCATGACTGTCATGTTGTTAAATAACTGAAAAAATTTTCAGGGGGTATCTAATGATAAGCGTGGTCTCATAGCCAGAGTTTATGCCGGACTGATATTATGTAGAGATTTTGCACTACCTACGTGTGAATATTTGGAACAAAGCTATCCCGACACCTACCAATCATCATCATCAGCAACCCATTAAGTCCCACTGCTGGGTTCGGGTCTCTCTTCTCTACCTACCAATATCTTAATAAATATATGATACTACCTACTATAAATACAAAAAAAATAAAAAATTGTATGTTCGTACGGAACCCTAAGTGCGCGACTACGACTGATTTTTTTTATTACTGAACAAGTAGCGCTCTGCGGTTTCCAAAAAAAAAATTGTGCCTATGTGTAAATCCAGGGTATCAGCTACCTAAGTACTAAATTTTATCAGAATTGGTCCAGCCGTTGAGCCTAAAGGAGTAATAAACGTACAAACTTTAGTGTGATACCAATTCTTTGTATTATATGTTAATCCTTAAAACTGCGTCTCCACCTAGATTTTTCCATTAATGATAAAAGGATTAGGATAACACATACTTAAAGATTAAAAGTTCTCTAGACTAATGACATTTTGTAATATTACTTGAAAGTTATTGTGTAATTATTATATTATTTAAAACAAATTAACTTGATACCATCGCTTTTATTTATAATATTAGTAGGATTTACTTTAGTCAGCATTTCAACCAGACTATAACTACAAGTCTGAGGTGCCTTGCAATACAACACTGATTAAGACTTACTAATGATTAATTATTTTTAGATAATTGAATGTATTTCATTGGGTCATAGATATACTATCAGTTTAGCAGACTTATAATAACTACATACATAGCAACATGCTTGTGTTGTTTTTTGAATATTGAACTACATATGTCTGATTGCATTACGAGTATTACGACATGCCTATAGGCATTCTACTTTATTCTAGAAATGCATTAAGTAATCGTATTTATGTTTCAGTTTTGTCCTTTATATTTTTGTTCAAGTGCGCGTTATCAGTGTATTGGGCCATGTGTTTGTAGACTGGTTTTAATATAAACAAATTAATAAAATTGAAGTGTCCGGGTTTAATATGACTTATGTAATAATAAGTTCGATTGCAGTGATATCACAAATCAGTTATACCATATTGTACCTAGAATTGAGCATCGAGGAGTACGTATAAACCGCGTGTTTTACACAGTTATTAAATGAACAATAATAATAATAATATTTATTTTATAAACAAGTAAATATAATTAAAAAAATTAATAACCCGACTGCAAAAAATCAACAGAGAGCAACGCACTAATAAGATCGTAAAATTATTGTAATGTTATTATACCTGATTAAATTTAAATACATAACATATGTATATATTTGTAATCTCCATTTGATTCCCTTTATTTTGATACTCTACTCGACAGGTTTGGTTAAAAAAAAATAGAACTACTTACAATTCGGAACCATTCAATTCATCTTAAAACAATAATGTTCAGAGTACAATATTTGAAGTTATACAATCTTAATGGGTGAAGTACTGTTACCCTTGATAGGTTAGTTAATAACCTGTAGTAAGGTATAACAGGCCCGTTCCCTATTTAAATGACTAAAGATACAAATTGTTTTTCTAGAGTAAATCATGTTCGTTATACTACAATCAGCAGACAAAGTTAACTAAATCTATTATTTAAAGTTTAATTAATTAATGCATGCAAGTGTATGTGTGTAGGTGTGTTTGTGTGTGTGTATGTGTGTGTGTGTGTGTGTTTGCATCTCTGTACTTGTGAAGTTAGTTTAAGAACAATAAACGTTACAAGCTGAACCTCCTCATATTCCTTGGTTTGCCAACTCTACCCTTAGTAGAAAATATATTGTGACAGCTAATAGAATAGACTTCGTACTGGACATGCTCAATTCAACAGGTTCCGATTTCTCATGAGGAAAAGTAATAGTTCGAATTGTATAGAGTGCGGTACTCTTGATGATGTTCATCACGTGTTGGTGGAGTGTGTCAGGACCCAGGAGTTACGATTACGTAACACTTGGGTTCTGACACACTAATATTGTTTGGAATGTTGAGCATATGTGGGATGGTTGTTGGTGCCTTAATGTGTATTTTAGGTAGGCCTCTTTCTGATGCGGCCATTATAATGTTTAAGATAGTGTATAAGGTAATTCATATTATAGTTATGTAGTTTTAGATAGGCTATGCTATGTCGTCAGTAAATTTAGGGTACGATGGAGCTGGCATGGCTTAATAGCTAAAAACTCCTAAAAAAGAAAGATAAAAAAAAAAGAAAAAAAAAAGAAATGGACAATAAAGTACAAAGGAGGGCTTAATGCCAAACGCATTGTCTACTAGCCAACCTTAGGGTGATGCAGAGAAAAGCATGGCAGGTGCAAGTGCATCTAGGTTACAAAGTAACACTTATGAAAATCACTAGTTAGGAATGTAACAGGTTATCCGAAAAATGTCTATTGCCTACGACCAGTTCGCTGACGGGGTGGTGCTATGAAAAGTAAAGCTAGGCCATGTTGCGCGGCAGTCGTATAAATCGTGCGAGGGGGGTCAAAAGGGGACATCATTACAAATTACAACCCATAAACGTCCCATTGCTGGGCACGGCTCTCCTTCCTCCAAGCATTTTCTTTTCTTCAACAACAGCAAATTTCAAAACAACAACAAACTTCAACAAACAACAATATTAGCATCCTCAATATGTTTGTTTGTTACACGTTAGCTCGTAAACTGTTATGATTATGTTATGTCACGTCGTTTACGTGCTCATTTAGAGCAAAGAAATGTCGTGAATAGCGCTAGTATATTTACTGCATTATACATTCATTAATTACAATATGAATACGATATACACAGCTCTTATTTCTTTTTCTAAATTTATTTACTAGAAGACGTGCGGGGCTTCGCTCACGTCGTCCTTTATTCGGCCACTGCTTAGCTCCTATTGGTCGTAGCGAGATGTTATATAGCCTATAAACCTTCCTCGATAAATAGGCTATCGAACACCAAAAGAATTTTGAAAATCGGTTCTGTAGATTTCGAGATTTTGATCGAGATTTAGATCCCCCGTCTACACGTAAAACGTCACAACATCACAAACTTTACCTGTTTATAATATTAGTATAGATTCATAGAACAGACAGACGGACAACGGAGTGATCCTATAAGGGTTCCGTTTTTCCTTTTGAGGTACGGAATCCTAAAATTGAAGCAGAAATATGTACCTACCTACGCGCGTCACTTGAGAACTCGAAAAAGTTCTAATTAGGACGTGTTTCTTTATTAGCGTTTAATTTTAAGAGATTTATAACGTTATGTTTATTTTGTTACGGCCATAACACATGCCTACTTTAAAATACAATTAGTGAGGATGAAGTAGGTACGTATCGTCAGTCCACACACGTTCAAAATACATCAAAATTCACACTCATTACAACCTAACATATATACACTTGCATTCACAGTTTCACAAACTCACACACACACACTACACATACAAGCACACATGCATTGATTATGTTATTACATTGATAAATTATATTAAATTAATTACCTATCATGTTTTTTTGCTTTATTTTTACAAATCATCAATAGATATAACCCTAGAGTTAATTTATTCGTATAACTGCCGCACTCAGAGACGTCAATTAGCAGTAATCTGTCATTAACACAATTTTTTCATTCAATAATCGTCTTTAGGCGTATAGACTTAAGTATTACACGTTTTTAAAGTTAAGTAACGTCTCTAAGTATAGCAGTAAGTCATATTTTCCAGGTAAATTGGCCTTTTGATCCATAGTGCGACGCTTTGATCGAATTGCACTGCCGTGGTCACCTATATTACTTAATACTTTTATTTACAGAACCGGCAGTCAAAGTTCCGAATCAACAAGCTAACTTGATGCCTCAGTTCCTTCCTGATCCTCGTCATGGATTCCTTTATATGTACGGACCAAGAGGTGACCAACAAATGCTGAAGAAGCTGCCATTTACCATACCGGAGTTGGTGGCCAATGCTCCCTGTCGGTCTACTGATGGTATCCTGTATACGGGGAAGAAAAGCGATACCTGGTTTATGTTGGATCCTTTAACTGGTTCCAGGGAACATGTATCAGGTATGTAGTAGGTACTTTGAAAATGTTTTGTTAAAGATAATGAACCCACTGAAACACATCCAGTGACCAACTTGTTGAACCAATATTCTATACTAAACTAATACTAATATTATAAAACTGAAGAGTTTCTTTGTTTGTTTGGACGCTAGAATCTCAAGAACTACTGGTCCGATTTAAAAAAATCTTTTATTTTGGGTAACCCATTTATCGAGGGAGGTTATAGTCTATATAACATCACGCTACGGCCAATAGGAGCTGAGCAGTGGCCAAATAAAGAACGATGGGAGCGAAGTCCCGCGCAATATCCAGTGTGGTATAAATTAACAACAACTTATTGCTAACATTACTAACAATAACAACTACATTGGGATAATTGTGGCTCCAATTATTGCACTCAATAGACTGCATAAATTCTCATAATATACAGTCGTAGCATTTAACAATCAATCGTTGTCAGGTATTTATATAAACACAAGTTTCGATCGTTTTCGATCAATGAAATAGTTTTTCACCTTATAGGCACTTTCTTACAAACAAATGAAATATACAGCTTTATAAATATCGATAAGAATTAGATAAGTGCGTCTAACTGCCGTACTCAGAGACGCTATTTATAAAGTTTATTTAGTAAACACGTGTAATACTTAAGTCTATTCGCCTAAAGACGATTATTCAATAAAAAAAAAATTGTTAATGATAAACTATAGCTAATTTCTCTGGGTGCGGCTGATAGTGAACTTAAAAATACTATGGAACATAAATAACATGTTGAAAATATAAACACATTTTTCAATGAATGTGTCCTCGTATGTTTCAAATTGTTTCCGAACAGAACATTCGATATAACATGAGTATAATTGCGTGGTTATCTGTTTTTATGTTCTATTGGTAATTACGCGCCGGTACCGAACTATCGCTCGAATGTTGACAACACCCCGCTATTAGATTTCACATGAAAAAATTGCCGTTATCTCGTTTTGTATTTGAGTGAATGGTTTTGGTTATAGGCGTATCTTCTAATACAGATGGAACATTGTTGAACGGACGACTTCGTCTGTTTTATATCCTTTTTGAATGTTAGAAAACAAACTGATATTTTGCTAGCTGATTGTGCGCACACAAACACATTGCTGTGATGGTGGTAGTGGTGTTATATGCCTTATATAAATTAACACGTTAGCTATTCCCGGGCCTATTTCTAACGTTGTTTTTAAAATGATAATTTTGTCATACGTTTTTTATCAAACCCACTACCCCATCTCAACCAGTGGGTGTCGTAAAAGGCAACTAAGGGAGACCACAGACAAAGGCACTGTGAGAAAAGGAAAATTAGGAACACACCCTATTCCAACCCGTCTGGTCAGCGTGGTATAGTAGCCTAAATTCCCTCCACATTCTTTGAAGGAGACCCATGCCCAGCAGTGGGACATTAACGGGTTGAAACGATATTTTCATGTGCCAATATCAGTGGCACTAAGCTGTAACTTTTTATTAATTTAATTCTTTGTTTATACTAAAGCTGAAACACCCCAAACTTCTTTTTATTTGCAAAATCAGAATAATCTAAATTTAAAAAGAATTAAATCTCTCGATGTTATAAGCATTTTTCTTGCTTATTGCTGCCGCCGGCGCACATAGGTAGAATTTTAGGAATTAGGCGGCCAAAAGTCTTTTTTTCAAAGTTAACTTTTAAGAAAACAAATTAATACCTGGATAAACAGACATCCTAACCAACAAAACCTCACCTCTCCTCATCTCCTAGGATGCGTGTGCGCACCCCACAGGAACTCGGAACTTGATAGTTGCACAAGCAGTACACGTTCTTTCTCGACGCTCATACCGAAACCAAAATTACGAAGTGAATATTTCATATGATACAGTTCAGATATTAGTAAAAGTGATGGATATCGATAATTCAGGTAAGTTTCTTATAATTTAATTTAAATTTTGATTTGAAATATTAGTATTTAGTGCAATTGTGACGTATCAAAGATGGCCCCTTTTTCATAGATAATTTTTTCATATCTTTAGTTTCAATTGTACAAATGTTATCCTTCCGGGGCTTTCCGAGTAACATTTCTTATTTTATTCGATAGTATTACTCCTCAGCTATTTAATCACTAAAAAATCAACCACCACTTTTCACCTCTTCGTGACAAAAAATAAATTAAGTTACTATGGCAGAAAATGAGAAAAATACATTGTTGTTTCTTTTAAGTTAAAATTATACTTTCTGTTGTTATAGGTTTACCAAACAGCTCAGGCGTGGAAGTAGTAATACGAAGACATCTTTTTGACAAGATGAACAAGCAAAACTTTCCATCAATAAATGAAAAGTTTGGAATTCTTACAAAACTACTTTTTAGAAAAGTACGGTGACTCAGATGATGACCAAGAGTTTATGAAGCATAAATTTCCGTATTTTAAAACAGGAATAAGAAAAACATGGTCTAAAGCACAACAACATCCTAGAAAAATTTCTTGTAAGCAATGACATGTGGCTGGCAGGAACATTCGAGATCCATATAAAGAGATACAACAAGCCAGAACGACTTACCAAAACATTAGTGCATGTAGTAAAAGGTCTAAAAGGAGGAAACAGAGCAGTTCACACATCTGTAAGCGAAGAAGTGATAGTTCACGCAATAATTTTGCAAAAAGAAGGGCTTTACTTCTTGCAGAGCCAAATAGAAAGAGCATGAAAAAGAAATGCATGAAAAGTGACGGTGAGGAGGAATTGTGATTTATAGAATAATAAAATTACAAGATGAACAAAAATTATATCTTATTATATCTTTTTTATTTTAATATCTTTTGAAAATGTTAATTTTTAAACATTAACATTTTCATGTTTAATTACAATTAGAAGATTAATATTCTAATTGTAATTGTGTTTATGTCAGTATTCCTACTTGTCTACCAGTTGTCATTTTACACTGTATATTTTGTCATTTGTGTTGTGAATATTTTTAATGTAATTTCAATAGGCACGCAAATAAAGGAAAATAAATAAATTTAAGTTTTTCGTAAAATACCTTGTTTTATTTACGACTCATGATATTTGTTTACCCATATTTCAAAAACTCCTTAGCCAATTTTAATAATTTAACTGGAAAACATCCTGTACACAAATAAGAGACAAAAAAACTTTTAGAAATTGATAAATGTTGTAAATATATAAGAAAAACCGTTAACAAATACGTTTTTTCTACAGAAAAATGACACAATCTTAATATAAAAAAATATATTAAGTTAAAAATATCATAATATTGTTTGTAGTCATATTTATTACCGAAATAAAGCATAAAATAATTTTGGCCGCCTAAATCCACGAATCCGACCTATGTGCGGCGCCGGTCAAATATTGCCGATTATTAGTAGTTTACGTAGGTACCTGTTTAGTTGTGTTTATTTATCGCTGCGAGTAGACGGAGCGGCACATGCCGTTAGGCGGCCATTGATACACTTCAAACGGTGTTCAAGCTTTCAAAATTTTATTACATTTTTGACAAAAAATATAACATGGTACCAAAAACTATTGGCATCGATTCTGCTACTGATTCTGAACAAACTTCTTCAGGTTTCGCATTAAGTAGGAATAAAGGTGTATAGAATGTTTATAAACAAATCAATGATGATGCTGCTCTATTACAATGTAGTTTCTCTTATTAAAGTTTCCATGAACTTATCTACAAGGTGTGAGGTCAGAGGTGCGTGAAATATTATTGTTTTTATAAATGCAACAAGATAACATTTCTGTTATCAGAATTAATAGAGCTTCTCTTCTTATCCTATGGGCTTGAGGCACAGCCTGTTGTTAAAATTTATTGAGGGGCCCAGAAAGCTTCCAACTTGACTTAACGACTACTAAAGTGATAGCTTTACGTGCCAATTTGATAGATTTAGTGATTTTGAAAGATGCAACTGACAATGTCTGTGTAGTGACGGATTAAGAATACATAAAGTCACTACCCCATCTCAACCCGTGGGTGTCGTACAAGGCGACTAAAAGTGCCGTACTCAAAGACCTTACTTAAATTTAAAGTTTATTTAGTAAAAACGTGTAATACTTAAGTCTATAAAGACGATTGTACAATGCGAAAATTGTATAATTGCTGAGCCCAGCAGTGGGACATTAATGGGTAGCTGATGACTGATGATGATGACTGCTAATTGACGTCTCTGAGTGCGGCAGTAAGGGACTAACCTTAAGCTATAAGAGCATTGCGAGAAAAGCAAACAAAACCCTATATTAACCATACCCTAACTCTATATAAAATTCGAAACAAAACCCTATAGACTTTTATGAGATGTAGTCATGATGATGATATCAAAAGCGTCTGTAGACTGCATACCGTCAAGTCGCACTATAAAGCTGAACGTATTTTGCAGTTAGGTCAAACGTTCTATTCCCGGGCATCTCGGGATTCTGGGCATGTCCATGTTATGACTACATGTCGCAACTACTAATAAATTGCTCTACCTACTCCGATAACTGATTATGAGTTAACTGATATATTATTTAAACGGTTTTACCCAGTATTGTTATCATAAGCTATATAATGTTATATTGTTGATCTTACAATCGATTAGACGTTTGAAACAATAACAAAAAATGTTAATGCTTTAGAAGACTATATTTTTACTACTATGTATCTGTGGGAATTCTTATAATATTTTATGTGAAAGTTAGGTTGTATGAATTGATGCTTGTAACTCAATCTCGCCAGAATAACTGAAAGGATCTGTATAAAATTTTGCACTGTAGTGTCTGTAGTAGTAGCTACCTGTAGTCCGTTCGCGTTAAAATAGTAGCTTACTAGAAACTCATCGTTGTCATTCAGCTTAGCCACGCCCTTTGACCAATAAGATCTAAATAAATTAGAAAGCCGTGTTCACATTGACCATTTGAAGTTAGCCCTTGGAATATAAATTATAATACGCCTTTACTTTGCTGTCGCACTGGTGAGTTACTATTTTCTTAACATGAACAGACTTTAGTACTAATACTTATTCTGTGATAGCACATAAAGGTATATTTATCGACATACCATACCGCGGTCGGAATTTTGTTACATAATAATATAATTCCACCATTCCCCGTCGAAGGTATCCAAGTCGTCACTTCGACAGGGAATGGTGGAATAAGGCTGGAGATAGACAGCAGTGGAAGGTTCAGGAGGAGGCCTTTGCCCAGCAGTGGGATGACACAGGCTAAATAATATATATATATATAATATGTTGGTTAATAGTTTATTTTTCTGTTTGATCAGTGGTGATCTGTAGGGCGGTTTGTTAATCATGATGACTGCGACGGTTTGGCATGTATCTCTCGCTAGCATTGCCGGTTCCTATTTACTGCGGCTGGAATCAGACAGGCCGCCACTTGCATTTTGCAATAACAAACAAAAGAGCCAAGCTAAAAATAGTCGCCGACAAATGAAAAGAGTGCATTTTCGTCTTTTAAAAGTTTAAACTAAAAGGTAGCAGTTTAGTTCTCACATTGCGAATGTCCATATTGCTAGTTGACTCATCTACCTTTAAAAAAATATTAAGTATAAACATAAGACCAAAATAATTGTATCACATCATACTCAATCTAAAAACAGTACCTTCTCCGTGCGGTCGTTAGCCAGAAATGCAACGCTTATCGCCAGAAACTGTTTTTATTCCTCAAGCTATTTTTAACTTGTCTCTCTTTGTTTAAGGTTTTGACAAGTCGAAGATATTCAAGAATTCTGACGACAATACATGCGTGCCAGACAAAAAGAGAGGGATATATGTTGCAAGAACTGAGTACAACATACTGATGCACGATTCTAAGAATGAGAATCATAAGTGGAATGTCACATTCTTCGATTATACATCCCATGCTATGGGTAAAGAGATGCTGAATGATTACGGTAAGATTTTTATTTAAGTTAAATACTTTTTAGATTTAAACCTCTTTATATTTAAAGACAGACTAGCTTTTGCCCGCGCCTTCGTCCACGTAGATTTTGATATTACATAGATCTTTGTTTTAAGTGCAATTCATGAATTCCACAACACCCCACTACAGGAGTTGAATTTCATTTTATGTCAATATATATGTAATTCCCAAAATAATGTATTGCTGTTGTACACCGGTCCAACGTACTTCTGCCTAATTTTTGCAGTCAAAAGTAGTTTTAACTAAGGATGTAGTTCAAAACTACTTAAGTGCAAAGTTATGAGTCTTGACTGTAACATATACATAGAATATAGTAGATGAGTTTGATAGCTGTAAACTTTCAAAGCCCATAGGCTACGGTAACCGCTTACCATCAGGCGGACCGTACGTCTGTTTGCCACCGTCGTGGTATAAAAAAAAAAAACTTTCATCAACAAGAAAAAGTTTAAAAATCTAATTTGTACTTGTCACTTAGTTCTTAAACCTTACAAGCGATGGTGGCAGAATAGATAAGTGACCGGTATGCAATTCATGCTGTCCGAGTTCGATTCTGAACGGCAGTATCAATGTGGATTTCACTTTGTGGAATTTACAGTGTCAACTAATTTAGTATCTGCTGACGGTGAAGGAAATAATCGTGAGGAAACCCACATACCCTAGAAGTAATTCTAAGTGTATGTGTGGGCGCTACAATAGTGCAGTAACTAGTCGACGTAGCTAAGAAGCCTCTCATTGCATCTAACCCAAAAATCGTAATAAATAATACTTCTTAAAGACCAGCGAATTGACAACCGATTCTATTATTCTACTTACTATATTAAGTAGAATAAGAAGTCAATTCCTTCAGATTTTTTATGTCGGTTACGACTATTGTTAATTAGATATTTAGAAATAATTAGGATAACTTTTTATTACGTTTTATTAGTTAACGTTTTAGATGCTACATAACAATCTAAGTCAAATATGTTTCATACAGGCATAATTCACTTCACATCGACATCGAGTGGACGCGTGATGTCGTTCGATCGAAAAACCGGTGACTTGGTATGGTCACACAACTTCGAGACGCCTGTAGTAGCCGCCTACCTACTCGACAGTGAAGGACTTATCTCTGTCCCTTTCAATTCTATAGGAGATGACACGTTAGATCATATTATGGAAGATGCAACTACGTTAAGCAACGGGCAAGGGATTAAGAACTCTAATATTGAATTATAGTGAGTATTTTCTGTATTATATTTCCTTGAGCCTATATATGTTTGCATGTATTTTAAAGAGAATATAGCATTCATATACTATTACAAAAGCGATGGTGGCCGAATGGATAAGGTACCGGGTGGCGTCCAAATCACGCGGTCCGAGTTCGATCCCGAGCGGCAGTACCATTTTGGATTTCACTTTGTGTAATTTATATGTACTAGTCATGTGACTTACCATCTGTTACGGTGAAAAAAAAAAAATTGTGAGGAAACCCACATAACCTAGAAAAAATTCTATTTCTGATCCACCAACCCACACTAGGCCAGCGTGAGTGGATTATGGCCTAAACCCTCTCAGAGGAGAGGAGATCCGAGCCCAGCAGTGGGACTTAATGGGTTCCTGATATACTACTGAGTCCAAAATGCCGTGTCAAACAACAAAATAAAATCGTAAATATAGTAACAATCTATGTATATAGTTACGTTACATTGAATGCCCACTATAGTACTTATAGTAAAAATAATTACTTACATAATTGTCACGGATTTGCTGTTACTAAACGTAATTGTACGTGTGACGGATTATGAATACATAATGTCACTTCTCCATCTTAACCCGTGGGTGTCGTAAAATGCCACTCAGGGACCTAATGCAGACAAGAACACTGCAAGAAAAGGAAAATTCGAAACAAACCCTTTTTTTGTTTCGAATTTTCCTTTTCTTGCAGTGTTCTTACAAACCCTATACCAACCCGTCCGGCCAGCGTGGTATCATCATCATCATATTAGCCGTAGGACGCCCACTGAAAGAAAGAAAGAAGAAGAAAGAAAAATCATTTATTTCGGCTTAGGGCCTACAAAAACAATTTACACAGAGAACAAAAAAAAGACAAAGAACAATTAAAAAAAAATAGGAACATGAGAGAAATAAAAAAAAAAAATTAAACTAAATAAATGTGGTGTAGTGGTTTAAGGTATGCTGTTCTGCAAGCCCCACCGAAAAAGGCCGCCATCTCAGCATGGGCTGAGCAAATAGTACCCAGCGCTGATTTTCAGTTGGCAACCGCTATAGGTGACGCACGGACGAATGCTGTTCGGATCAGATCATCAGCGTGGTAGCATCATATCAGCCCAATGACGTCCACTGTTGAACATAGGCCTCACTTAATTTTCGCTATAGCGAGCGATTTTGTGCCGCCCGCATCCAACGGCCACCCGCAACCTTTAATAGGTCGTCAGCGTGGTATAGTAGGCTAAATTCCCTCCACATTCTTTTGAGGAGACTCGTGCCAAGCAGTGGGACGTTTATAGGTTAAAATGAATATGATAATGATGAAGAAACATAATTGCAAATGCGTTTATTAGGCGGTGAAATGTTTTTATGCACTTTTCCCACTTCTACATGGACAAAAAGCGTGTTATGCTAAGTTTATTATAAATATAACATAATTTCTCAGGATAAGGTCATGATCATGAACACTGAATGCTATTACAGCACTTCAATCGTTGTTATGATTCAAACAGCATTTGATTATAGTGCATAGATTACAAAGAAAATTTTACCATTTCCATATGTCATATATCTATCACAATGCTGCAAGCAAACGTAAACTCTATTTTTAAATGTTTAAGATTTATAACTGTGTGTACTTTTGTTGATATAAGTGTTGCGTAATACGTGTATGCAACCTTACTGAAATCGATTTTATTGATGATATTTTCGTATGCACTGAAAAGCAATTGCACTTTTAATTTGTTAAGGAAACACTTGTAGTGATGGTAAAAACACATCAATACGTTTTATGTTTTTATTTATATCTTATTGTTTTTTTTTATTAATGTTGCTATGTGGACAATATGCATTCTGTAGTATTGATATCGCAGTTTTTTTCTTTTAGTTCTGTTTTATGTCAGATTCAGGGTTAAATGTTATTTAATGTTTATTCAGTGTGAATAAAGTGTGTGCCACACGGATGTAATCTTGCGTTCCAACAGAGATGACCTAAGTTTGGATTAAGTAGATATGCGGTCTAGATGGATGGCATTTCGTTTCCGGAACACGTTCAAGGTTATGTATCCAAAGTTTATTGTATTGTAAGATACATTATAATATGCTATAAGATACATAATACGTATTGGATGCAACAAGATGCCGATCGGTACTAAAAACTGGTGACAGTGATACACTGCCATTAAAATGCAATAGTAAATGTAGCCAGTAGTACATATTTATAAAATAATATCAAAGATCGCCATGGAAATAATAACAATCATTATTATATTGTTAACAAGTTATTAAATAATATTTTAGTAAAACAATAAAATGTATGTTGAAAACCTATTTATTTGTAAAATAATTATTATATAATAAGTAGCTGTAATAGTGATAAGTGTAATAAATAACGAATAATTGAATAAATTCAATATAGACACAGGTGTAGTTTATCGTCATAGCACGTAATGAAATATTAGTACACCTAGCGTGAGGATGTCCCTCGTCGTGTCAATGGAAAACAGATACAAGTTGAGATTTGTTAGTCAGACAATTTCTATCTTCTGTCAATTAGAATAAGGTTCAAATTAAGTCAGCGGTGTTTCACGTCATACAATTAGGTATTTCTATGTAATGTAAATATTAAATATAATATCTCGTGAAGACGCAAAAAGCCACGGTTTTACAACTTAAATATGTACATTTAAAAAAAAATTGCATTATTTTTTATTTTCATTCAATAATTTGCAGAATGTTTGTATGAATTAAAAAAAAAATATAAACCGGACATTTTGGTGGTATTTTTGTATGAAATCTAATAGTAAGATTCACATAACATATTTACTACTTGGGAGTTTTTAAACTTTTATAATTCTAATTACACATCACTTAAGTTTGACATTCAGTCGTGCCAGTTTAACTGTTTATGTAAATAGGTTTATATTTGTTCATATGCGGGATCAAATGAGTCATGTACAGTACAGTATTCTATCTACTCGTAGTCTAGTAACAGAGTTATTCGGCGCTCATCATTGTTATGAATGCTGTTAAGAACAATTTTCTTATGCTTCTAGGCTTAGTTTAATTATTTATATGAATAACACTAATATATAATATGTATGTTTATTTCAGCCCAACACTATACGTCGGGGAACATAACCATGGTCTCTACGCCTTGTCGTCACTTGTCGACAAAAACACAATAACAATATCAACGGGGCACACACAACCATTACTCATAGAAGGCCCATCAGAAAACGAAGCAAAACCTAACGAAGATACTTACGAACCGTTCAAAAACGTGCACTACAAACTCAAAGACTTAAACCTGCATGTAGCAGCGCCATATTTATTACTCGGGCACTACAAAGTTCCCGAACTGACAACAACATGGATGCCGCAGATTCCAAATTCAAATTTTGTCAACGTTCGTAACTCACAGAATAACGGTATGAAATTGATTAATGGCCAAGTTCATTCTGAAACACAGAACGATGGAGAGAACGAAACGAATTTGAAGTCGAATTCGATATCAGTGTCGGTTCAAACTGAAGATTTGTTCGAAGGAATGAAGTTTAGGCCTGATTTGTGGTACAAGCAGACGTATGTGTGGTTCCATCAACAAGAGAACCAAGTGTTGAAGATCGCGCTCATAATTTTAGTCGGCTTGGTGATTACCATGTTTTGGTATTTACGATATCAGGTAACTGTATTTTTGTTATTAGCTTTAAGACTTACAGTTTCCTAGTACTTGTACATAATTATATTTGCTGAAAGGTAAACAATTTTTTTGAAAAAAGGGCCACGGTAGAAGTATGTTGCAAGCAAATTCTTTGTCGCTGGGGACTTTTCAAACATCGAAACTAATATTGAGGAATCACACAAAATATTTGATTTGTGTGTGATTGAAGCCACAACACTCGGCACTTTTTAAAAATCTTATGTTGAAGTGATGAATGAATTGAAAATAATAATATATTTGGTAGCACCGATTACATACCGAGCCTACCTACGACATAAGATCCCCTTTCCCCCCGGGGGATACGGACAGCTAGGACCCACCCCCCTATATACAATACAGCCATGCTTTTTTTAAATATTTGTCATTAAGTGTTTAGGTGAAAAGGTACTTTACACAGTCGTCATATTTGTGGTAACTACAGGTTTCCAATAACCTTTCATAATATTTTCACGGTACGACGATTACAGGTCGTATCGGCTTCAAATAACGCCGTATTAATGTAATTGATGTTTCTTTGTGTGCGTAGCGTATGTGTATAAAATAGGTCAGTACACTTAACCTTGAAATGTCTTTTTTTTTAAAGTCATAAAAAATATTAAAGAAGGTTCTGAAGATTATTTTATGACTATTTTTTATGACTAATAAAAAACAATAGACATTTCAAGGTTAAGTGTATCACGCCTTTTTCTCCAAAGAGGTAGGAAGAGATGGATCACCCAATCGCCAGGTTTGTTTTGTCCCAGGGGCGAATTTATTGGCATTGAGATATACAGGCTTGAGCATTTGCAATTTCATGAGGAGGTGCTCGAAGCATTGTAGTACTAAATGTGCTCGTTACGATCATCGAGGTTAAGCAACGTTCGGCAAGGTCAGTCCGTAGATGGGTGACCGTTTGTGACACTTTCATTTTTGTGCGTCTCTGTGCTTCGGAAGGCACGTAAAGCCGTTGGTCCCGGTTACTACTGAATGTGGTTGTAGTAAAATCAAATTGAAAGCCTTCTGGGCGACTTGATAAATTCCACCACCAGGGTCTACCCATTCGATAAAAAGAGCTTTATAATGAACCGCAGGATCGTGCTGGATACAAGCCGTGTACGACTGGACCTATTGGAAATCTTTTGGAGAGAGATCTATATCCTACAGTGGATGTCCTATTGCAATAACATTTTTGGCCCGATCCATGGTTCGAAATGGCTTCCATAGCAGTCGTACTGCTCGCTGCGCACCGAAGCAGTAAAGAAAGTTATAACTACTTACATACCACTCGCCATCGTCAGGGAGTTCATCCTCACACATTGGAACCGAAATGCGGAAAAGAAATTACTCTAAAATGTAACACCGCGTGAATTTAGAGGAATTTCCTCAAGAACTATCAAGTTATGGAATTAACTCCCTATTGAAGTTTTCCTAAGGGATGTTTTCCCAGTATGAGGGTTATTCTGAAGAGTCGCCTCTTATAAGTTTCACGTTCATGATGCCTTGGTGTTGCAGACGTCCATAGGGTACGGTAACACGTTACCATAAGGCGGGCCGTAAGTCGGTCTCCCACCGTCGTAGTATAAAAAAGACTAGTCAAACGAAGGATATATTTGATAACGTTTGTATATGTTATCGTCACATGGTTTGTTGTTCGGTCAGAACACGCCAATCTGAACGTGATTAATATTTGTGCATTTATTTTCCTTATCTCGGAATTTATTCGATTTGGAGTAGGCACTCGTTCCTCTGTGATATTTATCATTTATACACATATTATCGATGCGTGGAAAAGATAGATATCATGTTTAGTTAGGTGCCGCTCGCGGCTTTGTCTATTTGACTTGGCACATATTAGTGTTTTCTTCTTTATTACTTTTGTGAAGTATTTCCCCACCAGGATTTTTTGCGTTTGAATATTTCGAGGTTGGAGAGTGAGTTAAGCTACTTTCTATCGGCCTAACCCTAGGGGTTGAGGGCATAAGCTAGTATTTTATAATTTCGTAAAATATTTCCCCATAATTACGAAAAATATTACCATCTAAGTAAAGTAGTAGTTCAAACTAGATTGCGTTTACGCGATGTTAATTAAAATCAAGCGATATACAGTGCGTTTTATTTGATGTTGTAATTTCGTTATCGGAAAGAGTATGACTATTATTACATTGAGTACATTACATGGCCATATAAGGGGGGGGGGGGATACTAAAAAAGTTAAACCATGAAATATGACACTAGATTGATGATGAATTCTAACATTTGACGAAGTTCTTTTGGTGTTATTAAGCTATAGCCTCCCACTCACACTAACTGTCTCACTGCTGGGCATGTCTCCTTAAAACATTTTGGGGAAGAATTTACCATACTATAACACGCTGACTAGGATTGACATAGGGTTTGTTTCGAATTTTCCTTTCTTGCAGTGCTTGTTGTATAAGGTTATCTTAACAAGTAAAATAAATGTAATAATCACAATTTAATTGTTCTAGGCTCGTGAATTCCAACAACTTTCTCAAGGTGGTTCCCGTACATCAAATGCTTCGACCTCATCCAATGGAGAGGTGACTGGTCAGTTAATGGAAGTTGGCAACGGTGAAGTGCGCATCGGTAGGATCTCCTTCAACACTGATGAAGTCTTAGGCAAGGGGTGTGAGGGCACTTTTGTTTATAGGTGAGTTAGATATTGTATGAGTAGAATATTGGCAGTGAACAGATGTCGTAAATATAGCTTCTGCCGTATTCATAATACATAATTATATATTATTAAGAATACATAATGCGATGGTGGCTGAATGGATAAGGGACCGGCGTGCAAATCACGCGGTCCGAGTTCGATCCCGACCGGCAGTACCAATGTGGATTACACTTTGTGGAATTTATATGTACTAGTCAAGTGACTTACCATCTGCTAAAGGTGAAGGAAAACATCGTGAGGAAACCCACATACCCTAGAAGAAATTCTAAGTGTATGTCTGATCCACCAACCCGCACTAGGCCAGCGTGATCATGGCCTAAAACCCTCTCAGCTCTCTAGATAGAGGAGAGGAGACCCCGAGCCCAACAGTGGGACTAGGGTTGCTGATGATGAAGAATACATAATGTCGATATCCCATCTCAATTCGTGGGTGTCGTATAAGGCGACTAAGGAGTAACCATATACAGACAAGAACACTGTAAGAAAAAGAAAATACGAAAAAAAAACTCTATACCAACCCATATGGCCAGCGTGGTTTAGTAGGCTAAATTCCCTCCACAATATTTTGAGGAGACCCGTGCCCAGCAGTGGGACGTTTATGACTTGACATGATCATGATGATGATTATGATGGCGAGTCGCATGGGCCTTCAATATATTGTAACTCTTCTTCCATCGTAGAGGACCGAAATAAAAGTCAATAGCCAGTCAGTAGACTTGAGCAGCTGACGCGCAACTTTCAGCAGATTTTATTAGCGAATACAAAGTGAGTAAAAACAAACATAGTACTGTTTGTTTATGGGTTGAAATGATGAAATTCTGCTCGCGGCTTCGGCTGCGTGATATGTAATATTATATTGGTTTGTCAATAAAGTTATTTAAATTGTTCCCTGAGCATCTATACTAATATTGTAAAGCTGAAGAGTTTGTATTAAACTAATAAATCCTTTTCTCTCCAGAGGTACATTCGACAAGCGCGACGTAGCAGTGAAGCGGTTATTGCCAGAATGTTTCACGTTCGCTGACCGCGAGGTGGCGCTGCTACGGGAATCGGATGCGCACGCACATGTCGTCCGGTACTATTGTACTGAGAGGGACAAACAGTTTAGGTAAGTTTTTATTTATTGAATTACTTCTTTTTTATCCTTTACTTTTCCCCCCAATTGCCCGCCGGAATATAAATATAGATTAACGCTGTTGTACAATATTACAGTAGATCCAATCTCAGATCGATTCTCTTAGTCAGTGGTCAACATTTTAGACATGAGACGAATATACAAGATTTGCACCACGTAAAGCAATCTCAATTTTTTTTAAACCATATTGTAATTTTAAAAGTATTGGAAATTAATTAGAACGGTTAATTTGGCTTTGCCCACGTGTGTGTCAACACAAGTGGTCCACTTTAGGTACCGTCAGGTACTACTGGGGCTCGACCCTGCTAAATTACACAATAGCAGACCGATGGACTAATATCGACCAATCACAGGCCGGCAATATACCGCGATTGCTTTAGTAAGCAATTACAGTTGTCGAATGAGACCATCGGCTTACCATTGTGTTACGATTGTGTTAGCAGGATCGGGCTACTGGTCTACACGGTCACTAAAGTAGTGTTACCATGACTACACTATACTAAAATGATTCCATACGCATTTATTACAGGTATATAGCATTGGAGCTGTGTTCAGCGACGTTACAGGACTATGTAGAGAAGAAACTAAACTTCGAGTGTAAGATTGATGCGGTTGAAGTACTAAGACAGGCAACGATGGGCTTGTCACATTTACATTCCATGGATATAGGTGAGTTACGTTCAATAATACACTCTCTAAATCAGGGTTTCCCAACCTTTACTTCGCTGAGCCTTCCCGAACCCAAAATTTCATGCCCCCATTTAGTTTCAACTAAATTAAGAAACATTTTTTTTATCAACTAATTTTTTTATTTGAATTTCAATTAGGTACAATAACTTCAGAGACGACATATAACGTTTTCGGAAATGTAAACGTACCTATTACGCCCCCCTGAAATTTTTCTACGACCCCAAGGGGGGCGTGCTTTCCTAGTTGGGAACTCCTGCTCTAAATAAACTAATGAATAAAGAACAACAAAGTGACCAGGAGGGCTTTTCTCGCGCTCGCTGTAGTGATATCTTAAAGATATTTGTAAAAAGAATGCGAGATAGAATTAGAAAACATTAAAAGTTCGAGATAATGTTTAAAGTAGAGATATTTGTGCAAAGTATATACATATAATGTTGTTCCAAAACATAATGATAACTCGGTATTAAAGGAAAGGACTACTTAATTCGAAACAAACCTTATAACAACCCGTCTGGCCAGCGTGGTACTAGGCTAAATTCCCTCCACATTCTTTGTTGGAGACCCGCGCCCAGCAGTTGGACGTTTACGAGTTGAAATAAATGAATATATTTTCTTATTACATCTACTCATCATCTCTGTATCACTGTGGTTGCCTGGTAGAAAATACCTGTGGCATTAAGTCAGCCATTGTGATTATGTGCATAAAGTTTTAAATAAAAATGCACCCTATGTGTACCTAATAAGAGTATATTTTCTCTTTCATGTTTAAAAAGTAAAGAATGATTTCAATTTATACTAAAATGTATTTAATTTCCAGTTCACAGAGACATAAAGCCACATAACGTGTTACTATCGATGCCGACGGGTGCGGGTGAGGTACGCGCTATGATATCGGACTTCGGTCTGTCAAAGAAGCTGAAAATCGGTCGCGTTAGCTTCTCTCGACGGTCTGGAGTGACTGGCACTGATGGATGGATTGCACCTGAGATGATTAACGGAGAAAGAACGGTGTGTTTACATTTAAATATTATATTTTTATTATATTTAATTTATATTTAAATATTATATATTTATTATATTTAATTTATATTTAAATATTATATTTAATTTTATATTTAAATTATTTATATATATAATTCTTCTGTACGTGTGTTGACAGTGAACTCCTCCTAAACGGCTGAACCGATTTGAATGAATTTTTGTGTATGTGTTCAAGTGGATTCGAGGATGGTTCAGATTCACAAATAAATAAAAAATGCAATCGATTGGTATATCATGCAGGACAACGTCTGTCGGGTCCGCTAGTAAAACTATATAAATAAAAATGGATTGCCGAAAAGTATGTGATGGATTCACGTGAGAATGAGTCGACCGATTTGGCTAATTCTTTTTTGTTGTAATTGCTATTGTCGAGGCAAGGCATGTATGTAAGAAATTATACAAACAATTTAGTGTATAAGCATTTGTAAATGGAACATTATCACGAATAATGAAATATGGCGGTACGAAGTTCGCCGGGTCAGCTAGTGATATATATAATATATAATTATGATCCGTGTAGTGACGGATTAAGAATACATAATGTCACTACCCCATCTCAACTCGTGGGTGTCGTAAGAGGCGACTAAAGGAGTAACCTTATGCAGACAAGAGCACTGCGAGAAAATGAAAATTCGAAACAAACCCAATACTAACCCTTCTAGCCAGCGTGGTATAGTAGGCTAAATTGCCTTCGCATTCTTTGGAGGAGACCTGTGCCCACCAGTGGGACGTTTATGGCTTGACATGATGATGATGATGATTATGATGGCGAGTCGCATGGGCCTTCAATATATTGTAACTCTTCTTCCATCGTAGAGGACCGAAATAAAAGTCAATAGCCAATCAGTAGACTTGAGCAGCTGACGCGCAACTTTCAGCAGATTTTATTAGCGAATACAAAATGAGTAAAAACAAACATAGTACTGTTTGCTTCGCTGACGCGTGACTCTTGTGCGACTTGAATGTGTTGTGTACTAAAACAATACACATTTTGTTTCAGACCACATCGGTAGACATATTTTCACTGGGATGTGTGTTCTATTACGTTTTGTCGAAAGGCCATCATCCGTTTGGTGATATGCTCCGAAGGCAGGCGAATATACTTACTGGAGATTATAATTTAGACCAACTGGAGTAAGTACAAATTTATTGTAGTTCTCCCCCCCCCCTCTCTCTCTCTCTTTCATTTAAGCTCTAATCAGTAGAGTAATCTCCAATCTTCTCTTGCTTCCATAAATCCTTTCACCTCTTGGTAAAACACTACCTATAGCTTCTTGTTGTAAAAAAGAGTAAAAAACAAGAGAACCATTCTAGAAGCTATTGAAAACCGGAGAAAGGGAAAACATATTTACTGTTTGAATAAGCAAATTCGATCCGTATTACGATGTGCTAAAGTTCATTTGAGTTTGTGAGCTTTCTGACATTGTCACACTTATTCTTGATAATGAGTTATCACTAAATACGATATCCCTTAAATCTGATTGGTTGGCGGTAGTTGGCGTTAGTTTCATATTGTATTGTTACAGAAAAATATTACCTGAAGAAGAAGTGTTGCTAACAAAGATCCTGATACGCGCCATGATATCGGCTCGTCCGAATACCCGACCGCCATGCGAGACGGTGCTCAAGTACCCCATGTTTTGGGGCAAACAAAGCATTCTAAATTTCTTACAGGTATGTATCGATCGACATATGAAAAATAAACAAAGCAAATATTCTTACGGCCCGCCTGATGATGGGTGGTTACCGTAACCTATGCGCGCCCGCAACACCAAAAGCATCACATGTGCTTTGCTGATCCTTTCAAACCCTATTTATTCCTTTTTTGAAGAACCTTTATACATATAATCCATTAATCGCATATAATTGATGCGATAATATATGCGAGTGATATTATCACTATAGTTAGTTAACCAAAATGTGCCCTATACTTAAACAATTAGAACACATTATCATTTGTCGTTTCCTTTTCTTTAGCTGACATTGGTAATCTAGTTATAATAGATCCTGTTCTAAAGACGTGAGTGAACAAGAAGAGAGCGGTGGCGGGGTTAAGCCTCTAAGTTTTTACTCACTAAAACATCACTCAATGAAAATGCACTCTATCGGTAAACACTTAAAACTTATTTTCATTCGTCGTATCGTTTTCATCAGGACGTGAGTGATCATGTAGAGAGCGGCGGCGGTGGCTCGGCGAGTTCTCTAGAACGTGGCGCCAGACGCGTAGTACGCGGAGACTGGCGCGCACGTGTGTGCGCCGCCGTCGCACGTGACCTGCGTGCGCGCAGGACATACCGCGGGGACCGCGCCGCGCATCTACTCAGGGCTATACGGAACAAGGTACGTCAGACATGTCGTTAGGGTCGCCACATATCTGACAGAAGATGAGTCGCGTATTATATGTTACTCTAGGGCCCTTGTAGTGACGGATTAAGAAAACATAATGTCACTACCCCATTTCAACCCGTGGTCATCATGCTTATGATGATACATTTGTGCGTAGTGCGTACAATATGATACGCCTGACGCATCTTCAGTCAGATTGTGGCGACTCTTAGAGTCGTGGTTACAAGTCTGTTTCAAGCCAGTAGTTGCTGCAAATGGTGTAAAATGTTTATACAAAGGAAAACAAAAATCGAACACCCACAAGTTAAACTCGCGTTGAGAAGGTTCCGCGTTCATAGTTTTACTAGTTTTTTTAGTTTAACTATCTATAAGAAGTATATGGTAGGTTCAGTATTTGTTTTTCATTTTCTAATTTAACCTACAAAAGGGGTAATTTAACCTACAAATTAATAAAATTTAAGTTACACGTCCATCTTTGGATCATCGATATACAGGGTGGAATTTTGTAATGCCACCTGGAGGCAAACTACTCCTAATACTAGAGATAGACAATTTTAATCAAAGGAAACATTACTTTATTTTTAAAAAGAAACAAAACTACATTTAAAATTTTTCAGAAATTCGCTTGCCAGACCCAGGAATTGAACGAGCTAAAATCCAAAAAAATAACACCTGTACTTTTATGGCATTGATCGATAGGGTCAACCATTAAGACCGAATCTTACTGTGTATACCAGTATATACCGAATTTGATTTTTAACCTTTATTCTTGGTTACAGAAACACCACTACAGAGAACTAGAGCCAGAAGTTCGAGATAGCCTCGGCAAGTTGCCGGATGGTTTTATCACTTACTGGCTAAAGAAATTCCCTCTCTTATTACCCCACGTCTGGCTTCAAATGCAACACTACCGCCATGAGGACATCCTTCAAGGTTACTACCCCCACTCCTTCACCTTCAATAGAGATGACGTCATAGAGCTGTGTGACGACGGCGAATACGAAGATATACCAGAAGATATGTGTCATCCAGAAAAGAATGACTTATTCCAAAAGAGTAGAGTCTACATTGATGAAAATCAGGATCAGAACAGGTACAGAAAAGAGGGTTCACCAAGGGTGTCTCCTAGGGCCTCTCCTAAAAAACGTGAAGATTGGAGAAGTGAACCGAGGCAGGATGACGTCAGACTTCGTGACAGACATTATTATAAGAAAAAAGAGAAGAAACGGGAAGAGATTCCAGTTTGGACTTTACCTCCGCAGTGAACTGTGTGTGGTGTAGTTTAAGTGTAGCCAAGTGAGATAACAGGGATGATGATAGTCGTGTAAAGGTGGAACGCTCGACACTGGTAAGTCCATACATCGCACTGCAAAGCAGATATAAATTGAGATTTTTTAACCAGTAATTTTGATCTTGTGTCTATAAGTATAAGGTTTAAAATTACACATAGCATTTCTCAGTTTGTAACTCTTTTTCGTTGAGTGTCTTTTTTGACAAAAATCAATGGTTATGCGTCACGATGTAGTCGCAGTATATGTCATCTTTAGGTTACATTGTAAGTAGTTTGGGCTGCTAGTAGCAAAGCAGGTTTTCTACAACTGTTTTAATAAATAATTTTACTTATATGAAGGAGCGAAATCGATACTAAAAGTCTTAAAAAAATCACGCACATACTTATTTGAGACGTAATTTATTAAATAGTAGGTGTATTATAAACGCACACTTATAATAAATTGAGTACATTTTACAAAACGTACTTATAAAAATTATGATAAAGGAACAGTAGATTATAAACTACCTAGTTATAAATTCAATCATCTTGGAAGGAGTTTGGTTTATTAACCTTTTGCTTCTTACGAAAGACAATAGCTAAAAACTGACGCTTGAAAATCCGCTTTTATCATTTTAATAACAGGTCTCATTTTCATTTGCCAGTTTGTGATAGGTTGAAAAAATTTGAGTGCCATTTTTTAAATAATAATAATAATAATATTCTACCACATTCACACAGCGCCATCTAGTCCCAAAGTAAGCAATTATATTTGCTTGTGTTATGGGTACTAAACAACTGATATACTACTTATATACATTTTTTTTAGTAAATACATACATATTATAGATAAATTACACCCAGACACAGACCAAACCTTTATGCTCATCACACAAAGATTTGTCCTGGGTGGGGATCGAACCCACGACCTCCGGCTTAGCAGTCAGGGTCACTAACCACTAGACTAACAGGCCAGTCTAAAAAAATATTTTTATTCAATGTATTTTGCCCCACCACTGAAGCAAAAGCCTCACCCATAAGTTAAATTTTTTTGAACTATTTACTTGTTTCTTTTATTAATTTCTATATTTAATGAATCGCGTGAATAGACCTTAAAGTTAAGCCTTAATGTTATTTCAGTGAAAACTGTAAAGTCAAAGTATTATGTCGTAAGTGTTTTATTAACGCTTGCACATTGTTTTATTTCTTCTATAAATTTAAAAAACTATTTACTTAGTTAATCTGTAGTTAATTTTTATAAACAAAAGATGCAATTTTGTCGCGTTTTGCTATATGCAACAGAGTAATGTTGGTTTTTTGCTAAGCTTTCAATTATCGCACAAATGTTTTTGTGTTTATTTATTTAAATGAATTTATTATTATTGTAGTTTAAGTATAAAGGACAATTAATATATAACAATTAATATATTAAAAATAGTTTGCAATAGATCTCTAATTTAATTAAGAAGTTTAATTTAGTTATAGTTTATATTTAGTTAAAGTGTTAGATAAGTAGCAGTTTTGGTGTGTTGATATGAGTTTGGGACCAAGTTATGAATTTATTTCTGAACGCATTTTGACGAACTTTCGTAATGGAATACTGCATAGAATAACAGAGAGATTCTCTTTAATAGTAAGTTTAATATCAAAATGGTATGAAGTGAAAAAGCACTCAACACACAAATGCATTATAATGAGACATTAAATTATTAAATAAATCTTAACTATGGAGTTGCCTTTGCGCTGCACTCTATGCAAATTAATTTAGTTACCTTAAAACTTTTTTGAACAACCCCGTACTTTTTAGTTCATTGGGAAAACCTCGTTAGGTAACTCTCTAGCGGTCTCTGCCTTCCCATCAGGCGAGCCGCTAGGCAAAAGATATAGGAGTATGCAGGCAAAAGAACTCTTAATGGGGGAGTGCAAGGTAAACGAAAATAAACGTCGAAATCTATGTATATTATATTTGATTTAGGTCGGTGAAACAATGTGTGTGGACAGCACCAGGCATTAGAAAAGAATGAACCCTAAGTCTTCGACCGGAACTCTGTCGAAGACTCGGTTTAGAATTTTAGAATATAATTTGGAATTTTGAATAATTAAAATTAAATAAAGAAAAAGAAATCGAAAGAGGTAGAAAAAATCATAAAAAGAGGTGCGATCGTGCTGGATCTAGTCTGCAACAATCGCAACCATGTTCTTATCACAACCTGAGGGTTCCCATGAGAATTTTTCTATGAAACCGCACAGTGCGAGACCATTTAGGATCTAAGGTGTGGGTGTAAACTATTTTTCATATTCCGTGGGATTCGTATAGAATGCAGTGTAATAGTGTTTTAGGCTAGCAAATTTTAAAAGTATAAGAAACTTAATTATGATTATATTCATATCTGATGTGCTTCATTGAATATTTGTCCGTCAAACTATGTAAATCTGTGTATAAATGTTTATAGTAAATTTATACAGGATATCACCAACTGGCATATTTTATCTTAGTGTAACATTAGATGTTAATATTTGTATATACTTGAATGCGAATATATTGTAGATAATTCATAAAGTCCGACACACACTTACAGTAAATTTGCACAAATTCAGACTTGTGCAAGTCTAGAACAATACAAAATTGTCCAATCTCTCCTGTAAAATCTTTGTTTATAAAAGCTTATATTATTGCTGGTTCACCGACACATCGAGCTCGGAACGCACACTCATGCCTTTCCGATCTGTTATGTGACTACCCGATCAACTTGTATACGAATGATATGTCTACTAAATAGATACAAACACTGCATGCTCCAATACACGTTAAGTCAAGACAAGTCTGAGTTTACGCAAGTATACTTAAAGATGTGTGGTTGGTGTGACTGCGAGTACGTACGTATGTGTGCGTATACCCGACGTATACGTGCACAGAAGTAGTTCGTACAAGCACTTCATGTTCATAATGTATGTGTGAGACATGTTTAGTTCTTTGGAGTTTTGTTGTTTGAATCACATTCCTAACGCATTAGTTAATTTCATTTAAATGTAAAATTAAAATAAGAAATGTCATATTTTAAACCTTCAGTGCAAAAAAGACGTAGCTTGAGATTTGTTTTCGCTTATAATAACAAAATAATGATTTCTTGACTGGTGTTAGGTTAATATTAATTTCACAAGGATTTGTTCTATAAGATATATATTATGTGTACTCAGATTTTTAAAATATATTCAGTTATTTATTGTCACGAGATTTGGTTTTGGTGCTAGGCTAGGACATTGCATATTAAGTGTGAATGTATAGTATATTTGCATAAATTAGTAATACAAAAAATAGCACTGAAGTTGTAAAACAGTTGCGATTTATCCTGTCTGGCATTTTTATCTTAAATTTATTAATGTAAGGTTCAAAGTTGCTCTGAGGTATTTCTCATCTTGTTTTCTTTCCACTTTGAGTGCGAAAGTACTTTATTAGGTGTATCGAAATTGATTCATTATGTGACTTTTGCTAATGCAAACTCATTACAGTCATTCATGAATAATTTAACGAAATTGAACTTTAAAATGTTATGGGAAGGTTGATTTTGTATTGGTTCAGCATGCTCGTGTAATTGCTAAGATATTGTAAAGTGTGTTATTTCGTATTACATGTGTAGTCTATCATTTTCTGTGAAAACAATAAGGATGGACGTGGAATAACTTTTACTTGTTGTCTCATAGTATTCCAATATTGATTTTCAATGACCTAATATTCTATTTGAAAACTACTAAAACAAAAAAAAAACAATAGGTCTTCACAATGCCTGTTGAAATTATCTTAAATATTTAAAGTATGGCCGTTAGAAAAATATATTCGTCATAATATTAGCAGTATGACGTCCAATGTTGAAAGAAAAGATTTCCAACGCAATTGTGCAGTCGGATCAGATCATTTTAATAAAAAAAATGAAAAATACAGTTTAGCTTATCAGTTTTAAGGTGTTATTTTAATGAAACCCTATGTAACTGTATATCGGGTACCGAAGGAAACCTTATCGGGTCGATGTAAGGACGTTGTTTAGTTTATCCGTATAGAATTAGGGGATTATAAAAACACACACTTATCATATCATGTTAAACAGAAAATTATTTTGTTTGGTCTTGACGACCTACACATAAGTAATTTGTGTAACGAGATGCGCTTAAAAGCAACTTATAAATCAGGGATTAAAAGATCCTAGTATTTCAATTTTAGGGCACAGAGAACATCTATTTTTTTGTTATAAGGAATGCCACAATTTCGGTTTCAGTAGATAGTTGCATACTTGCTATGGCCGCAAGTCGACCGAGATAGTCGGGTGTTTTAAATGAATGTTTAATTTATAAGTTGACTCATGTCTACTAATGCCATCTATACTAATATATAGCTGAAGAGTTTGTTTGTTGCTCAGGAACTACTGAACCAAATTGAAAAATACTTTTTTTTTGTGTTGTATAGCTCATTTATCGAGGAAGGCTATATAAAATCATGCTTCGACCAATAGGAGCTGAGTAATGGTCAAATAAAGATCGACGCAACGGCGGCGAAGCCCCAAGCAACAGAGTTATTAATAAAATTGCGTGTCAACTTTTGCCGGTATTATTAGATTCGGCGAAGCAGGAAGCGATATCAAGGTCACAGAAAGGTTAATTTTATGCGGACGCCGCATTACTCCGTCTGTGTAATTTTCATAATAAGTGATCCATACCCATCTAGATTAGAAAAGGGGTAAACTATCCGTCAATTTTTTTTTTTAAATATCCAAATATCACTGGACTATTGGGTGGTATTTGCAGTATCGCTTCGCAGTTATCTGCGTATGACGAAATTTGTAAAACAGTGTTTCCCAACCTTTACTTCGCTGAGCCTCCACGAACCCAAAATAATATTTTCATGCCCCCATGTTTCAACAAAATTAAGAAACACATAATTATTTTTATCAACTAAATATTTTATTTGAATTTCAATTAAGCACAATACCTACAGATATATAACATAGCATCACGCCTTTTTCCCCGAAGGGGTAGGCAGAGGTGTTTCACACCAACATTTCGCCAGCTATGTTTGGTCCCATGAAGGGGGCGAGCCTATTGTTATCAACCGGGAACATTTGTTTACCAAACTCCGGGAAAATCTTAATACTGGAATTTCATGATAGAAAAACCCAATACCATTTTGACCCGACCCGGGACCTCTTGCACAGCAGTCGTATACACTTCCCGCTGCGCGACCGAGGCAGTTTATAATGTTTTCGGAAATGTAAATACACCTATTACGCCACTAACATGTTGCTACCCCCCAAGGGGGCGTGCCCCCCTGATTGGGAAGCCCTAATGTACGAATTATCTCGCATATGAGGAGCCGTAATAATAATAATTGGTAAATGTATGTAATGTCATAAGCTATTTATAGGCTACGTTATTTTATATATCAGTAATGTACCAATGCTTTCAACTTACCGTACAAGATAAAATACGCACACAATTATTACTTAAATATCTTTGTATAGGATGTATATGGCATTGCCTTGTACCAGTTCAATCGCATGTTAAAACCTGTTTTTAAATTATCAAGGTTATGTTTGAATATTATGTGGTCATGTAACATATTATTAGATTATGTTGTTGCAGTATTGATAAGAACATTAGTACAAAACGACTCAAATTATTGACATACTAAATATCAACTGGTAGACTAGATAGATATATAGTGCTGAATAATACAAGATAATAATCATGTATCTGGTTTGTGATTGTAACATTTGATTATGAAGAGATGATAATAATGATGAGATGACTAGACCACTAAATATGAAACTATCAATGTGACTCTCATTCATATATTAACTTCTTTCTCAATATGGTAGAGAGGAAGAAAAAGAAGATCCAAGCAATGAGATGCATTGGGTTGTTGATGAGTTATCTACAAGATTTTGTGCTAGAAAAAACTTCTTGTTTATTGTTCTTGTTTATAAGCTATCCAGTAAAAGTTCCGTCGAAATCGGTTCAGTAGTTTCGGAGTTTACCTCAAACAAACAGACAGATACAAAGACAAACATTTTATAATGTGTTTTTGTTATAAATAACATACATACATTCATATTTACTCTAAAAAGCTGTTATTTTGATATTACAAACAGGCACTTCAATTTTATTTATTTGTATAGATGCATGGATTTGATATGAGGGGTGCACCTAATTTCTCAATTTGATGTTATTTATTGCCGTTTTAGAATACAGTGTGCAAACGTAGGTAAGTTATCACCGCTACCCATTTACTATGTATTACTGTACTCTTTAATATCCCGATATTTGTTACCTATTATAGTAAAGGGATATCACTACTGTATGTAAATGCGACCATAATGAATCATACTCGTTATTTATAAATAATGTTCCTGTGAATTGTAAATATTGTGTTAGGTACTTAAGTTAAATATGACTAATGTAAGCAAGTGTTGATCACTGCAGTTAATTGTGTAAGAACTCTTTGTAAGTAATTAACGACCTAAGTATATATTGAGATTGGTGTTTATACGTAGAAACAAAGAATTTTAACAAGTGATATTTAAATGAATGTTATATTGTTGTATTTATTTCTAAATTGATAATGAATTAGTATTGATTACTGACTAACCAATGCTCAAATTGTTTGTATATTTGTATTGTAAATATCAAATAAAATATACTACATTTGTGAAATCTTTCTTTTATTTACAACTAAATACGTAGGTGAGGATTGACTGACTCAGGAGTACCTGGCGAGCATGACATTTATTAAAAGATTGATGAATGTTTATGAAGCAAAAGATGTAAGTAAGTATGTCATGTCAGAAATCAGAATCGTAGCAGGTGGAAGAAAATAGTTTCTGTTGGAAAGAGGCAAGAAAAATATAACTTTCAATTACCTTTAAATAATGTTTATTCTCAGTCAGAACTTAAAATTAAAGTAACATTTTAATTTAAAATCTTAAAATACTATTGATATTATCAGTCTTAGAAAAATATAGCAAAAAATAAATTGTGGGTAGCATGAGTAAAATGGCACAGAGAAAAGTTTTAGAAGTCAAAGTAGTTTTTGTGCAAATTACTAAAAGTAAAAATACTGACTTTAAAATAGGTACCTATTATGTCTGTATTGATAACAATTAAGTATATTTGTGATTAAGAACTGTTTTAGTGTAGACATAATGAAGACAATAGAACTGATAAACAGTTGCAAAGTAGTTTGTGACGTAGGCAGTTATATAAAATTGGAATGTTAGTAAATGCATTTCAGAATAAAATAAATCAATATAAAATTAAAACTATTATTATAGTATTTATACATCATTCATGATTACAAGTTCTATGCGTCTTAAATATGTATCCTTAACAAAATTATTATTTACTTATTCCTATTCGCATATTTTTCTATTAGATCTATGATAGTTAAATGAACCTTCTCCTTGGCTAAGGTCAAAGCAGATTTATCTGCTCCGTTAAGCATTGACAGGTCAGGGTTGTATGTAATTAATATTTTCGCAGCGCCAATGTTCCCCATTGCGCACACGTCGTGCAGAGGCGTGTTTCCAGCCAGATCTATTGCATTTATATTCGCACTATTGTCTAGTAACATTCGGATCACATGCGTCTTATTATTCAAAGCAGCCAAATGTAGCGGAGTCTGCCCTTTCTTATTTGTGCAATTGATATTAGCTTTGTTTAGTAGTAGAATATTGCACAACTCATCAAGTCCATATCTAGCTGCATAATGTAAAGCGGTGAAGCCATTCGTATCAGCAAAATTAATATCAAAGTCTGAATGATCTGAACCGGTTTTCTTTTTACAAAGTTCGCACTCACATAGTGGGTGGCACAGAGTACTGTCTGGTTTATCATCCATATCAATATATGCAGAATAGTTGATGTTCAAGTAAAAACAAGCTAGCTTCACATCACCATAAGATATTGCCTTCAATATTCTATCAATTAATTTTAACTTTTCTAAAGCTTTTGTAACATTGTTCTCACTTTTTCTATTGGTCATCTTCTGTAGTTTAAGCACAATAGGATTGTCTTTACAATTCAGAGTTTTGACATCAGAATTTGTGATATGAATGTATTCATATAAGTTAGGAGTGCAAGACTTGAGGAGTTGCAAAATTTTCAAGTTATGTGCATAATCAAATGCAGTCTTATTAATTCGGTTTTGTAATGATGGCTCGGCGCCATTTTCGATTAAGAGTCGAGCTATTCCTTCGTAACCCCATTTGGAAGCTAGATGCAAAGGAGTGTTACCACTCTCATTCATACAGTTTATATTAACTTTCCTTCTACTGTGTTCAGCAAAGTAAATAAGTGCTTTAACACAATTCAGATGACCATTATTTACTGCCATGTGTAGTGGAGTATTTTTATCAATATTTGTTTGGTTTATATGTGCACCAGTATGTAATAGTAAGAGTAGTGCATTTTGATGACCTCTTGCAGCTGCATAGTGCAATGGGGTGCACTCATTAAGGTCAGTAGAGTTAATATCTGAACCCATCTCTATGAGGCATTCTACAACACTAGCTTTACCATGGATACAAGCAACATGTAATGGTGTCAATCCATGACTGTCCCTTGACATGATTGTAGGTGAAGTCTTTAAAAGATTTCTTGATATCTTACAGCAGCATTTCTTACAGTTACAAAGAGGATGACATAGTTTATGATATATTTCTGTGTCACTATCGTCATCTGTTGAATTCTCATCTAAAGTAATTTTCATTAAACTTTTCTCTACTTCCGTGAGGCTTGCAAGGTGTTTTTGGTTCTTCTGCAATATTGCTTGCAATTGTTCACAATGATTTGCTTTTATTAGGTCAAATATATACTCTAGAGTTTCCTCCCTGCTATTAGTGTCAGTAGATGTAGTTATAGATTCAGTCAAGCTACTTTTTCGTTCTCTAGTACTTAAGTTGTCTTCAGTGAGATTACTTTCATAATAATAATAAGATTCAGGATCTGGTGGGCCAGCTAAGGCACCTGATTGTATGTGTTCTATAACAGCTTCTAATGTAGTAATGAGGAACGCACTTTCATCACCGTCACCTCGACCGACCCCACTGAAACGGAACTCTTTCATATATGTTAGCTGGCTGTACCAATTTGGTAGTCCCGACTTGATTACCAGGAACACAAATACTGGCAGCAAATCATCAGCAGTAAGTAAAACTACATTATTACCACCATCTCTCTTGTTAATGGCATTTAAGGCCTGTTTCATACATAAAACTTTTTCTAGAACAGTGTTAAATGTATCAATTTTAGAAAGTATTTGCTTCGCTTTAGGAACTGCATGGTATAATTCTTTTTTGATGTCAAGATCTCTAAGTTGAATGTCACACATGTTGCGGATCTTTTTGTTAAGATGGGAATCTTCGTAGGCACAGCATGTACAGATAGGCTTAAATAAGGCATCAAATATTAAATGTTGCATGTAACACTCTACTGCTAACTTTATGTTTTCTAACACTTGTTTACAAGACTTTGATTTGTCTCTAAGCCTTCTGTTTTGTAAAGCAATTTGAAGGCAATGTGTGTATAGTTCACTGACCGTGTCTCTAAGAGGTCCCACCGCAACTGGCAGTGTTGGATGTTTCTTCAAAAATAAATGCACACTTTGTTCAATTTGATCAAGAACTTGACGACCTGCTGCTTGAGTCCATAACAAATCTATACAATCATTGATAGACGTTAGATACTCTTTAGATATAGTATTATCACTGAAGCTGGCAGTAGGTTCAAGTGGAGTTTCTATACACCAAACTTTGTATTTAATGAAGTCTTCTGTGTAAAATGTTTCCTCAAACAGTATATGACTTTGAAGTGGCAATCCTTTTGTCACTTCCAAAGTAATAACTCTGTTAGCCACAGTCACTTGTTTTTCTGTGAGGGTGCTGTAGTGTGTTTCCGGCAATTCTTCGCTGGGGACGAGTAAATGAGCACAGAAATCCTCTACTGTGAATACACGTGTGGTTAAACTGCCGATTCTGGGCACACATATTACCCATGATTGTGTAATACAGTGTTGGAATAAATTAGAATATTCCGTCTTCAACTCCACGAAAAATGGGTTATCGGAGATGATCTCGTCGTAGGTGCCATCCATTTTATATATTACAAACTTAACGCACTAATACCTGGCGTTTAATGCGATGAAAATTTACAAAAAGTTTTGTTTCCAGTTCTTGTATAGTTCACTGTCTTGATGTTCGTGTGTGACAGAATATTTAAATTAACATAAATATGTGAAGTAATCACACAAAAAACCTGTAAATTTGACCTTGCATGGCGTACGACTGACAGATGGCTATTGTTGACAATTAAGTTGTCAATGCTGTCATAGTCCAAAGTGACAGCTGCTTTGCGTTTAGTTTACGCTTATGGCTCAGTATCAGTCAGTTACGGTTTACCGTATAATAATTAATTTATTTAAGTAATTTCTTTTTGTTTTTGTGTAATACATGATAATTTGCGATAAAATATGATAAACTTTTGTTTTCAATAAATTAAAGGTTAATGTAAAGATTTATTATAGCCTAGTTATCTCTTTAAATAGCAGAGTTAATTAGTAATAAATATACACAAAGTAGTAGTACATTTTAGATTTATTTTCATTACAGTAAGTATGATCACAGTCTTTGTTAGGAAAGTATAAAAAATTTACAAATTAAAAACATCTTAGCTATTAAACATTCTTCTGGTTATTTACTTACTACTAAGTATACCTAATATTAAATGGCTATTTATCCTCTACCACCATGCCCTCCTCCTCCTATACCGCGTCCACCAAAACCACCAAATCCTCGGCCGCCACCAAATCCCCTACCACCGAAGCCCCTGCCGCCGAAGCCCCTCCCGCCAAAGCCGCCAAATCCTCTACCAAAACCTCGTCCTCCATACCAGCCGCCACCAAAACCGCCAATTATAATTGGTATAGGTATTGGTACTGAAATTACAAAAAAAACATCATAAAAGCTAAAGTTCATTCAGAAAAATTAACTACCTTTTTATTCTGTGGTTTAACTTACAGAAGAATATAATAGGTGTACATGAGTCATGACATGCGATTGTGGCCGAATGGATTAGTGACCGACATGCAAATCATGCCATCCGAGTTCGGCCAATGTGGATTTCACTATGTGGAATTTATATATACTAGTCAAGTGATCTACCTACCATCTGCTAACGGTGAGGGAAAACTCGGGCGGAAATCCACATACACTAGAAGAAATTCTAAGTATATGTCTGATCCACTGACCCGCAATAGGCCAGCGTGTGTGGTTATGACATAAACCCTCTCAGCTCTCTAGATAGAGGAGAGGAGACCCGAGCACAGCAGTGGGACATTAATGGGTTGCTGATGATGATGTGAGTAGGTACCTATATAGATAAATATTTTATTATCTTACAAATAAATAACATTTAAGTGTCAGTTTGTTATATCAAAATAACAGCTTCTTGGAGTACCTACATAGGCATATAAAGTAGGTAACTATGTATCAGCTATGTACCTTACCATGCTTACCTATAATAAAACTATAAATTTTTGTCTGTTTGTCTAATTGTTTGAGGTTAACTCCGAAACTACTGAACCGATATCGACGAGACTTACTGATGGTTACCTAATTTCACAAGAAGTAGGTTAATTATGTTAGGTAATTAGATTTAAAAAATAGAGAAAAAATATCAGTATAAAAAAAAACTGAATTCGCATGAGAATGAAGTCGAGGGCACAGCTAGTTTTTACTAAATTGGAAAATATATTTTCGTCGAGCTATCTCGCTTATCTGTGCTGTCTATTAGGTACCTAGGTATGGCTTGAACTGCACACGACTCAATTAATCATAATTGTCATTTCAGCTCTTGAAAACTCGACACCTGGGCAGGGGTCAAGTTGCCTCGAATAATTTTAATTTATTTTTTATTCGCCAACTGGTTCCATGTAAGAACGAAGTAGGTAGGTATTTTAGTACAGTACGGACTGTGTATTTTGGTTTTAGACATGATATTCACAGACCTAATAGTAGTATGATGATATTTATTATTGTGTCAAATTTTCTTAATCAGAGAAACGCTAGTGTTCTACTATTAGGTCTGTGATCAGAGAGTATTAACCACAGAACAATGAAAGTAAAACCTATCTCTGTTCTGTGGTATTAACCTACATAATTAAAATCTAATACAAATGGGTAGATAGGTGACAATAACTTAAAATATATCAAATTACTTACTTCTTCGATAATACGGATCATAATAGAATTGTCGTTTTACTCTCGATAAAGTGTCCTTTGTGTGGTCTCCGTTGCGGCTGACATCTCCAATTTCATTTTCGTTCAGTATTAGATTCTCTAATGGATTCGATGTTTCGGGTAGCTGTTTTGTTTGGTTAACATCTTCAGATTTCGTGGAATGAATTTCTTGTACGCTTATTATTATTATTGCGACGAAAATTATCAACTTGCGGCTCTGGAATCAGTAATTGAGTAATATTAGGTACGCACCTACCTAGGCATCTATGCTTTACTTCTAAAATCTTAGGACTTTTTCCAGCTGTGTACTTACAAAAAATAGGAGTTTGTATTAGATAGGATGATGACCTGTACCTATATACTCATTGCGTTATCGTAATATTACAAAATATTGCGTATTCATTAGAAAATTAATTGTATTTTACTAAATAGCTATCAGCATTAAACTGTGATTAAGGTTAACAAGCTATACGATAATACATTTAATTATTGAACTTCAATACCTAAAATGGAAGTAATAAACGAAAAATAACATAGGCATCTATCTAAAATGCAGTTTAGAAAATAATCAATGTTGTTGTTTTAAATATTTCGAAGGTACAAACACTTATTTTGGTAAGTACAATGTAGGTATACGAAAAATTCCTTAGGTTTAAGTCACAAGTCATTTGGGTTAGGTATGCCCTGAGTACCCCAATCGCTGAGGCCCGCGCCCGTCGTCCCGGAGAACCCCGTATACGATAACTATGATTACATGTCATAGTTATAGTAATCTAGGTTCTGCAGTAATTTGAGGATGATAAAAGTACCCAATAATAAAATTCACGCTCTCTTACAAAAATGTTGCAGAATGAGACTCATAATAAATCACAAAGTCAAATTTGACGAATACTGATGATTTAAACTAAATAAAACTTAAAATAACTCACAGTGATTTCCATTTTAGTATATTTTTCTTGTTCGACTGACGGAAAACTGCGCTGTATCCTTTTATTATACCTGAATATTATGGTAGTGCTAATTGGTGGTTTCACGATATATTCTGAAAACACGACATCGATGGTAATTTTCCCGGGCTTTTCCATTTATGTAGTACCTATATGTTATACTCGTATTGAACCTGTGTTTAGGAGTAGCTGAATTTCAAAGTGTCCTGCACTATTTGTTAGTTTTCCACACTACTATTTTTTTTTGCTTTTTCAAGGAGCCCCTGGGTATAAAAACACACTGTCATCCCGTCTGTTGGTTAAAAACCTTTTTTAACCAAACAAACAAACTCTTTAATTCCAGTCAGATTCCAATTTTTTGCCAGATACTCGTTTAATTCACTCAGTCATAAAGCGTCTAGTATTTACGACCTTGGCGAGATTTCAAAACCGTCTAATATGATCTTTGAGTTTTCTTTAAGATAACATTTCTTAATAAGTGATCCGTGTAGTGAGGAATAAAAAATACATAATGTCACTACCCCATCTCAACCCGTGTGTGTCGTAAAAGGCGACTAAGGGAGTTAACAATATGCAGACAAGAGCACTGCAAGAAAAGTAAAATTCGAAACAAACCCTATACTAACCCGTTTGGCCAGCGTGGTATAGTAGGCTAAATTCCCTTCAAATTCAAATTCAAATTCAAATTCATTTATTCGCAAGAATGTAGGTGTACAATGTATGATCTTAAATTCTAAAATGACCCATTTACATTCTACCATTACATATGGTGTGCAAATATTTATTAAGTTTAGGTTTTATGCTATTATAAATAATTATTCGTATAAAGGTACATAATTATGAATATGATAACCAAATTTATAAATGTCAGTGGATATAATTGAGTAATACATGTCAGATTTCAAAATAATAATGAATATGAAAATAGTAATTGGTTATGTCACAGTTTAATAATTATAGAAGTCAAAGTTATGTAAATGTTTATTGAATTGGTGTATATGAATAATAAATGTCCAAATAATTAATTATAATGTAGATTATGTCCAATTAATAATGTTAGTGTTAATTCATGTTATGAAAGCAATTTTATTATTATTTAGAAAAAGTATTACTCCTTATAAACCATAAAATCATTTACGCTATAAAAACATTTTTCTAACAGCCATTTGTTCAAATTATTTTTAAATATTGTTAAAGGCAGACTCTTGAATACATTGGGCAATTTATTGTAAATCTTAATAGCAGTAATATATGAATTTCTTTTAAATATATTTAATCTACATTGAGGTTGATAGAGTTTATATTTGTTTCTGGGTACTACATTCCTTTTTGTTACTTCCGACTGAAACTTGAAGTACTCAGGATGTTGTTTGACGAATACACAAACTTCTTTGATGTACATACAGGCTAGGGGTAATATACGAAATTTTTTAAAAATAGGTTTGCAGGTGTCCATATACCATGCTCCTGTGATTGCTCTTACACATTTTTTTTGGACACGAAACGCTTTTTCAAATTCGACAGAATTTCCCCACAACAAAAGACCATATGCAAGGGCAGATGACACGTATCCGTGGTACTTCACATTCTTTGGAGGAGACTCGTGCCCAGCAGTAAGATGTTTATGGGTTGAAATGATGATGATGATAAAATCTGTAAAAACCCCGTGAACAACTTTGTCTGTAGACAGCTACCAACATTGTTTATTTATTTATGTTATTATTTATAACCAGAGTTATTTTCTGTGAAGCTATTGATAATTCACATAGATATGATAATGAGTTCACTCATATTTTATGTGACAAGTTATTCGAGACGGAGTCTCGTAATCGAGTGTCGTCTAGTTTTACTTACATATTTGTCTTTGTAACACACGTATTAATATACAAATTGATCAATGTTCTAGATTTAAACCAGTTGTCTAGTTATTTGCTCCGCCAACTCAACTAAGTGTAGCAGGTTTGATTTCCACACGAGGCAAATATTTATTTGAACTCGTTTAAAATTTGAAATACTGAAACCTCAATTATGTCAAATGTTTCAAAATGTAAGTTTATTTAGTCGCTGTCATTTTCAAACATTTGAAAGTGTCACCTATCGAAATTGACTAAGCTGAATGTCAAAATTCCGAGTAGGCCTTTTGGTGATAATGTATGATAAACATTTTTTGCAGGTTGCAGGCGGCACAGGAACGTTCGCAGTGGCGTAAATTAGGTGAGGCCTATTTTCAGCAGTGGACGTCGTTGGGCTGATATGATGATGATGATGAAACATTTTTTACCTTTCATGATCGATGTGTAGTTAATCATTTGTTTTTATCGATATTTTTTTTATAATAAAAATGCTATGAAGTTCTTGTTTCTATGTATATTTTATTTTTACTCATAAAAGTACGTTAGCTTTATTCCGCTTGAAAAAAAGAAGTTTCGACAATTCGGAATAAATGACAAGAAAATTGCGACACGTTGATACGGCCAACACAATAACAATCTAATTTGTCGAAAAAGTTACGGTCCATTGTCAGACATTGCGTTGTTATTTTAATATGGCCGTGCGATGTGTTAGCTGCGCTGCCGTATAAATATTTCATCGCATACAGACCGGAATATGAAGTGGTTAATTTAAATTCTGACTCGTCTGCGTGCTGCGGTCGGGCACTCTGGTTATACCACTTTTTATTTTTCACTTTTTCTACTCCCACTTCCTTTCTGAATGCAAGCGGACCGTCACTTTTATTGCTGAAGTTTGAGCGAAACATGAACGATTTTTCGTACCGATCCGAGGGATCTCGTAAAAATGCAGCACGCGCTCACGTTTTTAGAGTGAAATAGAGTAAGGCAAAGAAACGGATGAATGAAAAAGAATGGTAGATACTTGTATTTGGCGATTTGTTAAAATGTTTGCGTTATAAGCAAAGGGAAACCTTTGGCATCAGCAAATGTTTTACCGTTGCTCTATTTCAGGTTTATTTTCAACAAAATAGGTTAAATCAAATTGGATATGTAAGGTTGGAAAAGAGATATTTCTTTCTACAATGGTATTGGATTCGTTTCCCGGATCGCGCTAAATTGATATAGGGTTTTCTGTAATCACATCATAATTCTTATTTAAGAATCTTTTAAAAATCTATTTAAGAAAAAATTCTAGTTCCTACAAAACTTTTTTATTCCTAACAAACTCCATATAGCCTATCTGGTTCATAAAGAAGTACTTATTAATACTCAAGGAGACCTACATTCGTAAAACAGGACTTGAGAATGTATAGCTATAAGTTCTAAAGGTTTTTGTGAACCGAGTTAAAATGTTCCCACCCACCTCTTTTATGTTCCCACGAGAGCTTCGCTGAGTGCTAGCCTCAAAATATGCAAGAATTTTCACGTTTTTTGAAGTAGTATTACGCAAATAAGCTGGTATTGTAAAAAAAATTTTGAGGAAAATCTTTTGGATTTAGAATTGTAATGGTTGGTTAATTCTTAGTATTTCTTTGATTTTGTTGTGGATTTATGAGATTAAGGTGGAAGTTTGACTTTTAATTTTAAATTTTCAAATAAGTAATATACGTTGTTTCTGTTTCGCAGTGCAGTGGATGCCTATTGACTGCGACGATTATAATGATGAAATTAACGACTAGTATGCCCTTGTCCAACTCCACATAATCTCGTTACGACGACATCAATATGAAATAATGGGGTGAAGTGGCGCGGTAAGTTAACATGATGAGCTAATTCACGGCACGGGCATCGAAGACAAGGCAGCGTGTAACGTTGCGACATCGTGGAGTGCATTTACAAGTCACGGCAACGCACCGATCCTCGATAAAGTGCCGGTCATTACCTATATTTGACCGTTATTGTATTTGAAACAGTGTCAGTGTAAATTTGGAAAATAGGATAGTTTTATTAGTATTCTAACTTCCGACCGCGTCCCTGTCAGCGTGTATATGTAGCCTATGTGATATGATGTCCACTGCTGGACATAAGCCTCACCTAATTTCAGCCACATGTGTTAAGAAACCAGAATATAATCTTCTTTCAGCCGTTCTGGCGTGATTGAGTTACAAACATCCATCCATCCTAACTTTCACCTTTATATCTTTTTTTCAATCAATCAATCAATCAATCAATCATTTTATTTGTGACCATAGGTTCATAAAGGTGGTACAGTGTTTATGCAATATATCGCTATGCTCTGCCATATAATTGGCGTACAAATTTAGTTAAAAATATGAAAGTTATACATGTTTTTGTTCAAAAATAAAGTAAAAAATTAAAGTAGGTATAAACATCTTAAATACATAAAATTATATTATTACATACCTTATTTAAATTATTATTCTCATTATTATATTATAATTGATTATCATTTAACACAAATGTCAAACACAAACCCACAAATGTCTATTATACTATAATAAATATACAATTAATTAATTTTTATCATTAAGAAAATCTTTTATAGAGTAGAATGTCTTATTGACTAGAAATGCGAACAATTGGTTTTTAAAAATAATGAGGCTTTCAGCTTGTCTTATAGACTCTGGCAGTTTATTATATACCCTGGGTGCCATTGCAAAAATACTATTTTGGTATAAGGTTGTATTGCTAGGTATTAAGTGTAATTTGTTCGCTCTACGACAACTAGATACTTTTGAAAAATATTTTATGTTGCATCTTACAAATATGGCAGTTTCATAAATGTATAAGGAAGGCATTGTGAGGATTTTAAGCTTTTTGAAATATGGTAAGCAGGTATCAGTCCTGCGTAGATTACAGATTGCTCTTAAGCATCGTTTTTGTGCAATGAAAACCTTCTCTTTTCCAGTCGCATTACCCCAAAATATTATACCGTATCTTAAGATAGAGGAAACTAGACCGTGATATGCTGTAACCAAAGCTGTTTGATTTACAGTTTTTCTTAACAAAAATAGATTGTATGCGTATTGATGAAGTTTACCGCATACTGTATCTATATGTACATTCCATTTCAATGAATTATCTATGTGTAGTCCAAGAAATTTTGTTACACTTGTTTCATTTACCGTTTTTCCTTTATAATTAACGTTTAAGTTTAAATTTTTGTTTATCTTTTGTCCAAAATTCATAAAGACTGTCTTATCTATATTTATTTTTAAATTATTTGTAGTTAACCATTTGACGACTGAATAAATATTTTCATTAATATCTTTTTCAAGAGCGTTAATATCTTCACCATTAAAGACTAAAGTACTATCATCTGCGAACATAATCATGGGATATGTTGCAGATGTCGGCATGTCGTTAATATATATAATAAATAATAAAGGGCCAAGCACACTGCCCTGTGGAACTCCATAAGTTACAGTCCTTAAAGACGATTTAAATGACATTTCTTCTTTATTTATTATTCTAGTTACTTCAGTTACTTGTTGGCGGTTGGTGAGATAGGATTCAATTAGTTTAGATACATTACCTCTGATGCCATACCGATTCAATTTATTTATGAGAGTTTTATGTTCAACATAGTCAAAAGCTTTTGACATATCCATATAGAGTCCCACTACTGGTAATTTTTTGTCAACACGATTAGTTACTATTTTAAGAAAATCATAAATCGCCATATTTATACTTTTATTTTTCCTAAACCCCTTCTGACTGTCTAAAAATAAGTTATTATTTTCAAAATATGTGGCTATATTATTATAAATTACTTTTTCAAAAATTTTAGAGAATATTGAAATAAGTGCTATGGGTCTATAACAGGACATGTCCTCTCTATTATCTTTTTTGAAAAAAGGTTTAATTATGCTTATTTTTAATTTGTCAGGAAAGACTCCTTCAAACACACACATATTCACGATATGGCACAACACAGGCGAGATAATTACTGAAACATATTTCATGACTTTCGTACTTATACTATCATATCCCGTGCTGTTAGTATTGTTTAAAGACATGATTATACGATGCAACTCCTGTGGAGTAGTGGGGGCCATAAACATTGATGAGGATTGATTTTGTATACTACCGATGTTGTAATGATGAGTAATTTGTAAAGGTTGCACTTGATCTATAAAGAAATTGTTAAATGCCTCAGCAATATTTTGTGGATGATTAATTGACACATTTCCTGCTTTAATTGTCTTGACATTTTCTTTAGGTAGGTTTAATTTACGTCTATTTATTATTTTCCATGTAGCTCGTGCCTTATGTTTTGCGCATTGGATCTCACGATTATTTTGTGACTTTTGTGTTTGTTGAATAACACTTCTTAATCTTTTTGAGATATTTACGAAATTATTCTTATTACTTTCACTCGGAGACAACCTAAATTTCCACAATAGTTGGCGTTTTCTTTTACTACAAGCTGTGATGCCACGACTTAACCACTTCGGCTTCGTGTTTGTGCTTATTCTGACTTTAACCTCTGGGAAACACAGATCGTAAAAGAGTTTGAATAAATCATAAAATATATCAAAACCTTTTAAGGCACTACTTTCTGAGTATACTTCATTAAAGCTAATACATTGGAGGCATTCTTTAAATTTTTTCATGTTACTTTTCGAATAGTCTCTTTTTGTTGTGAACCAGTAATCAAATCTACATGTTTTTTTAACAGGACATTTTAATATTTGAGCTGTATGGTCAGAGATTGCGAGATCAAGTACGTCACTTTTACATCCTCGAATATTATGAATTATGTTATCTATGCAAGATCCACTAGATATGCGAGTTGGTTTGTTTATTGCCCACTTTAGATTAAATCCTTCTAAGAGATGTTTGAATTTTAGGCTGGTACTATTTTGTTTTAGGAGGTCAATATTGAAATCTCCACAAATTATGGTTTTTTTATTCTGTATACAGCTATATAATTCCAAAATATCGTATAAATTGTCAAAAAATTTCTCAAATTTCGTCTTTGCATCCTTACTTTGTGGACTTCTATATACACACATGATAACTATTTTGAAATCTATCAGTTCCACGGCGCAGACCTCTATAACAGATGAGATATTATACCTTGAAATACCTTCAATTATTTTAAAATGTATACCCTGTTTAATCATAATACACGTTCCACCATGTCTAGTCTTTCTAGTAGAATATGCAGCTACGGTATAATTTGGAATATATAAAAGGTTAATATCTGAGATAATCATATTGTGTTCCGTGAAACATAGTATATCTATTGTTTTATACTTATTAATTAGCTCACTCAATGCGACTGTAAAAGTATCAGACTTATTAACTAAACCATTTATATTCTGATGCAGAACATTTATATTACTGAACACGAAAAAAATCCTCAACAGTAACATTAGAAATCACTCCGTTGGTCACTATATCAGCTCTTGGGCTTTGAACAAGAATTGAATTATCAGTTTGCGTACATTTCTCAGACGACATTATTTTTGTTCTATTATGTAAATTTACATTGTGTCTTATAAAATTAGAATGATAATCGAGTTTCAGTATTTCCTTTAAAAAATAGCGACATGCATTTAAAGATCGAATTGACCTCTTCGGCAGATATCTACTATAATCCATATCAACATAAGTGACATTTTTATACTTACTACATATAAATCGCAATTCATAATTGAGTTTGTTTACATTTAGTGTTTTATTATAGGGTATTTCACTTACAAGAATATTAGGGCAAGTCAAAGTTTGACAGAAATTTTGTACATACCATTTAAATTCGTAAGGGTTTACATCATTCATACCACCCAGTATTATAACATAGTCATCTTCTGTGAAATTATAGACTTCATTTAAATTTATAGACTTCATTTTAATTTTTCATGGCTATACTTCTCTCTATGGTGAGAAGTATACCCGGCCCTTTTGGAAGGCTTACGCGGGGACACAGGTCCAACACGCAGAGGCTCTTAAAGAATTTTAATTTAGAATCGGATGAGACGCTTACCTTTATATTATTATTAAGATAAAATCCATGCTATGTCCACTGCAAGTTACTAAGTAAGAATCTTTAAACTTATCTATATAATATATCTTGACATACCCGCCGACTTGAAGTAGCTACGTACAGAAAGTCGGTTAGGTATATTATAAGCCTAAGCACCCGTATCACTGTATCGTAAGTAGGCAAAATGAGGTTTTATTGGTTGTAAAAGTTTGATGGAGATGAAGTCACCGGCAGGTTCACAGATCGTATTCTTTTAACGACTTAACGGATAATGATGTCATTATGTATTTAATCTGAGTGTTATATATATTTATTGCAAATGGTAAATAAGCTTTATGGGGTCTAAGAAATAGTTGGTGTCATTCCTTTTATTTCCACCAAGAGATACAAGGGAAAATTACCACCTTGTATGTTACTTTGGTCTAAACATGAACATTTTAATTTTGAAAAAATTATTATATTTTTTTGTAGTTCAAACTAAGTAAAAGTTTTTACAAATATTTTGTGCATATATGGTTTAATTACCAATTTTGAATCAAGTTTTTTATTGCCTAAATAATTGTTGCAACACCATGACTGAAACGTGTTTGTGGCCCCTAAAAAAGGTTGAGAATGGCTGGTCTAGATAATACAACTAATCACTTTTTTGCGGAGTTAATATTACTTCACCTACAGATTTTCAGATATAATACAATTGTTCTACCATGCCGATTGTCAGTCATCATCATCATCATCATATCAGCCGTCCACTGCTGAACATAGGCCTCACCTAATTTCCGATTGTCAGTATATAAAAGAAATTTTAACAATTCCGTTGAGATAGATTTATTGACTCACAAATATTCGAATACCTATATAATTTTTCCTTTTTCATCTTCCATCGTTCATGTTAGTAACAAAGCTCGCAATCTCCTGCCAACTTGCCAATGCCACGTAATATTTCTGGCACGAACGAATCCAATTGTTTCAATTTGTATCTTCGTACTGAATACATTATTACCTTATAGCTGTGCTGATGTTGGAACCTATACAACTTTACGAAATGTTATAGAGGGTACTCTATAACACTTTGTAAATATAGGTATATCTATTGAGTTTGATCCGATTATCTAACGTTAGTACTTTTTAGAGATCAGTGTTGCACGGGATTTTACAAACACAAATAACAGACGTAAGAACATAGACTTGATGATTAAATAAATATCTATGAATCACACAATTTTTTTTTTCGAATGTTAAACGAAACCAAGACACATGGCACGGCACGGCGGCGCACGTTGGGCTGAAAATCGGCTTTCATAGACTTAGGGATTTCAATTTCTAAGTATCGGTTTTTTTGCCGGATATTGGTCCCATTAGTTGTTACTATATAGAAAAATGATATCTGAGATCATTTGACTCAAAAACAATTAAATTATAATTTTTTTTCTAAAAATTTGTATGGAGATAGGATGAAAAATCCGTTTATTTCAAAAACGGCGCAATTAACCGTAATATCCTCGCAGATGGTTATAGTACTAATTATTTATGATTTTTTGACATACTACACATAACGGTAAAAAATGCCGTTTTTTTTTAAAAAATCGTCAAAGTTTTGAAAATTTTCCATGTCTTGTCTAACGTCAAAATTAAGGAGTACAGACTTTTACCGAGCCGTAACACGAGATAGCATGGTGCTTATACCCTCAAAGGATACCTAGAGCAATATCTGATCTAGATACATATTTTAAAAGAACATTATTTAACACTAAGTTTGTCGTAAAACAAGTCATTGGGTGGATTTTGAGCATTTGACGGTGCTTCCAGCAAAAGCAGGTACAAGTAGAAAATGGAGTGTGAGCAAGATGATTCATTTTCATTTTCATGACGTCTTTGGTACCACTAAAACTAACGGATGGAGAGAGCACTTTATGGACGAACCCAAAACCTTGCTCGACTTGGTATTGTCGTCCAGTTAATTTTATGTTACCAAAACAAATGAACCATTTGGATGCTGTTACATCGAGGACCGTGTCTTCTGACACATACGTATGTATAATCTTTTTTCTGCTCTGTAACAATTCTTTATGCTCATTACTTCTCGCTGCCCACTCTTTGAAGTCAAGCCTGTAAGAAATATGCAATAGACATTCCATACAATTTATTCGAGCGTGCAAGGATGACAATCTAAAATCGTATGTGTCAGAAGACACGGTCCTCGATGTAACAGCATCCAAATGGTTCATTTGTATTGGTACAAGTACAAGTAACACGATGCATTTGACCTCGCTTTGGAAAGGTACATGCAGACTTTAGCGTCGATCATTGTCATCATTAGTTGGTGATTTACTTGGTTATCATTACTGCACTTTGTGGGTACAAGAACCTTAATTTGATCATCCATTTGATTTTTTGATCAATTAAGACTGCTTCAATTTCCTTAACAAATATAAAATTAACTGGACGACAATACCAAGTCGAGCAAGGTTTTGGGTTCGTCCATAAAGTGCTCTCTCCATCCGTTAGTTTTAGTGGTACCAAAGACGTCATGAAAATGAAAATGAATCATCTTGCTCACACTCCATTTTCTACTTGTACCTGCTTTTGCTGGAAGCACCGTCAAATGCTCAATACCCACCCAATGACTTGTTTTAAGACAAACTTAGTGTTAAATAATGTTCTTTTAAAATATGTATCTAGATCAGATATTGCTCTAGGTATCCTTTGAGGGTATAAGCACCATGCTATCTCGTGTTACGGCTCGGTAAAAGTCTGTACTCCTTAATTTTGACGTTAGACAAGGCATGGAAAATTTTCAAAACTTTGACGATTTTTTAAAAAAAAACGGCATTTTTTACCGTTATGTGTAGTATGTCAAAAAATCATAAATAATTAGTACTATAACCATCTGCGAGGATATTACGGTTAATTGCGCCGTTTTTGAAATAAACGGATTTTTCATCCTAGCTCCATACAAATTTTTCGAAAAAAAATTATAATTCAATTATTTTCGAGTCAAATTATCTTAGATATCATTTTTCTATATAGTAACAACTAATGGGACCAATATCCGGCAAAAAAACCGATACTTAGAAATTGAAATCCCTAAGTCTATGAAAGTCAATTTTCAGCCCACAGTGCGGCGGCGACTTTAGCTTTATTTGACAGCATTTGAAGGACAGTAGCGCCCTCCTTGTGACGTCATTACTGCACAGATATGAATAAGTAAAATTCAAGTGCCTCTTTGTAACCTCATCATAACAGATTTCAGCTTCAAACAGAAATATTTATTTGTCATACAACGTAGGTGAGTTAAATTTACAGATCTTGCGTTATTAAATAAGTGAGCGTTTGTTTCATTTAATCCATAAAACAGGTTTACCTAGTAATTTTGACGTGACTTTCCGTGGCAGTTAGCTGATATTAGAAGTACTAACTAAAAGTATGTGGGTTACGCGCAAAGAAATGAATCCCATGAAAAGTTTTTATGATCGTGATCATAGCAACTTTTGATGGGATTCATTTAAAACTTCTATAATTCTTTTCTAAATAAAAAACTATGATCATAATCTTTATACCATGAAACATGTAAGTAAACCAAATCAACCAAAATTTTACTTGTTATAAAACAAATTGAAAACATCACAAGCAATATAACCGTCGGTATTTTATAAAGCGTTGCTTCCCCGATATTATCACCTTCCCCTAGAGAGAAGAGTGCGCAAACCTTATCTTTTGGTGACTCAAAAAGTCTACAAAAGACAGTATTGTGGGCTGTTTACACCGTCGTCTGCGAGTGGCCGAGTGCGTATCCAACAATGAATGTTCTCCCCAAGTGTCACTCGTCGCTGTCCTGAATAGAGGCCATTAGGCCCGCCGCAGTCGAGCATCGCGTTGGTTTCCGTAACACTGTTGAGTACGCAGGGGAAATCCTCCGGAAAATGCCTCCTTCAAATATGTATAGGTATTTACACTGTCGTTATTGTGTGTACAGCGTTAAGTAGTGGACTCATTTTGTAATGGTATCTAATAATAGGTTGAAGGTCCAGTGACAATGAACACTCAGAGGATATTATATAGAATATATAAAAATATCTTTGGGATTCTTATATGTCATGGACAGATAGTGTGGAGTTTAAGCAATGTACGTGTAACAAATTCCAAAATAGTTATCTACGATATTATTTCGCTTTAATATGAGTAGGTATTGAAGAATTTTAAAGTAATGGTAATAGAGTAGCCTCCTATCACATGAAACCTTGCATAGCTGACGGAATGTGGATGTGATGTATCTCTTTAGGCTTCGGAGATAAAAGTCTGACGCTTTTATGTTTTAATAGCAAGAATTTATTGTTAAACGTTAGTCGTAGCATGTCCACTGTTGGGCATAAGTCGCCACATGATTTGCGATGTGATTTTTTTTTGGTGTCACGGTGAGGTATTTTTGTCATATATACGGGTATTTTCTCTACTTATGGGCAATTTTGCCAACGTCAGATATCTTTAATGGATAACGAAATTGACGTTTGACTGATTTTGTATAGAAAAATTATCAAAAGTTCACATTTATTCTTCGGATCAAGTTATCTAGCGATGGAAAAATCGGGCCTAAAAGTAATAACTAAATACTGTTTTTTTTGCATGGACTATACAGCCAGTGTGGGATTGCTCTCAGCAAAATGGTCGCGGTATTACGCCTTTGTCACAAAGCGTTGAAATCTGACGCCTGAGTGCCGCACGGCGTCTGAAGAATTGCTCCCGAGTACATTACAAACGCGCGGTTCTTTGTTTCTTCCTCATTTCTCTCTTTTCTACAGCTGTAAATATTTATTGTGTATTATCGCACCACACATATAAATTACTTTTGAACGAAGATGTTGGCAATCCTGTTTAATATTTCATTTACTTGCGAAAATTTAGGAGCTTTTAAAGGAAAATATTTCGTCGATCCTTAATAATAATGTATCTTATATGTTTATATTGTTCTCTGTTTATATTGTAAGAGCCGTTTTTTTTTTGTATTTCATTGATTCGAGGTTGAAACATTTATACAAAGGTTTAATTCATAATTGTGTAATAGGTTTTCTAGTACGAATATCAATCTCCCACGAAGGATCGACACAAAATTGTAGGTTGTATTTATCTTTATCTTATATGTGTCCATATATTATACATGCAAATTTGTATTCATAAACAAATCATATATATTCAGCTATCTAACTATACAGCAGTTGCCTTCATCAACACTAAGAACTCATCAATATTTACCCCGCGTTGTTTACTCCAACTTGGAGATCTCACTTTAAAAGTAAATCGTGGTTCCCTAGTTATTCAGACCACAGCGGGCGGATGCATCGAAGCATCTATTGGTCTAAAAGCGTATTCATGTCCACGTGAAAGTTTTTCAACCGACACTAGCGTTGAAAGGCGATACGAAAGGTAAAGACATTTTAGATACAGTTCCCTAAACACTCATATTTGTCAGAGTATGCTCATAGAGTATGTTTTTAAAGGTTTTTAAGGGGTTCGTGTGGCTTTTACTGGTATTTCCATTAGTATTGAAGGGTTGTAAATGGAATGTATGCATATTCTGAATATGGGTATAATATTAGCAGACGGTTCAGTTGTACCGAAGTGTTAGTTAAAAACATTTTTAACTTAGAAACATATAATATACTTTCATAGGTAAAGAGACTCCATGACACAAGAAATCCTAGTGTAGAGACTAGTAACCATGTATTTTACACCTTTTATGTAACTTTTGGCGCAAGAAAGATTATTATTTATATTATATTACGCGTGATAAATGTGCAAATGGAAGTGGATTGGCCACACCCTCCGAAGAGATTCCGATCACATTCTTAAGCAGGCGTTAGATTAGAATCCTCAAGGAAAGCGCAAGCGTGGCCGTCCCAAATAGATCTGGAGACGCACAGTGGCAGACGAGGCAAAGAATATCAGGAAGACCTGGAGTGAGATAAAACGTGAAGTCCAGTACCGAACACGATGGAGGATCACTGTGGACGCCCTCTGCCCCAACCAGGGGACTTAGGATATTAAGTTAAGTAAGTCATGTTCAGTTCAAATGTATTGAAGTGACATTTTAGTACTTCGAATCGAATCAGCCAATTTGTCACTTGTCTAGTGGCTAACAAATTAACACTATTTCGGCACTGTTTGACTGCTGCGTAAGAGATTTCAGTTACGATTTCCGAGTCGGAAAAATGGTTTTGGGTTTTTCTGTCTAAAAATTCTCAGTATCAACCCAGTCTGAAAATGTGCTATGGCAAAAAACTCTCCCTCTATTACATAACATACAAATTGCTGGTGTTAATGTGGGTGTCACGAACCTCTGCCTACCCCTTCGGGTAAAAAGGTTTGATGTTATGTTCTAAATTAACACTATTTAATCATAATACTATACGTAAGCAGTGCTAAGTGCGTGCGTAATTATGTTCTTGTTAATTATTAATCAGTCGATTGGTGGTGCTATCAAATATCGTTGGATCCAGGTCACTGCATTGTGTTCGATCAAATCACTGTGATTGTTCGCTCGTACGCGAATCTATGCACACGTGAACATGTTGCGTCATTGCTGCGTTTACTATATGTTTATTATTAAGGGCGTTTTTACTAATGGCAATGTCGCAATTTGATAGTGTCATATTTTAAATTTTATTATTATAAGGAAATAAATTTAAAAAATATGTATTATACAAATTTTAGAATTTGGCGAAAAATGTGTAAAAGGTAAAAATCATTGCGGTTACAGTTCTATTTATATGCAAATAAAACATTGGAACTTGCAGAGCATTATTTTCATAGTAAAATAACTAGAAGCATTACGGATAAGTACTTACTTAATAATAAACATTCACGTAAAAAAAAATGTGTACAAAAGTTTAAAACATTTGAAATCTAATAATTAATGTTTACGTAGATATCATTCGTAATTTTAGCTTGTTAGAATAAACTGTACTACTCACTGTGCATTGTGTGAATTTGTGTGTGCATAAATAAGTAAATCATGACAAAGTAATGTTTTATAAGTTCTTTTTTCTGTTTTTTATCATTTATTAAATAAAATATTTACACATAACTTAAAAACATACACAGCTAACCTATTAAAAGAAAAAAGAACCAGATACTCTATTTACAGGGAATTCCTATAAATAGAATATCTGATTAAGATCAGATTCCTGAGGAAACGTACCCAAAAGGCTAGCGTTGGATAGCAAGGCTAATGCGTTGCCCCAGGTAGAGGCCAGCCCTTGGATCATGTGATACCTCAGAAACACGCTTACATAATATTTTTTTATGCTTTTCATTTACATAATATTACATAGTATAAGCGTTATTTCTCTAAAGATTATGGACTACTACATACACTTTAAAAATCTTTCACATTTATAATAGTGATAGGACTTCTATGCCCTATATACGGCATGGTGATTCAACACCAATAAACAGGATACATGTATAATTCAGAGGCTTCGCTGGCGTGACCGTAGATAACGCGCCGGAAGTAGAGGAAGGTGTCGCTCGCGAGCCGGAAGTGGCGCGATCCGCTGCGTTATCGCCAGCACATCCGGAACGTTGCTATCGAATGGAATTATTGCGGATATATTTCATGTGTGTTCCTAGTTGATAGCAGCGTAATGTCGGTGCTGTTTATCACTTTCTATGTTTTCAAATATGACGAGATATAAAAGAAATAGGGCTCTTGTTCTTGTTTAAAAAAAGAACGATCGCAATAATGAACAAGCCAATCTTAAAACAGCCCTGGGTTCGGTCCTTGGTTAGGGCAAAAACGGAATTGGGTTTTATTTTGTATATTATTATGAAACGGGTTTTTATTTGCCCAAATAATTATTATTTGCCCGACGTTTCGATCCAATTGCACCGAACGTGGTCACGGGTTGACAGGTCATTTATTATGGGTACAAGTCGACAGTTTAAAAGTTTTAATTGGGTTACTTGGTCATTTAGGTATTTACGACCAAAGATAGCTAGCTAAATCTAGGTATGTCTGTCTACTTAACAACCTTAAACATCCGTGACATTAACAATTCGCCGGCGCTGCCGATGTCAGCCTGTCGGTTAAGCTAAAATCTATTGGCAATTACAAATCGCAATAATAAAAAAAAAATCGCTGCTAATTTTATTAGGCTCTTTTCCATGTGGATGGCTTAATTTGAAAAAAAAAATGTATTCCATCTGATTGTTTTACTTTTTAGTTCTAGGTATAGGTTCAATTTATTTTCTAATCTGAATTTTAAAAAATACATGAGCTCTATTTAAATGCATATTATTATTTTATGAAAACATTTTATTATGGCAACGTACACGGGTATTTATGTTAATTTTATCGCGTGAATTTTCAGAGGTAACAATTATATTGTGGAATTGATGCTCCGGTGCGGTGTGCAAGCATGCGTGCCAGTAAATTGGTGTGTCGGTCTCTCATGGAACATGGAGATACGAATATAATAAAACTTGAAACAAATTCGTGGAATATTCTAGAAAGTTTTTCTAATGCACGTGTTTTTTTATAATCGATTGCTGAGTCGCTTATATTTGATGTTCGGTAAGGTTGCACTATAATGGGTGAGCTAAATAAATGCGAAAGTTAGGATCGATGAATATATGGATGGATGTTTGATATTATAATCAATCACGCCAGAATAGTTAAAAGGATCAGTATAAAATTTGGCACACAGATAGGTTAGTTTTTAGAATAGTCTCTATACTATATACTAATATGACATATTTTACGTTGATCGAAATACCCCGCGGGGTTGTGAAGCTAGTAGGTATATCATAAAGAGTATTTAGAGTATGTTTATTTTAATGTAATTGGTCTCAAAACCGTGTTAACATAATTAATAAATGATCCATTCCCTCTTTTGTAACCTCGTTCATCTTGTCTTGGCCTTAAACTCTTGTAAGTCTTATAAAAATCTAGTACCCGTACAAATTGTACCGCTTTGCTTTACGAACGATGTCCGTAACCCTTCGTAGACGATAAGCTACGAGTTGCTACAATGTTATGTAGCACCATAAATGTTAAACTTTAGGGTCTTTGTAACAAAGTGGCTTGTACTTGACGTGTGTGTAGTGCTTGTACGTTTTGTCGATACATCTTTGTAGAATATCTTCAGTGACATATTCACGTAATACTATTTGACGATTACTGCTAAAAAATTTGCACAATTTTATTAATTTATTCAAAATGAATATGAATATGAATTCGTGCTTTAGTTTACTAAGTAACTTAACCTAAGCCAGTCCAAAATGTGCAGATTTTGCCAAGAGTCAAATGAGACAGCAATGCATGTCCTATGCTCATGTGGGCCACTTTTTTTTTTTTTATTGCCTGAAATGGCAGACAAGCAAGCGGCCCACCTGATGGTAAGTGGTTACCGCCGCTCATGGACGTTGGCAATGCCAGGGGCACAGCCAAGCCGCTGCCTACCTTTGGAGAATAGCTCTCTTTAAACCTCGTTTGAAGAGGGACATGTCATAGCGCTCAGGAAACACCGCTGTAGGAAGTTCACCCCAGAGCCTGCACGTACGTGGGAGGAATGATCGCTGGAACCTTACCGTTTTGAGATACAGTTTCTCTCTGCTCAGACAATCTGGAAGTTCCTAGCCTCTATAGGACTAAGCAGAGAACTATAAAACTACAAGGGGCGCTACAATAGATCAATTCTGGTCGAGGTAGCAAGAAAGCCACTAGTGGCTTCCGGCCCAACAAATCATAATAATAAATAATAATACTAAGTAATATCTGGATTGATTAACTGATTTTTCAATATATTTTATTACGGAGAGCTAAAAACCTCACCATACCTCCTGGTTAGATTGATTGATCCTGGTGGTGGACTGGAGTGTCATCCTCATGAAACGAGTTCATCAATTTTATAAAAATCAACAACGTTTCGTGTTAATTTAATTTATAAAAAAGGCTAGAACATAAGTTTTTTAATGTTATAACCAAGTCACCACCATATACAAAAATTTGTATTTTATAATGGTTGCGTTAAATAAATATTGTCTCTCATCTTGTTCAAAATTTAAATTGAATTGGTTGAAAAATTAAAATATAAATGTTAAGTGTAAGTACCTATACATTATTTGTGCACCATCTGAATTAAACACTATAGTTCCATGGAATAATGATAAATTCATTATCACAAATACTTTTTATTGGACTTCAGACCCCGTTTCAATCCTGGGAGATAGCTGATAAGTTTTTAACATATTTTATAAAATTTGGCAATTTAGTTTTAGATATTTTTTCACACACCTTATAGCAAGTGGTGTCACAGGCCCTTACTGACAGCTTACTTGTTTATTAACAAAACCATCCCATGGTATTAAAATCGCTTGTGATTTAATTTATTTTAATGATTCTGAATAATTTCGTAGTTCATGTTGTTTCGTTTCACGGCCTCCCGCTTGCTGCATTTCGCACCAGAATTATTGAGGTTCATTAAAATTTACCTCTTTGCTTAATATTCAGTTCGGTTTCAGATTTATATTCATTATGTATGTATCGCTGTAATTACTGATTAATGTCGTTGCCTGTATACGTAAGGTCTTTTGAAATGAGATATATTGTTATTAATTTTACGTGAATTGGTACTGGTACATTTTAAATATATCTTAGGATGCCTTCAAGTGGTCGATTCTGCTAATCTACTATACACATCGATAGCAGACCGATTGACCAATCACAGGCCGGCAATATTTTCCAAATTTCAGTGTACACTGTACATATATAAATAGTTGCTCAGTTAGAATTCGATCACAATATGTCTGAATAATAAACACTTCTGGTCTGATTCTGATTCTGGAAAATAGTGATTGGTTAGATTGAGCGAATTGTCGCTTTAATTGGCTAAAGCTTATCTCCAGCATTGGACTGCAACTGGTTGATCGTCTGATCGGATTAGCCCACGGAATAGTATTAAAGGATCGATGGCTCAAAGCCAATTTTGGTATTCTAACTGCGCTGCGAACCAATTTGATTATCACCCCTACTATTTTGTTAGATTGTTAACAACTTATAATAGTTAAAAGTTATTCTTTGTTTCATTTAAAATATCTGGCGCTCGTAGCATTGTGGTACTGAGGTATTCGTTATGAATATTGAGGGTAAGCAACGTTCAGCAAGGTCAGCCCATGATGGGTGACCGTTTGTGTCAATATCATTATCGAGGGTCTCCGTGCTTCGGAAGGCACGTATAGCTGTTGGTATCACTTAATGTGGTAGTCGTTAAGTCAAGTTGGAAGCCTTCTAGTTGACTTAATAAATTCCAACACTAGGGTCTGCCTCAAGCCCATACGATAAGAAGAAGAAGAATATCTGAAAGTAGAAAATAGTTCTTTTATAATTAAGTAAAGTATTTAATACATGACATGTTCCTTAATGTTAAAAATAAAGTGGCATTTGCCAGAGGTCATTTGATATAAAAAATATATAACTGGAACCAAATTCAATGCTTGCAGTAAATATTTAAGTAAAATATTTAAATACGGACAGTTCTGATATAAATAAAAATATTGACAAAAATGAGGGTAGTCGTAGAAACCCGCGTGCATCGAGGACAACGCTCGGCAGCCACCTCAGTCAGCCCGTGCGAAGAGCCGATCGAAACGTCGGGCAAATAAATAAGGTATTTACTATTCCTTATAATATAATACGTGACGTAGACCCGTTTTAAAGTAATTTAATATTTAAGTGGCCATTTAAAAATAAATAAAAGCTCGATTTCAGGCAAAAATTGTGAACAGCGAACAATGGAGGCTTTAGCGGTGCCTAGTGATAGTAGAGTGACCGGAAGTGCTCGTGCGGATAACGGGCCGGAACGTGTCCGGATTCGCTCGGCGCGCTGCATCGTACGCTTCCGTTTCCGCCACCACTGCCAGTTTGTTTAATAAGCTCCAATAAAGACCGCCAATTATTATGTTTCCTGGTAAATGCACTAATGCTATTTTAAATACGTTGCTTGCGGTAAGTGAACGAGAAATAATATAAATTATGCTGCGATTTTCTGTAGGGTGGAGGTACTTCCCCAGGCGGCCGGCTTAGTCTGAGTGGGGGTTACCCGCTGTTCTATACCTCTTATAAAGCCTGAGCGACCTTTAAAAAAGGTCACAGCATAAGCACTAGCATATAGCTGCATCTTATTTGAGTAAAACAACGCCCTCTTGAAACGAGAAAACAAAAGTCGTCGTAAAAAAGTTGTTTAAATAATCGCCAGTTCCATTTTAGCTGATTGCTGCTGGGTCTGTGACTTGCCTTTTGTGTCGCGTTCTCTCGTACTCTTTGTGTCAACGCCTCGCCAACTTCTTTGTGTATAAATACCACGCTAACCCTCAAAATAGGTTATAAGTCACCAAATACTAGTGTGCAAGTTTGAACCTTAACGAAGTTAAAGGTAGTACTTTTAATCACATGTATACCTTTTACGCAAATGTGGCCGCGAGTAGAACGTATTATCAGCTATAATTATTAAAAAAGTTGGTTTAATATCCATTTACTCGAATTTTATGCAAGAAAATGGATGGCTTTCCATCGTCATCTATCTTTACGACCAAAATTTAACCTATTCATCAATACTTTGCAAACTTTTATGACATAATTCATAATAAAAATGTGGATGTTGTGTCGTTCTCGTTTTATTACAATACGTAAACAGATAACGACAGGGTACTATATTTTTGTACTTTTTGCGATGCGATTCTGTCACAATATATCAAAACGTATGCTGCACAAAGGATGTATTTTATTGACACAATTATTACGGTTGCTTTTTGTTTGTTACATAAAATGTCTGCCACGGTAGTGTGTATGACTGCTACTTAAAGGGTCGTAGGATCTACCCTTGGGTCGGGCAAACACAGTATTGAATTTTTGTCATCAAATCACCAAGATGTCTATCTCAGATATCTGACCGGAGTCTGATAAATGCCCGGTTAATGGCATTAAAGGTCTCTTTCCTATATCATCCCCATACAGACATACATACAGATTTTTGAGATATTTTTCATATAAAATCTGTTAGCTAAGCTTCGGATAATTTGTCAGACACTTATCAGCAAATGGTTAAATAGGGCCTAACTCTTCGATTAATCCCTAGGATAATTTTTTAATCTGTGAAGTGTTTCTATGGTTCAAACTTGTTTCAAGTATGGTGTCGCTTGATAGTAAAATATTGCCACGATAAATTCAAATTAATCCTTTACCCCAATTAACTAAATAATACTGTAAAGTGACCAATAAATCAATCAAAATTTAACTAAAGTTGGAAACTAATTGCAGAATCGATCGGGGAGCGAGTGGCCATTAGTGAGACAAGATGAGTGCCCTCATGGTCTCACTCGCTAAGAGTCCTTGAATCAAGAGTATGTCTCTCCCCAACGTCACACTACTACATGTCACAATACGCGATTGTTAGCACCTATTAAATTCTGTTTAGAGTTACACTCTTGAGATTGTTTGCCGACTGCTTTGGGGAGGGTCCGTGTTATAATTTGTTTCTGCTCGCGTTCGTATCATGTTTTGTTTTGGTAAGTATGGGTATTAAGTTCTGCTTTGAAATAAGACATATAATATTATGTTATTATATTTTATGTAGGTGTGTGCTTATTTTTATTTTTTACTATATCATCAGCATCATCATCATCAGCAACCTATTAATGTCCCCTGTCTCTCCTCTATCTAGAGAGCCAATAGGGTTTAGGCCACAATCCACACACACTGGCCTAGTGCAGTTATTTTTATATATCAACTTTAAATCTTTAGTCAATATAATAAACTTAAAATTATGTGTTATTGTATTAAAATCCCCTCGTCACGATGTATGTAGGTACAAATTACGGCTATCACCATATCGATTTTAATAAAATTATGTAAATCTGTTTGGTTGGTTCCAGTTTGAACACTAGTAAATAATATAATAATATTCTACCACATTCACACAGCTCCATCTAGTCCCAAAGTAAGCAATTATATTTGCTTGTGTTATGGGTACTAAACAACTGATATACTACTTAAATACTTTTTTTTTTTGTAAATACGTACATATTATAGATAAATTACACCCAGACACAGAACAAACCTTTATGCTCATAACACAAAGATTTCTAGAAATCTAGCATGATGTTGAAATTTAATTCTAAACGCGATTTACATGAATGAACGTTGCCAAAATAATTATGAATATGAAACAGAAGAAGCGTAATTGTTTAATTTAGATTTGAGTTCTACAATTAATTACCTGTTTTGTAAAACAACGGCGTATTGTACAGAGGATCCGTAATGGCGTGAATTTTACAAATGTAAAGCGGCATTCCATAATTTAACACAATAAATACGAATTGTAAACAACAGTCACGTACGAAATGGCCGTTTTATTTGTAATTAAATTGTAGCAACATAAAGCAAGCATTCCAACACATTGGCGGGCAGCTAATTGCCACTCGATATTACAAGAATTGTGACATGGGCGCTCGAGTCGAGCTGCAACGGGTATTGTGTACACCACTTGACTGCAAAGCTTTTGTGTTCGTTATATATCCCGTAACAATGCAATCAGATATTGTTTTTTAAACAATTGATGGTACTAGTACGTTCGGGATCGATGACAACTCGTCCAATTACTTATTTGTTACTAAAAAGTTTCGAGTGCTATATTGACGAGAATTCGCAGCGTGTGCAATTATTTTAATTAATTTATTCTCCGTATATGAAAAATAATTATTACGATGTTAATAGTGCTCTGTGGTCTGTGCTTATCTGGATATGTTGATGTTACGATAATATATTAAATTAGACAAGTGAGTCGCAAAGTCTAAAGAAAGAGCAAAGTCTTAAAGCGTCGGCTCTAACTAGTCTCGGGTAGCCTCAAAGTAAAAACTGAAGTGAAAAATTAGTCCTTTAAGAAACAGTTCCCTGTGAGCGATACAGTGGACTGTTTCTTTCAGAGCACCTTTCGCGGATGTGGCAAATTGCGGGTGCATGTTTTACAAGAGGTACAAAGCGAATATGAGAGTCCTGGTAGGCTGCCCTTGGGGCATAATCCCCAACTACAATTTATGACCATACTGCAATCGAGGTATGTTGGTAGCACTGCCAATTACAAGCGAAACTTTATTTATTTACTAGTGGCTGCCTGAGGCGCACTACCAACCGTTTTTATTGTGTTTACCGATCATTCAGTGCCCGTTTAAAATGAATTTCGTATAAAATTCTGTGAAGGGTTATTATTTGTTCTGTGTGTATTTATCAAGCTCACTGAAGCTTTGACTGTAGTTTAATTTCCATTTATTGCATGAAACGAAATAAGTATAAATAAGATGTTTTTTAACAGTTTTACGTATGTTGCCATTGACACTGAGTAAGCAGATTACAGCATGGCGCTCTTTTTTTGTAAAATGTTCCCTTATATAACGCAGATATCCTATACAGGTTAACAAAAAAATAATACTCTAACAAAGTAAATTTATTTAAAACTGGCCAGTAGTAGCCCGTTATCACAATATAGTACAATTCTGTTGTTCTTTATTCTAGTTGCTAAGGATTTTGTATTTGGTACAAAATTATCCAACACCCAAGTTCAACGACTATTACTGCTAAACTCATAAAGTTATCTTAACCGCTATAACTTTCATTTAAAGTTCATGAAATGCATTATCATCATGAATTTTTTCAGATTTTTCAAGCCAGCAGTTTAGTTTTTAGAAGGGGGGGGGACGCCCTACTGGAACAAAAATTTGCTCTTTAAAGTTTAATATTTCGTAAATGGACCATTAAATCGAAAATGTTACTAACCCCCATGTCATTTTAGAAGACCTATTCAACGATACCCCACACGATGGGGTAGACAACAAAAAAATATTCATCCCCACTTCACATGTATGGGAGCTACCCTAAAAAAAATATTTTCCAAAATTTTATTTTACCACTTTGTCGACATAATTGATATACAAACTCCTACAAAATTACAGCTTTCTAGTACTAACGGTCTCTTAGCAAGACCTCGGACAGTCAGACAGACAGACGGACATAACGAAACTATAAGGGTTCCTAGTCAGAACTACGGAACCCTTAAAAAGGTAGAGTCACAAAAAATAACTAATTGATAAATAATAATCGAAAAGCTTGCGTCGGAACCTGAACCCATTGCCTTGGAATAAAAAAATTAACTACATACATAAAAGTCACTCCCGAAAGATCTTGTGACCCAAAAACGGCTACACCAATATTAATAAAACATGTCTAAAAACCATCACGATCATGTCAACTTTCAAACAAAAAAACGCATCAATTTCGGCCCAATCGTTTAAGAGCGGTGATGCCACAGACAGATATACAGACACACGTCAAACTAATAACACCCCTCTTGCGTCGGGGATTAAAAAATGAACAATTCTAAAGACAGGCACACACTATGTTGGTTGTGTATCGGAATTATTCAGACGATTGCATCAATTAATCCAGCGCGTTGTTCGCAAACAGCGCAGTTGAGCGCATCGTGGGGACGGCGGCGACGCCACGCATGGCCACCTTCCATGGAGCTTTGTGGAGCTCGACATGATTTACCGCCAGAATTATTGTCGCTCTGATTTTACCTTGTTTCAGTTTAAGCCATGCTTTATAAGCCATTTTCGGTCTTATAGAAGGAATATGGCTTAGTTCGCATAATGATAGGTGCATTTGAACTAAAATGTGTACCCAGAAATACTGGTGCGAGAAGATCCTTTTAGAAATGGTTGATGATTAAGGTCTGAATAAAAAACTATTAGATCAACAGAGAGATTTCTAGTTTATTGTAAACCCACAAAATGTTGTACATACTATTTTTTCTTTAAAATGATTACCCCTGTACTGGGGAACAAGCTAACAAACATACTTTAAAACAAATTTAATACAAAGTACACCTAGAGTTAAAACAAATATCTATGAATTTAAAACGGGAATTTACGCGATTATGATTTAGGTATTTACATACCTTATAGTGCTTGACGTTTCGACCAGATTTTAAATCAATAATATTATCATGAAACGTGAAAGTTTAAAAGTAAAAATATCTATGAATCATACATACCTACTACAGTAAAAAAATCTTAAATAAAATCTTTGGAGCCCGTGCCCAGCAGCACATTAATTTATGGGTTGTAATGATGACACTACTATTTGTCTCGTGTGGGAATCGAACCCGCATCACTCAGAACAGCTATATTAGTTTTGACTGGCCTGTTGGTCTAGTGGTTAGTGACCCTGACTGCTAAACCAGAGGTCGTGGGTTCGATCCCCACCCAGGACAAATCTTTGTGTGATGTGCATAATGGTTTGTTCTGTGTCTGGTTGTAATTTATCTATACTATGTATGTATTTACAAAAAAAAAATGTATTTAAGTAGTATATAAGTTGTTTAGTACCCATAACACAAGCAAATATAATTGCTTAATTTGGGACTAGATGGCGCTGTGTAAATGTGGTATATTATATTATTAAAAAATAATAGCTTAAAAAGATAAAATCAAAGATATAAAATGGTCTCTTACAACAATAATTAAATTCTTCCGTCGTACGACTCACATAAGAGAGATTAATCAAGAAAATGGATAATGTCCGAGTGCTTCAGTACGTCGGTAATTACTTGGACAACCTCTATAACCTGCTTTATACGTTGTTTGTTTTTCACTAGATGCAGCTGCTGAATCTTGTGAGAAATATTATGAGTTTTAATAGTTAGCTCGTGATTAGATTCAAAATTTACCATTTTCAGCAGTGGATGTTGTTGAGCTGATAATACCTATATGATATTGATGATGATTTCAGCTTCTAGATATTCACTGTGGAACATATACACCCTCAAGAACTTTCACACATCAGTATTGAGTTTTTCTGACATAACATTCTGTCATGATCGGTACTATCTAAGAGTTTGGAAATATAACAGGGTAATGGCAATAAACTCGCCCCCTATTTGGTGGTACCTAACATACTTGCGAAATATGTCACGAAACCCTGTCTATAAAACGTAAGAGCTTTTATTAATACCGTTTCTGGGAGGTCAATATCCAAAGACTGAAACCTTGACTAGGTTATCGGTCTATCTCGTGAGAGGCCGTTTCTTACATTTAAATTTATTACAATATAATATATATTTAACTTTAACTTTTTAAATTGTTTAACAAAATGCATACACTACAGGAATTATAGATATTTACGACTCAAGCGTTAACAGTCAAATATTACAGCTAAACGCTGGGTTAGCCTTTAAGTAATTCTTGCCAAAAAAGTCAACATGCGCCAAGAGCCCATGAAATTATGATGAAGTACACGCAATATTCAGTACTTAATCGTGACACTTTGCGTGAATTCAAGTCTTAAGTAGCGATAGTTAATTTACAACGAATGCATGAATAGCTCAGCGCACGATTCTCGTTGCGAGGCTGCAGTTGGCTCAAGAGGTTCATTTGAAATTCATATAGTTGACTCTCGGGATATAGAGACACTAAATAGTGTAGAAGTTATAGCGTAGATTAAGCTTTATTTGATTTTCAATACTAGCTTTGCCCGTGACTTTGTTCAAGTGGACAATAACGCATTCTATTATCTAATTTTTCCATATTTTTTACGGTAGGTTAAAGGGCTAAGCGAAGTCGCCGTCTCAGTCGTTGTTGTTTTTTTTACCCACGACGGAACGGAGACGGTATATGCGTTTGGGGTGAGAGGCTGTGTGTTTGTGTGTTTGTGTGTTCCAACATAATGCCTTATATCACGGAAACGGTTTGACCGATTTAGATGCGGTTTTCTGTAAAGTGTGTGCGGCTCTTGGGGACAGGTTATTAGATAGGTGTTATGTTAATAGCATATTGGCAGCCCCCGACGGATTTTCTTGTGATTGTTTTTACGCTACTTATTATCTTTTCGTCGGGGATTTAAAATGAAGTTATTTAAACCTTTTTATATGTTACGTTTCTTATTTTGTATAGATGTTATCGTCGTGGGTTTTTTCAAAATTTTTAATTTTGTTTTTTATTCTAGATGTTGTCATCATCGTCTAGTCATTCAAGTTTTAAATGCCTATGCCTCAAGATTTTATAATTCGAACTTGATACTTTAATTTGAAATTCGAATTATCAAATCATCCTGCGACATAATATGCACGAACACGTATAGTATTCATTGAAATCGGAAGAACGCACGTTTGAATTTGACCACAAACAGTCGATGCGGCGAGGTCATACCCACAATCATGGTTTAATTAGCGAAAGGGATTTACATAATTATAATTAATTAGATCGATTGCCAAATTATAATAATTCATTTTAAAGTTAAAGTAGCATTACTACAAATTATCTACTGATTAACTATGGGGTAGATATACAAAACCTTTCTGAGTAAAAACTCCAACACATTCATGTTTCAGTGCTGTAATATGTAGATTGCGTAAAATAAATTTTATGTTATGGTAATTTTTGGCATAATCAAAACCATCTATGAAAAGGTACTTTGAATTTTTTAATGTATACACTCAATACTTGTAATGTAACTTGAAGTCTTTGGAACCTTTTTATGATAAAGTATATGTCAGTAGTCAATAAAGTACAAATTTATTTTTGCTTTATTTTCTAAAGAATTAAAAAGTACCGGTGGCTGAATCATATAATGACCGATATCCAAAACAGTGATGCAAAAATTAATTATTAATTTATTTTAAATGCCGTGCATATTACAAAATTCATAAATAAACTCTATTAGAGCTCTTTATTGTTAACATGCTCCGTGGACCAATTACATTAACAAACATACAAAATGTGAATAAACTCAACAATTTATAATAATTAATTAAAAATAATATACCAACCCGTCTGGCCAGCGTGGTATAATAGGCTAATTTCCCTCCACATTTTTTAGAGTAGACCCGTGCCCAGCAGTGGGACGTTTATGGGTTGACATGATGAAGATGACGAAAATTATGATGGTTATGTCGGATCCACCAATCCGTATTGGACCAGCGTGTGGACTATGGCCTAAGGCTTCTTAGATCCCTTGAGTGAGAAGTCCTTACCCAGCAGTCGAACATAATGGATGGAATATTATTAATATCATATTTTCCAAAAAAGTCACCATGTATCGAATACATTGGCGCTTCATTTCAAGTTGGTTCATTGTCTCCAGCAGCTTACTGCGGATTCTCCGTTCGCGACTGACACTAATAAACTGTTGGCACCAATACACAGTTTTTCAAAATAACAGCCGGCTATAACACATCCAGTAAATATTCAAGTGTTGTCACAATATGTTTAATATTCTACGCGTTAGCTTACAGTGAGAAAGTTTTAATAGCCTATCGTACTGTGGTCAGTGTAATTTACAGGTTAAACCTTTTCAACATTGCCCTTATGCAATTATATATAAAGCTTTTAGAGAACAAAACGCTGCCGAAAACGTCTGATGCGTTTTATTAGTAGGTTTTTAATGTGAAATAATTAAATTTGTTAAAATAATATAAGTTAAAATAATTTTAAAACAGTGATTAATATAGCATAAAATATGTTTAAACAAAAAACAAAATAGCATAAACATCACATAGAATCACATCTTTCCCGTAGGCAGGGCAAGGCAGAAGTGTATTAATAGTTATGTTTGGTCCCATGTAATAGGAGATGAGCTTATTGCCCTTAACGGGTACATTTCTAGACTCATAGCTGATAATTATAATCAGCATTCAAGGCCGAAAAACACAACACGATTTCGAACCCGAGACTTCTGGCATAGCAGTCGTACTAATTCGCAGTGCGCCTCTGTGAGCATATTAACGAATTGCCTCGAAATAATATTTGTATTAACATATAAAATATACTACGTTGAATGGTTCTTATAGAAACGATCACTTTGAATAATGGAACATTTCTTTAATAAAAAATATCACTAGATTCAAACTACTTATTCAGTACCCGCAGTGTTCGGTTCAGTGTAGATAGCTGAGTATTACCGATGTCTGATCTTCCGCTGAGTGTTGGAAATAGCTCCATTTTTCAGCATTTTCGTTTACCCCACCATTAGCGCTGATACCTACGAACCGCTCGCTTCGAAAGCAAATAACGATTTGGAATGCCTTAAAACTTTGATCGGATTTAAAAGCAATCATAAAGATATATTAGCTTGGGATTTACATTGTTTCAGGATTCAGGATTAAATCATTCTACGCGTGAATACTTTTCATATATAATTTTGATTGGTGCTTAGTCTCTGGAAATGAGTTTTCAATTGTGCCTTTAAATAAAGAGAAGGCATAGACGATACTTAACGTCAGCTCTTATTTCCCTCTTCAAATATTTATAAGGAGGCTCTTAAGTAGAAACGATAGAAATACTCCCTGAGAGATGTATGAAGGCTTACGTATCATACTTATTTACATTGTAAATTACAAACACGACATTCACAGATATCTGGTTGGCGAACAGAATCCGGCTGGCTTCTTCCAACGCGTCGGAGGTGACATTTTCATTTAAAATATTACTGCGTTCTTCCCGTGGCGCGGCGGCAGTGATCCAGCATCACTGTATATTTACATAAAACACTCGTATTCAGCAAATTATGCGGGTATCTGAATGTTTTGATCACGGAATCTAGATGGAGCCGTATAAATCTCGCTTTGAGCTCGGCCGGCATTCCTGGCAAGTTACCGAACAACAGTAATGAAGGTTTAATCTGCTAAATTCCTGCATAATCCGCCGGGATCCATCCGAGTCTCGGCTTTGCTCTCTACCTATAATTATAACTTTAGTTGTACGTGTCTTTATTAATTCGTAAGCAGCTGACTGCAGAGCGCGGCTTCTACAATGAGCATCATTAATTGTACTTGGAATTAACGCCGAATTAATAAGTAATTATGAGCTGTGAAAACAATTGTTATGGTTAAAGTTTGGGATTGTATCTACAAATAAAGGAATTACAGATTTGACACGTTTTTGAGCATGAGCAATTTGTTGGATTAAAATTAATCCTAAAAATATTTCAAAGATAATACTTTGATAAGATTTTTCAAATAAAGAGGTTAAGGTGCAAACAAACTAGACTTATGTGATGCCACGTATGTGATGTTACGTCCATCAAAAGACATCAGTTTTCATACTAAATATATTATGATACATAATTATTTAGAACTACACTATATCCTACACTATCAAATCCCTTTGGTGGTTCCAACGTGGCATGGCATCACATACGCCCAGTTTGTTTGCACCTTTAATCTGCATTATAGTGTACATAGTGTGCCTAATAGAATCACTAACTTTATTTCCTTCAACATACTTGCATTCTCAAAGATATTGTAGTAAATTTTAACATTACAACACGGCGGCCATTACAATTTTCGTTAACGGCATCGCATTACAAGAGAGGAGCTTAAAAGCACATTTTAAAAGGGCGTGTGAATAATTCCGTGGATAGCAGGACAGGATACTGTTGGGACTGTGTAGTTAGGACTCTTTGTACTTAATCATCGGTATTGTTTTAAGAAAGTCGAGCCGCAGAATAAGGAATTAGCCGCGGCGATAAAATAATAAAAGGTACTTTTAAATAAATTGAAACGTTTGAAACTGACACAAAGCTGGTATAATTGGAAGGACAGTTGAGCGTACTAATTTGGTTGGTTTTTATCTTTTCGCTTTATAACTTAGATGCAATACAAAGTGAGACTCACCATGGTGTAGCGGTTAAGGTGGTCGCCTCAACACTAATATCGCCGTGCCGGGAGACGTGAGTTCGATTTCCACACGAGACAAAGATTTGTGTGATTCATAGATACTTGTTTCAAGTCTGGGTGTACTTTGTGTTGGTTAATTGTATACACAGGTTACCCAGGTGTATCATAGTGTGGGGTTATCCTTTATACAAAATTATTTTAAAACAAGTTCTTTAATTCATAAAACAATGTTTTGCTGGTTCTATCTAATTAGACATCTTTGGTCGCAATCATATATTAACAGATAAGTCAAGCATGTGTTTGATTATGTACTTAGTATGAGCTTATTTTGAATAATGTACTTCGTCCCCTTAATGTCTGTTACACCGTATTACAGTCACACACACATTTCTCTTACTAGGCATTGTTATCTCAGAGTCGCAATCCCTCTTGTATAACGTATGTGTGTGTAGTTGAAATGAACTTAGATATTGGCTCTCCATGCATCGTAGGCGATGCTTAAACTCAATACGAAACAGTATTGAGCTTTGAGTTGTATATGTATTGTTTAGACGGAATCTAACTACGAGTGATTGTTGAATACGTAGAACTAAACAAATTGTTGCGAAGCGTACGTTAGCTTTAGAGCTTATTCGTGTAGAACGAAAACAAGGTGATGTAGCTCTATTTCATGGAACAGTGAATTTCATTTGTTTTTAATTAGCAAACGGTGAAAAAGAGTTATACTTTTTTGTTTTAAATTAGCAATATAATTAACAAGACTAATATTTTTTTTAAGATAGGTAGTTTCTTTAATGGCGGTTGAAGATTTTAAGGTGTATGTTGATGTATTTTGTTTTTGTATGTATCGTATGAACTTAACAAATGCAGAATGTCTACATTCGAAAATGTTGTATGTTAATGCTCAACATTTTTGCGAATGTGATGTTTTACGAATGTGGTGTTTTGAGAATATGATATACAGCGACAAAAGGCTAAAAAAGTCTTTATCATCTAACAATAGCAGTCTACGGTGACAGTAGCGACACCTTTGATAGTGCATTTAGATAATTGCGGATAGTGGTGGAACTTTGAAGCTTTGTACACCGTTCTCTATAGCAAAGCTTTGTAATGCATAATAACGCCACGTTACATTGTTCGATGACAGGAATGACAACTGACAGGCGGTCGATTCGTGACAGCTGTGGCAGTATACGCATATGCCTTTGCCTACGTGTTCATTAAAATAATGACGTGGTTTGACTACGCGCTTGTAATATTGTTATCTAGAGGGCTGTTAACTGTTTCAGTTGATGCATATTTTTGGCGCGCGGATGCGTTGGGTTATTTTAAAGTAATTATTTCTGCGTTGTGGTTGTGGTATTGTCTTTGTAGCATTATTATTGCATTGGTTTAATTTACTGTTGATGTTGTAGTGGTTCTTGCTATTAGCAGTATTATTAACTTAGCCTCGTATCTATTTTATTTAAACGTGTAATATCAGTGTATTTGATGACGTCTAAATTTCGATTGGATTCACTGAATTTATATGTTAGATTAGGTTACGTCCCTTGTATTAAGGGGCGAGTCTATTGTCATTAAGTAGGCTGTTGTTGTTATTTCTTACTACTACTACTTATACAGAAAATAAAGATCTTCAAACCGAAAAAGTATGTATGTACCTTAATGTGTTTCTTTTTTGTACACTCTACTTGTAGGGTATAAGTTATCTTCAAACGGGAATTAAAATGGCTTCTTGTTTTGACAGTTCCATAGTTATTTGAGTTGCATAGTACTTAGAAGTACAAGACCGAAAACCTAATCTTTTGCTTTAACCCGGGAATCGAATCCGACACAGCTTCTTTTGTCTTTTACAGACTAGGTAGAAATGTATTTTAAAGTTAGGTAGCCATTTTTAGGTAGGTACCATATTTAAATAGGAATTAGAGCATTTATCGGCAGAAAAGTTCAATTGATATAGGAATCTATGTCAAATAAAACAACTCTACTAAATAAAAGTATACTGTGTATGACATCTAGGGTTTATAACAGGCTCCCAGTCGAACTATGTAAAACTGATAATATTAATGTATTTAAAGTACAAGACCGAAAACCTAATCTTTTGCTTTAACCCGGGAATCGAATCCGACACAGCTTCTTTTGTCTTTTACAGACTAGGTAGAAATGTATTTTAAAGTTAGGTAGCCATTTTTAGGTAGGTACCATATTTAAATAGGAATTAGAGCATTTATCGGCAGAAAAGTTCGATTGATATAGGAATCTATGTCAAATAAAACAACTCTACTAAATAAAAGTATACTGTGTATGACATCTAGGGTTTATAACAGGCTCCCAGTCGAACTATGTAAAACTGATAATATTAATGTATTTAAAATGAAATTAAAAAGATTATTAATAGACAAAGTATATTACAGTGTAATGGAATATCTAGATGATAAATTTATATAATTTCCATTAAAATAACCGGCCAATACATTTGTTTAATTATGAATATTATTATGATTGTTAATTATTATTATTTTATTCTATTCTATTGCTCAAATTGTTTTAATATGTATTATCAATCCTAAATGAATGACTGTACAATTGTGTTATTATTATTATTTAATTGTTGTAATTATCATCATTGTAGAAATACTGATTCCTAAACTTGAAACATTTGCATGCCTAATAGGTGGAGTATGGAAGAACATTATTATATATTTTGTAACATCATTCACTGTACCCATATTCGCAAATAAAATTTGATTGATTGATTGATTGAATCTGTCGTCTATCTATACCATAGTAATATCATCAAAACTTTAAAAAAAATACTCGACAATCATAACAAGTGAAATAAACTAACGGATTCATTACACACAGATTAGCGAGTCGTAACCACAAAGAGTGCTTAGCGTTTATTGCGATGGCCGCCATGTTGCTTACGTCACATGGGAAATTCCAGTAATACTTTATTTTGAAATAGCTCCAGCTATACAAGTTTTATCTGTGTAGTTAATCAAGTGAAAGTAACGACTGACATCAAAGCTGTATTACTTCAGGTAAATAAGTTATGAGATTACTCTCTCACCATTAAAATGTACTTAAAACAAAGTTTTAATCTTCATTACTGCATTGGCAATGAATTTTATTATTAACTTGAGAAAAGCCGATATAATATAAGTATTATCATTTTGTTTCAAAGCATGTAAATTGAATAGGATTAAATTATTATTTTGCATGGGAATCATTCATAATATCTACTATGCAAATAAATTTTTAAACATCTGTCCTTGGATAATCGATATGGATTAGATACATCATCATCGTCATCATATCAGTTCTTTCTATTTATCCTTAATTTAATTTTTTTTTTGTCTTATGCAATTTTTTTTTCATCTGGATAATTCAATTTAATTATTTTATCTCGATTTTGTAATACTAATTTATTTTATCATAAAATTTTATCTACATTTTAATTTGATTTATTAATTATTATTGTTTTAAATGTTAACATAAAATAAAACTTATACAAAATGTGTTAACTTCATATTATGCATGTTGCCTGTCAGTAATTATTATACTCTTGTACTTGTTTGTATGTATTTTTATGTAGTTGTGTAATAATTGTTGGCTAGCCTATTGAAATAAATAAATCAGCCCAATGTAGCCCACTGCTGGATATAGGTCTCACCTAATTATCGCGACTACGAGCGATTTTGTGCCGCCTGCACCCAACGGCCACCCGCAACCTTAAATTAAGACCATACTTTGTAATATGGGTAACAGTCATTGGTATCAAAAGAGCTGTAAACTCACGTTGAGTTTAGAAGCACCGTCGTGGGTATCAAAATAGGTATAAACTCACGTTGAGTTTAGAAGCACCGTCGTGTCATTTTGACGTGATATCAACAAAACATTTTTACGGCGTTTTACGTCACTAAACAGCGAATGGATCGTAAATATCGAAACACGTTAACTTTTTAATCTTTGAAAGTTATAGGTTATATTGATGTAAGTCTTTGTCGTACAACCTTTATCAAGGTTTTATAGGAGATTTAACTATTTTTGTCAAAAGTATGATATCACTGTCCGGTGAACTCACCTTAACAGAGTTGCAGAATAATATTATGCTGAAATAATCTTATTACAAACCGTAACAGCAGTCATTTTAATAAATAAATATTTTATGTGTAAATAAATATGTATAAATAAATAAGAATATATTAGAAGGAAGTATTATTAGTATATATATTATTATAGTATTACGTATTGGAAGGCGCAGCGTGGGACGGTCCAACCAGATGGACCGATGACCTGGTCAAGGATGTGGGCGGCCGTTGGTTGCAGGCGGCACAGGATCACTCACGGTGGCCAAATTAGGTGAGGCTTATGTCATCGTTATATGGACATCGTTGGGCTAATATGATGATGATGATGATGAAATATGTAAATAGCTACAACAGCATTTTATTCTTAAAACTATGAACATTTTAAACATAATATACATCAGTTTTCACTCACACATACCTGAATACTTACATAATACAAACAGAGCTGAATCTCATCCCTTATAATACTTTTCTCTAGTGTCTAATTTGCTGAAACCATAAAGCTTTAATTTGTATGAAACAAATACATATTATCATTCTGTACCCTACGCATTTCAGTTCAATTCACATCTACCCATGAATCTGTAATGTATCGAATACACAGAATCTGTGCCACTACAAATCCCGAGCCTAATACAAGACAGAGTACTGAAATAAAGCAGTTAGATCGCATGCATAGATTTGTAAGTGTAAATCGAACAATACCGATATTCCGAGCCATTGGTCGCATGGGTCGATGAGTGGATGCCGACTGATTTCCCTACCATTGAGCAGACCGTTTCACTGTCCACATTTACTCGTAAATAAAATGCTATGTTGGCAACGTTATTTATGCATTCGAGCACTTACAGTGTGTTGTGCATTTGTTTGTATCGCAGAGGAAATGGTGCTTTGTGTTTACTGCAGTCCATCTGACGTCATTGGACAGTATTAAATATTTAACTTCGTTTCAAAAGTATTTACCTACTGAAAGGGTCATTCACACGCAACACAGTGAAACATTCGAAAACCCTGTAAATTTGTCACTTAGGTCATTTAGTGAGTACAACAAGATTGTAAAGAATTTACTATCTACCTTATTGATTAAACGACCGTGTGGTTATTTTGACCTGAAACACGTGTTTATACTTTCTGTGTCTTCGTGTTATTTGTGAATTTGTTCGTCATCATTTCCATATAAATATTTAAATATAGACTCTGGAATTAAGGTATTCCCTGTTGATAGGACAAGTCATAATTTAAATAAAGTGTATCTTTAAATGACATACTGTTAATGTGTGAATATGTTATATTATAATAAATAAATAAATATTTTAGGACATTTTTTTACACAGCGCATTTAGCCCCAATGTAAGGTAATATAAACTTGTGTTATGGCATCTAGACAACTGATATATATACATATATGTTTTTAAATACATACATACACATTATACATAGAAAGCATCCAAACTCCGAAACGAACATTTGCAGACCATACAAAATATTTGTTCCGACCCGGGAATCGAACCCGAGACCTCTTGCGCAGCAGTCGTATACACATCCCACTGTGCCACCGAGGCAGTCATTATACCATTGTCTTCGCTGTCACCATTGAGTAAAATGTAATAAATGTTTTGCTACGTCACACATTCGGTCCCTGAAGACAGGACAATTTATGTGTTTTAAAAAAACATATAAATTTACACATAGAGTTTTAGGTTTTAATAAAACACATAAATTGTTCTGATTTTGAACAAACGTCTCCCTCATCATTCTCAATTTGTCTCTCCCTGCCTCTGTCCCATCAGTCCTTCTTATAACCATTTAAGTTACACCAGCGCTTGTAGACGTGCGTGAGCGATGAATCCTAATAGTGTTAATAATTTTTGAAATGACAAATGTTTTTAATTTGTTTTTGATAAGATATATGTTTTTTTATTTATAATAAAACATTGGGCTTATTGTTTCCCAGCATATGTGTATACAATCATACGTATTAGTTATCCAATATGGCCGTCGGGTTGGGTCGTTTGTATAATAATAATTGGAAATCGGATTATGTCGCCTGCCGCGTCGGAGTGTTTGCTTTCATCAACTGCTCTCAGCCAATTCTGTTATGCTAACAATGTGTTTTTAATATACAATATTATGAGATTTACGCGGTTTCACTGATTGCGCAAAATTCTTCTGTTGTTTTCAACCTCCGGTAAACCTATTATTTTAAAACGCATGTCCATGTGACAAATTTCATACGGTTTCCCGTAAAATCCATTATTGAAAAAACCAGAATTCATTGTTTGATTGCAATGACGTAAAACAAAGAAACATAAGTATATACATAGAAAGCATCAAGCCTTCTTTCCCCCAACCGGTAGTTCCCATATTATTTCTCACCAGCTAGATAACTAGAAGTCAGGCACGGCTTCGCTCCCGTCTTTCTTTATTTGGCCACAGCTCAGCTCGTATTGGCCGTAGTGTGATGTTATACGCCCATGTTACTTAGTGATAATATAGCTTTCTAACGACAAAATATTTTTTTAAAACGGGTGCAGTAGTTTTTAAGTTATCTTTGCATACAAAAATACAAATATTTCCTCTTTATAATATTAGTATAGATAGGGGATGAGTCTTTTACCAATAACCGGACTTTCAAACTCCGGACTACTATCGTAAATTTTGTGATCAAAACCCAATACCATTTTAGCTTTATCCGAAATTCAACGCGCCACCGCACCGAAGCCAATGTTTGAAATAATAGGTAGCCAGGATTCACGATCTTTCTAAAACATGAATTGCTTTTAAATGAACAATATCGTAGAAAAAAGACGGATATGCGCTGTAACGTACAAACGACGCTTTATATGTTAGAACAGTGAGGCTGGACGCGTCAATCGTCTCTTTTTATTTGCAAGTGACCTAGTTCGGAACGGACAAATCATTGCTTTAAAAATTCTTTATCTGTTAAAAGCTCGCTCATGTGACTATTGTGCCGAGAGTTTTTACTTTTTTTTTCTTTATACTATTGTTAAAATCAATTATAACCCATGTAACGTTAGTAAGAGATAAACAGTTAGGACAGGTATTGAGCATTCCTTATAAATGTCATGAGGTTTTCCAAACCATATCACTAGTCACAAATAAAGGCGACATTCTTAGGCAGCTCTTTTATTAGCCTAAAAAGTAAAAGTACATAAAAAAAATTGAGATTGAATAAAACGCATATGAATATTTTGTAGAGTGTAATAAACAACAAAAGACGAACACACTAGTAGAAACACACTAGACCCCACAAAAAATCATGAGAATTTTTGTTAAATTTTTCAAAAACAAAAAAAAAACTCATTTTAATTAAGCTAAAGTATTCTCTATAAAGTAGTTAACATGCTAAATGTAGGTGAACTTCGCACACAATTTCATATACAATTCCGTATACGGTCTGTCTGATTGTCATGATAGTACTTTGGCTTGATTACAATGTACACGCTTTTGCACGTCCCGGCTGCTTTGCAAGTTAATAACCTATTTGGCGCCGTTGTAAAGGCTACATATTCACAATGGTGAGACTGGGCGTCCATCAGGAATCGGATTTGTGTGGAGAGCGGGTCATGCGCCGCTAGCGATAATGGAAAACGGATTACCGCGAACTCTCTAACTAAAGCCGGTGATCCATTCATGTAGGTCGAACTAACGCCTCTCAACCCCCACCATTTGCATCGATACTCTCTTACACTTGTTCTAAGCTCCGTCTAACTTAACATTTTTATTGCATGTTTTTTGTTTTTGTAATTTCGTGGGTTGCTCGTATTACCATTTCGCGTGGAGTTTATTCGCAAAGATTTTTTAATGAAATCTGTGCGGCCGCTGCAAATGAGCCGCCCGTTATATAGATAACATTATTTTTTTAATTTTCTTTTGTTTCTTATATAGGTTGGAGGAATTGAAATACTTTGCGATATTTTCATGGTAAGTAAATTAAGTTAATAAATAATAAAAGGGGTAATTAAGCAATATGTATGTGCGAAAATTAAAGATTGTTAATAGCACATCGGAAAGAAAAGACGAGTACGTGATCAAGAGATTGATGTTCAGTATTCTTACTAGGTGCACTTTTGTTATAAATTATTGTCAAGTTCCTCGTGATTTTTTTTATACCACGACGGTGGCAAACAGACGTACGGTCCACCCGATGATAAGCGGTCACCATAGCCTATGGGCACCTGCAACACCAGGCATCACGAGCGCGTTGCCGGCCCTTAAGAAACCAATTCATTCCTTTATACTGTAATTCCTTTGGGAAAACCTCATCAGGGAGTTCATTCCACTTCCTTGTGATATACAAAACAGCTCTTTAGTATGGGTTTCATTGTGGGATGTGCATCAATTTATACCTATTGTCATTCATAAATTGGTTCACGCTTAGTTTATAAACAAAACCATCTACTGTTATGTCAGCAACTTTGAAATTATTTTATTAAATCAACGATAGCTAAAGCTCAATTGGCAGTACCAATGATTTACTAATTCATATGTTTTATGTTATGACTTTATGGTAACAATTAAAACCATTTAGGCTAATGTTTATTCATATTGTGTTAATAAATTAATTTGTGGTTTTACGTTTCGGTGCAAATATTTTGAATACTATATACTGACTGGCCAGTTAGTCTAGTGGTTAGTGACCCTGACTGCTAAGCCGGTTGTGGGTTCGATCCCCACCCAGGACAAATCTTTGTGTGATGAGCATAAAGGTTTGTTCTGTGTCTGGGTGTAATTTATCTAAATATGTATATAAGTATAAAAAAAATATGTATATAAGTAGTATATCAGTTGTTTAAAAAAGTAAACAAGCAAATATAATTGGTTACTTTGGGACTAGATGGCGGTGTGTGAATGTGGTAGAATATTATTATTATTATATACCGAAAAATAGGTGAGGCCTATGTTCAGCAGTGGACGTCGTTGGGCTGATATGATGATGATGATACCGAAACGAATGAAACAGTAAAAGTAAACAGTAGATGGGTGTGTCCATGTAGTGACAGATTGAGAATACATATTGTCACTTCCTCATTTCCACCCGTGGGTGTCATAAAAGGCGACTAAAAAGCATAAACAGACAGAAAAGGAAAATTCGAAACAAAACCCTATACCAACTTGTTTGGCCAGCGTGGTATAGTAGGCTAAATTCTCTCCAAACCTCTTTGGAGGAGAACCGTGCCTAGCACTGGGATGTTTCTAGGTTGTAGTGATGATATTATTACAAAGAAAAGCGATTTAGGTTTTGAATGCGTAAAGATACTGATAAAGAACAGAATAGAGTATAATTTTATTTTTTAATTTATTTATTAAGCATACATTGTTTTTACAGGTAAGACCCAATACAGCAATGCAGCAACAGAGAACAAAACTAAAAATTAAACTTATAACTAAGATAATCTAATATCACCTTCTCAAATTCCGCCAAGGAACAGACATGAATGTCTATGCGTTGGCCAACCTAAATAATGTAAACTTGAGCATAAACTTGTAATGAGCATTCTTGCAAATGTTAAGCAAATAAACACGAGCTTTTTAGCGAGCATTCTAGCGAACCTTCATACAAATATTAAAATGCCGAGTACGCACTCTAAATATGAGGTGACGTGTGTCGATCCTTTATTTTATGATGGTACATTAATAAGAGCAGCTTATAATAAATCACTGGTTACAAGTATTAATACTTGGTACTAGGTAGGGGTGTTGTTCCCTGAATAATTTATTATAATGGAGACAAAACTCTACTCTTGACAAACGTGTACCATATTTGCGTAACAGCCTACCTGAGGTCATTACAGATGAACCTAATATAAATATATTTTGTAGCGAAATAGTAGCAAGCTTCTTTTTAACGACATACCACACGAGTGAAGCTGCGAATATAAGCTAGTAAATTATAATGACGTAATACACATGCCTGATCATAAACTTATGCTCTAATGGCCTCAAAATGCAAATATTCCGTGGAGTGTACTCGTTAGTCACTATACTCAATTAGTAAATTTACTATCGCAGAGCTCTGCGAAATAATCCGATATGCGTTAAATGTGCACTGACAAGTGTGCTATATAGGCCGGTAGAATGACGTCAAAGTGGACCTTAACACACTGGATAGATGATCTGATCCATACCGATCCGAATCCGCAGAACCACGCTAAAACTGTCTACCGAAAAGTCAAAATTGAAATAGGGGGATAAGAAAAACGAAGGGGATTGAGAGAAAATGTCAAGTGTGGCACAAAATTCAAAGATTCGCTTGAGATTACGAAAAAAATTTAGAAACACCTACAAGGTTTTCAGACACTTTAATGTTTCATAACTTCAGAATGATCTCTTAAAACTAACAAATTTTGCATAACAGCTTATTAATACGTTTACTTCCTCAAAATTTGAAGATTTCGCCAGTGTGATACTGCTTTAATCCATTCTAACCAACCATTGACTGTTGTTTCGATGCAAAACCCATTAATGCTCACTTAGACTTAGGTATTGCAAATTCAAATTGGAGCCGAACGTTGAAGCGATAATAGATGATTTAACTTCATATATGTATAGTATACATATTGTTGTATATAGTATGATTATAAAAAGTGAGGTACTCTGTATTATTAGAAGTGCAGTCATTTCATTGATAATGCAATCAGTTATGATAATATTATGCTTCCTGCGGCTGATATGATGAATAATATACCATGATGAAACAGTCATGGTGGCTCAATGGATAAGTGACTGGCGTGGCGTGCAAAATACGCGGTCTGAGACTCTGATCGGTCGGATCGGTCTCCGACCAGCTGTATCAATGTGGATTTCACAATCAAGTGATTTACGATCTGCTAAAGGTGAAGAAAAATATCTTAGCGAAACCGACATCATCATAATATCAGCCCAATGACGTCTGACGTCAATGCTGGTCATAGGCCTCGCTTAATCTCCGCCACGGCGATTTTGTGCCACTCGCAACCTTTATTAGGTCGTCGGTCCATCTGACGGAGGGCCACGCTAGGCTGCGCTCACCACAACCTTCATAACCTAGAAGAAATTCTAAAGGTATTTGTGATGCATCAACCAGCATTAGGTTAGAGTTAGAGAGAGTTAGACACTGGCCTGTTGGTTTAGTGGTTAGTGACCCTGACTGCTAAGCCGGAGGTCGTGGGTTCGATCCCCACCCAGGACAAATCTTTGTGTGATGAGCATAAAGGTTTGTTCTGTGACTGGGTGTAGTTTATCTATAATATGTATGTATTTACAAAAAAAAATGTATTTAAGTAGTATATCAGTTGTTTAGTACCCATAACACAAGCAAATATAATTGCTTACTTTGGGACTAGATGGCGCTGTGTGAATGTGGTAGAGTATTATTATTATTATATTATTATTATTAGGCGTATGTGGATTACGGAGTACACCATCTCAGCTTTCTAAATAGAGGAAAGGAATTTCAAGCTTAGTAGTGGGACATTAATAAGTTGCCTTTGTTGTTATTAAATGTTTCTATAAATCCTCGTGGATAAACGTAATTATTTGCTTAGCCTTGAGAAATGGTAACGTAGTCAATTAAGCATAATTACGTCCTTCGTATAATACGGTGGAGCGTTGTTTGCTGGCGATAGCGTAATATATCTACGGCTTTGTCAGCTTACTCTTCCTACTTGAATATTATTATCGTAAAAAAGGTACGCGTGTCCACACTAACAGCTGTATCATGTATATACAACAACACAAACGATTATGATTCTTAGGGTAGAAAAAATAAGGTTGAAATTTCCAGTTCGCTATTCTTAATTTTGTGTATTTTCCTGCAAAAGACCGTATAAGATATCTAGAGTGGTCTCGCCACGCCGCATTATGTTATAATTAGAAGAAATTGCTTTGGTATTATAGTTAGAACGCTAAGAGGATTCAAAATCTCTCTTAGTATAAAGTTATGCGGTTAATATGAGGCTTGTAAACATAAAGGGGAAATTATAAAGCTGTGTTTAAATCTGGAATTTGGTTAGAGGCATCTTATAGGTCTTTAGACAATGTATCAAATTTCGTGCCGTTAGAGACGTTACTGAATTCCTGGAGACATAACTGACAGCTACATGTACGATAATCACGTTGTGGCTTACCTGAAATTTATCCCATACTTAGACTGAAAACTTTTATAATAATTAAAATAAATCTTGTCAAATGATTGCCTCGGTGGCGCCGCTAGAGTTTGCGATTACTGTGCAAGTATTCCCGATTTCAATTCCTGGTTCGGGGAATAACGATTATGGTATAAACCTTGAATGCATCCCACTATCGGTATGTTAATCATCACCATCATACAACCCAAAATTTAACGTCCCACTACTGCCGGGAACGGGTCTCCTCCAAACATTAATCTCTGGTTAAAGAAACGTATTTCTCATGAAGAACAAGATACAAGTTCACTTCCATGAGAAACTTAATGTAACTATAATTACACTTAAATATATTAGAATGGATCTAAAGTTTACAAAGTATTTGTATGCTGAGCACGAGTTTTTAACGTGTATTCTATTATTTGTTGTGTATTTTGCTCGGCTAGCGTATAAATCGTGTAATGGGAGGTAGTAAGCAAGCAAGTTGCCAAATAATTCACACGCAAAGTGCTGTAATGGGCTGTGGGAGGGCACATAAACAATAAAATGCTATAAAAATTCACGGGGAAAGTGATTTTACCGTTACAACGAGCACAACGCGCTAAAGCTTTTTACGAACACATTATGATAATAAACACACCCTTTAATTTTGTATTGTTAGCGTTTTGAGTTTCGCTAAGCGGATTTGTGGATCGATTTCACTTATGTTTTGATTTAAAAGATTATGATGGTAGAATTACGTTTACGTTATATTGCTACCTTATAATATTTTGTATTTAATTCTAAATAATGAAACAAGCAATCAAATTTTGTACGCTAAATACGGCATTGTATATGACTTTTTACATTTTTTATTTGTCAATCGTGATAGGACATCGCGATTTGATATATCAAATACACAATGCTTTTATTGATTTTGAGCGATATCTACACAGAGCCTTGGTTCTTATTTTCATTGTTTTGAATGCTGAAAGTGTCAAGTGGCAAATGATGACTACCACTTAGGTATATAATAGTAATTATGGCTTTCGTCCGCGCCGGTCTACCTGCGTGGTATTTCGGTGAAAAGCAGTCTTTAATTTTAATTTCATAAGGTTTTAAAAATCATGAAGATTGCATGAACACGTAAACAAACAGACAGTCTCTTTCGCATTTATAAAATAATATTATATATAGGCAGCAGCTTTTTGTGGCTTTAATCCCTTTAAAAAAGTCCACGTTCAGCAACTATGATCATCACAATGAACATCATTCTTTTAGTCCAACGACGTACACAGCTGGATATAGGCTTCAAACAATTTTCACTGTTCTATAATATACTTCTGAAATTCTTTATAAATAATACAAAATTTACTAAATTATAAGATAAGATAAGATACGTTTATTTGTCAAAAGTTTAAAGTTACATAAAAATAAAATACATTTTTTATTAGATACGCCTATCAGACAAAGCGTTGGTACCACAACGTTGCCTTCAAATTACAGTACAGCCTTATTAGCATAAAATGCTCGAGAGTCAAATAAAATTGTATTTTTATTTTAAACAGTTGAACATTTTAAATGTTAAGGTTATTTCTGAGTACTTGTTGTGACCTGGGGCCTTATTCACTTTGACCACGTAAAATATTAAATCTGTTTAAAGTCTTTGTGGTTGTCATTTGCCTTGTATCTTATGCCTGAAGCACACTCTAATTATAATTGGCTTAGATTTTTATTGTTCGACCGGCTTTGTCAAATGTATTTTGTGTTTTGACGATAATAATTATAATATTATACCTACTAAGTTAAACAATGGTTGTAATACATATGTACAAACAATATGTGGTCCGAATTTCTTTCCAAACGCCAATATGTGTAATTTATTGGTATACAGGGTGTATACGACGATACGACATTAAATGACAAGGCAGCCAGTGTTAACCCTAATAAAAAAATTCTAAAATAAATTATTAAAAAAAAAAGAAAAAAAAAAAAAAAAAAAAAAAAAAAAGCTACTTACACATTATTTAAAGTCGAAAAATTTAAGAATATACAACCACACATTATTTTTCTATCTTGACGTTTTCGACATGACGATGACAACAGTGCGGAACAGAGTAAGAGATAAGATAATATGAAAGAGTCAGAGATATTTAAATGAATTGAATGACGTAGTGACAACATACGATCAACGTAAATACCTACAGGTTGTTTAAAACTGTGAACAACTGTGACATATTGAAAGTACATTTGCGTCTAAACTATTGCAAATTTCTGTTAAATTTTTTTGGTATAGTCTTCTAACATCACATGCTACACGTGGTTTCATTTAATGTCGTATCGTCGTATACACCCTGTATATTAAGTACTAGCCAAGCCCGAAACTGCCTCAGTGGTGCAGCGGGAAGTGTATACGACTGCTGTGCAAGAGGTCCCGAGCTCGATTCCTGGGTCGGGTGAAAATTGTATTGGGTTTTTCTATCGTGAAATTCCGGTATTAAGATTTTCCCGGAGTTTGGTTAACTAATAATCCCGGTTGATGACAATAGGCTTGCCCCTTATTTCATGGGACCAAACATAGCTGGCGAAATGTGGGTGTGAAACACCTCTGGTACCTCTGCCTACCAATTCGGGGAAAAAGGCGTGATGCTATGATGCTATGCAAGCCCGAAATAAATAAAGTGATCGTTATCGAATGTATCGATGAAATGTTGTTGATACAAATAGAAGAGCTTTTATTTTTAAACGACTTCATATCGTCTATTGTTTATTTAGGATGAACTGTGTATTGAGAAAAGTTACTACGCGTACTAATGATGAATACAAACTCTTCTGCTTTATTGTATTAGATCTTATTTATTATTTATATTTTTCTTTATTTCTTCTATTTAGGATTGTTATACATTTATACAGCTTTGCAAGCTGGTCACTTATCCATTGGGTCTCCATTCCGATCACTTATCCATTCGGCCACCACAGGTTCATAATAAAAAAAAAAGATTTATGAAGGTACAAGATTAGGAAAGCTCAAACTTGGCAATATAACTTACGGTCTCAGCAAATAGCTATATTTAATTTTAAGAGGACGTATAATATCAAATTCCACGCGGCACTTGAACAAGATTTTCGAGAGAAAAAATGTAGATAAAGTACACAAGACTTGGCTCCGTGTGTTTGCACTGTAATGTTGACGCTCTCGGATTATAAAGATTTACCGTCCTCCCGCGAACTAGAACAAAAGGTACGTTATTTTCGTAAAAAAAACTATATTATACTTCATATAGTATGAATATATTCTTTAGAAGGCAGTAAGTGCACTATGTCGTACATTTTTTATCTCTCAACAAAGTTAAGATTATAATTTTAAATAAAATTTGAAGTAATTTTACTCCTGCTGTGTTTTTCTTTTAAAATATAAAAAAGAAAGCGTACTAGGGAACAATAATCTTGTATCGCGGGAGACTTTACAAACAAAATATTAACACATATAAAATACATGCCCATTCTAAACAAATCATAAATCACATAATTAATTTTGTGTGGGAATCGAACCTACGATACTCTGCACGGCAAGGTTAGTAGTGAGGCAAACCTTTACCGCTACACGACAGTGTTATGTAATAGTCAAATGGTACTACAATCTTATTATTATAGTTAAAGTCTACCTACATTGTACAGTCGAGTTCATTAATATATTGGCACCATCAAGAATTCAAAATATTGTGAGTGTTGAATAGCTCAATAAATACTATAGAACCTATTGATTAATTAATATATGTCCTCATGTGAATGGTCCAATAAAATATGCTGTACATAATGCAATAAGTTGTAGTCACCCTTTTCAGCAAAAATATCTAATGATGGTGCCAATATATTAATGAACTCGACTGTACCAAGAAATACACAAGAAAATACAACAAGTTTAATATGCTAGTGGGACACTCCAAAAATTATTCTCATTAGCTTATCTCTGCACCGAAATTTTGAATTTAACCTTATCTTTAACGGCACGGCGAAACACCGCTCTATACCGTAGCTATCTGCTACGGCGTAGCTATTCAGCTACGAGGGAAGGTTAAAGTGCTACGTGCCCCTGTTGTTGAACATGCTTCACATTGATAGCGTTTTGGTACAAAAAGTTTTCACATTTGTCAGTTAAAGTTCAAGATGGAAAATTATGTTTTTAGTTATTTTAATGGTACTTATGAGTTCTTTGTACCTCTTTATTAAATTTTATTCAGAGAAAAAAAATTCGGTCTTCCGTTTTCATGAAAAATGTGAAAGTGAAATCAAGGCACGCGACAGAGGGTTAGACAAGTTCAAGGATAATAATTTTTACAGTAGTGTTGTAGGTAAATATTATTACTATATTGGCACTTTTGAATGTGGAGGGAATTTAGCCTACTGGCCTGGCCAGACGGGTTGGTATAGGGTTTGTTTCAAATTTTCCTTTACTTGCAATGCTCTTGTCTGCATGAGGTTACTCCACATTCTTTGGAGGAGACCCGTGCCCAGCAGTGGGACATTTATGGGTTGAGATGATGATGATGATGATGATTGGCACTTTTATCACATGTAATATATAAACATATTATTATATAAACTATTTTTGCTTTGTGAAGTTCAGGTTCCGATACTTACTGAAAATTTTATTCAAAATTGCGTATTACTCAAATAACATATGTGTCTACTGTTCACAGTACCCGTTTAGTGAAAGCTAATAACTATAATAGTAACGTTTACTATCGCACTCTAGATCTGCATTTGACCAGATTTTATTATACGCATTTGGCCCGAGTACGACCGCATAGGGCCATACTAAGGGTTTGTACACAGAACTGCGACTTGGTATCGTAAAATCTACGATTCACTCGACGCATCGCAAAAATTCCAAATCGATTCGTAACGCGCATATTTGATGTTACGTCACTACGTGTATTCGTATATCCATACGAATATATCCGACTACCTTCATTCGATGTCTTTCCATCATCCGTGAATATGTATTTCGGAGATGATTTTAACGATCTTACGAAGCCATAGTATTATTAAATGAACACTCCCACACTCTTAAATTAAATTTTAAGGTGATATTGTTTTTATAATCATTTCATCCCATAAACGTCCCACTGCCTTACACGAGTCTCCTCCAAAGAATGTGGAGGAAATTTAGCCTACTATATCACGCTGGCTAGACGGGTTGGTATAGGGTTTGTTTCGAATTTTCCTTTTCTAGCAGTGCCCTTGTCTGCTTAAGGTTACTTTCTTAGTCACCTTGTACGACACCCATGGGTTGAGATGGGGTAGTGACATTATGTATTTTACTACACGTTACTACATGGATCATATATATAACAATATTAAAATAGTTTTTATAAAATTGTTAATAAATTTTATTGATAAATTTAATGTCTTTTAGTTAATTAAAAATAAATGTTTTTTATTTAACGACGTATAAGCAGTGCGCGGTTTAGCTTGTTGAAGGCCTTAGCTTGTCGGGGATTAGACAATAGATGATTTCAAAACAAGAGAGCATGTGACGTTGGGGCATCGTGGCGTGCATTTTTCGACATGATTAGGTTCGTTTAAGTTTCACCACACTATAGCTTGCCGTGGTATTGTGGACAAAGCCTTACGGTACAAATTGTAGGTAATAAACGTAGTTGTAACCGAGGTAGTCGTTACCGTATCTGTTTAGTTACACGCACGTGAGTAATGTGGGGGGAAGGTGGGGTGTCGATGCCGGGCTTACATGGGATGGATGGATTATTACGGGACTGTATTTAGGGCCACGTATTTTTTGTGGGTGGTATATTTTATTTTTCCGCTGTATTTGGTTTTTGTATGAGTGATATGCATCACATTCATATATATGTATCTGTGTATGGCAATGAAGTATTTTGTTTGCTTAAATTATGTAGGTATATTTTTCAGAGCAATGCAATGGTGGTTGAATTGAAAAGTGATCGGCATGCGAAACATTCGGTTCAAGCTCGATTTCAGCCGGCGCCGCAGGTAGCATTTCAATTTTACGATTTTTTATGTATTAGTTATGTGACTTACCATCTGCTAAGGGTGAAGCCACATAGCCTAAACACATTCTAAGTGTATATTTGATCCACCTACCCGCATTAGGCCAGCGTGGGTGGATTAATGGATTATGGCATAAAGCCACCTAGTCTTCTTGACAGAAGACAAGATACCTTTGCCCAGCAGTGGGATCATATATTTTTGATGGCTGAAAAACAATGCAAAATGCTATTTTAATAAGTATTTTCAAAGCTGGGTATTACCGTTGATACGTACGTGAATAATGTATGAGGAGGTGTCCATTTATTGTATAGTATGAAAGGATTATTTCGGGATTGTTTTATTTGCTATCTTTTCTTGGCGATAGAAATTTTTTTTTTCCAGATTATTTTTTATGGCATCTGGTATGAGTGTATTTAAATGATAGGGTTAATTTTTAATGACAATATTTTATTTATTTTTGTAAATGAATGCAAATAAATGAAGCCATAAAGTACTTTTCGAAATACAGAGACGCTCACTCTATCAATATTCTTCCAGTCTCTTGCACTTAATACTCAATTATCGAAAACCAATTAAGGTAATATACTTTCCAGGTCGACTCTTGTTAATGAGCAGTCTCGAGCAGTGGACGTTATAAGCTGGTCGATATTGTTTTATGTTCCATTCTTATTCAATTCACGTTTTCAGCATAGTATAGGTAAGAATTTACGTCTTCAATTAACAAACATCCAGCATCGCGTCTTTTACATCAAACTCTTAGCCAGCTATATTGGTCTTATTGAATTTCTTCATACATGTTGACTGGCCTGTTGGTCTAGTGGTTAGTGACCCTGACTGCTAAGCTGGAGGTCATGGGTTCGATCCCCACTCAGGACAAATCTTTGTGTGATAAGCATATACAAAAAAATGTCTAGTATCCATATTACAAGCATTAGCTAGATGGGGCTGTGTGCGAATATCCAAAAATTATTATTATTAAATTATTTTAATATGTAGTTTTCTGTTTAAGTCTCAAAAAAATTATACTCTAATATTTTATTAGTTAATTCTAATTCTAATCTAATATTTCATTAGTTCTCAATGTCGCGTGTCGCCACTAGAGTGCGAGTGTAATGTGATCGTATTTATCGCATGAGTACCTACGTTTACGACGAGACATTACCGCGCTGATAGAGACGTTGTGGTTACAGAGGCTGTATCTCACGTGCCGACTATATCTCATAATATTACATTGATATTGTTTTAAATGTGTACATGGTTGGTGAAAGTGCGAGATAAAGTTCATTGTGTTTATTATTATTTTTATATTTTCATGCTATGTTTCGTAAATGCGGAAGGGTAAAATGAGTTTGTTTTTCGTCAACTAAAATAAAATATAAATCACTGGATGGATTTTAATGGAATTTATCGTAAAATTAGTAAAAAAACATGTGAATTTTATAGATATACTAGCGCTACGGTATATTTTTTTAATTTCTTTGTCAATATAAAACTTAGGTCAACAAAAGATAAAGTATCACTATCGCAATAACATACAGCCTGTTTATACTCATTGCAAAGTAATATATGTCTCCAAAATCTAAAAATAAAACACAAAAAAATAAAACCTATTACACTACACTTCTGAGTGGTAATGCCTAAATAAATAAAGCAGGATACCTTAGTAACTAATTTATTAGATTAAAAATTCCCACACATAGTGCTCTCAGTAATAAAAATATATAAAAAATTCTATTCCACAGCAAATTTAAATCTTATGCCATTCATTATAAGATAAAAAATTGCTAGACATACGTATTATGTTAAAACATTTTTACTTTTAATGTACTTACAAATAAATTAAAACATCTTTTAATTAATAAGTTTACTTAAACTTCGCGTTACTGAGTCACTGAGAATCTAAAGCCGAAGGGTATTAGCTACTGGGTTCTTTATAAGGCACGTTTCTCTCACATGTTTACTCGGAAAACTAGATTTTATCTCTGCAACTCGCCACTTGTGTGCCACGCTGCGCCCCGATAAAAAACCTCTTTGCGAGTCCAACAACCCGATTCAATGGGATATACTTGCTCTTGCGGTTTATTTATTCTACTTACGTACGAGTATATGCAAGTCTTAGTGCACCCGTGTATGGAGCTGATTTCTTTGTAGTTTTATCATGACGTGTTAGTAGTGTTTAAGGTGTTTTGTTGCTAGTTGAAGAAAGGAGTTTTTTGTGCACATAAACTCTTTATTTATTGTTTAGATTTGCGTGTTTCCAGAAATGTATGTTTCCTTTCTAATTACATTTTAAGCATGAATCGAAGAATATGTGAATAGGGATATTAAGTGTCAAAAGTTTATTTTTAATTATTTTAAGTTCAAAGGGTTTACATGAAAATTTGTCATTCGACAAAGTTGGTTTTGATGGCGTTGTTTGTTTCAGAAATTAGTTATCTAATAACATTTATTTTAATCATCATTTCAATCCATAAACGTCCCAATGCTGAGCACAGGTATTTTTCAAAGAATGTGGAGGGAATTTAGCCTAATATACGACGCTGGCCAGACGGGTCGGTATAGGATTTGTTTCGAATTTTCCTTTTCTCGCAGTGCTTTTGTCTGCATAACTTCCTTAGTCGCCTTTACGACACCCATGGGTTGAGATGGGATTGTGACATTATGTATTCTGATTCGATCACTACACGGAGTGTTAACATCATATTATATAATATGTCGATAAATATAACTAATATTGATTTCACACATCTCCAATATCCACCAAAAATACTTCAGATTATTACGTGAAAAACAGCAAACACGCTGGCGATATATCGTAACAAATACCTAATCTATAAATTATTTGACGCGAGCTCTAATTTATCACGCAGTCGTACTTAAACCCAGTATAATAAGGCCATATAAAATCCATACACACATAATAATACTGTTGGGATCCCATTTTATTTTTTCTGTATCGTAAATCTCAAGATTATATCACATGTCTAACCTACTTAGTGGTATTCATCGTGTGTCGGATTTTGTTTGCGGTCGGCACTGGCACTCAGCGGTCGGCTAGCGATAAAAGCCTCTTTGTGAACACTCTATACTGAGCTTCGGAATAACTCTTTCAATGTAAGATTGCGCCCCTTGGAAAATGGGCGCGAATTTTGAATACAATGCGGTCTCACAGATAAGGTTTTGTTTTTGCTAGATTTTATAAAGAATACTCTTAAATTATTTAGAGTAAGTTGTGACTTCGAATATATTAAAGTGTATTTTTATTTACGTTGGTATAAATATTCATCGTAGTGAATGAAGCGTGAATATCAGGAATTTAATCATCCGTGAGATATTTTCATGACATTTTCATAAATCATCGACGATATATGAAGAGATTAATTAATGACAATTCGGAAGAAACTTTTTTGAATTGAAGCAATTGACTGTTTTCTAAAATTGACATTCCGAGAGACATTATTGTGATGATAATACATATAAATGTCTGTATTATTCAGAACTAAAAGCGTTCAGTTTTATTTTAAGTGAATCAAATATGATACTAGTATTTTTCAGAATCAGATAATTATTATAACAATAATTCCAGTAATTTTAGATTTTTGTTATACTTTGGGTCTCCTCCAAACAATGTCAAGGGAATTGAGCCTACTATACCACGCTGGCCAGACGGGTTGGTATGTATGGATTTGTTTGACCCGTTTGAGACCCGTGCCCAGTAGTGGGACGTTTATGGGTTGCAATGATGATGATGATGATGTTATATTTTTTAGATTTATGAAAATTCATAAACAATCCATTTGCATACCTTGCCTGTCATCGTGAAACCGGCTAATGAACTCAGTGAGTTTTTATCTGGAATTTCATCTTTCGTATTCATCACCATCATATCAGTCATAGTACGTCCAATGTTGATATAGGTCTCCCCAAGACTTCGTATTATTAACTAAAAAGAAGCTTGTTTAATCAAAGATTATTTTCTAAGAACCCGTACACTGCGCACGTTGCTATCCCAAGAATTCAGTTGAAGCAACTACTAGTCAAGATTCCTCGACAACACTCCTTCACTACGTGCTTTATTAAATTGAAACCCTACTCGAAATGTTATTTCCGTAGGAGATATTGAAAACAGCATTTGCAGTTTCATTTGAGTGTATTCAATTCGCGGCAGTAGGAATTCTATCGAGTTGAAAATCTTAAACAGAACAGACAGCTTTGCAATACGTTCTATAAAGTAGAAAATTAATAATCTCTCGATAACTACGTGACCGTAGAAGTGTAGAGTGAAAATGGTATTTTGAAAAGAAGATTGACTGTCGGTTAATTAAAAATACGGATAATATTTTTCATTTCTACTTTTGTAAGCTACCGTTCTGTTGGTAAGAGTTTATCTTTTAGAATTTTTCAAAACAATTGTAGCTTTAAATATTCAGTAATATTACATTTGATTTGGTTAAATTATTTATTGAGTTAAATGTTTAACAATAACGCAAACGTTACTTAAATCACTGTGACGTCCACAAGTAATAGACGAAATTGATATTTGGGGCAAGATATCTGTCATCTGTGTAGTTCAGTTGAAAGAGCTTTGGAACGGAATGGAGTGGAACTGAGAGGCTCATGTGTACAAGTTCTAATGGATCAAATTTTGCCTTTATTGTGTAAAATGTATTTTAACCTAAAGAATAATCTATTTTATTCAGAAAATTTTGCTCCGATCTGCTTTGTAGACTGGGTTTTTTCTCTGACGTAATAAACGACTATGGGTTAATTCCATCAAGGGATTACTATGAATTTTGCATTGTTTGAATGTTCGGTTTTGATGTCGCTGTCAAATTTAAGGAAATTAAGATATGATCGCTGTCACTTTCAAACATTTGACAGCGACATCAAAACTGAACATTTGATTGTCGAGATTCATATTAAGCCTCCAGGGCCAGGGCGGTATTTACGTCATCTATAGCAAATAATGAAACAAACAAATTAAAAAAGACAATGTGCAGTTTAAAATAAGAATAATGCTATACTCCAGCTTCTTTTTATTGTATAACAAAAGCATTTCCTTATAAATAAATTCTTTATTATCTAAGTGGACTCAAACAAATGTTTTCAATACAAAATTACTTTAAAATAGAAAGTATAACAATAGTCAATTCCCTGAACTGACTCAAGAGAAACATAATAACTTTCTAACATTGACGCTTTCATTCAGAAAATTCTTTATTTCTCTCTATTTTAACACTCACAAGCGCTGGGTTTAAGCTTTCAAGCTCTCTTCAAAATACCTTTATAAGACTGTTGAAATTCTGTGTCTAGCGGCGAATGCAACCCACCTACAGTTATATAAGTGATCTATGTATTATTCACGACCACGATTATGTGGGTTAAAAGAATTGTATATACCTATGTTCCTATTATATACGAAATTTATTGTTAGGTCTATTCACCACATGGTATCTTGTATATTTATTGGTTAGATGTATCTATACTCAAATTACTCAAAAGAAAATAGCATTTTTTATAATAAAAAATAAACGAAATACAACTTTAAAATTAACTATTAAAAACCCTAAAAAAGTTTTTTAGGCGTTGATGTACTCATCAGTATAACTGTCAATCGGAAACGTACTCAGAAGGCTGGCGGCATTGCTACGATGAATGGCAATAGTATTTATCCGATCGAGAAACTAAACGTCGATAAGTCTTTTTGCCAGGTTTTTATTTTTTTAGTTATCAGGTAATGGATAAATTTGATCTCAGGGACGTCCGCCCGCATAAATATGTAGTTAGAAGAGCACTGGACACAGAATGCCAAAGTCGCGGCTTCAAGCTCCGTTCTGGGTTTGAATTTTTTCTTTACTTTTTTAGCATTTATATAAAAAGTTTTTATAAGTACCTTCAAAATATTGTTGTGGACTACAAATAGCAACGGAGTCGGGATTCATTCCGCATGCATTAATTGTATGTTTATAGAATTCTCCGCGACACGATGTTTGAGTGAAATTTATATTGCAGGCTTTATATTTTAAAAAAAAAGGCGGTACTTGGCTGCACAGTTTCCATTTCGGCTGGTAGGTATTCGTTTGTTGTTATTAATTTTAAAGGACCTCTATGTCTTCGTCAACATGTAGGTATATGGTTCGGTTCACTACGGAACCGAAGCCTTCTTTTTTAACGTCCTAAGAAAATTGTCTCGGTGATGGCCTTTATTCCATATAATTGTCCTCAGTCACGTATTTTATGCTGTATCTTTAAACGCGCCTTCGATTGCGTGATGTCTGGTATATCGATAAGTAGCGCAACTAAATAAAAAGAGTATTCACGCGATTATCCATTACACATACATACATACTTTATTTTGTTTGTCGTTTCGACTAAATTAGATTAGATCGCGTAAATTCCCATTTTTGTATTAATAATAACGTTTATTGTGTTATAAGAGTACCTACAAATAGTATAAGTTAGTGATTGGAGCCACCTTTTAAGCAATTCATGCCTGTGTCAGGTGATGCCGCTCTTCCATATCGGTTTACTTATATATATATAAGGTTACATATTTCTAGCTTTGTTTTATAGCAAATTCTATTCTGAGTTGAGGTTAAAATTTTAATATTCCTAGAATAACCCCACTAAACCCCGTATAAACCAACTACAGTCCCCACGTAACATAAAGCACGTCGCGAGAGCAATTTTTTCTGTGTGAACTAAAAAGGTACTTAGTTAACTGTAATGTATGCCGCGTGTAAACTCAATGATAAATGTTTGATACGCGCTGGGGCGCAGTGCGCGCTACACGGATCGGCTTTTAGCGTCCATGTCCACCTGTGCCCTTATTCTGAATACCAACAACGATACTTTACATTCTCACCGCGAAAAGTACCGAAGTGCTCATCATTCGACACTTCGACGCTAACAGAATTGAAATGGGCACATTTTTATTGTGATTATATCAACTTTATTCTTCGCTGTCTTGTCTTATTCTATTTCGTAAAAGGATAAAGTTACGATGAAGCTAATTGTATGAAAACGTACGTAAAGTAAAATTGATTTTATTTATTTTGTTGAGAAAGGAATTCGTGTTACTTTAAGTGCTTGAATCTGCTTCAAATATTTTAGATTTATAATAGGACTTACTTAATAATAATATTTTTTTCTTATTATTTCTAACAAAGGATTCATATCATGTTAGTAACAATATACTTAGGACTATGTTAGTAAACAGATGAATTAAATTTTAAAACACAACAATTATTTTGTGACCAATTGTACGGTAGACATGCATCTACGTATACAATGGCCCAAAATAGGCGAGTCATACCTCGCGGCAATCATTCTTAGAATGCTGTTGGAGATAGTTCGAACCCTGCAGAGCAAGGAGGCGGTTTTTTTGCGCCATATCGCAAAGACTCGCAAAGACTTAAGTGATATAAATACGCAAAATGTTATCTTTAAAGCTGTTTATTTAAATATTGTATTATTGAATTAAGTGCCAATCCATTAGTAGCAATTTTATTTACACTTTGATCCATAATAGTATTATTAAATAATGTTTAGTTGAAAACAAGTAAGTGGAGGACTGAAAAGCTTTGATATGAAATAGTGATCCTATAAGCCATTAAATTGTAACGAAGATCGATGAAACATTGTATGAAGCTACAATCGCATATTATGTCCACATAGTAACTATTTTAAAGCCGAATATTACAGCTAGATGTTACTAAGCTAACCACATCGATCAATTAGTATTTTCATGTGCAGGCTATTCGAATGAGAGACAGGGAATCCAGGAAGGAAATATTACTATTCCATAATTAATACAGGCTGCATGTATTTTACTGGACTTTTCTTTAATTAAAATTTAAAATTCATTGATATTTTACCTACTGCAGTGCATAATGCCTAAACAAGTTTTTCTTGGGGTATTTTTTTATTTTTCAATTTTACGTTTTAGTTTCTTGTTTTTTTTTGTTTGTAATTAATTGTATATATAGTTTAATACGTAAGTAGACTTAGTTTGATGTATTTGAATTTTCTTATTGCGGCTGAATTTTAGAAAAATTGTCCACGACCAAAGAACGTGTCAGGATCATATCAACTTTCGTTTACATATAGATTTATAGTCTGGAATAACCTAACTTTTTACTGACATATTACGGTGGTGCTGCAAGTTATGTAGTATACTAATAAATTAACTTTTGCATTCATAATTTAAAAAAGCATATTAGTACGCATACAATTGTTTGTATAAGAACGTTTAACGTTGCATTTTTTTCATATATTTACATCTAAATTTAAGCTCGTTGAAGTACTTTCGTTGCCAATGGGCTAGATGCCAGGCTATTCAATGAGCCAGCTGACTTGATGGTAAATAGTTACCGACGAGGAGTGTCAGGCGCGGATAAACCGCTGTTTACTGTAATTAATGATGCAAGTAAGACAAATACAATTATTACAAAATATGGATTAAGTATTAAACCAGGTTTAAATTGATATAAGCCATTGTTTTAGTGTCAAAGTTGTGAATTTAAACCTGGTTTAATGCTTAGTCCATATTTTGTAATAAGGGGGATTAAGTTTTGTTAAAAATGAGGCTAGAGTGAGTTAAACTCGCGAAAAGATAAAGTTATGTGCGACGAATAATGATACATTATTATGTTTACCAAAAACAAATTTATTCTTGCTGTAAGTACATTTTGTTCTATTCATTCATATTCAACAAATATATTCCTTCAAATGGAAGTTTGAAAATAAAAACTATTTTTATTACAACAAATTTATGAATTTTGGATTTTTTATTTATTTTTTATTTATTAGGAACAAAAAACAGTTACACGCTATAATGGTACAAAATCAAAATTTTCTACAAGTTTTAGCAAACATATAACCCACACTATTATTCACAAATTTTCATAAGAAATACAAAGTTAAATCAGACAGATTGATGAATCAAAAATCCAAACAATCCCAAAACTCCAGTACCTATAGTAACTCATTTGCGCAAACTTTAAATAATTGCTGATGTGAAAGAGCAAAAATATCTATATCTGTAAAGTGCGTGTTGTATGTGTCCACAAGTCGGCGATTGATTTAATGGGCATTATTTGATTTGTTGGCAATGTACATAGGTAATGTGGCTAGCCTTTTGGGTACGTTTCCTCAGAAATCTGATCTTAATTAGATATTCTATTTATAGGAATTTCCTGTAAATAGAGTATCTGGTTCTTTTTTTTAATAGGTTAGCTGTGTATATTTTTAAGTTATATGTAAATATTTTATTGAATAATAATTAAAACTTTCAAACATTAAATATATAATATAATATTCTACCACATTCACACAGCGCCACCTAGTCCCATAGTAAGCAATTATATTTGCTTGTGTTATGGGTACTAAACAACTGATATACTACTTAAATACATTTTTTTTTCATTTGACAGCGATATGTAGGTATTAACAATATAAGGGTTATCTTTTCCCTTTGAGTTACGGAACCCCAAATATCCTTGGTGTTAAATACTGTCAGCCTATTTAGTTTTATATTTATAATTAAAACAACACCCTTTACCGCCATTGTACTAAGGCATACCGCATAAATAAAGACGGTAATAACAACCACCTAGAAAGGTCCAAAGTATAATTAGTCCAAATTTAAGCGACCAGTGTACCCAATAGTTAGGTCAGTGGTTAGACAATAGGCACTCCACTTCATTGTAGATTAGCTTTAAGTTTAAATAGGACAGTTTCAAAGCACTTTGAATTTCGTAGTCCTAGGATAATAATAGTACCTTTCAATATAGCGTAGGCATATTGTAAGGTCATTGAGTGACCACAACACTGTGTGGACAATGGGTATTTAAAAAAGATGAAGTATTTTTCAAGATATGTTGTTTTTTTGGATTGTCAATATATTATGATGAAATATGAATAAGGTAATGTAAAGTAGCTTGCATTATCTACATTCTGAGGGTATAACATTTAAATAAGTTGCCTAAAATATTTGAAGGAATATAAAAGATACACAGATTAGTTCAATAAATTATTTAATTACAACATACAAAGATAACAATAGCGTCCTCATCATTATACTACTATAATTTAGCAGTATATTATAAGATACATATTTTAAGATACACAGATTAGTTCAATAAATTATTTAATTACAACATACAAAGATAACAATAGCGTCCTCATCATTATACTACTATAATTTAGCACTATATTATAAGATACATATTTTAAGATACACAGATTAGTACAACAAATCAATTAATTACAACACTCATATTGGTAACAATCTCGTTATCACCATTTTACTATTACAATATATCTATTTAATACTACTGCAGGTATAGAAATAGTACAGGAGAATCATTCATAATAGTCTAAAGCTACTAAATTAGTTCTCTAATGTAAAGGTTATCCCTTTTATTATTATTAATAGTTTACACATTTACACAAGATAAATAAGTAGATTAGAATTATTATAATCTTACTCCCAGAAATATACTTATGACTGCTCACTCAACGGTGTCTTGAAGCAAAGAGAGAGACCATGTTCTACAGTAACAACAACAACTAAACAGTGGCTTTTTCATCAGGTGGACCCGCATACGCATCTGCTACGTCTAGCAATAAAAAAATATATATATTTCACAATGGTTTTATACCATACCCAAACACCATACTAAGTAAAATAAAATTCAAATAGATAAAATAAAAAATGTATACCATACCGTATAAGTACATAGGCAATACACGCGAGGCGTTAACTGAAATCAAAAACTTGACGGTGAATCTCACAGCTCGGGGCTATTTGCGGTGAACTAGTTTCAATTTGAATAAGCTCTAACGTTAGTCTTTATTCTGAGTTTCACTCGAACGCCTACCACAAAACGAGGCACTTTATCTATAGAGGTTTTCTCATACGTTAGAGAGAGATAGAAGTATATGAAGATCTTGCGTGATTGCATCCAACTTTTGCAGGTATAGAATTTTTTTGTATTAAATGAAGCAATTTTGTATTATAAATTATAATCATATGTGTAACATATTAATTACTATTATTATTATCAAAGACATTTTATTTTACATTATAATATTATTAATATTTATAGTTTTACACTATTATTTTGTAAACATCGGTTGTACATTATGACAAGCATGTGTAAATTAAATGTAAATTATGTAAAAAAATTAATCTTGTAAAATCTTTGGGTGGTTCCGTCACATTATAAGTTCAAACGAATAAAAGAAACAAACATTTTTAATGTATGATGTGTCTACTTGAAATACATTGAATGAAATTGAGTCTTACGTGGAAAGCTATAACATACATATTTATACCACCATATAGTATACGTACACTGTTATTATACTAAACGTGTGTGGGTAAAGGTAAAGGAAGACCTCTCGTATATATTCATTTGAAAGGTGTGAATTCTAATACCTTAGATATTCCATTTTCATAAAATCGGGTTCATTTTTATACAGTCGGGTGGTTTGGTATTTTACCGATATACGATATTTACTTAAGATACCTTTTACTACTCATGGATATTTATTATAGTATGTTTTTTCAAGAATATTGGAAGTATTTTCTGTGGGACAAAAAGGATTATTTATGTAAAATGTACGTACGGGATGTTTTCTGTTATTCAAATTTTTGGAGAGAAGATTTATATTTGTAAGCCTATACCCTTTTTAGGGTTCCGTAGTTCTGACTAGGAACCCTTATGGTTTCGTTATGTCCGTCTGTCTGTCTGTCCGAGGTTTTGCTAAGAGACCGTTAGTACTAGAAAGCTGTAATTTTGTAGGAGTGTGTATATCAATTACGTCGACAAAGTGGTAAAATAAAATTTTGGAAAATATTTTTTTTAGGGTAGCTACATGTGAAGTGAGTTTGAATATTATTTTTTGTCGTCTACCCCATCGTGTGGGGTATCGTTGAGTAGGTCTTCTAATAAATCTTCTATAAATGGAGAGATTTGGGGGTTACTAACATTATTTTTTGATTTAATGGTCCATTTACGAAATATTAAACTTTAAAGACTGGCCTGTTGGTCTAGTGGTTAGTGACCCTGACTGCTAAGCCGGAGGTCGTGGGTTCGATCCTCACCCAGGACAAATCTTTGTGTGATGAGCATAAAGGTTTGTTCTGTGTCTGGGTGTAATTTATCTATAATATGTATGTATTTACAAAAAAAAAATGTATTTAAGTAGTATATCAGTTGTTTAGTACCCATAACACAGGCAAATATAATTGCTTACTTTGGGACTAGATGGCGCTGAGTGAATGTAGTAGAATATTATTATTATATTATTATTATAAAGAGCAAATTTTTGTTCCAGTAGAGCGCCCCCGTCTTATAGCTAAACTACTGGCTTGAAAAATCTGGAAAAATTCATGATGATAGTGCATTTCATGAACTTTAAATAAAAGTATAGCGGTTAAGATAACTTTATTAGTTTAGCAGTAATAGTCGTTGAACTTGGGCGTTGGATAATTTTGTACCAAATACAAAATCCTTAACATTAATCCTTTATAGTGACTAAGATAAAGTAGTTGCTTGTTTATAACGGGTAAAGACTTGCATTTAAAAACAAAATATCAAGTATATAATAAATCATAAGTTTTTCAATACTGCCGCTAATTACTTATATTCAGAATAAAGAAGAACAGAATTGTACTATATTGTGATAACGGGCTACTACGGAACCCTACACTGTGCGTGGCCCGACACGCACTTGGCCAGTTTTTTATATTATGAAAAAATCTTCATACTGTGGACATCCTGCGGCTGATAATTATAATGATGATAAGGAAGAAATAAATTTAATTTAAATATGATTACTGCAATTTTCAAACATTTGAGAACCATATTAATATAGACTTAGTTGAATATCGAGTTTACGAGAAGGCCTTCTTGTTAAAATTTAATCATCATCATCAGCAACCCATTAATGTCCCACTACGGAGCCCGGGTCTCCTCTCTTCTATCTAGAGAGCTGAGAGGGTTTAGGCCATAATCCACACACGCTGGCCTAATGCGGGTTGGTGGATCAGACATACACTTAGAATTTTTTCTAGTGTATGTGGGTTTTCTCACGATGTTTTCCTTCACCGTTAGCAGATGGTGCGTCACATGACTAGTACATATAAATTCCACAAAGTGAAAATCCATATTGGTACTGCTGGTCGGAATCGAACTCCAACCGCGTGTTTAGCACGCCGGTCACTTATCCATTCAGCCACCATCGCTTATTATCGCATATTTATCATATTCCAACTCATATTAAAAATGTGAAAGTTAGGATGGAGGATGTATGTAAAGATGGATGTTCGTTACTCAAAGACGTCAGAACGGCTGAAGGGATCTGCATGAGATTTGATATACAGATAGATTTATAGTTTAGAGTAGCGCGATATACACGCTGGCCGGACGGGTTGGTATAGGGTTTGTTTCGAATTTTCCTTTTTTCGCAGTGCTCTTGTTTGCGTAAGGTTACTCCCATAGTCACCTTTTACGACACCCACAGGTTTAAATAGTGTAATGACATTATGTATTCTTAATCCGTCACTACACGGATTGAATGGGTATTTTGCCTATACATAAGTACTTATAATAATATAGTGTGTATGAATTAGAGAAGAAATACATTCCTTCAATCCTTATTTTCAGTTGAATGACTGTTCACATAACCATGGTATTAAAAGGGTGTCTCTCATAATACACTGTACATGCTATTCTATGAAACTTATGGTATTATTTCATTGTTAAAATATCTCTTGGACGTACAAATAAAAGTATTTTCACCGATAAACCATTGCTCCGTTCATTCTTTGACATGGATTGTTAGCAGTTGTTCAATGTTCATTTGAGCGGGATTGTGCGACACGTGACAACGACACTCCCGATCCTCTTGTCTTGCAACGAGCAACAAGCAACGAGCAACACAGCTATTGTTGTGCAACAAAAACTGTTCGACGTTCAAGATAGCATTGTGTTAAGCTATTTCTAATAGGTTGTTTTAGTGCATCTTTTTCTATCGGTTGCTGTATAATTGAAATTTTATTGTATCCCAATATTGTTTGTTTGTTATTTGGATAGAAATGTAGAAAAAATAGAAAGAGGACCTTATTGTAATCTCGACATTCAACTTAGTCGAGGTTAATATATAGGTGTCAATGTTTGAAACATTAATTCAGTAAAAATTTTACATCATATCTCATATAATATGCACAACGAACCTATTTAAAAAAAGCCAGATACTTTATTCACAGGAATTTCCTATAAATAGAATATCTGATTGAGGTAAGATTCCTGAGGCAACATACTCAAAAGGCTAGCCAATTTTTTCGCTATCTAAATTAGTTCACATAATACGAAGCGAGTTTATTTCCATTGGCTGATATTTAAAAATCATGAAAGAAAAACCAATACTGTTTTTTCTACCAGGAAATCGAAATCGAGACATAAGGCGCCGCAATCGAAAAAAAGCTGCTGCACTACTGAGGCATTTTAAATAAATAAACACATGAATAGAATTATAGGAATTTCCTGTAAATAGAGTATCTGGTTCTTTTTTTTTAATAATTTAGATGTGTATAATTTTTAACTTATGTGTAAATATTTTATTGAATAAATGTATTTATTTATAAACCGTCCACTATAAAAACTAGTGAATCACTATAAAGCGTACACAGAATTATGACAGGAAAAACACCGATTATCTCCACATACCAAGGGTTCTGGCTAAAGGACTACTCAGGAAATGAAGGTTGTCTGTAGGGCGACGCCATTTCCGGCCGGTCCGGACGCGCTCGCTAAACAGGGGTTCTATTATCGCGGCTCTGTCATCTGCGATGCGCTCTCGTGTCTCACTTGTACTGCCAACTTGCTTTTTGTTCCGCACTCATGACATGTCCCCGGTTCATGTGATGTAAACAGATGTTTCCGTACTTGCAGCCGTGATCTTTGTGGTGTGTACGCCATTGAGCGGAGGCACTCGACCGTGTAATTGTTACAGCTTTAGAATTGAATTTAGATCTAGATGGTCTTGTTTATTGAGAATAAGATTAGTCGGCTGAAAATTAACGACTTTTTTATTTTAGAGGATTTTATTTCGAACTAGCCTCGTAAGTAATCTCGTATTCTGTTATCATTAAAACCTAATATTTATTTTATTTCCAAAATCAAACTAGCCTAAGTTACTTCTTGTGACATTAGCTATCCGAGAGTAAAAGTCATGTTAAAATTGAAGCAGTCGTTTCGGAGTTTACCTCAAACAAACGAACAGCCAGACGGACAGACACACAGATAACAATTTTGAAAAGTGTGTTTTTGTTATAAGTCACGTATATACTTCCATATGCCTATTTTTGATGTTTTATATCCTAAGTCAAACCTGTGACGCGAAAAAATAAATAAAAAGTGGAAACAAAGCCCTTTCATTTGATACCCTATTTGATGTAATAATCTCAATTTGAAATTTCAACCACCCATTTCTGCTGGTTTTAACTTTGAACTTACTAGCATTGGATTAGCAGTGTTTAAACTATTCCAAATTTCATATCGATAGCTTATGTAGATTCCGAGACACTCTGTGACAGACAGACCGACTGAACGGGACCATAAGGGTTTCCTTTATACCTTTTTGGTACGAAACCCTAAAAAATAATGCCTATGACAGTAACAGCGAATATTATGTTAAAAAAATAACACAACAGGAAAGCTTTGTAACGCAGATATAAAAAATAAAATGGGTCTCATTTTAAATTTCAAATTACGTAGTAAGGCTTTGTCAATGTATTAAGCTAGTCCACAAAGTGAAATTATGACCTATTTGAAATTACAAATAGGCGTGGGTGTGCTATTGTAATATATTTACCATTAAATTGATATATAATTTCAGTTTTATATTTTTTGTTATTCAAAGCTAGAAGTTTTATGTAACGATGCCTCAGAAACTCAATTACTTTCCCAATCCCCCTTCCGATCCCCATCGCTTTCTTTTTCCACTTTATTGTTCCTTTTCTCTATATTTCCATTTTTCTCCGCTTTTCTCCCTACTCCTCTTTTTCTTTTCGGTAGGTAACTGCTTGGCACTTCCAATTTTAACTTTCTTCGCAACCAATGCTAAAAAATACAGTCATGTCCATGAGCGTCGGTAACCACTTACCATCCGGCCGCAAACTAGCGTGCCACGTCGCAGGCAATTAATTTCTTTGCAAGTTAAAAATACAGACGTTATTTGAGTTATTCGTTAATATGAGTAAAATATACCTTGTCACGTCGAGCGACACGTAAAATATGGGCCTTTATAGTACATTCCCTATCCAATCTATGCCTGCTGAAAATAAATGGCAATAAACTAGGCGATATAAAAGAGAATCGAGGGTATTATCGGGCACAACAGGGCTGAGTAGCGGTGCGAGACGGATACAAGTAGGCTTATCTTTGTCGGATGTAAGCCATGTGTCGAGCTTACCCGAGCTACGCCGAACCTTGCCGAACCCTAGGTACTGATTACGGCATTACTTATTGAGCATAGATTTGCCTAATACGAGAATAATGTACAGTACTGATTTTTTGCATAATGTCATTGTTAAACGTTAATTTTATTTTAATTTTGCTTAATTAGAGAATGATTTTTGCCTAATGTTTTTCACAAAGGTTTGAATTATATTTTATTCCAATATATTTAAGGAGTGATTTTATGAGCTTATTGAGCCAATGAGAATGGAGTAATTAAATTCTCTTAAATCGTTAGGTTATTGATTTGCATAATGAAATAAGGATAGTTTTATTTAAAATGCCAAAATTATTGGTAGGTCCAATAATTTTCGGAATATCTACATCTGACCTAATCGATTTAAATTTATATGGTCGCTGTCATTTTGAAACTGATGACAACGTTATGAAAATTGACTGACGAATGTCGAGATTCTAAATAGGACTTCATTTATTAAGTGATTTTATTTTTATAAATCATTTAATTTATTTTTTAGATCCACACGAAGTTTTAAGATCAGTTAACATTATTCCAATACCTTCATATATAAGAGGTGAAAAGCAGTATGCATGCCACCATGTTCTGGGTTAGTTGGTGTTGGTGGTTATTTGGAGTTCGCTCTCCAATGGATGTGAGAAGGTCAGATTACCCACTAAAACCCATCTGTGCAGCAACATATATAAATGATGTCAGCGACCCATTCAGATTATTTTAAAAGCTACGATTGTCTATTATTTTTCAGAGCTCGTGTCAGATATGTAAACAAACTGTGAGTTTCATTAATAAGGCTTGTGAAACGTAATAGTACTTCAGTAATACAGATCAATGGTATCAGGTGAAACTGAAAACTGATGTCTCTGTGAGGGTCAGCGATTAAAATTCCAGTTCTTATGATAAGAGCTTTTCGGTACCGACGGTGTAAATTACATAGAACGGTGAAGATTCTTTTGTTTATTGAAATTTTCATTTGAAAAATAGTCTGGTGAACTTAAACTGGCCAGCGTGGCGTAGTAGGCTGAATTCCCTCCAAAATCTTCGGAGGAGACTCATGCCCAGCAGTGGGACGTTTATGGGTTGAAATGATGATGATGATAAACTTAAACTTACAATGAACGGATACAAAGTACATCTAGTCTCAAAATAGCTATTGTTGAAGACAAATATGTATTGTATCATACGTGGCAATTATAATAGCACATACTGACATATTGACAAATTATTATACACAATTTTTTTGGGTTCCGTAGCCAAAATAGCAAGAACAGAACCCTTATAGTTTCGTTATGTCCGTTTGTCCGTCCGTGTGTCACAGGCATTTGACTCAAAAACTACTCGATGTATATCGATGAAATTTGGAGAACACTATGGGATTTACTGTTTTTGATTTATTGCTGAAAAACTGCGCTTATCAACAAAAGGACGTAAGTCCTATAAAGATACGCTCTTTTGCTGCGGAACCTTACATTGAGCATGGTCCGACATGCTCTTAACCGGTTTTTTTTGTGATACAACTACTATAACCACCTCTATACAATAGCAAATGATAGATTACGAAACGAGCCGTAAATGGCACAGTGACCATCTGACATCCACGATATGGTACCGGTCCGGTCAGAATTTCAATTTCAATATCGTTGTCAAATGTTTGAATATTAAAATTTGGTCATGTCATTTTCAAATGTTTCATAACGATCGAAATTGAATATTGAGATAACGTAATGCCATCATTCTAAACCCAAATACACATTGATGTAACTAATAACTATCTCCAAGTTATATCTACAAAGTTCACATGAATATTGATACACCACGATTCTCAGCTCTGCCCTTTGACAGTCGAAAGTTATACAAGTGTGCGACACAGAGAGTTGTCGACAGTTGCACTACTTGCAGCTCTCTACAGAGCCGTAGTGAACTCGAGTGAACTAATTCTGTACTAAACTTTACATGACGAGTAGACGACCTTTGTTGTGTATATTATTACGTGTATTATATTTAAGTTTTTAGATTCTCCCCAATCTCCACTACAACTTTTCCCATCAACGACCATTTAAAAAAATGCTAAATCTGTAAATCGAACTCGGACCGCGTGATTTGCACGCCGTTCCTTTATCCATTCAGCCACCATCGCTTATCATTATGTCATTATGTATTCTTAATCCGTTACTACAGGGAAACAAATAGTAGGTTGGTACCTAACCAATTCTCTTCTCAGACAGCAATAGGCTCCCAAACTTCAGATAATATAATAACATGATCGATATTGCTTTTGCATGTCGTAATGCGTTTTGTATAAACGTCTCACTGCTGAGCACGGGGGACCCTTTCAAATTCAAAGAATCTGGAGTGAATTTAGCCTACTATAACACGCTGGCTAGACGAGTTGGTATAGGGTTTGTTTCGAAGTTTCCTATTCTCGCATTTTGTATCTATAATAGTAATAACTGCCTATTTGCCGCTTAACTTTAACTTTATAGTTCACCTACCATCTGTACAAACTCTCCAGCTTCAAAGTAGCAGGAGAAGATTTATTCTCACGATGACATTATTAAGTACTGAAAGTACTTAGTCGCGAGCTAAAAGGATTGGCTTCGATACTCTTCAAGTACCAAGTTGCAAGTGTTCTTTTAAAAGTAAGATTGTACTACCTGGAGTATTAAACTACCGACTCACTAATATGTTGCACATTACAAAGTTGGAACTTGTAAATTTACATGGAACATGATTGCAGGCAGAAACTTGCTAAACTGCTGCCATATTGAAAGAAAGTTTAACTCTGTTGCAGCGCATTTCGGTGACGAGCGTTCATAGTTACGAACTATTTCGCGGTGCTGTGGACTGTCATGTCTAACTTATTTGAGTTAGTTTCAATGGCCTATATATATATAATTTCAAGTGAATTTTCTTCTTCTTTTAAAGGGAAAATAAAGTAAAGGTATGGGAATTACATTAATCGTCAATGTACTTACTATATTTTCAGTAATCAGTATGTATACATAATATCTTTTAGTTTTAGTTTAGTTTTCTATTAAACCGTATTTAAACTAAGTTAAATTCCATAATAGTAAATAAGGTAACAAGAAGATTTGACTAAGAAATAATAATGCAGTCAATCAGTAAGCAAAAATGATGTCGTGTGACGATTTAAAGGTACATATGCTTATAAGAAGGTCTTGGTGGACTAACTCTTGTAACAGATAGGGTTAGAAAATTATGCGCAAGATCTTTTGCTCAATGGGACGATATGATACAACAAAAACTATTTACAAATTCAATTTCCAACATGACAATGAAAATAAAACAAACATTTAAGGGGGGCTCCAATACAGAAATTGTTTTTTTTGCCGTTTTTATAGATAATTGTACAGAACCCTACGTGCGCGAGTCTAGACTCGCACTTGGCCGGTTTTTAATACAAAACCTATGAAACAACTCGCCTTGTTTGCAGACCTAACCTAGTATTCTAAGTGTTAGTTACAGTATACTGGCGTGTAACAAAGCAGTACAAAGCCAATTATTCGACACGGCTTAGGTTACCTGAATAGTCGGTATTGGGGCAAGGCAACTAAATGAATATATACGGGTTGTCGTTAGTGTTGCAGCTTCGTTCCAACTTGGCTACTATTCCTCTTTCGTGAGTTTAATTTAAATAGCTTTAAGGATATTTGCATCTATACAATGTTATACTTTATTAATACTAAACACCCCAAACTTCTTTTTATTTGTATAATCAGAATAAAAAATCTGCCATAACTGCCTCGGTGGCGCAGCGGGAACTGAATACGACTGCTGTACAAGAGGTCCCGGGTTCAAATCCCGGGTCGGATGAAAATGGTATTGGGTTTTTCTATCATGAAATTCCAGTATTAAGATTTTCCCGGAGTTTGGTAAACAAATGTTCCCGGTTGATGACAATAGGCTCGCCCCCTATTTCATGGGACCAAACATAGCTGGCGAAATGTGGGTGTGAAACACCTCTGCCTACCCCTTCGGGGAAAAAGGCGTGATGCTATGTATGTATGTAATAAAAAATCTAAATTTAAAAAGAATTCACGAATCTTTGACTAGCACGGAAGGTAAGGAATTTTAATTATACGAGTATACCGCGAATAAGTTGTCACTGCACTTACTCATGCCAAGTTATTTTTTGTTGTCATAACTTTTAGTTAATTTATTTGCTTCCTCGAAAGTAAATATTTATATACTGGTATTTTAGTGGTAAACGAGTGTATTTTGGACCTAATGTTATAAGTGTTGGTATATATACTATGTAATTCTTACAAGATCTTAAATAAATAAACCTTAAATCTTTTACGATAGTAAAAAAAAAAACAGCATGGGTCTCCAAAGAATGTGGAAAGAATTTAGCTCACTATACCACGCTGGCGAGACGGGTCGGATTTGTTTCGAATTTTCCTTTTCTCGCAGTGCTCTTGTCTGATTATGGTTACTTCCTTAGTCGCTTTTTACGACACCCACGGGTTGAGATGGGGTAGTGATATTATGTATTCTCAATCTGTCACTACACGCTAGTATGTATGATTTGCACGCCGGTCACTTACCTATTTTTTTAGTTATATTTATTAGCACAACCACATCATACATATTATAACATTTACAGGTAAGTACATAATATTGCATCTGATATGTATGACAATTTCGGTGTACATAGCATTTACTATAACGTAGCAGTGCAAATTACATTATTTGTTTATAATATGGTAACTAAACTATAACTTAAAGTTTAACAAATTTTACTTAAATAAAATAGGTTTAAACTGCAAAACATGTCATCAGTTTGCTTTTAAATTCGATAAGCGAGTGATGAAAGATGTCAATGTTTGGATCTATGCGGCCAACATCGCTGCATATTATGTTAGGTTCTATGTAACCTATTTCAACGCCCCTAGGTCGAGCTGATTGCCATATACCATTTTTGTCTGGTCCGGGGATCGAACCTGAGACCTATTGCACAGAAGTACACATTAGCACTGCGCCACGGAAGGACAAACAAAATATCTACCACTTTACACTAAGAAGCCTCCGTGGCTACTGAGCTACGGAGGCTTCTTAGTGTAACCACTGGGTTAGTGACCCTGACTGCTGAGATAGAGGTCGTGGGTTCGATTACCACCCAGGACAAATCTTTGTGTGATGAGCACAATTATTTGTTCTGTTTCTGGGTGTAATGTATTTATGATATGTAGGTATGTATTTACAAAAAAAAAACTTATTTAAGTATTATATCAGTTGTCTAGTATCCAATCCATATTACAAGCATTAGCTTAGTTTGGGACTAGATGGCGCTGTGTGTGAATGTCCAAACATTATTATTACTTAAATATTAATTTGAATGAGAAAATTAGGTCATTACAGTCATGATTATGAAGGTAATGAGTTCGCAACCACAAATATTGCTATACAATTATTTGGTGCAGTGCAGTCACATAAATAAATTATAACTTGGTATTGCTAAACTGGGCAATAACAGCTTCATAAAACCGATATATTCAGTTCATTTACAGAATTAACTGTTATAATGTTGTCTTGTTTATCAGATATTTTGTTTTCAGTGTGAGATCAATATGAACAGAGGCCATAGTTCTATAGCCATTAATTGACATTCAAACATATGCATGAACAGTCTCGTTTTTTCTAGCAGAAGCATACTTCGAATACGTTTGTAATATGTATATATATCCCGTGGTACTATCAGACGAAGTAGTAGTACGACGGGCAAAAAATATTCCCCGTGGTACTACCAGTAGTACCATTGGTAGTACCACGGGTAAGAATTGCCTTATATACATAACTGTCATGCATAATCCAGTGTGTATAGGGAAAGATACTGGTATGTACAATTATTGTAAATGTAAAACTGAAGTTTTCTCTTATACACGCTAGATTAAGTATGATATAAAGACGACATTAAACAATTGATCTAATTGACATTTTGTAAAATACTGCCAAAAGAATAAAATACAAATTCGATTAATTGATAATTTGCGTTATTTAATTCCGAATTTATAATAATCATGTTTGATTTATATGACGATTAAAACATTATTCTACTAATGGGACGTTTTATTGACTACTAGCGTCCCTAGTGGAGGGACGCAAGTGAATTGGGAATAGAAAACAGTGAACAAATAATTAAAAGAAAGGAGTGTAGTTCGTGATTTAAATATTGTAAATCTAAGACACAGTGACCATGTACTCCTGCAGGGATGCAGGAACTGCTTTTTCGAATAACAGTCATAAATCGAATTGATACTAATATTAGTATCGCTTTATTCGATAAATAATGAATGCTCCATTAAATTTTCAAAGGTATGAAACGAAACCTTAACCTTAACCTTAACTTAACCTATCTAAGAACAAAAGCACTGGCATAAAATATAAGAAGTGAAAGTGTCATAGTATTAAAACTGTAGACAAAGAATTTACGTCGTCGTGAAAGAACGATCAATATTTAATTCCAAGTTTATTTTCTACAGACCAGGGGTAAATTATGTCGCTCAAGTATACAGTAGCTGCTTGCAGCTGCTTACAAACTTAAAAATAACGATACTACAGTTTTGGCGCGAAAACTTTTACATAAACCTGCACTTAGCGCCAACGACGACCAACTTGACTGTTAAATAATAAACTTTAATGGGCTTTTGGTCATTTCGGCTTAACGTTTTTTAAACATATGAAAGTTTGAAAGCTTTTGAAAATTTGATAGCTTCTTATGTGAGCGATAGTCAAAAGTTTTAATGAGTACAATTTTTTGTTTAGTATAAAAATGACGACACGGCGGTAGTGAGCCAATTTATTGTATACTTACCATTAAAAATGCTGGGGTACATACGTATATAATATATCGCAGCGAACTGGTTAAATCAGCCATTCAATGAACTGCCTAGCCGTTTAACTAAACGACGTCGTTGGCTTTGTTGACTACGACATATACATAATATCAATGATATTGTATGAACATGCATAATATGTACATTTTAGTAAAAATGTCTTTTGTAAAAAAGAGCAACATCAAGGCACTTAGCTTTCCTTCCTCTTCATTGCTCTCTTAAGTTAGTTTGTTATGTCTCAAATACAATTAATTAACGAATAAAAAGTAGGTATACTATCTCGCGTATTTTTTTTCAAATATATTGACGTGTGGGAATGGAACTCATATTATACAGTGCGGTTGCAGTGGCAAGGTGCCACCACAACCACTAGACCACACGTAGAAACATAATGTACAGTCAGCAACGAAAGTAGCTGAACATATACAAAATTTCAAAACGCATGTATATCGTACTATACATAAATTACTTAACAAGACTAGTGTCAGAATTGAATTTACGATGTCAATTCAATTCGGGCACTAGTTTTCTTAAGTAGTTTTTCATCAGCAACCCATTAAGTCCCACAGCTGGGCTCGGGTCTCCTCTCCTCTAACTAGAGAGCTGAGAGGGTTTAGGCCATAATCCACTCACGCTGGCCTAGTGTGGGTTGGTGGATCAGATAAACTCATAGAATTTCTTCTAGGGTATGTGGGTCTCCTCACGATGTTTTTCTTCACCGTTAGCAGATGGTAAGTCACTTGACTAGTACATATAAATTCCATAAAGTGGAATCCACATTGGTACTGTCGGTCGGGATCGAACTCGGACCGCGTAATTTGCACGCCGGTCCCTTATCCATTCAGCCACCATCGCTTATAGTTTATGTATTATTATTATTATTCCCTTTATTTTTATATTTTGGTATAGCACATTAGCAGGTAGTTAGTATGCTACGGTATACTTTCGTTTTGATACTAAGGATACGTTCAGCTGCTTGTGTTGCTGACTGTACACACGTAAAATGTTAAACAAGGCATCGTTATGATAATTTCCCGATTAAAACTAAAGCCTTCGGCGTCGAAATTCAAATGCATGCATTATTATCACATGCAATCAAACTGTGGCTGTCGTTATGTTATTCCCAAATGAATGATAACAGCAAATGTTGGTATTTATTCCGCATTAATGGCGTAACTCTGCGATTATGGTATGCGTTGCTGAAACAGTCAGCAAACACGTTTGTTTCAACACGCGTTCAGCTAAATTACATCGTGTTAACCAAACAGGATTGCATAAAGCCGAATTGGGAGGACGTGAATATGTTTACTCAAGAGGAATCCTGCTATTACTTAGTTGAAAATGACATTTCAATAATAAAATAAAATGAATACACCGCAATAGCTGCCAGTCTTAAAAAATATAAAGTGTGTGCATGTAATTACAATACTCAAAAATTGAATTCAGAAAAAATAACCTAAAATATTGATAGTGGATAGATTGTGACATTAATTCATCTTCAATTACGGTTTCTTTGGCAACAGCAATTTTTTTTTGGTGTCTCCTTTTACTGTCGTTAAAAGTATGTAACGTGTGAAGTTGAGATGGGCATCAATAGTAAGGGTCAGGTTTTTCGAAAATTTCACTATAAATAAAATATGGCGTACAAAGTTCGCCGGGTCAGCTAGTCATTCTGTACAAATACTTCGTTCGCTCGCTCTTTATTCGTTCGGGCAAGGCAAAAATATAAGGAGTACTCGTATTTTATCCACGCTAAAATAAGTTAGTGATAAAGCAAAATTATTTGCACTACTCACGCTGCCAATGAGAATATTTCCAGCCCGCATTGAAAGTGGAATCAGTGTAACGTTGTTCGCTGACTCAGGCCAGAGTGGATTTAGTGTATACTCGGAAAAGCGTTCACATTCTCTGAATATTGCCGCTAAATTGAACCTTCGATAACCTAGATCTCTTTCAGTGTACCTATACTAACTAGAGAGCCGGATACCTATCTGTTTAAATTCACGTTCACATTTTTACCAAAATTTTGGCTAGTGTGTATTATATATAATATTTACACATAACTTAAAAATTATACACAACTAACCTATTTAAAAAAAAAGAACCAGATACTCTATTTATAGTAAATTCCTATAAATAGAATATCTCATTGAGATCAGATTCCTGGTTAGAAAAGGTTTAGAACCAGAAAAGGTTAAAATACAGTTTATAAAAGTATGTGTTTAAATACATGTGAATGAAGCCGCAAGAAAAAAGGTTAGAAGATTCTAGCATTCGAATTTTAATGATAAATCGAGTACTGTGGCACTGTATTTTTAAACGACTTCAAAAAAGGAGGAGGTTATATGTTCGACTGTATGTATTTTTTTTTTTTTTTATGTATGTTCATCGATTACTCGGAGATGCCTGAACCGATTTAAAAAAATCTTTTTTTGTTTGAAAGGGTATACTTTCGGATTGGTCCCCTATTCATCATGTCAAGTTCTGATGATGGAATCTCAGGGAAATCGAAGGCAACCCTCAAATTTTATAGGCACATGTTACGTGTTTCATATATTTTTTAAAGTTATTCAAGTATTTACGTCTGATAGTCAACATCTCATGTTGATGAGCTGGTGATGGAAGGTATAACTCCTTAACTGTTAGGAGTTGGAGGATAATTCTTTCGACATTATAGGTTCTTATAAACCAATAGTTGTATTCTTGTAGGTTATTTAGGTGAGCTGATGCTGGAAGGTATAACTCCTTAACTATTAGGAGTTGGAGGATAATTCTTTCAATATTATAGGTACTTATAAACCTATAGTTGTATTCTTGTAGGTTATTCAGGTGAGCTGTCAGTGGAAGGTATAACTCCTTGACTCTTAGGAGTTGGAGGACAATTCTTTCGACATTATAGGTACTTATAAACCTATAGTTGTATTCTTGTAGGTTATTCAGGTGAGCTGTCACTGGAAGGTATAACTCCTTAAGTTTTAGGAGTTGGAGGATAATTCTTTCAAAATTCTAGGTACTTATAAACCTATAGTTGTATTCTTGTAGGTTATTCAGGTGAGCTGTCACTGGAAGGTATAACTCCTTAACTTTTAGGAGTTGGAGGATAATTCTTTCAACATTCTAGGTACTTATAAACCTATAATTGTATTCTTGTAGGTTATTTAGGTGAGCTGTCACTGGAAGGGAAACTTCTTAATGTTTAGGAGTAAGAAGATGAGTTCTTTAAATATCACATCCATGTATAAACCTTAAGTTGTGTTATTTCAAGTGTCTGAGGTGAGAGCTCTTTATGGACGATAAAGTTGTATAATTCAAAGGAATTCTTAGATGACATTTTAAGTTTTCGATATAGTATCTAACCTGCATTGTATACCTATACTTGTTACCTGTCGCATTTTATAGGAAAAAAGAAAGACATAAAAAGCTGAGAGTTTTGAGATTCCTCTATTCTACAATCAGGTTGTGTTGTTAGAATATTTGAATAGACGTTCCCTTCTATCGAAGATTCTTTATTTCGGCTTTCCGTCTTACTTTGCCAGCCAGTATTATTAAATCTGCTAGATAAAAAGTACACTAAAAATGGAAAAATAAACTATTTTTAACAAAAAAATATTAAAACGACTTCAAATCAGTACTAAAAAGCGAAAAATAAACTGAATTAGATATTTAATTCCAAGCTAAAAAATACCTACCTACCTGTTTAAAGTATAATACCCTATTACTAATCTGTTTGAAGTCGGTGCCAGCCTAATGAGGTTGTATCACTCAGTTTGAGCCGTCCACTAGGTACGATCACACGCAAGTGCGAGGTGGTGTGAAGTAGCGAGCGGCAACAGATGTACGTACTAAGTAGTATGTAGCTTAACAAACTCCTTAGGCTTGGCGCCGACTTCAAACAGATTAGTAATAGGGTATTATACTTTAAACAGGTAGGTAGGTATTTTTTAGCTTGGAATTAAATATCTAATTCAGTTTATTTTTCGCTTTTTAGTACTGATTTGAAGTCGTTTTAATATTTTTTTGTTAAAAATAGTTTATTATTTAGAACTAGCTGTATATGTCGCCCGGGGCTTATTTCCTGGGTAACTTTTTTTGGCCATTACTCAGTACCTAGCATCTCGTAGCGTGATGTTGTATAATATTATTATAATAGGCTATAGCCTTCCTCGATAAATAGGCTATCCAATACAAAGATAATTTTTCAATTCGGTTTAGCAGTTCCCGAGATAAGACGCGCCACGTCCAAGCAAATAAACTCTTCAGCTTTATAATATTATTATGTAAATATAAGTAAGTAAGTAATATTATGTACTTATAGCTTAGTATAGATAGATTATCTGTCGAAAAACGTTTTCCTTTCTTTAGATTAGCATATATATTATATTATTATATTAAGTATAGATAATTGTCGATGGTGCAAAATAACATAATTTATACCATTTATATAATCAACATGGCCTGGACTCTGGTCATTTATGTGAATGTATTATGCCGATTGCAATATTTTTCATTCTGAGCAAATTTATGGTAAGGTCCACGACATAAATTTCTGAATATTCCTGACTTTTCAAATTGACCGTATATCTAAATCTATTGAGAAATTATTCGCTTTACAATCTCTTACCAACTTTAACATCGTTTATCTGATATTTGATTAATATTGTGGCAGTTTCATTTCCATTCTTTTTCCTAATTTTTTTTTTTTTTTCTTAAAACTTTTGTTTAATTTACATTTATTCAATAAAATATTTACACATAACTTAAAAACATACACAGCTAACCTATTAAAATAAAAAAGAACCAGATACTCTATTTACAGGAAATTCCTATAAATAGAATATCTGATTAAGGCCCTGTACTAAGCCAATGTTGAGCTAATCCAGGGGGTGAAGCAGGGAAGCTGAAGCACGAGCCCCCCGTGCCTTTCAACAATTCATCCCAAAGAACAAACTCGCATTCACGTCAACCAGCGGCGGCCTTATTCTCGCGCCGTCCGTATTCTGGTCGAACAAAATAATTATTAGGTACGGTAAAATATTTCTAATATTTTCTATTTTTAAACCAAAACACCTTAGTTTCTTTCTTTACCCGAGTGTCAAGAAGGAATGGGAGGGTAATGTTTTTCGCGCGTATGTAAATAATGTATGTTTTTGGGCATGTCTGTTCCATTGTGACCTTCTGTAGCCTAAACAGCTTGGCTGATTTTAAAGTGTGAGGTGTCATTAGGTTCGTATTTTTTCCTCAAGTGTCATAGGCTATGTGACGTCAACAAAAAATTAATAGGGCGGACGGAAACTGTCTAAACAAAATTTTTTTTAGTGCTATCGCAATATAGATATCAAATGAAATGAAATGAAGCCACTGCTCAGTTCCTATTACCCGTATCAAGATGTTATATAGCCTACAAACAAAAACTCATTTAGGGTTTTTTGGTTTTTTAAATTAACTCTTGTTCAATAGACGATGTCTGAACTGAACATACGCAAAACGTGCACTTTAAATGAAGTGATATACAAGGAATTATAGTTTGTACCAAGTATTATAATCGTCTAGCATCGTATTAAACACTAGAAGTCGCGAAGGGCTTCGCTCCCGTCGTTCTTTATTTGGCCACTGCTCAGCCCCTATTAGCTGTAATGTGATTTTATATAGCCTATAACCTTCCTCGATAAATGGGCTATCCAACACTTAAAGAAAATTGCCAGTTGGACCAGTAGTTCTTTAGATCCTAGCGTTCAAACAAACAAACTCTTCAGCCTTATAATATTAGTATAGATTTTTCGCGTTTTTGCAACTTTACACTGATGCTTCGCTCCTATTAGTCTCAGCGTAATGTTATATAGCTTAAAACCTTCCTCAACAAATGGACTATCCAACACTAAAATAATTTTTGAAATCCGACCAGTAGTTCCTGAGATTAGCGCGTTCAAACAAATAAACTCTTCAGCCTTATAATATTAGAATAGATTTTTCGCGTTTTTGCAACTTTTTCACTGATGCTTCGCTCCTATTGGTCTCAGCGTAATGTTATATAGCTTAAAACCTTCCTTGACAAATGGACTATCCAACACTAAAAGAATTTTTGAAATCTGACCAGTAGTTCCTGAGATTAGCGCGTTCAAACAAACAAACTCTTCAGCTTTATAAAATTAGTATAGATTATATTACACGTGCGATATAAACAAATAAAAATAATATGCATTTTATATTTAAGTGATAGATGGACCATGTTACTTGAGATGTTACAAGAGTAGGATAATATGGATAATGTAATTACGGAAGTCAACTTTTTAAAAAAGAGAACGATCCCATTTTTACATGGGAAAAAATATAGCATTGGGAAGAAAAACAAGTATTTTTCCTAAATATAATATTAATTATATTTGTTTATTCTCATGAAAAAATACACATAGCATAAGCTAACGTTTTTATATAATAGAAAATATAATAAGTAATAAATAATTTTATAATTAGGTACTAAAGCAGGAAATAAACTAGCTGATATGTTACAACTGTTTTTGACGTTCTTATAAGTATATACACAATTGTTTTACATGAATGAAGAATTTTTGACTTTGACTTTAACGAAATTCTTATATCTCATCAAAAGTCTACTACAACAGGGCACATTTTCTTTATTATCTTCAAAAATAGAAAAGCATTGTAGTCTCTTACGATATGGTAGAGTTGGATAACCTTCAGAATCGAAACTTCTCTTACGACCCAGTATATTTTTTTGATTTATGAAAAGTCCCCAATAAATTGTTCTTACCGATATGAATTGTTTTCTCTCAATGGCATGCCTCGAGCTTGACGAGAGTAAATTTCGAGTAATAGCCAGTCCATAAAAAATGACAACAATTTTGGTATCATTATTGTATGTAGGTATTTACAAAAAAAAATGTATTTAAGTAGTATATCAGTTGTTTAGTATCCATAACACAAGCAAATATAATTGCTTACTTTGGGACTAGATGGCGCTATGTGAATGTGGTAGAATATTATTATTATTATTATTGTTTATTTCCAATACTCTAAATTTTGTACGTTATTATAAAGTAGCTATTGAGGTTTGGGATCTTCAGTATTAAAAGTAAGAATTCTTGAGATATAATTTATTTATTAAATCCTCCATGCAGCTAACACAGCGTTCATCGCAGAGTTCAAAAAGGGAAGAGGAAGTGTCACGCAGGACTAGTGTAGTGCACAATAAACTAGTGTTGTGAATGTTACTAAAACATACATACTAATGTAACTTTAATATTTATAACTCAATACTCCCACTTAAATTTAAAGTTCTTACAAAAATTAAAGAAACTTACTAATTAATATTGAGTACACTATCTCATATATTAAATTTACTTTCTTACAAAACTTAAGGAAACTTACTAATTAATATTGAGTACACTATCTCATATATTAAATTTACTTTCTTACAAAACTTAAACAACCTCAAAAATAGAATTAATATTGAGTACACTATCTCATATATTAAATTTACTTTCTTACAAAACTTAAACAACCTCAAAAATAGAATTAATATTGAGTACACTATCTCATATATTAAATTTACTTTCTTACAAAACTTAAACAACCTCAAAAATAGAATTAATATTGAGTACACTAGCTCATATATTATATTTCTCAAACTTAGACATTCCTCTCAAATCTAAACTTAAAAATAAGATTAATATTGAGGACACTTTCTCATATATTAAAATCATCTAACCTAAATTCATTCTTGCCAAGACTTAACAAACTTAAACATAAAAATAATATTGAGTACACTATCTCATATATTATATTTCTCAAACTTAAACACAATTACTTAGTATACTATCTCTTATAAAGTTAAATTTACTGAGTGGCAACGGTTTAGTTAGGAAATCCGCTAACTGATGTGTGCTCTCTACATACTTAATTTCAATTATTCTCTGTTCAACCTTTTCTCTAATAAAATTGTACCTCACATCAATGTGTTTACTTCGCTTATGAAACACTGGATTCTTTATCAATTTTATTGCACTTTGATTGTCTATATTCAATACAACAGAGGTTTGTGCTTCACCTATATCTAATAAAAATTGTTTAATCCACAATATTTCCTTTGCTGCATCACTGGCAGCCATATATTCAGATTCAGTCGTTGACAGGGCTGTAGTAATTTGTTTTCTACTTGCCCAGGTGACAGGTCCACCATTCATTAAGAATAAATATCCTGTTGTAGACTTTCTAGAGTCTATATCCCCTGCAAAGTCGGAATCTGAATAACCTATCAATTCTGTATTGGTATTATATACAATTGACATTGTCTTTGTAGAAATTAAATAACGAATTATTCGTTTTACAGCATTTACATGAGGCTTTCCTGGGTTGCTAACGTATCTACTTACTAAATTAACAGCATAACTTATATCTGGTCTAGATACTGAAGACAAAAATAATAAAGCTCCCACTAATTCCCTATATGGAAAATTAGAGATAAATACATCTACATTTTTAGACAACTGTACATTTACATCTGCTGGCGTACCACAGCCTTTAGCATCACACATATTAAACTTACTTATTAAGTTTTCAATATATTTTACTTGGTTAATACTAATACAGTTATTTGTTTTAGTTATTTCTATGCCAACAAAAGCATTCAAAGTTAACCTTTCAATTTCGAAATTTTTTCCTAAATCATTCATAATAATGGATATAACATCTCTACTTTTTGATAGTAATAATCCATCGTCAACATATATTATTAGAAAAACCTTGGAACTGTTAAAATAACCTACAAAAACACAATTGTCTGCATTACATACTTTGAAACCATATGTAGTGAAAAATGAACTAAACTTTTTGTTCCAACAACGTGAAGACTGTTTAAGACCATATAAAGATTTGTTCAACTTACATACTTTATTGTCATCTACTTCAATACCCTCTGGCACCTCCATGTACATTTCTTCTGTGAGCTCCCCATACAGGAAGGCCGTCTTCACATCAAATTGTTCAATATGAAGGTCTTCTCTTGCTGCTATGCTCAGCAACAATCTAATGGAATCATACCTGGTGGTCGGAGAGAATGTTTCTTTGTAGTCCAGATCCTTTATCTGGGTAAAACCACGCGCACATAGGCGAGCTTTGTACCTTTCAATTTCTCCTTTTCTATTCTTCTTTGTACAGAACACCCATTTACATGTTATAGGTTTCTGTTCTGTTCTGTTTACAATTGTCCATGTATTGTTGTCTTCATGTGATTTAAGCTCACTCTCAATGGCTTTCTTCCAATTGTGTTGATTAAAACCGGTAATAGCTTCTCTAAATGTTCTTGGAATATCTATTTCAGTTAGATTCAATTCAACATTTCTATTCTTCTCTGCTCTAGGCCTGAGTGTTATATTCCTGGTTTCATCTATAGTTATATCTTCTGATGGATAATAAGATATGTCACTGTCGTCCAAACTCTGCATACTATCGTCAGATGCGGGATCAGAGTTATCCCCTGCAGTTTCTTCTATCACAGGTTGGTTTTCACTTTTCTTTTCATTAATCTTGATCTCTATATAGTTTTGTCTTGATCCTGTATCGGTGCTGCATTCATCAAAATTAATATCTCTTGATACAGTAATCCTCTTAGTAGTTTGGTCATACATTCGATAGTTTTCATTGTCATAACCAACCAATATCATCTTATTACTTTTTTTATCTAACTTCTTTCTTCGTTCTTTTGCAATATGCACATATCCCACAGAGCCAAATATTCTGATATGTTTCAAACTTGGTTTTGTATGAAACCAAAGTTCATATGGAGATATATTAACAGTCTGTGTTGACGAACATCTGTTTAATAAATAAACAGCACAGCTGACTGCCTCTGCCCATAAATTCTTAGGAACGTCCTTTGCATAAAGCATTGATCTGGCACTTTCCATAATTGTTCTCAATTCTCTTTCAGCTCGACCGTTTTGTTGTGGGGTATAAGGGGCAGTACATTCATGTGTTATTCCTTTACTAGATAGGAAATTCTTGAATTCATTGTTTACATATTCTGTGCCATTATCCGTGTGTAATACATGTACATCACGATGAAATTGATTGTTTACAATGGCATTATATTGCTTGAAATAATGAAGAACTTCACTCTTGTGTTTAAGGAAATAGATATGACGATAACTAGTCGCACCATCCTTAAATAGAACAAAATATCGCTTGCCTGATATTGATGGTTCTTCTATAGGCCCGCAAACATCACTGTAAACAATATCCCCAGCCTGACATGGACTTCTTTCTGATTTTCTAAATGGTAGTCTGGCTTGCTTACCATATTGACAAGCCTCACATATAAACTTGTCATTACCTGTCAATGTAACAGGGATCCCGCCAGCTTTGCACATATTTTGAAGTTCCTTGACATTAATGTGCCCAAGACGCTCGTGCCATACCTTCATATCTGATTGCACAACATTACAGTTCTCTTGAACAACTGTTATAATCTTCAATTCAAAAAGATTGTTTTCTTTCAGATATGCAGACATCACAACTTCATTGTTTTTAATTATGGAAGCAGTTTGGTTATCTTTTGTAATTATATAACCTTTTCTTGTTGCCACACCCTCGGAGAATAAGTTTCTATGTAATCCAGGAACATAAATCACATCTTCCAAGATGCTTTCCTTCCATTGTTCATTTTCTTTTCTTCTTATTAATATTGAGCCTTTACCACAAACAGGAACAACTTGCTTATTCCCAAGTTTAACTGTTTTCTTATCTTTAATATGATATTCATTAAATTCATAGAAAAAATCACGTCTGAATGTCATGTGAGCTGATGCTCCGCTGTCCAATATCCATACATCTTCTTCATTAACACATGTTAAAGCATTTTCAGAGTTAAATGCCAACATATTATGCTGCTCTTGGTTCTTGTAACCAGATTTCTTGGGTATCCGACAATCTCTTGCAAAGTGACCTCGCTTGTTACAGTTATAACACACAAATCTATGTCTTGAGTTGGTTGTGTCACTCGGAGAGGCGTTAACAGACTTCATATTATTGTTACCTCGCTTTGACTTTTTCTTGGTAGTCACTAAGGCAGTTTCATCATTTGATTCTTTCTGTAAGCTTGCTTCTTCGTCAATTAATCGTGAAGTTAAGTTCTTTATAGTCTGATTACTTGGATCAAGTGACAACCATGCTTGCCGCAGAGACCGATATGCAGGTGGTAATGTACTTAATATTTTTGTTATTATCGCCGTTTCACTTAGTTTTTCTCCACTTTCTCTTAACTGCTTAGCTAGCCCTTCCACTTTCGAGACATGCTGTGCCATGGTATCATTTACCACATATGTATATTGATAGAATTGTTCATGAATCATCATTATATTGAATTCTGATTTTTGTTCATATATAGATTCCAGTTTGTTCATAACATCCTTGGCCGTTTCACAGGTTTCAATTAAAGCTATTTGATTGAGGTCCATCGATGACGTGAGTATGAACATCGCCATGCCGTCATCTTTGTTCCATCGAACTAATGCCTCAGTTTCTGTAGGTTTCGGTTTGAAAATACTTAAACCTTTTGCTCGCAGGGCACACATTAATTGAAATTTCCATTGTTTGAAGTTCTTTCCGCCAAATTTTTCTATCCTCATGGCATTTGCAACCTCCATCCTGAACGAACCGCGTGTTGTAAAATTTTCAACTTATTGCTCTTTACTTTATTTTCTTGTATTTTTCCACTTCCTGGGCCCATAACCTATTGAGGTTTGGGATCTTCAGTATTAAAAGTAAGAATTCTTGAGATATAATTTATTTATTAAATCCTCCATGCAGCTAACACAGCGTTCATCGCAGAGTTCAAAAAGGGAAGAGGAAGTGTCACGCAGGACTAGTGTAGTGCACAATAAACTAGTGTTGTGAATGTTACTAAAACATACATACTAATGTAACTTTAATATTTATAACTCAATAGTAGCCACCACGTTCATGTGACGTATGTAACAGCGCCGTCTTAGCGTTCGCTGGTTGTTAGCCTCAGCGACATCTTAGCAACACCGGCCGCCGGTGACGTGATAAGAATAAAACCAATGCAAATATTATCTCCGATATTGAGAATTGTTGCAAGATATTAATGTTATGATAATTGATTCTTGTATCCAAAAAGTTTTCTTCAAAATAAATAAAATGTTTATTTAAAAAATACTAAAATAGCGTGAACCAAAAATTTAATCAGAGTGACGTGACCTTTCTTCCTAACGGCTCGTCGCCGACTGGGAGGGGGCACAATAAACAAGCTACACTAGTACCTCATGTGAACGCATAAGGTTCAAATTGCTGAGATGTTTGACTTTATTCAAATCTATCAAGCGTCGAATTAGACGTGATTTCGCGAATTTCTCTTAATAAAAAAAAACTACGTGTCGTAGTGAAATAATTTTTAGGTAATTCTCTAGCTTATTAAATTTCCTTTATTATCATAGCAAAAAATATATTACTTTACGATCTTAATATAGCAAACTGCGCGACGAAAACATTTTCTAAGGGTCATCTTTGTGACCTTTTTTCTACGAAACTATTATAATTACATGAAATATTTTTAGGTAAGTCTTTTCTTTAGATTCTCGACTTTATCCAAGTAAATTTTCTGGTTTGTAGTATATACCGATAAGGCAAACTGCGCGACGAAAAATTGAGAGTTTTTCGGTGTTTCCGTTTGGACAGCGCCTTAAGATCAGATTCCTGAGGAAACGTACCCAAAAGGCTACCCATATTACCGCGTTATTAATTCTTAAATATCGAATTAATATTCGCATAATATTCAAATTCGATATTATTCGCCTATTATTCGATCATGTCATAATTTAAAATTCCAATGAGATAAAGCCTATTTGTTTTTCAATATCAAAATGTATCTCTGGCAAATGATAAACAAAAACAAATTTAATAAGTTTCAATAGAATTTCAAAGTTTTGTTCCATGATTCTAAATTCAAATATCTGTGACAGCATCTTAAATTAATTAAAAGTCACGTTCTGATGTTTGGAAGTTTGCCTCCTAACAAAATGTCATCGCATCATACCAGCGAGCATTAGGTGCTCGTAGCATCATACAGATGATTACATTTGCCACAGTACCTATATACCGAGATGCCACGCGAGTGCTGCTCTTCGTCGCTGTGCAGCACACGCTCTTCGCTTTGTTGTTCACTACGCACGCGTTGTTTTGACGCAACGTACCGCCAATAAAAAAATTAATGATAAGTTCAGATTTATTATGTAAAACTACGGAGCATCCCTACTCAGTCACCATAGCACCGACCTAGCATGGCGGGCGGCGTCCATGTGACATCTCTCTTATTCCTTATCGTTGGGAGTGAACTCATTGGTTCACAATTTCGTTTGTAGTTCTCCCCGCTTACTACACCATGACATGATTTGAATAGCTTTAATATGAATCATTGTTGCCAGTGGAATACAAATGTTTTTACAATGCAATTTTTGTGTTGGTTTCAAGATAAATTCTGATATAATATTAGAAATTAAAATAAGCTTTATATATTATTATTACTTACATATTTATATCTATAATATCAATCGTCACACTCACATTTTCGACCGTTCGCGGTGGCGTAAATTAGTTGAGGCCTATGTTCAGCAGTGGACGTCGTTGGGCTGATATGATGATGATGATGATGACTCACATGCTTATGGAATTACATACGGTGTCATTTGAAATATGAAATATCATATTTCCTTGCTTCTGCACATTTAAAAAAAGAACATTTTCCCTACAGAAATCCATTAATAACACTACATTTTCGCCCGACAGACGAAAAAGGGGTATGAATACTTTTTAAATATGGAACACGGTTGTATAACACAAGATTGGAGTTGCCATTCAACAGAAATGTAAATATGAAAGAAGCTCTCTGCACGGCCGGTATTATAACAGGTAAAATGTTATCTGTGAATACAGATAATGCATTAGGAGAATTGATGTTCCGCTTTCAACTTCGTTCGTCCGTTCTGAAGCAAATCTCAGCTCTTCCAATAGATTGGATGAAGAATCGATAATCGTCGGCGACGATGTTAATACCTACCTATTTAGTTAGAAAATCGAGTTTTGTTTTTGTTAAAAAATAAATACAAACATTTATAATTATATAAATTGATCAGTGATAATAAAATTTACAATATTTAGATTGATATTGTATTTTTATTGCATAAGGGTTGCCCACTTATTTGAGACTGATTGTATTCTCATTGCGCGCTTGTGATTATTGAAGTGTTTGAAAGCCCCTAAGTGATATTATTTAAATACTTACTTGGATTAAATATATTATTACTATAAACTAGAGACATTTTCAAGTGAGTTAAGGTATATCTATGTAGGCTAAGTATTTATACTGGTAAATTGATATTTCGCGTTACATCATATTATTTGAATTATAAAACGAAAATTCACGCGATTGTGCGATTAGGTTTTAATATCACCTAATCAGCATATGATCACGGCTAGTATCACCTTGACGAAACCATAAACATATACTGAATACATGATTAAAATGCAAATAACAACACAGGACTCCTTCTTAAATAAAAACAAAATCTGAACAAAATTTTCTATACAATACTACTATACTGTATTGAAAAACATTTTATTGTGATTTTTGATTTTGAATCACAAATCACATTATATTTTAATATAGGTAGGGTGGACTTAACGGTATTAAGTAGGTAATCTTTCATTGAAATTGGGTCCGATAAATTAATGCGTGCCGACGACAGGGCTTATCATTATGTCCCCGAACACTTTTAATAGAATTAATCTATTTTAGCAAAGGCTTAATAGCTCCCGTTTACTCTCAAGTAATTTGAATACGTTTTACGAGTCCATTTGTTAAAGGATTGTTGTTACTCTTTATAGATAGAAAGCTTATTGATGGACTTTAATTAATGGATGGCTAGTAGGTATGCTAATTGAATTGTAAATAGTTTATCATCATTTCACACCCATAAATGTCCCACGGGCACAGGTGTCCTCTAAAGAATGTGGAGGAATTTACCCTACGATACCGCGGGCCAAACGAGTTAGTGTTTCGAATTTTCCTTTTCAGGCTCTTCTTCCTTCTCACAGTGCTCTTCTTTGCATAAGGTCAACTCCCTTAGTCGCCTTTTACGACACCCACGGGTTGAGATGGGAAAGTGACATTATGTATTCTTTATCCATCACTACACGGATACTTAAATGTTTATAAAAATTAAATTCAAAATTATTTAATTAGGTTCACTTTATACTCAATTTTGGAAAGATTAGAGAATTGAATTATTTATTAGATACTGCAACAGATTTTATAATTTTTTTGCCTAATAGTTTCACAATCAAGCTTTCAAATCTAAAATAAAGTAATTTATTTATAGTCGAATATTTTTGTTATATTTCTTCAATAAAATATTTAAAACATTATATATTATAAAATGAAAACCTACAGCTATTTCTAAACTATATTATAGTAGAAGTCTGATATTGTATTCATTAGATTTAAAAAAATTTAGAACACATCGTGCGAAATATGCATACTGGCGTCCAACGTGGGACTGCTAAGCTAAATTAGAATATGTACAGAACGTACACAGTACTGTCATATCTTCTAATACGCTTTAGTCCACGCTTCTAAACAGGTTGCAATTTCAAAGCGCTTTTGTCCAGTAATAACCGGTATGAGGCGATTTGAATGCAACTGCTTCCCGCTCGTTTGCAATTAAATGTTTCCATTTCAATAGTGCTCACGAATAAGACAAACCATTGAATCGCTTTCAAAGAGCTATAGAGGGGATTACACTTTTTTTGTTGCGGTCAGTAATGGCACACTTATAACTAGATAAAATTATAGAAAAGAAAATATAGGTATATGACGTCATAAGCATAGATCGTATTTAGTAGTTCTAGAAACAGTTTTTAATAATAATATTTATTATTACAGAGATATAACTATACCTATCATCAACATATAATGTAATTTCTGTGCCGGAAATTATGGCCAAGACTCTTTCGAAGCGAAGATAAGACACGAAGAATAAATGTGTTACAAACAATCGGTAGATGTACGGGTACCGAATACTTACTGTTTGGATAGAGGGTAATTCAGTTTTAAATAAGAACTAAGTAACACTTTTTAGATGAGCCATGCATTAGAATTTATATAATAATAATAATAATACTTTATTTCCTCACAAATTATAAGTAAGTTGTTACATAGTATCTGTCTTACCATTTTTCGTTTACAATACAATTGTGAGGACTGGTGTCTGAAATAGGCTGAATATAAGGATGCTCTTAAATTATTTTCAAAAATATCATCACAATCAGCCAGTTAACTAATCTGCTGCTGGCCAAAATATGCGCAACAGCAAAATTTGCCAGAATAACGCAAAAATCTCGATGATAGAAGATTTAGCAATGCTGCAATTTAACTAAGTACTACTAAATACGATCTAAAATAGAAACACAAATTTATACAATTAATATGAGTTAGGCTGTGTTGGCAACAATTTAATAGTTTAACTACGTGATGCTCATTCAGCAGTTGTGCGTCCACTAACGGTAAACATGTTGATTGCGCACTACACATTCTGGGAACAGAGTGACATAACATTTTAATTATATTATCGAGCCGAATCAGCAAATCAATGTTATTTATAACATTGTTGTTCTGATTTTTATCTGCAAAGTGAATTTATATATCACCTGAAGATGTATCTTATACCTATGTGTTTAGTGTCTCTTCCTATTTGGTTCTAGATTAAAATAATCATAATTTGAATCTCTCTGAAATCTTTTGTTAAAGTTATGGCTATAAATATTGACCCGAGTCTTACATTTCTATCTGTATATATTTTATCTAAGTAATAATATATTAAATATTTTTTAACTAATTTATAATTTGAATTATTAAAAAATTGATAGCTACCTATAAATTTTATTTTAATAATTTTCTTCTATCAATGTATATAATACTCGCAGCTAGGTACAACATTATTTAAAACTCTCCAAAGTGTAATCTTTTATTTTATAGTTTATGAACCTCTATGGCACACATTTTGTCCGACAGTTAATAGATTTTCTATTGCGTCAAGAATTCAAAGTGTGAAACCACACTTATATACTATTTACTTTAAAAGTTAATATACGTTCAATAGTAATTGCAACTAATCTATAAATTATAAACTTTTTGAGTGTAAATAATATAATATGTATTATCAGCTTCATTAACTATATTCGTGCTAAGAGCCCGCCGACTACTGATAATAAGGATGTTCCAATTCTCGCATAAAATAAAGCTTAAAGTCGCTACTAAGTTGGGTGGGAGACTGTGTGGGTTGATAGGTTTAGTCGAGGGTGGAAGCGAGCGCCGGGCGTCAGTCCGCGTGCGAACGCTGCCCGAGACTCACGTGTCAAACCTCCCCGCACTTTTGGAGGGAAAACTTTCAACGTGTTGTGCGAAAATTTGTTCTAATACTTTCACTATGTTGGACGTTACATAAAATGAGTTTGGAACAGCAGTGTGTTTAGTATGTGGATTGTATTTGATGACTGTGATGAACAATGACTTATATGGGTAGTTTAAGAAGTGGTGCTTTGTGATTGCTGAATGATGAAAGGTATGTACTACATTAACTAGTAAAATAGTATTAATCACTGAAGAAAATATTTTGAATAGGTTATGAAGTTAGAAAGAACTAACAGTAAAAACTAAAATTACTCGTATTCTTAAAGCTTTCTAAGATTCTATTTCATCGTTGTTGCGGTATACCTTTTTAGTACCTATGTATTTCATATAGCCGAACTGTGTGTGTGTGTGTGTGAACATGTGAATTTACAATAAAGAATTTTCTTAAATTCTCTTTCTTTACTTTTTTCTTGTAATGTAATGAAAAAAAATAATTATAAGTAATTATCCATTATTATAAAAGAGGAAAAATATTAACCCTATCATTAACAAGTTTAATATAAGTATTATCCTTATACAAAAAATGTATGAAATATTTACATCTACTTATTTATCTAAATAACAAAATTTCCCAGTGGAATACTATGAAAGTTTCCCTTTGCAAAACGTTAATAAACTACGAGCTTCCATTTAATTTATGGAACGTTCTGAGTTATAACACTTGGTATAATTACATTACCAAACCCAACGAACTATATTTGCATTTTAAACGCAGTGTAAACGAAATTCTCTATTTAAAAGCTGAGCAATATTCTGAGCAAATGGGTCGCGCTCAGCTCTTCCAGTAAATAAACCGTCAGCTTCCACGATAGACGTTTACTCCCCTTGATTTATCGTATGACCTACTACGGATGACATGACGCTTAATCTTCAAAAATTAACTTTACCACAATATGCAGAGATTAAACGATTTATGATAAAACTTGCCTTGAAGATAGGAGTTTTGAGCGGTGTTTTGTTTTTGATAAATAAAATTTCTTCTTCTTATGCCCTTTTCTGTTAAGTAGTTGGTGTAGGCCTCCTTTAAATAGTTCTATTTAGCCTAGTTTTAGGCAGTGATAGTTCAGTTTTAGAACTTTGCATTATTTTAAAAAAGCACAAACTGCCAGGCATTTTTTAAGTTTCACTACTATCTTATATTCCATTTGTCAAGTAAACCTTTTTAAAGCTTAATTTTAAAAGCAAACAAATTTATAATTTCGCGGTTAGTTACTCTGCGTAAAAAGTTGTTTACATTTGGTCTCAAATTTGCCTGAACTGGATATAATATACCTATAAATCTATACAGTAATTTCAACCAATATCAGACAAATTAAATTTAAACTGTGGGTGAAACTATACAAGAGTAGAATACAAGATTGCATAATACAGTATGATAAATTTAATCGGTAACCGCGACTCACAATATAGTGAACTTTGAACTTAATCTTAGCGCCTGTTTCACCACTGGCAAATAAGTGCTAGATAGCCTATATGAAACTTAGTAGACAGATTTTTGACGTGCTTTTCATGTAAAATTTGTCAAAAAATCTCAAATAATTTATTAGACACGCTTCTGCCCACTCATCGTGCATGAACGTAATAGGAACGTACCAGGCGCGTAAGAGGCATGGTAGGCTCTACTATGCCCTCTGAAATGGATCGAACGCGGTCTGTTTCCGTATGCTACCCGTATGAAACAAAAAAGTCGCCACGACCGGCATCCGCAGCGACTTGCTTGTTGCTTGAATGAATGATGAAGTATGAATGTTTGCGTAGTGTAGCGATCAGACGCTGGATCTAGCCGATCGCCGCAGCTAAAAGTAAACAAGTAATCTCTATTGTACTCTATAGTAAACAAGTACATCGTGAGGAAACCCACATACCATAGAAGACATTCTATGAGTATGTCTGATACACAGCGTGAGTGGATTATGGCCTAAACCCTCTCAGCTCTCTAGATAGAGGAGAGGAGACCCAAGCCCAGCAGTGGGACTTAATGGTTGCTGATGAATGAATCTCTATTATTTTCCACCCGGGCCCAGATTCTGAACCGTCAGAATCTTTATGATTTGGTACAAGGTATATCGATTTAAGTAATGTAATGTTAAAAAATATACCTTTTGCAATCCACAGAAATAAACAAAACCCCACATACCCATACAAAATAGGAATCGCATAAAAATTAAAAACTGGTTGACATTAGATTTTTCTACAACTGTTTTAACATTATGTATTTTTACCGGCTGTCAGGACGGGTATTTTTCGCACGTATCTTGTATGTTTGTAAATTTCTTTATTCCCACGTTTCTTTCAAACGGCTGGATGGATTTCGACAATTAAGATATCATTAGGTTCTTCTCATAAACCCAAGTGTCCTTAGATAGGTATTAATTAAAAAAAAACAAAATGGCCGTCTTTTGGCGCCAAATTGTACGTAATTAACATTTTTTTTTAACCAAACGTATTGAGTAGGGTATCAAAATAAAGAAAATGAAATGGAGATTACAAATATTATATACATATGTTATGTATTTAAATTTAATCAGGAATAATTACTAGCATTTTTCAGGTTTTTTTAGTGCGTTGCTTATCTGTTGATTTTTTGCAGTCGGGTTAATATAATTTTTTTATTGTTTACTTGTTAGCTTTTATTGAATTGAAGTTTTATGAATCAGGACAGGAATTAGTCATCGTAACATTATTCCACAAATATAGTGACATGTAATATTTAACCATAATAATTGTTTAACAGGTTACACGTTGCAATGGGCAGTGATAACACTAGCGATACTAGAGGTATACGCGAACGACAAGCGACCCCGGTTCTTGACGGAGCCACCGGCGCGAGTCCTGTGGCCTGCGACCAGAGGCGCCCACGCACTCTGTCGAGCTGCTGGGCATCCACCTCCAGACATTCACTGGGTCACGGCTGAAGGACAACTGCTTACTACTATACCGGGGTTAAGGTAAGATTGTGTATTTATATGACTTTTTAACAACACATTTTTTAATGTGTATAAATACAGTTCACGTCTGCTCGCGGGCCCGAAGATGGTAGACGACGAGTATACCCACTAGTTTCTCACAACACTTCACTTTGTAGGCTCACAACCCTACCCGCTGGAATCTGATATGACATACACGGTAAACTTTAATCTAGTTCAGATCTAGTACATGACATTGTACATGGTATGGTACACTTATGGTACTCTTGAACTGTCCTTTCTTTAGAACGTCTCCAATATCCTCTTTTATTATGTCTTCCAGATCCAACGTTCGCATTCACTCACTCAGTAGTGTTTTAGTCACTTTATAGGTATATGCAAGCAGCTTTTATTACTTTAATACGCTAGGTAATATATGTTCAGGTCTTAAACCTTATTTTTTAAATAGTAGGTCCAAAATAATATTTTACCACATTCACACAGCGCCATCTAGTCCCAAAGTAAGCTATTATATTTGCTTGTGTTATGGGTACTAAACAATTGATATACTACTTAAATACATTTTTTTTGTAAATTCATACAAATTAGATACACCCAGATACAGAACAAACCTTTACCTTTACAAAAAATTGTCCTGGATGGAGATCGAACCCACGACCTCCGGCTTCACCTCAGGTTCACTAACCACTAGATGACTAGACCAACAGCCCAGTCATAATAAATTACTATTTACCAAGTGCCTGTTAGTTTGTTATTAAGATTCAATTTTCATTCTTATTACCATAGTATGTGATTATCTAATATCTAATTATAGCAAGTGTAAATTAACTTTCAATCTAAACAATAAGATAATAAGACTACATAAATTAATTCAATATTAAAATTTCTGAGATCGAAAGATAACGTCTTCATTATATTTATAATAATATGAAGGGAAGCTATTTATATATTATGCCTAGTAGCCTCCCGTCAGGAAATTAAAGAAGGCTTACATTTTATCGTCACGGAAGCAGGCGTAGCTATTTTTATGGAAAATAACATAGTATTATTACTCTAGGCGTGTAAATGGGGAAGTCTATTTTTAATTAGAAGTACGAAGGCACGCAATCACTTGAGTAAATTCTTAAACAGATAATATAATCTCTGTTAATATAAAGTAGGCTGGAATAGCTTCTGTTGCTTAGGGATTATCTTAATGAATTCCTAATACGTACGAATTTTGAAACGCTTTGGTACGAAAGGAACAAGGTTAATAAAATTATATTACGAAAAAACTATCGCATTCTGAAATATCATGAAAATTTCTTTCAAACATATTTTCAGTATAAAAGTCTCTCTACATTTGACTGGCCTGTTGGTCTCGTGGTTAGTGACCTTGACTGCTACGCTGGAGGTCGTGGGTTCGATCCCCACCTAGGAAAAATCTTTGTGTCATGTCATGAGCATGATTGTTTGTTCTGCGTCTGGTTGTAATTTATCTATAAGTCCCGCGGGGCTTCGCTCCCCTCGCTCTTTATTTAGCCACTGCTCAACTCCTGTTCACCGCAGCATGATGTTATATAACTTATAACATACCTCGATAAATGATCTATCCAACACTCAAATAATTTTTCAAATCGGATCAGTAGTTCCTGAGATCCTAGCATTCAAAACAAACACACTCTTCATCTTTATAATATTAATATAGATAATATGTATAGTTAAGTGTTAGTATAGATAGAATACATTAATAGTTACTTAGTCACAGTTATAACGACACAAAGTACAATTTTATGCTCTTTTTCTCTAACAAGTGGAGCTTGAAACGACAATCTATATGGTATCTGCACCCCTACAAGTCACTTGTAAATAGTGTTCAATGATTACGAGTTACGACTGGCTGTTCAAACGCAAAGAATTGAGAGAATATTTCCATATTATTTGTTTGTTGTCTACTTTTCAATATGTAAGGCTTTGAATAAGGTTACGTTTGCTTTTGTTATTTAACTAGATACCTTTTAATAATTGGAAACGTTGGAAGGAAAGACCTAGAAGGACGTACCATGACCAAATAGATGACGTTTTAAAGAAGGGACAATCGGATTACCTTCAACCGGCGAGAACGCATGAAAAGACTAATGAATGTTGATGAAGCCAAAGATGTACGTCAGAATCATAGCAAGTGGAAAGAAATAGTCTCTGCCTACCCCTCTGTTGGCAAAGAGGCGTGATCTATACGTATATATGTGTATATTTTAATAATTACGTAATTTGTGGCATCGATTGGATATGAATTTCACAATATACCACGAAAAGAGTAAATACAGAGATAGAAAAATGTACCAAAATGTAGGCACAATGGGCGGTCTTATCGCTTACCTCTCCTCCTTGATCTCTTCTAGACAACCTTAGGATGGATTTGTTTGAAAGACTAAATGGTCGTCTGGTGTAAAACATATTAATACATACGGATCGCCTTTTAATCTTTTTAATAGAATAAACATGGCTGTTAAATAATAATATTTTTAACTTCCGAAACATAAAGTTTGAAAATGTGTTTTACTTAAATTATAATTGTATAAAAAATAAAGTAGTTACTTTTTAGACTACCTCCGAAAATTATTAAACTCAAAACAAATAATGCTTAAGATTTATCTTTCATTAATAAATAATTTAATATAATTTAAACGTTTTGCCTGTTAAAAGCTTTTGAATTTCGACAACTTACTTACAAGTTGGTTGATAGACTCAGTGACCCAAAATGGGTCACGTCTATTTGTCAATAAATAGACAGCTGAATTCAATCGAGCCAGAAGTTTACAGTTAATTACAATATTGATCGCTTTCATAAACTTTGTTCACTCAACAGAAGTATGTTACTTCTCAGAAAGTTGAATTTTATTGAATATTTTATCATCATCATTTTTATGGTTCCGTAGCTCAAAAGAAAAAGGAACCCTTATAGGATCACTCTATTGTCAGTCTGTCTGTCTGTCCGTCCGTCTGTCAAGAATATTTTGCTATTTTGGTGCGTTCTTGAGAAAAATCTTCTTAACAGACGTACAGACAGATAGACGAACAACGGAGTAATCCTATAAAGGTTCCGTTTTTTTTCTTTTGAGGTACAGAAACCTAAAAAATATAAAATATGAAATTGAACTCTTCACAATTTTTGTTTTCTTTTTATACAAACGTCAGTGGCAAAGAAGATGATGATGATTAGCGGCTACCGTAGCCTGTAGACGCTTGTATCACCAGTTGCATCAAATGCTTATTGACGCCCTTGTAAAAGCCCTTCCTTCTTCAATGAGCTCTGTACACCATTACTCACCAACAGAAACACAATCCTATCGAAGCAGTATTATTAAGTTTTCTGACTAAAGCCGATCTAGTAACAAAAAAGCCAGACAAAATAAAGAGCCCGGCCCCCCTAGACAAGTGGCAATTGCTTCTATATATCTATTCTAAACGTCAAGCCACTTCAATATTTGAACACATGCTTGACATAAGCTATGTGATCAATGTACTAATTTGTCGATAGAATAGAGACAAGTGGCAGGCTTGGTATGCAGGTGTATATAAATCGATAACTATCTAAAACCCTATTTGTATCAAGTTTTACAACTCACTCAACGTTATCGCCGGTAGTAAGCACGACTGATCGGCTGATCGGTCTTAAGATTAGTTCGATTGGGTGTTAGTAAAGTGTGGGCAGAAGTCGTCGACGGCTCCATTAAATAAACTACTCCAACTTCACCTATATTTTACAAGAAACCGATACGAGCAAGTTAATATTTAGTGCTAGCACCCGAGGCGAATACCTTTGCCATGTTTTGAAGTACACAAGTTTAGAGTACTTGAGTTATGATCTTGAACATTAACTAGTATTCTTATTAGTTTAGCTAGGTTGACGCTAGAACTGTTATCAATAGAGCTGTAAATTAATGTGACGTTGATAAATCTTGATCATCTAAGTAATTTAATATTCGTATAATAATCATCTCAACCCATAAACAAATAAAGAAATTCTATTCTATTCTATTCCCACTGCTGGGCACGGGTCTCCTCCAAAGAATGTGGAGGGAATTTAGCCTACTATACCACGCTGGCCAGACGGATTGGTATAGGGTTTGTTTCGAATTTTCTTTTTCTTGCAATGCTCTTGTCTGCATAAGGTAACTCCCTTAGTCGCCTTTTACGACACCCGTGGGTTGAGATGGGGTAGTGACATTATGTATTCTTAATCCGTCACTACACGGAAAATTAGTATAATGTATTATATAAATATGAATGAATACAGTCGTATTAATTTAAAGAAGGCTTACGTCCAATATTGAACTTAATAAGAGTGAAAAAAAAGCATCATGATCAGTTTGAAACAGTAAAAGTAACATTATTAATTAAATACTCAATTATAATGAAAAAGTGGCGTGTGCCTGACGGGAGCGTAATGAGAGCTTTATTTATTTTATTTCTTTTTAAACATGATTGTATTTTTTTTTCAAGGTTCCGCACCTCAGAAGGAAAGTAGAGAACCCTTATAAGATGAATCCAATTGATTGTCCAATCCCTTGAAGCAGTAAAATATAATCAGAATTTTAAGTAAACACAATCAAAAGATACAGCCGATAAGCTCCATTTTTGTCGCATATTTTGACGACCGCAAGAAAGAAAACCTATTTCTCGTTGATCTAGAAATTTAGCAAGAAGCAATCAAATTGAAATTAAATTATTATGCAACTGATCTACGTCACGTATTATATTTAAGGAGTATGAAATACCCTATTTATTTGCATGACAAATCGCTAATTCCATTCGAAATATTTAAATGATACATTTGAACACATCTCTGACATAAGCTATCGATATGTCACGTGATAAATGTACTAATTTGACATATCTTTAGAATAGATAGATCAAATAGATTGCTATTTGTCTAGCCCCCCCTGGAGCTAGCCCTAGCTTGGTAACTTGAATTTTTTACAGTAGTTGGTTTAATCGTTGTAAATAAATAAATTTTAGCTTATAGACCCGTAGCAATGTGTAGCATTTCTGTAGCACTTATCGTAGCACATAAGTACCTGTGTTATTCCAGCTTTCGGACAGAATGCCAAATGTATATCTCCCAAAGTAATATTAAAATTAAAAGTTTAAGTTTTAAATATTGTTGTAAAATATCTACTTCTTTATTTATATACATTTGCCTACTGTTTGAAAATTTATTAACCAGATTTTAAGACATGAGATCGCTTACATTTAGGTATTGTTACGTTAGGACAATGTGGCTAGCTTCAAAACAAATTACTGAGAATTTTCCTTGTAATAAGAACCCTGAAGTATAAATCATTATAATTAAGTAACCACTGAGTATCCTAAAATAAAAATAAATCACTTACCATGGCCGCTTATGACGAAGTTATGTCAATTAATCTTGGCTAAATTGTACAAGAAAAATGTATCAACATTAAACAAACGCCGCGTGTTCGGAAGTTTTTGCTTCTAAAGTGTCTAATGACTAACGGCAAGCGACTGGACGAGTTTTGTATTTTTAATAAGGCCTTGTGTAAGTGCGCCTCAGACTTTACCAAACTTTACACAAGAGACATTAAAAACTTCGCTGTTAACTTACCCAACGCTTTTATTTTTTAATACTTAATTTTTTTTCAATTGTTTCAGTGGCATATTGATACTGTATAAATGGAATGATTACTATGCAATCATCTCTGTCTGTATGTCAAGATATCTATACTAATATTATAAAGCTATAGTTTGTTTGTTTGGTTGAAGACTAAGATCTCAGAAACTACTGGTCCGATTTGAAAAATTATTTTAGTGTTGGATAGCACATTTATTGAGGAAGGTTATAAGCTATAAAACTTTACCCTACGATTAATAGGAGCTGAGCAGTGGCCAAATAAATAACGATGGGAGCGAAACCACGCGTGACTTCTAGTAGATACCTATATAATTTATTTATATTTTTATTTATCAGTATAGATTTTAAAACTGGTGAAATGAGGTTTTGGTACACTTCTGCTGACCTCTGCAGGGCTTAAAGTATGTCATGTTATTTATACATGACCCGGAATAATAGTCCAAACATTTTCGTGCTAAGGGACTTGTAACCTACTTTGTACTTAGAGTTATTGAGTTTTACGATTCAGGAACTTCATTCTCTTAGCACTTAAACTAGTCCCTTTAGATGAGGCTAGTTCCCTTCTCACAAATAAGCCGTCACTCGTTAGTAAATGGTTGGTGTATTTTACGCAATATTATTATCTTTCCTTTGAGACTTTTTTTTGGTTAATACAGGTGTATTGTCTTTGTTCTGAGTTGGACCAAAGCTTGCCGTTTTGTACTTCAGTCACAATTTCACTTTATATAAATATATTAATTTATGTTTTATTTGATGTCAATCATAAATTCGTGTCGAAAAAGTTTCAGGTTATATATTTTTTTTATTGTCATCAAATATGTATAACATACATATTATGTAAAATATTTTAAACTAAAATTGATCTACTTATTTAAAACTAAATAAAAATAAAAATAATCTACTAATACATAATCACAAGTACTATTTACAAGAATATAGAATATTATATTATTATAATAATATATTGAATTAGGTGGTGTATTAAGTAAGCGTTAAAACTAGTATAAATTTCTGATTCTGATCCCAACTGATGACTATAATAAACGCTAAGTTTCTCTAAGGAGTTCCGAGAATCACAGTAGAAACTATTATATAATATTATATAATGTTAATACTCGGAAGATAATAATTTTTGAAAAATGCTCGTTATTAAAAATGTTTCATGACTGTAATAAGTTTTTGCATAACTTTACGGAGAGTTGAAATAAGTCTACAATAGCCAATTAATGTTTGGCAAAAGGACGATCGTTTTATTACCGACAAACTGATGTGTGAAGTAAGTAATTCGAGCTTTCCTGCGGGGTGCTGCTAATAAATTGGCTGAGTTTCCGATCAGAGTCCGTTAGGGCCAACTTGTGAAGCGAGAACGTGTGGGTCTATGTATGTACCTCCTTGTATATGTTGAGTTTCAAACTTTGTCGATCTCCGATACACTTGGAAGGTGCAATTACTAAAGTCTTCCCTGTTAGCTAACTCGACGCGGCACCGAATATCTCATGTGAGTGTTGACGCAGTCGTTATGAGTGATGAGCTTGGTTCATTAGGTATGCTGTGTACGTCTAGTTAATCTATATTCAAATGTGCACTACAGTTAAAGTGCGATAGATATTTTTCTTTCAGTTTCATGAAGAATCAGTATTAGCTTTCACCGGTATACGTTTAATAGAAAGGCTAGGCAAAGAAGTTAACAGTTATCGTTTGGTTACAAATATACGTTGCCTTGCGTCTAAAAACTACTTAAGTGAATCAGCAGAATCTGGAACCTCAAAATAAATCCTGTTTTCCCTTAGTTAGCTAGTTATTCTTGTACCCATTATCGACACAATAAAACACCTTAACTTTATAAATCTAAGTTCTATTAACTTAAACGTGTGACTAGACAGACACTAGACAGGTCTGGCCTGTTGGTCTAGTGGTTAGTAACCATTACTGCTAAACCGGAGGTCGTGGGTTCGATCCCCACCCAGGACAAATCTTTGTGTGATGAGCATAAAGGTTTGTTCTGTGTCTGGGTGTAATTTATCTATAATATGTATTTAAGTAGTATATCAGTTGTTTAGTACCCATAACACAAGCAAATATAATTGCTTAATTTTGGACTAGATGGCGCTGTGTAAATGTGGTAGAATGTTATTATTATTATTATAGACATAGATACACACATACACACAGATACATAGACACTGACACATCAAATTCATAACATCTTCTCTTTTTCGTCGGGGACTAAAAATATTAAACTACGAAATTTTCCCTAATATTAAACTAGAACTTATTACCATTATAATTCAAAAGTTCTCGGTGACATAGGGGTGCTAGGTTTGCATATGATTCAGTCACGAGTTAGTGAAGCTTTCTACTTCCCCGAAGCTCAGCGAAAGTAGCGACATGGTATTGAATAAAACGGTGAACTTTGCAGTACGTTACTTCAACATACTGTGAGGCGCAGCCAACTTTAGTTGCAAAGGCTTCTTTATGATAAATTATGTTAACTTGTCGCTTTTGTTATATGAAAATGCTTTTTCTATGCGTTTGAAAACCGTAACTCTTCACGAGGTTTAAATCATTTAATTTGGGATGTATTTAAAAAGTTCTGTATTGATTTGCTTATTTATGTATAATATACAAGGATTCTATCTATGTATATGGATATTCATCTCAGCAGTATAATAATGGCACTGCTGTTCTTTTGTTTTGGTCCCTGATGTTATAGATTTGCTATTCAACTCGTTAGATGGCACTGCTATCAGGTTCTATAAAGGGGCAGGCCAAGGCCTGTATGGTGTAGACTGGACGTTAATTTGCCAGTTTTAAATTCAATTAGTCTAAGTCCGTATAACGTATATCTTATTTCAACTGTTTTTTTATGCGAATATTATCACACTTTAATATACTGTTTCAAAAGATTTCAAACTATTACTAGAGAATATACCAATACAATAATTCACTCAGAAACGACAGACAAAGAGGTTTTTATGTATCCAACTTGTATAAACTGAATATAAAACGATAAAATACTCGGCACTGAAAAATTTACGATCATTATTTCGTGAGATACGTCTTGTTGAAAACACGAGGCTTGTTCGAGGTAACGTGCAAGTAACTCTCAATTGCCACACTCCACTCACGGTGTAGCAAAGTGAGCATGAAATAAACGATTATGGTGACACTTGACTTATAGCCTGAGAACAAGCGATAAAGAGCCACGGCACGTACGCACGCTACCGTTATTTTTTTAACGATGCTAAAGTACCTTTGTTTTAGTTTCTTAGCTCTGGACTTCACTAAAGCAAAGATCAGAGTAGATGTGTTAAAAATCTTTGTTATAAAACAAGCGTTTAAATTCAGTTCGAGACGAATAAAACGAGCCCAAACTCGATGGTATCATCATCATCATCATATCAGCCTAATGGGCGGGTGGCCGTTGGATGCGGGCCGCACAAAATCGCTCGTTGTGGCGGAAATTAGGTGATATGTTCAACAGTGAACGATGGTATATCGTAATTTTATTACGAAATCTCCTCCAACTACATCATCAGATCAATTCCACTTCATAAAAATATTGTATTAACATCAAATTTATACATGCATTTCAAATAACATCTCAACCAGTTGAGGATAACTACTTTAAAATTCAGTTGCAAGATATGACCTGAATTGTAAAAGGCGACTACGTTAAGCAGACAATAGTACTGCGAGAAAAGTAAAATTTGAATCAAAATATACCAACCTAAATTCCCTCCATAGTCTTTATAGGAGACCCGTGCCCAGCTGTGGGACGTTTAAGGGTTGTAATGATGATGAATGATGATGACACATACATTGCAAGTTTATAAAAAGATTGTAAAAATACAGAAGACCTAAGAGAGGTAGGGCTTGTGGGTAGTTTCCGTTCATACTGAGACGCTTGCTTCGGAAATTACGAGTACCTCGGCCATACAGAAAACCGCAGCCATAATAACATTGTGTTTTGTTCTATAGTACGTATCCAGAGCTCATTGGGTTTAAAGGATTGACAATGCGTTCCTGATGCATATAATGTTGTAGGCGCCCTTAGGCAACGGTAACTGCTTACCGTAATAAAAAAAATCTAAATTGATACCATAATTTCATGCACACATTATATAGACGTCTATTGGTTATTGCACACATTTTTCATCTCAATTTTGGTGAAATCTAGCTTTCATAAAGTTTATTGTAAGTGAAAGCTCATGTACAAAGAACTTACAAATTTTGTGAGGCAAATGTATTATTATCTTCCTTTTTCTCTGCGTGAAAGAGAAAGACAGCGACGCCCTATCCTTATAAGTATTACACCGTGTAATTTAAAAGAAGTCTTACAAAATGTTTACCGCTTACTGGATTAATGAACTCGTTTTAAGCTTGGCTAAGCATTCGCCGGAGGTTGGTTTAGTATAAATTATCTGTTAATACTTTAGGTGGTGGAATCCCAATTGTTTGAGCGTTAATGGAATCTATTGTTACAAGGTGATAGTGGGTAGACAAGGGGATCTCATTTAACGTGATTCGACATTCCATTATCGGCGTGATTATATTTTGTCCCTTGATAACTGCTAGGATATTATGTTTTGTTATTAAAACGAAGAGGTCCGCTACACTAATAACCAATTTAAAGAAGAATACGTTTCATATCTTTTATATAAGCCATAGATAAAGTTTTCGCATACAAAACGGGAGTGATAAGTTGGCGATACCAACTCTTAGATGTATGCTATGTATATTGTGAAGGCAATTGTGCAAGGACATAAGGGTCATTTTTAGTATTCTCTTCGGTAAAATAAACGTGGTTTGGGTTAGTTAGGTATCACGTCCAACTTGTGTCAGCAGTAAGTAGTAACAAGGCGTTGTTTACTCTCACCAAAGTTGGAAACTTTGGACACCTGTGAACTTAAGGTTTATTCGTGGAGACAGTTTGATGTTAGTAACACACTATACATATAGTAGTTACGTGAGCTTTATTATACTACAATACTTAATTTTGTAACATAACATAACATAGCATCACGCCTTTTTCCCCGAAGGGGTAGGCAGAGGTGTTTCACACCCACATATTTTTGCCAGCTATGTTTGGTCCCATGAAATAGGGGGCGAGCCTAGTGTCATCAACCGGGAACATTTGTTTACCAAACTCCGGGAAAATCTTAATACTGGAATTTCATGATAGAAAAACCCAATACCATTTTCACCCGACCCGGTAATCGAACCCGGGACCTCTTGCACAGCAGTCGTATACACTTCCCGCTGCGCCACCGAGGCAGTTAATTTTGTATTTTATAGTAAACCAGCTTTATAATTATATACCTTTTTTTAAAAGCATGGTAGCAGCATGTATAATGCATTTTTTGAATGCATTATACATACTGCCTCCTGCGGGGACATGAGACGATTCTCTCAGCCATAAGAAACCCAAGGAAAACCCAATGAATCCCAATAGACCGGAATACACACTAAACCCCTCTGTGCACAATAAAATTATATACCTAAACTTTCAATCACTCTATCTATTGGTAGAAAACCACATGAAAATCTGTTCCTTAGTTTTTGAGTTAATTACGTACAGACGCGGCGGAGGATCTTGTTTTATAATAATAAGCAGTAATAAAAGAAGTGATTTAAAGATTGAAATGTTGCATGGGCAGTTTGTCAATTTTATAAAGGAAGTAGAATTATTTCATTAAAAAAAATTAAATACATTGACATCGAACCTTCAGAGATGGCGCTGTTAACTTTTTCTTACTTTAGCTATGGTTCACGGCCTAGGTGGCGCTAAGGAAGTGTGTACAACTAGATGGAGATCCTGGGTTTGATTCCCCGATCAATAGCGGTATTTCAATTTTTTATCAAAATCAGATTCATAGTCTTAATAATATCAGCTCGAAATATGGAAAATTAAAACTGAGACCTTAGACTCAGATTCAACCAATACATCTTCTTTCGTCTCTGCTTTGGTTGAGTTCGAGCTTATGGATTTTGAAAACCCAACCATATTGAGTCTGTACCTACTCTTTCCTTTGATATGCAAAAACCAAAATAGCTAGCACATTTGACACGTGCTGGAACATTAAAACATTTGAGTAGAAAATTAGATTTCCATATCAATACGCACATACATAAATGAACAGGATGTTTGTGTCAGCAGAAAATTGGCAATGATCGAATATCTCAGACATCTGTAGATAGCCTGTCATTAAAAGACGTGACGCCCGCCGCGATAAGAGGAAAGATTGAATATAATGGGAACTCCTTTATGCGTTACATTCACGTTCGTTATGTAACGTGTCTTTTAAGGTGACATTGAGAGTGTAAAAAAAAAATTGAGGCCGTGGGATCCCCACTTCTTGCATGGATTCCCAATCCATGCAAGAAGTGGGGATCCCACGGCCTCTAGTTTTGCAGTCAGGGACACTAACTACTAGAACAACAGACTAACCAAATGCCTAATCATATTTAACGAGCAAAATACGTTTGAGACAGTATTACACTTTTGTAGGCGCCAACAGATTAAAAACAAATGGACCTACACATAAAAGATACGGACTTTATGAATAAACTGTGCCGAGTATAATAATAATCAAATTTCACACAAAAAAAAGTCGTATTTCTAAAAATAACTTGGTATTTCAAAATAATTCTGGGTGTTTACTATAAGTCACATTTGGAGTAATCTTCAAGATTAGAGGATATCATAATTGCAAGGCTCCATGGGCTGTATTTACGCTAGGAAACGTCCCTAAAAACACCTCGTTTGCATACTTTTTATTGATTCAAGACAAAATTGTTAATTTTTATGCCTTTCTGGCAATTATCCGGGGCATCGCTTCCGTACATCTTTATTTGACCACAATACTTAGCTTCTTTTGTAATACATAACAGTACATTGTCACATAATTATGTCAATTCCAATGGACAAAAACATTCTTACGTAGTATGCATTTTTTACCATAACAATACGTGCGAATTTGAAAGGCCATTTCAATCTGCTAAACAATATTGCTTGATAATAATATACATACTTGTCTAAAATACATATATTAGTATCTACTTAGATATAATTCCATTCACATTCTTTGGTGGAGACCTGTGTCTAGCTTTGGGACGTTTATAGGTTTAAATTATAGATATAATTATTAATTTGTTATAAAATGCACCATTTACAAATTTGCAAATTTGATAATTTAGGCTATGTATATATGGCTATGTTTAAAAATTTAAAATAGGTTTAGTAAGCAAATAAATAATTATATTAACTGCTGGGCACGGGTCTCCTCTAAGGAATGTGGAGAGAATTTAGTCTACGCTGGCCAGACGGGTTGGTATAGAGTTTTTTTGGAATTTTCCTTTTCTCGCAGTGCTCTTGTCTGCATAAGGTTACTCCTAGACGCCTTTTATGACACCCAGTGGTTGAGATGGAATAGTGGCATTATGTATTCTTAATCCGTCACTACACGAAAAGTCGTAGATATCTCTCGCAATCTTTTGTGCCCAAATATAACCGAGACCCTTCTTCAAAAAAAATGAAAATTAAATATTTGCTTTTTAAATTGCCAGCATGTTTTCTATTTGCCATTACAGAGCGATTAAGTCTCCTATTCAGTCTATATAATATTATTATTATTATGAAAGTTAGGTTGAATGTATGGATCTCTCTCCTTGTCTCTCTCTTGATTGCATAAGTATAAAGGTTACCCCCTTAGCCGCCTTTTAGGACACCCACGGGTTGACATTATGCAAAAATGTACCACAAGTTTAAATGTGTCATTTTTCGAACAGACGCGGACGCGCCAATCAGCGCCTTAAATGCTCGAGGTTTTAAAATTAAAAATCTTTTATAACAGCTCAGAAAAGATTAATACTAACTTTGATGCTTTGTACCTATATTTAGTTGAGATTGAGTTTCATATTCTTCGGATGTTCTAAATTTTTTCATGTCAACTTTGGAATAAACATGATTTTCCGCTTTATTATGGAAGTATAATAATGTTTTATGAAACTTTACCGTTTTTAATATTCGGCTATAAAACACCATCGTTGAAAGCATGCCAAGTGTCCGTCAGGTGTAGGTATTAATAATAATTTCTTTATTTTAGACTGGCCTGTTGGTCTAGTGGTTAGTGACCTTGACTGCTAAGCCGGAGGTCGTGGGTTCGATCCCCACCCAGGATAAATCTTTGTGTGATGAGCATGAAGGTTTGTTCTGTGTCTGGGTGTAATTTATCTATAATATGTATGTATTTACAAAAAAAAATGTGTTTAAGTAGTATATCAGTTGTTTAGTACCCATAACACAAGCAAATATAATTGCTTACTTTGGGACTAGATGGCGCTGTGTGAATGTGGTAGAATATTATGGTAGAATATTATTTTTTTAAATGTACCTGGTAATGGCAATAGGTCAGGGGTGTCCAACTTTATTTGTAGCGGGCCACAAGTGTTCAATTCTAAACAAAATCTATCAGGGAAGCACTACCCCCCCGTAGAAGATCAATGGTAAGTAGCAGTATATATGCTGTTGTATTCCTTCCGGTGAGTGGGGGCACTGAAGGCCCAATTCCTCCTCTCAATCCCTTCCGATTTCCTTTTCCCTTATAAAGGCCGGTAACTCATCTGTGACCCCCAGTGTCGGAAATGTCTATGGGTAGCGCAGATTAATATAATAGGTATGTACTCAATTTTACAAAAAAAAACTTATCTTTAAACACACTAATCTCATCGTAGTGTTATTTTGACTGCGTCGATTCTCAGTCCGAATGTACTTAACTCTTCAGTGATATGCTTTTACAAATTTCATATCATTTTTCTTTCAAATTGAGCAGTTTAGGACAGCGGTCTTTCCTTGTTTATACCTAGGATTATTTTAACAACAAAGAGGGATTTAATATCATTATGTGCGGCTTAAGTTCTCCTTTATTATCAAAAATGTTGTACTTATGTTCTCTCTCAGTAATCTGATTTTAATCTCTTCATATTTCTGTAATAAATACTGTTTTTTTTCATTCAATTAATGAACTGGACTAGAGATTAATTTTGGCTGAAAGTATTTCAAAATTCATGTGGCATTAGGCTGTACATTTAATTTATAATGAGCTACTCACATAATTTTATTATAACAATTAGTCTCGTCTTCTGCTGGTTAGTAATAAAAGACCATTGACGGGATATGGAAATTCTTTTGTTAGTTGAAAGGTATTTGTTTGTAAGTATATCCATGATATTTATATTAGCTGCTACCCGTATTTTCTGCTGTACAGAATTAAAAAATTGTATGGGTTATACCAAGATATAGTAGACTAAACATATACTCATACAATTTTTCATTATGAACATGAACATATTATTATATTGATGAAACTTGTCAAAGCGGTAGACCCGATGGAGGAGATTTATTTAAATCTATTCGCACTTTGCTTGTGTAAAATCATAACAAATATCGAAACAAAAACGCAAACAACTCAAATCCTAACACACCTTCCCATTGATAAAATAAAGTAATTATAATCTATACAGCATATTATTATAATGTTGAAGAGTTTTTTTGTTTGCTTGAACGCTAGGATCACAGGAACTACTTATCTGATTTGGAAAATTCTTTTAGTGTTGGATAGCCTATTTATCGAGGAAAGTTATAGGCTATATAACATCTACGCTACGCCTAAAAGAACCTGGCCTTCACCAAATAAAGAACGACGGAAGCCCCGCGGTACTTCTAGTATGCATATAATAGGTATTCTGACATTTATATTATTTAACAATGAACAATTGAAACGCTAAGAAAATGGAGATAGTAAAGTCATTTTCACATAGGAATTATAAATTCTCGTAATTAAATAAATTAACTATCTATTTATTTCAAAGATTTTAAATACTATTAGGATTTCTACTGAGATAAGTTACATTTAACGTTTCACATTCTCTGCTGATCACACAAGTACTTAATTTGCGTTAGATTGAGTCAACAAACTTGCAGACTGTAGAAGTAATTCGTTACCGTACATTTGCACCAGTTTTACAGCCTATCGTTACAACCAGACACAAATTAAGTTAATATGAAGTTCGCAACTTCACTCGACTTAGTTTAGAGAGGTAGACATTAAGAATATGGGAATTGTGTCAGTGATATATTAAATGTTCTGTTTTGTCATTCAATTTTACATTCCGTTTTTGTATTTTGATCACGTATTTTTACACCACATAGACAATACACTCATACATAATTATGCAAGTGTTTCGAAGCTCCTTAAATCAGTTTTAGTCTTGTGTAATTGCTTTAAGGATTTGTAATGTCCTCTGCCAGTCAATAGTGCAACTTCGTAAGTTTTGACCCACCAACTTTGACAAGCCAAATTTTTTAGTCCGAGTACAATTTAATCTAGTCTGTCTTTGGCAAAGATCTACTCAATCAGTACCCCAAGTCGGCTAATTTACGAATGGATCAATTGAAAAATCATTTCTGGTATTCTGCAGATAATTTAAGACTAATAGACTAGATAATTTTATACGAATGATATATAAAGTATAATTATATTATGAGTGAATGAAAATTGGTATTGAGAAACTGCTATTGCTTTATGTGTGTGGAACTTAAGCTTCCTTATTACAAATTACGGATTAAGCATTAAACCAAGTTTAAATTGACAACTTTCACACTAAAACAATGCCTTATGTCAAATTTTACTTGGTTTAATAGTTAGTCCATATTTTGTAATAAGGGGGAAAGTGTTGATATTCGTGAAATTTAAAGTCAAACAGATTTTAAGTTATTGGGGCAAAAATATCTAGAAAAGGTTTGTATAATCCTCGCATTCTCCCATTGCGTCGCTCTTTTGCTTTACAAACTTGGCTGACACAATGCCGTGTGTCTAGATTGTAATGTAGGTATATGCAAAATGTTTATATAAACCGTTTCTAGTAGGTGTACCTAAGTAGTCGAGAATAAGATACAGCGCTGACAATACCATTTAATAATTCGCATCATATACGTTGGTGAATATAAATAATAGCAATAATATAAACGATAACGCGCGTGTGATATAACCAACATAATAAATAATGTCTGTCTTGAACTTAAAAAAGTTTGACGTGAAGAGTGGGGCGTGGTCACTGTACGTTGACCGTTTGAACCATTTCTTCGTAATAAACAACGTTAAAGAAGACATGAAATTACCTATTTTGAAAGCCTCAATCGGTGATGAAGGTTATGAGTTGATGAAGAATTTACTGGGCCCAGATAAGCTAGCTAACTTTACTTTCGTGAGAGTAGTTGAAGTGATGGGACGCTATTTGCAGTCCACACCATCGGTACTAGCAGAGAGGTACAGATTTCGAAGTAGGAAACAAAATAATATAGAAACTATCGCATCTTACGTTGCCGATTTGAAAAGGTTATCCAAGCATTGTAATTTCGGCTGTACATTAAGTGAAAATCTGCGAGATCAATTCGTGTGCGGGATAAGGAGTGACCTCATCAGGTTACATCTATTTGCGCAGAAGGACACAATGATGTTTAACGACGTTGTGAAGCTAGCGAAGACATTGGAAGCTGCAGAATGCGACGACTTTGTAAAGAAGAACAAAAGAAAATCCTTACTATACCAGCGCGGTACATGTCATCATGACAAGACTCGCTAGGATACGGCAGAAGCCAGTCACCGATATAGCATCCCGCTGCCGACAATGATTTGATTGTTACTATGGTGTAGTGGTAAAGGTGATCACCTCACCACTCGGCGTACCGAGTGACGTAGATTCTCACACGAAACAAATGTTTGTGTTATTCATAGATATCTGTTTCTGGGTGTACTGTATCTGTTAATTGCAGGTGTAAAGTTCTCCGCGACACAAAGCTTGTTGGCAAGTGAGGACATTGACTTTAAAATAAATAATAGGACTATTAGATCCATTAGGATTTGTGAAGTAATTAATACTTAAGATTTACATTGAGAGGGTGTAATTTGAGGTATTAGTCTTGTCAAATTTCTAGTTCGCTCTGAAATTGCACCCCGCTGCTGTTCAACATAGTGAATGAACTTCGTTTGGGTGTGTTGGGGTCTGTTCGTATCGCGGGGCGGCCAGCCCGAGCGTTTCCGAACACGAAGCACCGCTGCCACATACCGCACACACCCTATTTACTATGATAAACAGCAGCGCGGGGCGGTGCAACTTCAGAGTGAACTAGAAATTTGACGAGACCTCTACCTACTTAGTTAATATAATTGTAATCTATAGTTGACAATAATGCTTTACCACCTCATGTAAAAGACATTTTTACTGTTAGGCATATCACAAAACAATAATGTTTACTTTTGCTTGCAAGTGCCATCAGAGCAGTGACAGTTGTCATCAATACCACGACGTCAATATCTTATTGAATTTTGACTTTGATGGAGATTTTGTTAAAAGTTGTATAGCAAATATGTGGTCGACTATACTATAGTACTGTACTATAGTATAGTACTGTTTATTAATTGTAATATAAGTGCAAAATGTTCGTATAAGCCATTCTTTGTTGAATAAAATATAGCGTTAAGACTATGTGTATTATTTAACAACCAAAAAAAAAAAACAATCAAAACAAACAAATTCTTCTGTACAAATTTTCAAACAGGCAACAGTAATACCGACCTCTACCAATCGAAATTCCTAATATCCTACTAGCAATCGTCAAGATATTAGAAACTCATTTTTTAAAATACAACCATGATTTACAACATATTATTATGCGAAAGGTAAGAAGTAAGTATAAGAAGTTCACGCTTAACGAAATAGCTGTATCTACTAAAGCTTGCGAATGGCGATTACCGTCATAACGTACTTTTATACGAGCTAAGTTCGATCTAACGAGTACGCCTGTTCCCGGCCGATACCGCTCCAGTTAAAGTTTTGACGTGTCGTAAACGAGGATATTACACCGTGACAAATGAATGGAAATGAAACCTTACGATAACAGTTATGAGACCTGAAATTGGTTGGTTGACTCTTATACTGATTTTCTTTTAGTATTTGCTACTAACTTTCCTGTTTCTTAGAGAGCTAAATAGGTTTTTTTATACATATTTAAATTTAGTTATTTAATTAGTTATAATTTAGTTAGTTACATTACAAAAGTGATGGTGACATTATCAGCAAACCATTAACTTATTACTGCTAGGCTTTGGTCTGCTCTCCTCTATCTAGAGAGCTGAGAGAGTTAAGGCTATAATCCATCGTTCAATATCGATATATTGAACGATATATTATTATATATTTGTAAGGTGTTTTAAAATGACAGTGATCATATTTTTTGGTTTTTTCTTTTAAATTCAATTCATTGTTAGTCTGTTATCTATCGGGGACGAATTCTGCTCTACTTACAATTGCGTGTTTAGAAGAATACAATATATTTTATTTGCAACGGTAACTTTGCTTTTGAGATAATATTAACAGATAACTTTGTTCATTGTACGCGGGTATAACTTGCATTCGGAAAGTGTTTAATTAACATTTTTTCTTGTCGTAGACACGTGTTAAGTGATGGCCGGCTTGTGGTTGGTGCCAGACGGTCTTTGATGGATGCGGGCAGCAGTGGAGGCGCCATGCTTAGATGTCGGGCATCCAACCGCGCGGGCATTGTACTGTCTCGACCCGTCATGTTACAGCCTGGTAAGTTTGATAATGTTTTGAACCTGGGGTCAACTGATTAATTTTTAATAATTTCACATAAGGAACGTTATGGAGCGTCGAGTATATAAGGAGCTTCTGGTATATGGGGAGCGTCGAGTATATATCGGCGTCTAGTATGTAAGGAGCGTTGAGTATATCTATATAAGGAACGTCGAGTATATAAGGAGAGTGAAATATATAAGGAGCGTCAAGTATCGGATAACATCTAATATTTATGAATACATAAAATATTATATCCTTAGTACTAGTAACCGTTTTTTAACCTACTATTCTTATAAATGGAAATGTTTATGAAAATGAATTGATGTTTTTAACGTACTTAATGAATTTTATAAAACTACGCACATACTCTACTAAATATATTATATACATTTTATTTCAGTAATATGTTTTCTTGTTTTACGTAGGTGGAAGCTAAAACAAAAAGCTATCAATCAACGCAGCAAAGTAATTCTTTTGGCAGTCGCAAATTAACAATGTAACAAGTGATCCAGAAAGTCGTTGTCACCCAATTTACCTACTGACAGTTTGCTAAAAACATGTCTCTTTTATTATTGTTTTGAATCGCTAAACTTTCTGAACTTCTGCATAATATTAATAAATATAACAGGGTGATATTCCACGTACAAAAACTTTTCTTCTAAGTATCTTCTTATGAGCTTTCCCCATAACCGCTCGCTTAATCACGTAAGTAGTTGAAACCTCTTGGTGATATGGGTGTCACGAGTTACCCTCTTACTTGTTAAGTCTTACATACCTTTTGTTAATTATACAGCAGGTACTTCACTTCATATTGCTGTCTCTCTCGTACAATGTGTCAGGATAATATCTAGACACGGCAGCCAAAAAGACTTAAGTCAAATTATGGTCTAAAGTTGCAAAAATACAGCCGCCGTGTCTGGCTGTACCGGCTGGAATAAGTACGTAAATCAAAGAGGTTTAAGGGCCTTCCCTCGGTTTTGCACCAAAAACGGCTTTTTTCTGAAGCCTACTCCTCCTAAACGACTTGTTCGAAAAATTTGAAAAAAATATATTTTTATAATTGATCTATCTACTACATTTTCAACATATGAAATTTTCGTACGACTAATACTTTTGCCTCAAAAAATATTTTAAGTTGAGATATATTTTATCTTAAAATCCCTAAAACTTTAAAACGGCTTTAAAGTTTGAAATTATTTTTACACTGATAAATTGGTGGTAAAATTTACTTTAATCTGAACATAGCATATGTAAATCGATCAATATTTTCTTAAGAAAATAGGCCATAATACGATTTCTGTACGTTAGAAATTCAAAGGTGCTCTGCGCGGGCGCGGGCGGCAGACAGGCGTTAGCCTTCAGACGGGAAGGCTGTGTCGCTCGTTGCTCCATTTCTACTATCGACTGAATATAGTGCTTACAGGTATAATATACACACAAACAGCGAGCGCGACGGGACGAGTAAATAAATCTAAGGTGTCACGCAGAGCCGTCACGTCTTTCTCGCTGTGTGCCGAAACCTTTTGTGCAAATATTTATGAACTTTAATATTTTTTTTGAATTTTCTGACGACTACTCCTCCTAACCGTTTAGAAGGAGTAATCTTTTTGCCCCATCGGCCATCAGTTCTGCGAGCTATATTCTCAAACAAAATATTTCAAATGATCCAATAAAATGGTTTACAATTTATAATAGTAGTTTATAACGTAATTACAAAGTAAGTGTTGTAAACAAAACATTAAATTCATCAATGAAAATAGGTAAATATTTTTTTAACACAAAAGTAAGTTAAAATAGTTATTTATTTAGTTATAATTTACAAGATAAAATAATTATCTTCGATACTAATAATAAATAAGTACCAATAAAACTATGTAAGTACTTACATAAATACCGAAAGCAAAACATTGAAATTAAAAAAATCTCAATACATAAAAATATTGGCAAACAAATAATTGTGTACACGAGTCCTTTAAACTCTCTATACAAAATAAAATACCAATTTTAAAACTGTTATTCCGGAATCGTAGGTAAAAATGCCGAGCTAGAAGCGCATGTCTGCGTTTACGCTTATTCTGTGACCATTGTATTATAGTGTGCGCGAGTTGGCAAAGGAGCGGGGATATGCAGTGAAATAAGCTAAGCTCCACCCATCCTCTCAAGGTCATTGGCGACTAGTTACGCCTTAATTCGAATTGAATAGTCGACTGTACCATAAAACTTATGTCAAAGCTGTAGGTCCATCAAGCGATGACAATAAGGACTTAAAATTGACTTAAATGCTTTTGTCTTTCGTATCTAGATATGAGGGAAAGAGATAGGTGTGCTATCGATATCATATAGCATTTCTTGAACAAAAAAGAACCATGTCTAATGTTAAAGTGAGTTATGTATGTTATGGTAGCCGTGTGACAAACTGAGTCACCCGCCTGGGGTAGTACAGGTTTCGTCAAACGTCTAGTTCGCTCTGAAGTTGCACCCGCTGCTGTTAAACATAGTAAATGAACTTCGATCGGGGTGTGTTCAGGTATGTTCGTATCGATTCGTTCCGATTTTTTCTTTTAAGGTACAAAATCCTAAAAATCTCTTAAAAGTAGTAATTAAGAGTTTATTTTCAGAAGATATTACACAAATTAGGATGTAAACAAAATTATCATTACAACCCATAAATATCCCACTGCTGGGCACCGGTCTCCTCCAAACATTTTGGAGGGAATTTAGCTTACTATAACACACTGACCAGCTGGGTTGGTATAGGGTTTTGTATCGAATTTTCCTTTTCTCGCAGTACCCTTGTTGCTTAAGAGTAAAACAAAATGCTTTCCTTAAAATAATATACATATTTAGATTAATATACCCTCAATTGAACTAATTTTACCCTATAATTAATCAGCGTTAAATCTAACAGTAAATTAAGTTTAAGTTTAAAGTAACTAAAATTATGTAATCTGGGTCTTGACACGATTTACAGAAATAGTTACTGTATAACTCCGTCGCTTACGGGTCAGCAGTTTCTAATATAAACCATTTGGCACTACTAGTGTTACATTAACATATTTCTGCTACAATATTACTTTGGCAAACTCATAACGAATGATATTTATTTACAAAGGGTTTAATAAATACAATTTAGGCAGAAGCTTCGGCTTATAAAGGAAATTTGTAATGAATAAATAATTGCGAGCCCAAATTTATTTATTATTTTGATCATCGCTTCTTACTTATTGTATAAATTGTGGCACAATTATACAAAAGCTATAATGGAAATTAGAAAAACTGTAAACAACAGACTTGTGTAATAAACAGATGTACGGCAAGAGGCCAAAACAAATTACAACTTTGAGTCGAGTTGGACCAATTAACTTTCCGTTACAGCGAGGGAAATATGAAATAAAATGAAAAACAGCCCACGGCTCCGCGTTTTTTTCACAGAAAACTTTTAATTAAGGGATTAAAAATGACATTAGAGTGAGTTCGCAGCATCGTAACTTTCCTTTTGTTTCAAAAATGTCCGCAAGGAAAACCGTAACACGAGTGAAAAATTACGATTAAGTAAATAGATAAGCACTAAACACGGTTTTACTCTCCATTAAGCCTTGTTAAAACTTATCGCGTAGCTCTTGACAGTTTTGTTTAAAGAAAAATGTCTACAAACTAAGTTTGAAACATTAATTAAGAAAGAGCTTCATTTAGTTTCAGGTAGGTATCTATCTATCTCCTACGGCACAGTACTAACAAAATTATATTAATCTATTTACAATAGAATAAATTATTTACTAAATGAACTCCAGTTTCTAACTGCCACTTCAATAGAGTGTTTTACGGAATCGTATTATAGTTATAAATTATGAATATGCCTCTATATGGTCCTTCTAAAGATTCGCCTACCAAAAGATGAGTCGTTGCCTCTACGACTTAGTCAAATAAAAACAAAAACGATAGGTACCTCATTTTTCAAATTATGAAAATTAGTTTAGAAGTTATACTTAAGAGCGAACAGATGTACATTTACACACATACTGTCAAGTCGGATAAAAAATTTAAAAAATTTACTAATTTAAAATTTTACTAATTTAAGTAATGATAAAATATGATTAAACTTGTTAAAGAATTACAAAATCGTATGTAAATACCAAAAGTAAAGAGTTTTAATTACGTAAGTTCAAAATTTGACATTTCTTTATAAAATATTATTCTAATAATTATGAAAAAGGTAAATAGCAAATGAGTACGGTAAAATCATTTGTATAACATATTAAATCCAGTTAAATTGTACGTTTCTGTTCAAAATATTGACTTTCTTTGAGACCTTAATATTAGGTATTTGAAAAGATGAATATTTTTCACTCCAATTACTTTTTCCACTGAGGGACGAGGAAAGTTTTAATTAAAGATTGAACGACATTATGTCCCTCATCTCGGAAAAATAACCTCGTTATAACGAAGCCGACGTTTCGTTATTGAAAATTATTTTATTTCTAAACTTATAGAAGCTTTTGTACAATATTTATTTTACTTAAAGTTAAATAACAAGTCTTTTTATATTAAAACTAGCTTTCACCCGTGGCTCCACTTGCTTGGTCTATCTATAATAGACTATAATCTAACTGTATGCGTGATTGATTTAACCTTTTCGATATTCTGCCCTCTAAAATCTATCTGGGCTGCTATACCAAGGTTTTGTAGGCAAAACAAGGTCTTATCAAAGACGCATGATATATGTAATAGTGAATCATTACATTAAGAGACACTTAAGTGAAATCATATAAATCTCAGCCATTATTATGTATACTTTTTAAATATTAAGATTTCATTAGAAATTTAAAAAAAATGCTTTGTTGTAAACTCGTAGTCCATCCTGTGGTCTCCTCCTCCAAGAAACTAGAAAGGTGCCAGTTAAATCTCGTATAGCCAGTTCATTGACTAGGTCGAGTCTTGAGCAGGAAAGAAACTCAGGCCACTCTTTTTATATCATTTATTATTATAAGAACAACAACAATGTGTTCTTAAGTATCGTTCAATAATTCTGGTTCATTTTGTTCCTCGTCATATTTACCGGAACATTAATCAATTGAGTCTGTCAGTTAAAACAAGCCCGCAAACAAATGCCTTCGCTCGTTAGCTTAGATGAACTTCGCTACGTGAAGTATCGTACAATATAGAACCAACACAGATGGGTTACATTATTCAGCTGCCATAATACGTTGGCCCAACATTTGCCAATATTGCCCACAGTATATCCCTGTTACATTAATAAGTTAACGTAAAATTACAGTTATTTAATTTTTTAAAAGGAGTTTAAGTATACTGTGGTATAAGTTGGCCAAAGGTGTGGAGGCGAATTTAACGAGTTCTACAACAGTGAATGGCAAAAGGTCTTATGAGCTCCTCTTAAACTTACAAACTAGCGCTTAAGTTACAGATTTTACTTACCATATTTTAATATTTTCCTCTACAATGAAGCTGACTACAAAGGAAAATTGAAAGGCAACAAATGGGGGCGCAGTATAAGCTTATTCTTATTCAAATGAGTTTCGAGAAAGTATTCGACACTCTGATATTATGATATTTGGTTAACTTGTTTCAGTTTTAGAATGCATTATTTGTTTTAGCGATGGAGTTGTATCACTATTGACATAACACAACATAGCTATGTACTTGGAACTAAGCTTCATGAATAAACACATGAGATTATAAACTTTAACAATAAAACACCTTGGGAATCCACCATAACATAGCTGGTGAAATGGAGTTATAGTTCATCTCTACTTGCCTCCTGTCTTAGATTAAAGGCGTGAAGCTATATTTCTTTAGTTAGAAAACAAAATATAGTCGCATATGCCAAAGAAAAAATATATATATAATCATATATATTTATATATATAATAGTATCAATTTCCGAAAATGGTAGGTAGAGGGGCTTAGATTGGGCCCCTTTAATAGGTGAATCGATTGCCATTGACCGGGTATATTGCCAGGCTGAAGACAGAAAATCCCAATACTATTTTTTGCGCGACACAGGGTTTTAACCACGGATGTTATGGATATGAAATTTCGGATCTGGATGAGGATACGGATATTTAAAAAAATATTATACCGGTTTCGGTTCCAGATATCAAATTATTACTGACTATCCGATAGTTTTGGTTACGGGTTATAGATTTTTTAGAATTTTAAAAGTAATACATTAGATAACTAATTTATTAACTGTGCTACCTTCCCTACCATGACTGCGCCTCTATCTGAAATTTGTATATCGGATTCGGTAACGGTTTCGCATAGATATTTATTGGCCAAAATCCACACACGCTCGCTTAGTGCGGGTTGGTGGATCGTGCGGCCATCTAAAATAGAAACCTATAAACTAATAACTACTTCTTATCTTGTACTTGTTACTCAATAACCTATTTTGTTTCTCCCTGAGTAGACAATAACGTTACATAAAATTCACATAAAAGAAAAAACTTAAGTATGACTTGAAATTGATGAAGTCAAGCCTATGATGGCTTCGTAAACAAAGCCATGTCGGACGCAATTATTCTTTTTATTCATTATTCCATCTCATTTTTGTTTCGTTATTTCTTTTGACAACTTATGAAAGAAGTCTTGAGTTCCGCATTATTAAAATGAATGTGAACTTTGTAATATCTTTTAACCAAATTTTATTGAAATATGTACCTTGCTCTTGTTTATGGCGAAGCATGAAAATGACAAACGTAATATTTTCTTTATTGTTTCGAATCCCTTGTGAGTCTTTTTTAATTGGGTTTTAATAAAGTGAACATTTTTTTGACCGTTCGCAGTGGCGTAAATTAGGTGAGGCCTATGTTCAGCAGTGGACGTCGCGTCGTTGGGCTGATGTAATGATGATGATGATGAACATTTTGGGAGTGTATAAAAATGTGCAAACGAAATTTATTTTATGGATGTATTATTTATTAGCTGTTTCAAGTGGATGCTGCCGGTTGTGATTGTGGGGATCAGTCAATCTGGAATCTTATTTTCAAATGCACTTTTGATATACTAGCCTGGAATAAAATAATAATAATATAACATACTTTTTCCATATATATAATATCATTTATTACGATATTTATTTAACTAAAGAGAAAAGAGTGGCGTGAGTTTCTTGCCAGTTCCAGCTCAACCCCGTCAGCGAACTGGTCGTAGGCAAATTTGCTGACACTACTTTTCGAATAACCTGTTGCAGGCTTTCATAAGTGTTTAGATGAATAAACGAGATTTCATTTCGATTCAACTTTTAACGAGATTAGCATTATTTTGTAAAGTATTTTCGTAGATACTTTTCTATAAGCATATTTTGTCTGAAAGAACGGTCATAATAAAATAATAGTTTTATGTGGGTCTCCTGCAATCAATGGCACAGCCTAAATACAACCCAAATCCTTTTAGCAAATAACCACAGCACTTGCATTTCTGAGGGTTGGATAAGAGCTTCCCTACGTGCAATTTATGGATATCCTTCATTAGTTTTAGTAAAAATATCTAAACAATTAACTGCAGGACTAGGAGAAGGACAGATAATACAGATATTCTATTTATAGGAAATTCCTGTGTATAGAGTAAGAATCTGTTTTTTTTAATAGTTTAGTTGTGTACATTATAAAATCATGTATTAACTGCTTCAAAAAATTTAAAACCTCAAATTTATTCATTGTCAAATATACATTTTTCAATATTTTTTATTTTATTTTAATAGAACGAATTTTTCAATATTTCATCGCATATAGATAATATTTTACCACATTCACACAGTGCCATCTAGTCCCAAATTAAGCAATTATATTTGCTTGTGTTATGGGTACTAAACAACTGATAAATACATATTATATTATAGATAAATTACACCCAGACATAAAGCAAACCATCATGCTCATCATACAAAGACTTGTCCTGGGTGGGAATCGAACCCACAACCTCCGGCTTAGCAGTCAGGTTCACTAACCACTAGACCAACAGGCCAGCCAAATCTAAAAAATCTCAGTTCCACATCTCCCCTTTACGGTTCTAAGCTGCAATTTTATTCGTACAGTGGAAGACAATGTCCTGTCGCACGGCGCTCGGCAACTGACACCAGCCAAGATTGGAGGCGCCGTTGTACTGCGGTGCGAGCTCTCTCCCCAAGTAGGCCTAGTAGACATCACGTGGTTACAAGATGGGCTACCGCTATCATCTGGATACTTGAGTGGAGGTACGTGTTACTTGTTTTATTTAATATTTACATAAATATATATATTGTACTATAATTTGTATCAGATCTATTGTGATAATTCTGTGTTCGGTGCCCAAGATACAGGCCTAGTCTAGTTTGGGACCAATGTAATATTATTATTGTTCTGTACAAAATTGGCAATAAACGATTATTATTATTATTATTATTATAATAGGTCAGGAAAAAAGTTTGTAATTAAATCTCTAACTTTGCATGTCATTGTACTTTTGCTTTCTGGTTGATTTTGATATCACGAAAAAGGTTACATTAGATTACAGATAATACACAAGAAGACTTACTGATAAACTCACTCTTTAAAACCTCTTCTATTTAACACACATATTTACCTATATAAACTACTTCTTACAATAGGTGTACTACTTAGCACAGTGCCTGATTCTGCTGATAATCACAACCAGCCGACGGACAATTGAATTTTTTTGCATTAACAATAATTTTACAGAATATTTAAATATGGGTAATTTTTGTCTTCACTTTTTCTCTGATAGAATCGACCGCTTACCGGCAGAAAAAAACGTCTGTTTGCTACCGTCGTGGTATAAAAACAAAAACAGTATTAATAGGTATATAATATACCTACAAACAAACCGTTGTAATTTCTTTTTAAATACAAAGCTATTGATGTTTCACAATAATGAATTAAAAATAAAGCATTCACCGTACGTAATGGTATAAAAACAAAACAGAATGAATCACATCACAACAGATGATTGTTTCAATTCCTTTTACAGAATATGGAGTGTTGTATTTGTTTCATTTTCCTTTAGACATGGTAATGGTATTATTAAATAATACTACTGAACAGATAAAATACGAGTTTCCGGTCAAATGAACTTCATCAGCAACATATTAAGTCCCACTGCTGGGATCGGGTCTCCTCTCCTCTAACTAGAGAGCAGAGAGGGTTTAGGCCATAATCCACTCACTCTGGCCTAGTGGGGGTTGGTGGATCAGACATACTCATAGAATTTCTTCTAGGGTATGTGGGTTTCCTCACGATGTTTTCCTTTACCGTTAGCAGATGTTAAGTCACTTGACTACACACACATTGGTACTGCTGGTCGGGATCGAACTCCGCGTGATTTGCACGCCGGTCCCTTATCCATTCAGCCACCATCGCTTTTGCAAATGAGCTTTACTTGATGGATAAACGAGGCGGCAATTCTTACAAGCAAGTGTGTCCTAATTCAAAAGGCCGATTTACATTTAAACAAGTACAGCAGTAAGTTAAATTGCCCTCAACGTTTCTAAAACCGCTAAAAACCTATAATATTTGCTGCTGGTCATGCCATTTGTTATGTTTGGACGCAATTTACAATTTTTAACTGAATAACTTCTTAGCTCGTTACTGTATTTATTGAAATATAAAGTACAATCCAGATACACTTCAAAATTAAACATTCTAATAAAATATTTTTTTTATCGAAAACGTTACAACTATTTCCGAAAACAGTACATATAATAAGTACATAATTATTAAACTCATTTCCACATAGTCAATAATTCAACGAGTAAGTTAATTACTGTATCCATTTAAAGAGAAGTTATATTAAAATTTATTTTGTTTCGTTGCTGTGCTCCAAATTCGGTCAACCGTATTCCCTACTTCTCGTTAAAATTGGAAAATATTATGTATAGTCATGAAAAATAAGCAGTGAAGTTGAACGTATTTCATTGCATTTAATAATATGTAGAGCGATGGTGGTTGAATAGAGTTAGTGGCGCGTGCTAAACACGAGTTTTATTCAAACCAGCAGTACCAATGTGGATTTCACTTTGTGGAATTTATATTTATGTACCCACATTAGGCCAGTGTGTGTGGATTATGAACTAAACCCACTCAGCTCTCTAGATAGAGGAGAGAAGACCCGAGCCCAGCAGTGGTATATTAATGGGTTGCTGATGCTGAATAATATGTAAAATCAATGATTTGTAAAATAAAATAAAACGTGATATCATAAATCATTCTTCTTTTTAACTTATCTAATGGGCTTGAGGCACACCTTAGTGTTGAAATTTATCAAGTCCACCAGAAGGCTTCTAACTTGACTTAACGACTAACACATTAAGTGATAACCGGGACAAACGGCTTTACGTGCCTTCCGAAGCACGGAAACGCTCGAGAATGAAATTGCCTCAAACAGTCACCCATCAAGAAATACTTTACTAACAACTGACGGATTGTTGCTTAACCTCGATGATCGTAATGTAACATCTCAGTACAACAATGCTACAAGCGTCTCACCCATAGCTGGTTTCTGAGCCCTCAGATTGTAATCGATTAAAGTATAACCTGACTGAATATAAAAGTAAAACAATAGAACTAGTTTATTCATACAACTATCATTTTTCATTTGTTTAAGTTATATTTTATCCTATCAATAACCGCCATTTGACGGCTCAGAAATGGGGCACTAGATTATTTTGCCGTTGCGCGTTGATTTATTGTTATGTTTTAGTTAAATTATAAAACTGTTTTTGTTAGAATAGTTTAAATTTAGGAATCCAAGTTTACTTGAAAATACATGGGGCATTATGTTACTGAGGACCTTAAGGACCAGATGGACAAAATGAAAGGAAGTGAGTGAAGTGAGTGCAGGGCACTAGCAGCCAGATGCAACATGTTGGCACACAGATTCGCTCGATGTAGTACCAAAGTTTATTATATATTATAACCCACTGCCTGTGAGGTATTAGATAAGTCTTTTATTGCAGAACCTCGATGGGTATCCGGGGCGAGTGGCCTCCTCCTAGGCCTCGATCTCACTCAAGCCGACATAAAAGCAGAATATTCGTGCCTAGCTCTTGACACTCCTAGTCCACCCTTGAAACTCACAACTGATGGTAAGTTCACAATGCTTTCTCTATTCATATGTTTTTGTGTCCTTGAATTGTATGTTTGTAAAGTATCGTGTGACGCAGAGCTTATTCTCTAGTCTATTAGTTTTTTTAAAAAGAAGAAGAAAATATGAAACTGTACCGTAACACTATAGATACCCACAAAGCTAAATGCATACAATGAAATTACTTGCATATATTATTTTAAATTGCACAAAATAACAATAATCTTCTGTATACTGGGGGCTTACTCTGAATTGCGACATTCCTTACATTTGACAGCGACATGAAAACCGACCAATCAAATATCGAAATTCAGACTAAGCCTCCTGCTGTAGTTGAAGTTCTGGGTACGATATGAGGTTAACTTTGTGGGTATAATATATTCCTGGGTCAGGAAAATACGTATTTAGTTTTCTATCATATCATTCTCAGTATCAGTAATAGTTTGATAGGCTGCAAGTAAAATGTAAGCAACATTTTTGGATATAAAAGGTGTGACACCATAATATACAAAGGTTATTAAAAGAATATTGCATTTCACAAAATTATTTTTAAAGTCTAGTAGCCAATCGCTGATTCTATTCGAAATATTATTAATGAACTAATTTGACTTGTTCGAATAGATAGATCGAAGCGATTGCCACTTGTCTAGAGGGGCAGTGCTGCCATCTAACTGCATGTAAACGCTGTTATTTGTATAAAATCTTTTACTTTCATTTGTTTTACATTGAAGCTTTAGTACGGGGATTCCAACAATTTAACTACCTATATTAGGCTATACTCGTATTTGAATTTATGGTGCACGCAGCCAAATCGCTGTAAAAAGTTAATGAATTGACACGTGACGACGTAATCTTCTCAATTTGGCTGCTACCCAATAGCTTGCGTGGCTAAATTCACAGATAGCCACCATTTATATAGTAAACCGAAATGTGCATACTAAAACTTAAGCCGTTGATGCTATATCTATAAAAAAAAACCTGCTATTTCGTTCTCTCTCTCTATTATTTGAGATCTTTACTCTGAGGTTAAGCAATCGCTATTCTTCTCTATTTTTTGTTTATTTTTCTATTTCTTTTATAAAAACATTTTTTTTTGTTGATGAATATAGTAAGGGAGTACCTCTCTTACAAATATTTTTGAAGAAACAGTGAGGATGCCTTAAACTTTTTAAAATTTAAGGAAATTTTGGCTTATTCCTAAAAGCTGGATCCGGTATAAAACCAGATCTTTAAGACGCCAACATTGTAGGTATCGCTGATAAAAGTTGTACGTCACCTAGATCTTGAAATAATGGTCTCAAAAAGCATATGAACAGCTATATCTTTGACAACTTTATGCTCTACATCCGATCTATCTAACATACAAGTTAACTGATGGTAATATCAAAAGTCACGGCAGCACTAATTGAATTCCAAGCATATGTTACTCATTATAAGTCATATAATCTCGTACGCACTTCTGATTTCAGAAACATTATCATCATTATTAAAAAAATGTTTTCGAAGATCACTTCGAAAGCTCATTCAAAGAGCTCTCACAGTGTCTGATTGTTCATTCCGAGTATAATTTATCATGTAATTTTATTGTACTTCTTTCTATTCATATTTAACCAGTTATAACCATTTTTCATCTCTCCTGTATATTTTTTTTAACTTTAATCTCTCAAAGGGTAAATAGATTTTGTTTTCTTCTACTTTTATTCTGAGTAATGCTCTAGAGAACATTGACCTATCACTGAGTAATTCATCGGTAACAAACAAAGCGGCTACAAAGTTTGACAACTTGTGAAGTAAACAAATAACTTTGACACTTCCCCGTACTTGATATTGAAAATGTGAGAATTTTATTATACTAAACTTTTGGCATCTTTTTTTCGAAATAGAATTTCTGAGCATACCGTACCTATGTGATATTTTTTTTTAATGCCTAAAGTGGCAGACGAGCAGACGGCCCACCTGATGGTAAGTGGTTACCGCAGCTCATGGACGTTGGCAATGCCAGGGGCACAGCCAAGCCGCTGCCTACCTTGAGAGGTTAGCTCTCTTTAAACCTCGTTTGAAGAAGGACATGTCATAGCGCTCAGGAAACACCGCTGTAGGAAGTTCACCCTAGAGCCGGCACGTACGTGGGAGGAATGATCGCTGAAACCTTACCGTTCTAGACGATAATTATCGGCTCCGATTTCGATATTTTTGAAGGATTCATTTTGTAACTTAGAGTGCCGGACAGATGGAATAACGTAAATAGCAATTTAAATTATTTATCAATCTTTGTTAAGGTTGAAGCGTAACAAAGATGTAACAAAATTAAACATAAAAGATTTTCGCTTTAGTAGAAGCAGTATTTTTACCGTATTTTTAAAAAGGATTATAGTTAACCTATAATGTTATTGTGTAGACAGTAGCTGGCTGGAAAACATCGAGCTTAACTCCGTGGAGGCACGTGCCGGTGACACTGTTGTGTTGCCTTGTATATTACGACATATAAGCGGACATACTGTAAGGTAAATCATTCTTTATTAATATTTTTCGTAAGATTTTATTTATTTGGGGTATCTTCACAGGTATTGAAATTCTCTTACGCGCAAAACTTAAACACATGCGCTTTTAAACGCGTCTCTAGTTATTGCACTTTTGCTAGCGTACAATAATATTCTTGTCTCTAAACGAAAATAACAGTTTATTCAGTTTTTATTTTTACTGACTTCTTAAAAAAAAATCTAATCAGTTGGCAGCGTCAAGACACAAGTGGCACTTGGGCAGCAGTTTCCTCCGAAGGTATCGTGCGAGGTGGCTCTCTAGTTATATCAAACGCTCGATCACACCACGCTTCAAGATACGCTTGCTCTTCTAATCCTGACTCTCCATCGAGGGTTCTCGTCAAACTAGTCATCTATGAGACTTTGACTGTCACAGTGACGCCGAATCCTTTGGTAAGTAAAATTAGCTGTAAATTTTGCTGTAAGCTTTATCTTGCTTTTGGTATTTAGTCAAGTATAAATTTATTTTTATGGTAGGTACCAGAAAATAGGCTTACAACCAAACTAATTCTGAGTAAGTAATAGTTGTGCTGATAAGAATTTTAGAATTTGTTTGTTAGGTCTATCGTAAAAAACGAAGTCGAGTTCGCAAAATGTTGTAAAATTAACTATTAAATTACAGAAGTCATATTATTTAAGATCAAAGCGTACTTAACAAAGGATCAAATTATTTGAAACTTAGTAGCATTTTGTACTAAGATTTTTCTATCAGTTAAACACCAAATAAAGCCTTGCATTTAATTGCTATATTTGTTATTACCGAGTGGTCGCTTATTGTAGATGATAGGCACAGGCGCCACAGGTCACTTCAATTGTTCGGTGAACGGCGGCCGCGGCGGTGGCACTACACTGAGCTGGCAGCACGAGGGGCGGCCTCTGCACGCACCACAGTCACGCCTGTCCGTAGGACCAGTACGATCTCACCACGCAGGCCTTTACCAGTGCACCGCTCACGACCACACTGAATCCGCTGTAGCCGGTGCCGAGTTAGTCATTGCTGGTAACAATAGTATATATCTGGAAAAAACCATCGTTAGAACTTATGTCTAAAATCACCACCACATTTGAGTTGTTAAAAAAAAAATTCATAACCAATTCCACGAAGCAGTCAATTCATCCACTCCAATAACTAAAGCTCTCACGATGGTTGAAATAATTCCAATAAATTTGACGTAATCGTAAACAACCATCGATCCTAAAACCGTGTTTCAGACAGACCGCCAAGATTGGTGTCGACATTCAGTGGAGCGGTAGCTAGGATTGGACAGAGTATTGTGATACGATGTGCTGCTACTGGTGTTCCATCACCACGAATACTTTGGACTTTAGATGATAGACCGCTTCCCGCAGCACCGGATAAGTAAGTCTTATTAACCAAGAAGAATCTGATCAATGAAATCTGAAACTATAGTATTATATAATATTATACTATTGTGGGGTTCTATTATCTCGGTTATTTGCAGATACAGTGTCAATACTAGAGCAGAAGCAGTTCCTGGAAGTGATGAAGGAACTATAGTATCTACACTAAGTGTGACTATTAGAACAGCAGATGAGGGTGGCCGATATGGTTGTAACGCAACCAATTCTCAGGGATCACATGCTCACCAAGCACGACTGAACGTTTTTGGTAAGTTTATAACTAACTTTATGAAAACGGATAATATTTCAGAGCTATTAATTTCAATTCATTCTATGTTAATCTCGTATATTGTTTTCAAGTATAAAGTAGAGTGTTATTGATTCATGTTAACAATGGTTTTGACAGGTCCACCAAATATCAGATATTTACCAGCATTACACGTTAAGACTGACACAGATGTGACAATACATTGCCCATATTCAGGATATCCAATAAAGTAAGTATTTATATATTTTATCATGAAGTAGATTCTGTCCACGACTTTGTTTGCTTAGTACGTTTTATGTTTTTTACAAAATCCCACACAATAATTGAGATTCTTTAAGCGGTTGATGTTTATGTTAATAAATTTAATAATGTGTTGGTCGTTTCCAGAGAAGTGGTATGGAGACGAGAAGATGGTTCTTTAGTAGAAAGTATTTTAGAAACTAATGATGAAAGAGGAGTATTAAGACTGAATTCGGTTAGAAGTGCTGCGGCAGGGAGCTATACTTGTGAAGTTAGAGCTGAAAGTGGAGAGTTAGCAAGAAGAACAATGAGACTTGAAGTGCATAGTAAGGAGCTCCTTTTTAATCTGGGTTTTCAAAACAATCTGGATGAGTAGGCCTACTCGAAAAAGAAAATTCTTAATGCGGTCTATGAAAATGCTCTGAATTGAATACCTATCTCGTGCTGCATCGTAGTGCGTTGTCAAATCAATATATTATTGCCAAATAACCATACAAAAGCATTTCTATGATAGAACTTCTTTATAATTGACGCACAATCCATCGCATCTGCTTAAGTAACATTCTAAGAAATATACCAAACGGCTCTATTATAGATTGTCTTTTTCATTTGTCACTGCCTTTTATGTGTGACGTATTGCGGGCCTGAGTCTATATGGAACAAAAACTTTGTATTACACAGCTAACCATTCAGACTTTGTTCCTGTTATGTCTGTGTTTGTAAAGTTCCCACAACGCAGTGTTTGTATAAGTTGTTATACTCGTATATTAATTATTGTTAGAACTTTTGCATCAGGGTGATATAGCTTCACTTCACTAACAATAGGCGCCACACATATCTTATACAGTTGTTCAAAATTTTCTAAGATAGTGTTATCAGGGTTAAAAGGTTTTTTAAAGCTTATTTTTGCCGCCAAAATGCATGCAAAAAAATGTAAAATTAATAAAAAGGACATTATCGATGTACAAAGTTTAGTTCAAATTATTAGAGCCTATGGAAACTTTTTATTATATTTAACACGAGAATACTAAAATTGTCTGTGTAATAAATAGACAACGTAATAGTTAAGTGATGCATTCTTTCTCGCAACTATTTAAAATCTAGTTATTGTCTACAGAGCCGCCTAAAATAGCGCCGTTCCAATTTCCCGAAGAGCTTGAAGTGGGAGGCAGTACTCAGGCAACCTGTAGCTTAGTATCTGGCGACAAACCTATACAATTCACTTGGCACAAGGACAATTTGCCAATTCCTTCAATACTCAAAGTAAGTACTCTATAATCGTTAACTTTTTTTATAACCTACTTACTACATAATATTTACCTTGTAAATGTTATTTGACATACTTTTTATTACACTTGGAACTCAAGATAACGTCCCCATGTGTGAAATTAAATATAAGCCACGTTTTTATTAGCGATCTAAAATATTCAATAACAAAATTGGCTGACACCGTATGATACGTGTGTCAACATTAAAATATATGAAAAAGGTCGTGTATACATAGAAGTGACATCACATTATGTTAAGTAACTTTATTTGGTGTCGTCGGTGCTACTTTGATATTTGTTGTTTAATGAATAGCAATCATCACCATATGATCCTTTTACGTCTATGTAGCCCTTTTTATTTAAATTAATGCGTTATTTCAATAAATACTTTTTTGTTATCTGCAAGTTAGTTAATAGATTTTTAACTTGTATTTATATAATATCTGTCACTTAAGTCCCTGACAGCTTACCAGCCAGTCGTGAAACAAGTTAATTAATACCCCTCTTACATAATTGTAAAAAATGCTGGAGTGATTGTTACGTTATATGAAACTTTACAATAATGATAATTATAATAATTTGATTTTTCACTGAGACACCGTGGTAGCTAGGTTAAAAGATGCTTATTTTTATTCAGGTAGAACAGAAAAATATGGACTTCTTTTCTCTGTTGATCATTCAAGACCTAACCTCGTCTCACAGTGGAGAATACACGTGCAGAGCTACTAACGACTTCGGAGCAGTTAGTCATAGTGCTTCGTTGATTGTCAAAGGTATTTATTGTCTAACTCTAGGTTTATCGAAGTTTCACGCTTACCGAACTAAACTGTTAACTGTATCTCCTTGATTCTTGGTGAAATTAAATTTTGCTGTGTCTACTAAGGTACTTTTATAATCTAATCTCTTCTTGGTTGTTTTATAAAGCCCTGTTACTAAAGGACTTCACAGAAGATATCGTTTGCCACCAAAATCAATATTATCATGTCCAAAATGTTTGTTCTTTGAAAATTGGTTGTGTAGATACGGCAAAAGGTCGAGTGATTATGTCCCAAAAATTCGCGTTAAATAGTTAAACCATGTTGTTAACATGCGATATGTACCTGCAACCAAAATAAAAATAAAACCAGTCGTACAACGTAATAACGGTACGATCTTTTCTTGTAAATTTATAAAAAATATATAAATCGTGCAACCATAATGAAGTTAATAAAGATACTATTAGCTTTGAAATCTAGATACGGCATATTTCTGATCTTTCATCTGTTTTTCTTGATGCCACGATTAAAATTGCCGTGAAAATCAAAACACATTTCTGTATCTGCCTTCCATTCCTTCAAGATGTTTCACATTGAAACGAGATTACTATATACACACAGAAATACACAGAAGTACATATATTATACCAATGTTGTTAGCTTTCACTAAGCGAGCAAATAGCACAAGCCACGTAAACTTATTTACTTTTATTTTGTTCAAAAGAGTTCGTAATTCAGACTGCGCTTGAAACCACTTTATTCTTACATTTTTTGTTTTTTTTTTTATTTCTTCTTTTATTTTTGTTTTTTACTGTCTGAACAACCTTTTTGTTCAGATTTGTTTGGTGTATATGATTATAACATATTTAAGGTGTGCTGGGAAACATTAATTAATTAGATATGTACAGGTGCAAGTGATATGCTGTTTGTAACTTGAAATTTAACTGACGTACTATATTACCATTACTGAGTCAATTTTATTTTTAAACTATCTCCGTGTCATAGTGCTTAAGGTGGTGGCCTCGCCACTAACATCGCCTAGACAAGTGACGTGGGTTCGATTCCTATACAAGAATTGTAGTCTCTTGGAAAAACCTCGTTAGGGAGTTCGTTCCACAATTTCTAGTAACTTGAATATGTGACATAACAATTAAAAGCAAACTACACTCTGCGAAAATAAATAAGTAACTTGTAGTTATAATGAAAACTAGTCGCAGTAGTAAATTAATTAAGCCAGTACTCATGTCCCAAGAGAGTTGAAAATCTTGACGATGCATGTTGTTAACTTGCAGTGGGTTGAGTTTAGTGGTTGTTCTGCGTCTAGTGGTTTTAGCTTTCAACTCATTAAAGCTGAGAGAAACTGCTATCTCTTATTTAATAGAAAATATATGAAGTTTAGTATATTTTTGCTATAATTAAAATATTTTTAGTGATTTATCTTTTTCATCTTGTGCTATATTTAAATTAGCATTTATCATCATTTTAATACATAAACATCCCACTGCTACTATACGAAGCTGGCCAAACGGGTTGGTATAGAGTTTGTTTTGAATTTTACTTTTCCCGCAGGGTAGTGACATTATGTATTCTTAATCCGTCACTACACAGTTATTTAATTTTTCTTTATTCAGTTTTATTTTCTTTTCTTGAATGGAACAGCGTAACATATAAAGCAGTCTTTTCGCACAGAACCACCGACGTGGGTGTGGCGAGCTCAAAACACTTCAGTGTCAGCCGGAGCAGCATTGTTACTGCCGTGTTCGGCTAAGGGCCAGCCTAATCCAAGGATCTCTTGGGAATATTCTACAGGTAAGATATTATTATCATCATCTTATTCTTAAACCTCCTTCTTTATAACTTATTTTTTTCATAAATTTAAAAAGATAATTTAGTGAAAAAGAATAAGAAACATTAGGTATAACTCCAATTAATAATATATTAACACATAACTTAAAAACATACACAGCTAACATATTAAAAGAAAAAAGAACCAGATACTCTATTTACAGGAAATTCCTATAAATAGAATATCTGATTAAGATCAGATTCCTGAGGAAAGGTACCCAAAAGGCTAGCCACATTACCGCGTTTTATAATTTGAGTTACTTAAATGAAAAAAAAAAGTATTGTAACGAAGTTTTAAGTTCAAATTAAACGTTCTCAATCGCGTCTACAAAATTGATTATAGCCCGGTTAGTGAACCATCAAATAAAAATTATTCATCGATTAAAGTATAACCTGACAAAATATAAAAGTAAACAAATAGAACAAGTTTATTCATATAACTGTCATTTTTAATTTGTTTAAGTTATATTTTACCCGTGCCCAGCAGTGGGCTGTTTATGGGCTGAAATGATGAATGATGATATTTTATTCTAGAAATAACTTTTATTTGATGGTTCAGAAACCGGGCAGTCGTTTAGTAAATCCAAAAAATATTTTTTATCTGACTGCCGAAGTAGTGGAGGATTGCCATCCATTTCCAGGGAAAATGTTAACCTATATTCAAGTTACATAAATTAAATTTTGAAATATTATTCATATATCTCATAGAAACAATAAATACAACCGGTGTATTATAAACGATGTTCGTCAGCATTTCCTCAAACTGAAAACTGTTTTATTTGGAAACAATTATTATAATTGGCTTGTAGATGGAAATGAAAATCGGTCTCCATTTAATTTGGTTTAGCAATTTAAGGAAATAAATACAACTGCCATTATGAAAATTAATTACCTTATTTCTGGAAAACAACTTTAATAAAAAGAAAATCTATTAAAACCCATATTCAAAAAACAAATTACTTACGATATTTACTTATCCTCTTTTTACCCGGCTGCTCGTCGCAACGGAAAGTAATGTGTTTATCAGCCTATATAATTATATATATAAGTTAGGTTTCTTTCTTTGGCACACTTAACTAGTGACCAAACCAAATAAAATCCTGTCTTTATAGCGTCAAGACAGACGTGGCGAGGGCACTTTGTTTTATAAAATTCTAGGTGATAGCAATATTTCTTTATCGGCTTCTATCTAGATGGTGACAACTGGCGCCATGTACTTTGGGGTCAGTCCGAAGCTACAGACACAAGTGGAGGTTCAATACTGATAGACGGGACAGTTTGGCTAAGAGCTGCTAGCCCAGAACATGAAGGATGGTACAGATGTACCGCAAGAGTCCAGCATTCTTTTCTACATCATTCCTTTTACTTAGACGTCAGAGGTAAGATTATTGATTTTGAAAAGATACTGGCTGGCAATTATTTTTAATTACTTATTTGGAAAAAAGAACTTTAAAAATAGAACGAGTAGTGACGTAATGTCACTTCTGTTTTACAAGATGTTTTAATAAGATCATACTTAAAGTTGAGATAAAAATACTTAAAGCCTTTTTACAAAATATCTCATGTCCATCAGAATATATACGTTTTATAGTATCTTATTTGAATTTAGTCTCTTTTAATAATCGTTTTTATACTATTGCAAAATATATAAGATTTAGAATTAAAACAAAAGAGTAGCCTCTATTTAAAGGCCAAGCCTTGGATACGGAATAATCTCGCGGCTAATATTTTTAATGTCAAATATTTTTTATTTTAATCTTTCAAAAATCCAATTATTGTTTTACACACATAGTTTGTTTTTTGTCGCAACATTTGATTTGATTTAAAGAGCACTTTAAATTTATACTTGGTTACGAAACAGAACCACCACGTCTAAGCAGAAGTGGGAGTGGTGAAACTCGGTGGGTTGTGAGAGGATCTACCGCAAGACTATCCTGCACAGTTAGAGGAGAACCAGAGATACATGTACATTGGACACATGATTCCAGACCTCTGGCTCTACAGTGAGTATACCCAAAATATCATATGCATTCGTTCTTTAGACACTTAAATTTTGAAAATTTAACTGCCGCACAAATTGACGTCAATTAGCAGTAATCTGTCATTAACACAATTATATCATTGAATAATCGTCTTTAGGCGTATTGACTTAAGTATTACACGTTTTTACTACATAAACTTTAAAGTTAAGAAGCGTCTCTGATTACGGCAGTTAGTTTCCGTATGTTATAAAGTACGGAGAATTTTTACGCAAAAAAAAAGAAAATCGCCGGGTTTACGTAAAAATTCGTGTCGCTGGTACTCACGAAACCAATCTCAATATGTAGACGACAAGAAATTTTGTCTGATATAACCCCAAAAATTTTTCGTGAACGTTAATATAGGGTGCGTCCTGTCTAACGCAGACAATATTTTTTTCTTGGTCAGCGAAAGAGCAATGTATTTTTTGTTACGCAATATTTTGAACTAGCTGACCATGGCTGTACAACCAGGGCAATTGTGCCATTCTGGCATGACTACAGCAAGTGTCGCATCCCATTTCACATTAAAATTCTGTAAGATCCATTGTGTGTTAAACTTTGACCTCACGTAAGCATTCCAAAGGGTCATATATTTTCCTAAAATAATGAGAAAATGTCTATGATGAAAGTGTCCCTAGGACATGAAACTAATTTTGAACTTGAAGTTTTGAATTTAATTTTGAGCTTCAGTATGACATTCGATAAGTATCTAAAACACTGGTACTTAACCAGTTGATTTATGACCACATAAGCAATTAATGTGGTCCTGGAAGTGGGAAACCAGTTATTAAACTTAATGTTTCTAGAACAAATTAGCAATTACTTTACTGTCAGCCCTCTTCATTCCACTGTTATGCAAAAGCGTCTTTTCATAGTTTTCATGATTTTCTTTTAGTGGCTACAGTGGTCCAGTTTCGCTGATATTAATTTATTGCATCAGTTCATCTTTTTCGTGGTCTGCCACGTGACTTACTGTCTTAGAGCACCACGTGGTTGTCATTTTGGGCCACAGCTCGCCAGGCATACGGCAGTCAGAATTAACGTAATACTGCCGCACTCAGAGACGTCAATTAGTAGTAATCTGTCATTAGAGGATTTTTTTCATTGAATATCGTCTTTAGGCGTATCGACTTAAGTATTACACGTTTTTACTAAATAAACTTTAAAGTTAAGTAACGTCTCTCAGTACGGCAGATAGTAATTAATTATGAGGATTATTAAGATTATACAAAAAATACTCTTTTAAGTGCCAGTAGATAATGACGTAAAAAAAAAATTGTCGCATATCCTAAAAAGGTTTAGAACCACTGATTTAATACGATTCGTAATTGAATGCGTAATTTTAGAATTTGTTACGTGGTACGTCCTACATTTTGAGTTAGCATAGCGAGGGGAAAATTTAACCTAAGTATGATTGATGAAACTTATTGAATTTATATCAATTTGTGTGAAGTCTTGGCAATTCAATATCCTGTTTCGATATACCCCGATATTTTAGCGCTAACATATTATATAATAATTTATGAGTAAGTGAGTAGAAATTGGTTTGAATATATTAAATACTGTAAGAAGATGCATTGACTTATGTATACAGAACATTGGACGAATATAGTATGTATACTTAGCGAGTGCACTAAGTACATTTCAAGTACTCGCGCACTTTTATGTTCCAATTCTTCTTGCTGTGTTGCGAGAGCTTCAATCAATCAGCTTCTTTCATAAATATTTTGAGTTGATTCAACACTATGTAGTCTCAACCTAGTAATAGTCTAAACTTTATTTTATCTTACCTTAGTGGCACCGGTGGAGTAGAGAACAGAGAAACAAGCTCTGGTGTGATGTTATCAGAAGTAACAATACCGCATGCAGGACCCGAACACGCTGGAGAGTACCGATGTCTCGCACGTAATCTATACGGCAGTGATGAGCTGGTGTATCGTCTCTTTGTTAAAGGTATGTTGGGTATTGTTAGCATCCTTATCGTCAATTTTTAGATATACTACTAAAACTTCCACAGTGATAAGTTCTAACTGGTCTGCCTCCAATGGCCAAAGTTAAGAATTTTATTAGGACATCATCGGTCCATTTTGTGGCAGGTCGCCGGTAAATATACATTCTATAATAATACATTAGAAAAACACGTTTAAAAAAGAAGAAATCTTGTTTTTTTTTCAGCTTATTAGCCATACGAATTTGATTCCAGTTTATATTACATTGGATTCTACATTTTAAAATATATTCAGAAATAACCAGTGGATATTAAATATATTAATCAAACAACTATTACATTATATTAAAAATAATTAAATTAAACATCTACTTACATAATTAAAACTATATATACAATTAATTACAAACACTATGTATGTGGATAATATTATTATGCACAAAATGCAATGTTTTTCTTTAACTTATACACTATTGATTTAATCTATTACGACTTCAGTATAAGACAGTAAATGAACGTCGTTTAATCGTTGAATTAATTGTCACTTTAATATAATTTTTCCAAGAGTTAACCACATTGTTCTGCATCGTTGGCCACCGATAATCATGCACTATGAGGGCTATAAAACGTAATGTGAGCCACGATAATACTGAATACCCAGTGTAACCGCCGCCTCTACCCTTACATATATTTTACGAGGCAGACCCATATATGTAAATTCCTTAAAATACCTAATAAAATATAAGCCATAACTTCTCGGTCCCTGAAATTTTATTCAAATCGGTTTTTAGTGTCTACTACACTACAACCTTAAACTAAATAGTAGCACACTATGCAATATTCATAGTTTAAAGTACAATGAGTGCTCAATGCTCATGTTCTAAACAGTGATTTATTTGAAAATACATTTTAACCTATTGTCTGTCAAAACGTTAAATGAAAACACGACCTAATTGATCGAGTAAATAAGCTCGTGTTTTCATCCGCCGATTTTTTAGCTACTGCCTATTTTTAAATAATCCTGAACAGAACGTCCAAGCGTCCCAGAAGAGGTACGGGTATCAGAGGTATGGTCACGGAAGGCTCGTGTGACATGGCGCGTGGCACGTGGTGCTCTGGTGTCCCACTACTCGCTGCAGTACCGCGCACTCACTCGTGAATTGTCGCACGCACCGTTGGATGCACCGCTCCCACCACTCCTCGACAACTGGGATACTCCTGACGTCCTCAATATTACACTGGCCAATTCTGATTTACTTCATGTCGCGTAAGTTTTTTTCTTAAATTCAATATATCTATACCATCGGTTCAATATAACTATTACAATTTGAATTAATTAAACACTTTTTACAAGTTTGGCTTAATAAACTTATAACATTAGTAAACCTAATCAGGTTTCTGTAAATGCTATTCTTTGAAAACAGTCATCATAACATACCTACGAAATAAAAAATAAAAATGAATAAAATTTGAAAGTTTGTGAAGATGGGGATGTTTGTTACTCGTTCTCTTTGGGATACGACAAAATTATTATTTAAACTGTGTCTTGGATCAATACCTAAGATAATTTTCACCCAAATCAAACATCATTATTTAATTAACCTCACTTTAGCCTTAAATATATCCGAAATTATCCAGATTCCATATTTTCTATTTCAGTAGTAAATATTAGGTGGATAAAGAAACCCAATTTAATTATGAACTGTCTACACCAATGGTACCCAAAGTTATTAAATCTGTACTAAATCTAGACCAAGTTAATTCCTGAGATAATATTAATTTGCTGTGAATGATTTATTGGATACCCTTTCAGTTAATCGAGACCCGAAGGGACACAATGACGTTCACCCTTGATAGGTAGATAATGGCTACGTTATAATACAATATGCGATGAAGAGTATCACAATTTACTTCGATAATGACTTTGGCGTACAGATTTAATTCAATCAATGTATAGTAGTGGCTTTATTGTTTCATTTATATTAAACTAACTTCCGCCCGCTGCTTCGCCCGCGTGGTATTTATTTTATACCTATTAACCTTCCTCTTGAATCACTCTTTCTATTTAAAAGCCGCTTCAAAATCCGTTGCGTAGTTTTAAAGATTTAAGCACACATAGGGACGGACAGACAGAGATAGCGAATTTGTTTTATACTATGTAGTGATTATGCTCTTTATAGTGGAACATAACATAGCATCATGACTGTGTTTTTCTCGGAAAGGGCAGGCTCCTCTACCTGCTCCTTTGGATCATCTTCATTATCCCCCATGTAATGGGGGGGAGGGGCAGCCTACTGTCATTAATTCTAGTCACTATTTAGTGTCATTATCATCATACCAGCCCAACGACACCCACTGCTGGACATAAGTCTCACCTAATTTCCGTCACTGCGAGCGATTTTGTGCCGCCTGCGACTAACTAGTAGGTCTACCAGAATAAAATAATTGGCTTTTAAAAATGTTAATTTATCGTCTTCCAGATATATTTCATATCTAACCTAGATTTATAAAAACAACAATGCATGATCACGTTTTATATCTGAATCATTTTCATTGTTTTCTTTTTTAGTTAAAATAGCAAAATCGATAAAATAGGAGTTAGAAAATGTCATCCGAATTTCGAAATTACTTTCGCTAAACATATTCATTTTTGAGAACGACTTCCGCAGTATAATTTTGTATCATTATTTCATAAACCGATCTAAATCTAAATTTTAAAAAGTAATTAGTTTTACGAAATCAAGCTCTAATGAAAATAAGTACCGGACTCCGGTGGAACGGTTGCTTTGAATTTAAAGTTTAATGGCTTTTGAGCCAGCGGGGAGTACTGAAATTTTATAACTCTTTGTGTAACTTGCTCTAGAAAAAATCAAGCCTATCCAATTAATGTTTCCGTAAAAGTTAATTTTGAGTTTATTATCCCTGCTACTACAATATTTAGCGATTCTATAGGTATATCTTCATTAGAAGTACCTCAATCTGCGATTTGGTGAATATGAACACGGTAGTCGAAAAAAAAGGAGATGGAATTCCAGGAGATAAATAAATAGATAACGACTAATTGGTCATTTGCGTATTTAAAAGAAAACTACTAGATTTTTCTTGTTTGACAGCCCAGTGGTGTTGACACCCACCACGTCAACGCACGTGGATATAAACAATTTCCAAAGTAAATCTTACTTTGGTAGCGTCAAAGTACCAACTTCGGTAGCTCGATTATTAACTCTCAAAGATCAAATGTCTATGTCCATCGAGACATTCAACCATTTAAAACACGTGTAGCTGAAAAAAAAATTATTTTTCTTTATTGAATTAGGAATTTCTGTCAAATTAACCAGCCTCAATGTGCGGTTTACAAAATAATATTAAGACCCTGTTTGACAATGACTGATAAGGACCTTAAGTGCCAAATTTGTATACACTTTTTCATAAAAAATCACTTATGTTTCAGTTAATTTATTAGAGATTTATCAATCAGTGATGAAACAGGACCTCAATAACCATCAAAACATGAGAGATAGAATAGAACAATTATTTATTTACATACAATAAATCAATAACTGCTCGATGACGAAGCAAAGAAGACTCTCTTGGCCTCCAACCAATAATAGCGCAGACAGTTTATTTTCGCATATTTGTATTGTGGCATTTTTTATATTTTCGGGTATTTTCTGACACACAATAGGGCCCTAATTTTAAAGTAATTATACAAATCTGGAACTCAGGTCGGAAGGTCCAGGTCGTGCAGGGGCGGCAGTGTCAGCACTCTCTCCGGACACTAGGTACGCGATGCGCATGGCCGCTTTCAACGACGTCGGCGCTTCACCATACACCACTCCATTACACTTCACCACTAGAGAAGAAGGTATGATAGTCTGTAGTTAAGTGATATTGTTTTTATGATTTCAAATGACAATAATTTTTTAAAGCATTTCTTTTATTTAAATTTGGAGAGAACATTACCAACAATTCGGAATTATAGGTAGAGAATACGTCAGGCTTTAAGTTTACCAATATAATATGCATATTTATTAAGAAACTATTCAAATAAAATTTATCTTGAGCTAGTTAGACTAATATGACAAATTTGATTAAATGTGTGCAGCTTGGTCTGCCTTTGGTTAGTTGAGAACTGAGTCATCAGACAATTGCATTTTGACAGTGATTTGCTTACAAACATTCTACATCTTTCAATATTTGTAAATAAATAAAAGTAATTTCTTGACTTCCATAACTTACAAGTACCTACAAAAGTCTGTGCTATTTCACTATATAAAGAGTCAAAGAAAATAAAGAGGAAGTCACTAATATATCCTTGCAGTTCAAGCCAGAGTGACTTGAAGAGTTTTCCCATTAAAAAACAGTGGTGTGCAATTTCCGTACGATGCTTTGTAAAGCGTAAAGCTTAAAGTGTGATGTGGTATTTAATTTCAGATTTTATGCGTGTGAAGTAAAGTTTAATATTGTGTGATAATGAGGTGGGTTGCGTTGTTTTGTAGTTGTTCATAAAACGGCGATGTTTTTTTGTGTAGCGCCGGGAGGAGCCCCTCGAGATATAATTGTGCGCGCGCTCAGAGCTCGTGAACTGCATATCACGTGGCAGGTATGCTTAATTTATGTTTTAGTTATGTTTGTGGACAAAGATATGTATGGTTTATAATATTTTGTTTGTTAATGTACTGTCTGATTATTTGTATATATCTTTTATATTATTTTATCTGATGCCGTGATTGTTTTTAACTTAATTTGCTACACCAAACATTGTTTAGTCTTTCCCTGACAAATATTATGATGTACTCGTAGTTTCATTGCTATTCTTGAAATATCGATATTCGATTTATTGAAATCGATAACGTCGTTTAATGTGCTTGTCCCCTGTCGATATCATTTGACAACAATATTCTTCTTCTTCTTATCGTGTAGGTTTAAGGTAGACCCTGCTGTTGGAATTTATCAAGTAGCCCAGAAGGCTTCCAACTTGACTTAACGACTACCACATTAAGTGGTAACCGGGACCAACGGCTTTACGTAGTTTCTGAAGCACGGAGGGGTTCGAGAATAAAATTGCCACAAATGGTCACGCATCATGGACTGACCTCGCCGAGTGTTGATTTTTTTTAAATTGACCTAGCGAATATTAAAATTACCGAAACAATTAGTAATACGATTATTATTTATTTTGTTTAGCCGCCACCTCGAGAGACCTGGCACGGTACTCTACTAGGCTACACAATCCGTTGGTGGGAGGTATCTGACGAGGTGAAAGGAACTTTAAGTGACAGTCCAGGATCAGAGAGTGGTGCTAGTGCCGATGCGACCAGTACTACGCTCAGGGGTCTGAAGGCAGCTACGAGATATGGAGTAACAGTTAGAGCGTACAATGCTGCTGGAAACGGACCACCGTCTCCTTCACATTATCGGCATACTTTGGAATCACGTGAGTTGATATGAATTTTAGTTTTTACTGTTGTACAGGGTAAGGAAACGTTCTGAATTAAGGGCTATACTAACCCGCACTAGGCCAGCGTGAGTTGATTATGGCCTAAATCCTCTCAGCTCTCTAGTTAGAGGAGAGGAGACCCGAACCCAGCAGTGGGACTTAATGGATTGCTGATGATTAGCGCCAATTTATTTCCTCGATGACTTAATCGTCGTAGTAAGCCAAAACAGAATACAATATGAAAGATTTTGAATGCGATCCCTACAATGTAGGTATACATAATTATGTAACATATAATTATTTTCGAGTCTGGGCGTAATTTGTATTTGTTAATATAATATGTATAGTTTAATTATATGTTTGACAAATCTCTGACAAGGTTTGCTAGTTTTGTAGCGATATATCGAGAGATCAAAGATCAAGAATCAAATTGAATTTCTGAGTGTTAAAATTATTTTGCAATCATAAAGCTTTTTGAAACTTATGTAATTTGATATTAAAAAAAGTGATACAACAACGCAGAAACAAAATTACACGCCGCCGCGGCCGTTCCGGTCACTGAATAGTGAATCACTAGCACTGCTAGAGTTTTGTTGCTCATTTTAATTCTATCTCACATAAAATATAATGAACGTATCCATTGTAGAATATTCACCAAATACCCGGGAGGCACAGCTTTTATATTTCTTTTTAAACTAAATTCAGTTTCGATTTCTTAGTAGTAGTATTTGTTAAACTCACTCAACTGAACTTGTTTGGATAAATATTTTACATTTTTTATCGCAGAAAAATTTAATATTAGATCTGAGAAATTAAAGTGTTCGATATTTGGATTGTGTAGCCAGTCCGCAGTAAAAGTGGATTGGAGAGTTGAAAGTTCAATAGAACAAGTTTTGCCGTAGTGGCGTAAATAACTGAGCATCTATCGTGAAACGACGATCGTAAATTTTCCCATCAAAATGCAAAATGGCTTAATTGGACTGTGGCCTCCTCGATCTAGGTCAAACGATTCAGTACAAATTGATGGCACTTTTGTATTCAGCGTTTGTTTCATTTTTATTTCCTCATGCGAAAATAGAAATTCGGCACGATTCTTTTTTAAGATGCCATATCGGCGGCTAAAAGGAATATACTTTCAATTGTTTCACTGCCACTGGTTCATCTGTTATATATCAATCAGGCTATAGCTATAGCATCACGCTACGGTCAATAGGAGCTGAGCAGTGCCCAAATAAACGCAACTTCTAGTTAGTATAGATAAGCAAATAACAAATACATAATATCTTTTATAAACAGCACCAACAGGTAGTCCAGAAGGGGTCACTTGCGTCTCTAGCAGTTCAACATCACTGCGAGTACAATGGCGACCACCTCCAACAGACACAAGAGGAGGACTTATAACACATTACACGTTACAATACACACGTTGCGATGTCGACCCTATGCTGCCGACACAAGACGCCTTTTTGAGGTTACAGGTTAGTAACAGAATTCTGTTTGCGTTCTGGATTCAAATCTAAAATTCATTTAGGATTTTTTTGCATATACGAATATCAATGCAAGACTGTTAATGCAATGTCAGTCCCGAGTGGTGTGAATTCGGTTTAAACGTACTAAATTTTTAAAAAAATTGTTTTAATGCATAGGTACTAAAACAAAATTAATTTGTTTTTGTTTTCAGTCACAATAAACTAAAAATTGTTGACTCAAAAAAGCGATAAACTTTACAGGATATACGAAACATAATAGATAAAGAAAAACCAAAGAGCATTGAGACATATTTTTAATTTGTTACTAGCTACGATTGTTCGTATACACGGCTATGAGTATGACTGAGATCGTAGTAGCTATCCGTAGCAATGGACTACGTGATCTGAGAGTCTACAAGCATGATTTTTATATGTCAATAAAATATGTTCAACAGAATCAATACTGTCGATAGAGTCTTGATTGACGGATTAGTATCTTATTAGATCTTTATTAAAAGTTATTATTGAAGTAATAACCTATTTTAGTAAATATACATAATTATGTATGTACACAGAACAGAGATAGGTTTACTACTTTCATTGTTCTGTGTGTATGTATAAGTCAATCAACCGATTGAGTTTATATTTTCACATAGGTATTTGCGGGGATAGTGACAATAGAATTAGGTAACTGAATACGAGTAGTTTAATTTGATAAAATTGCTGAATAAAAACAATTGAAAATAAATTATATTGAAAATGATCCAGATTAATATTGTATTCATATCATGTTTGGGCTGAATAATCTGAAGTTCTCAACACGCTGGCCTAAGTTGACGAGTCAAATTTAGTTAACCCGTAAAAGTGATAAAGGCATTAAAGCTGATACCAAATGCGTGTAATTTTGAAAGTTACGAGTCGTATAAATTACGCTACATTCAGTTTCATGTATTAGCCCGTTTTATGCTACACGATTACGCAACATAAGTAGTTTAAGAAATATACTGGGTGGAAGGACACGTCATTTGGTATTGAAAGCTGACGATAGTATTAGCAAGGTCATCGTCCTCATAAGTAGCGTAAGATGTCAAAATCATACCTACAAAGTAACTGGCGTGCTACTTGCGAGTCATTGACCTTTCACCTTACAAACTAGCAGAGTTATTTCAAACTTATTTATGCTAATTTGAAGAAGGAAATTAAATTAAATTATTTCTTCCATTATAGTTATTTTATTTTCATGCTCAAGCAATTTGTCAGCAACTTTTGGATCTTCTTCCAAACAGCATAATATAACACGAGTTAAAACCGATCTCAGCCTGAAGAACCGGTAGACCATCAAATTTATAATATGTATGATGTGGTTGTGCTAATAAATATAAATAAATAAATAAATAAATTTGTTTGTCCAACTTGTTTACCAAACACTGTATATTCAGAAAAACACATTAAATAAAGCTAATACTAAGAATTAATTTGCTACACATATAAAATTGGACGCTCCTCAGGTGCATAAGTAAAATTTGATGTTTCTATTAGAGTGAAGAGGCGACAGTATCACGTCTGACTCCATACGCCGAGTACGAAGTGCGAGTACGAGCTCACAACGCAGCTGGTGACGGGCCATTATCCGCTCCACAAGTTTGCAGAACTGATGAAGATGGTAAGTTACATTACTAAACTTTACTGATGTTGATGGACTCCCTTCGACCCTTATGAAGGGGGTACTTTGACTGGTACATTTATAATTAGAAATGGGTATTTTAGATATTCTACCACATTTACACAGCGCCATCTAGTCCCAAATTAAGCAATTATATTTGCTTGTGTTATGGGTACTAAACAATTACTGATATACTACTTAAATACATTTTTTTTTGTAAATACATACATATTATAGATAAATTACACCCAGACACAGAACAAACCCTTATGCTCATCACACAAAGATTTGTCCTGGGTAGAGATCGAACCTTAGCAGTCAAGGTCACTAACCACTACATCAACAGGCCAGTCATAATATTATTATTATTAATAGCTCTATCCTAGACCTATAAAATATATAGTTATTATTATTTGAAAATAGAATGTGTTAAAAACAACTAAAAGAATTTTAATATTCACACGTTTTATGCAACAAAAACACTTTTAATATGTACACGTCTCATCATCGCTTAGCTGTAATGGTTTTCGCGTGTATTGGTTGTTGACAATCTACACGAGTACCTTTTCTTTTCTTCTCAGCTTGAGTGGAGTCGGATATAAACGCACTAGTTTGTGTTTATGGAGTTTTGGTATGTTTTTGTACAAAAAAATTAAAGCAAATGCGTTTATTTTTGCAAAATGAAAAAGTGCGTTATATCGATAATTGGGTTGGGTCACGCCATCCGAGGATAATAGGATAAATACTTATTAATGGAAATTTGCTTTTGACTAACTTTCGAAATTTGAATTCACACTAAAAGTTACTTTTAGTTACATCATCATCATCATCATCATCAGCAACCCATTAAATCCCACTGCTGGGCTCGGGTCTCCTCTCTTCTAACTAGAGAGTTAGAAGAGAGGAGACTTAGTTCTTCTTTAGTTACACAATGACATATAATAAGTTTTATCTAAATCACTTTCATTGTAGATTAGTCTCTTTTATAACTATGTAGGCCAAAAATGTGTCTTACTTTTAAAGACTTTGTCTGAAAGACTTTAATGTGGTTTAAAAACTCAAATACTATCCGACAAAACCCGGCTACTAACAAGTTCCGGGGCAACTTAGTAAGTTTGACTTTTTCTCTTTTGTGAACAGGATAATTCCAAGTTTTTTAATCATCTTAATTAGTTCAGAGATTTTGTAATAAACCTTGTTTCCAGATAGCAGACTTATTTGCCTCTGGACATAACTACATTCTTGTTTGTCTGAAAAAGTTTTACTCGAATTCGAAATTAATTGAAAATGTACAGAATAAATTCATAGCGACTAGTATAACTATGTTATTTCTCAAAAAATATTTTAAATTTTCACTATAATTAGTCAACTTGTAAACATTCTATAATTAGGCAACATGTATCATTAGATATTTTTGTTGAAAAGGGTGACTATAACTTATTGCATATGTACAGCATATTTTATTGGACATATATTTTGATCCATTGGTTCTATAGTATTTATTGAGCTATTCAACGCTCACAATTTTTTGAATCCTTGATGATGCCAATATATTAATGAACTCGACTGTACATAGCGCTTATAACAAAACACATAGCCACACAAGCATATATTGGTGAAACTACAGCTTACAGTAATATCTATCCAAGTATGAATGTTACGTTTGTTCTCCTGTTGAACATGGCATTGATATCGGCAGTGCCGAGCGCCCCGGGCGGTGTGAAACTGATAGCACTCGGCGAGCGCTCGCTGCGAGCTTCCTGGCTGCCTCCGCCCGAGCCCAACGGGAAACTCACACACTATACACTATACGTTAAAGATTTATCCGGGTAAGTTTACACTTTTACTAACTAGCTATCTATTGAGGTACCTACACATCTACTTTCATAAATGTCTTTTACAGGTTGGAACTTAATACAAGAGACTTAGATAATTGTAAATGAATTATTGTACTTAACGCTCTAAAATATTTTTTATTATTATCAGCCAATTGAACTATGATTCTAAAGGTTTGGCTAACCAATAGACTTTTTTGTCATACTTTATATAATTTATTTATTTCCACGACTACATTAATTATAACACGTTAATATAACATTCTGAAACCCAACGTCGCATTATTACGTGATAACATCTGTGAACTACATCCATTAATTGCAGAACATTCTAGCAAACTGTTAATAGATCTTAACACTGCAGTCAGTAACTTTACAGAGCACAGTACCTAACTAATTGATGCATGGTCTATGTAGCACGAAATTGTACCATTCGGAAATACTGTTCCAAGAACACTGTTGTATTTGTTACAAACTTTTACAAATTCTATTATACACGTGCCAACTATCTAAATGATAAACCGAGTTGTTTTCATCTCTAATAACTTATTAAATTGAGATAAACCACAGCAACTCGGCCAGAAGTTTCTGTTTCACGTAGCAAAACTTTCCATAATAAAAAAGAAAGTTTATGATGGGGACATATATTACAATGATTAATTATAATAATATTTTCGGCGTCTAACCTAAATGTGACAAAATCTATTTGGTACCGGCTATATAAAAGCAATTAAGTAGTTGAGCCGCAACGGAGCCCAAGTTAATAATTGAAACAGTACCCATCTATCTGACAGGGGAATAGGCAAAGTTAGTGATTCGTGATGTAAGTTAAACAAAGCTTAAATTGAGCTATTTCTAACCGCCTTTACCCCAGTTACTAGTTCCGATTGCTACCGTTGTTTATGTTGTTTTGGTCAGATGGGACTCGCAATTGAATTTGAAGAAACAAGATAACTATCTTGTTCTCTTGCGTAATTTTTTGATTATTAGGAACTTGGAATATAAATAATATTGGTTTTATAAAAATGGAGGACTTTGGGTATCATACATACTGGTTTTGTTTGATGTTGGGCGATGTAATTGGCGATCTGTGTTGCCACAAGTTGACAACGCTGAATTATTATCTACTTATATTTTACAAGGGACATAGTAATGTAAGCAAAATGTAGATGAATTAATTTAGTGTCATATTTCGTGCTTTTCAATTTTTATTTTTTACTCGAAGCTAAATTTTATAATATTTGTTTAATAAGTAAACTTTTTACAACTAACTCACACACTCCTATGTATAAACACTCTTAATGAAGTCCCGAAGGCGCGTGTCGTGAGACAGCTGTTTACTTACAGCAGGCTGATTTTATTTTGTAACAGATCTCAAGAACCTAATGTAACTCGAGTAAATGCTTGTGTGGAAACTGAGGGTAGCACAACGGAGTGTACAAGAACACTGCGTGGTCTACGCACCGGTCGGACTTATGAGGCGTGGGTACGCGCAGCTACCATAGCGGGGGAGGGACCACCTTCTCCTCCTGTAGCTTGTCAGACCAGCGCGTTAGGTATGTTGATATGAACAATAAAATTGAGTATCAGCCCTTTATCAATGTACAAATTAAGTTTAATTACAATCGTTAGAACATTTTCTGAGATACCGGCACATAAACTTACATACATTTTAAGAATTGCTTGTACTATAGTATTCAATATTATTATATGCACTAGTAACTGTCATCCTTGCCATAAATTAAATACTTTAACCATGTTACGCAATAACTTCCTAGCTGCCAGACGACGACATTTATTCCCTACATATGCCGTGATATTCCAAAACTGCATTACGTTTAGCGCCTGCCCGGATATCGTCATTTGGTGGCGTGGCGATGGGCGCGGCTGGTGGGTCCCTGTCGTTGCGCTGCGTGGTCGGAGGTGCTCCGCCCCCGGCCAAGCGTTGGTTGCGAGGAGGCACGCCACTGCATCCACGCCCGCCATTCCACCTCGACGGAGACGCGTTGCTCATTAGAGGTAATCGTCTGTGCATCTTATCGATGTTGAGGCTTCTTAACATATACAGGTATTTTACAGCAAAACTTGGCCAAAATTATTCTATGCTTAAAAATGCGTCAGCAAATATTGCAAGTTTTTTTTTGTATTTTAGTCCTACCTATAAATACGCTTACGACCCTGTAGGAGTACAATAATAACTGCGAATAATCTGTCATCAATTGTATTATATGAGTGGTGACCTTCTGACAAACTATACATTCAATAGGCTGTTAGCACACAAGCTGTGAGTTATTATTATTATTTAGTTATCTAGTTTTTTTTTATTAGGCAAACTCCTTAAAAGTTCTCAAGGTTATAACTGACTTCACTTTTTCGACACGATTTATATTTGCATCCTTCATAACAGGTTTAGAACTATCCCACGCTGACAATTACACTTGCGTCGCTGAGAACCCTCACGGGTCAGACTCAGCAACATGGCGAGTCATAGTACTACGACCACCTGCACCACCAGGACTAGCATTACTTGAAGCACGGCCGAGAGAATTGGAGTTAGAATTACGACCACCACCGAGAGCTCCTGGCCATGCCATCCCTAAGATATACAGCTTACATTGGAGACTTGCTTCACCGGAGGTACTAAATTTAATATTATATCTTTGTCATGTGTAAATCTCATCTGTTCTCCAATCCGATAAACTATATCGCACTTGAAAAACGTTTTTTCTAAATCAACGATGACAAAGATCCAAAGCCAAGTTACGCATTTCTATACGAGTCCTACGAAATCTTGAATCATGAAAATATTCCAAGTACTATCGAAAATACTTATATTACGAATTGCAATAAAATTCTTTCTTTGTGTATTTTCCGGAAACCTTTACAACGTGCCGTATCTGTTCACTTTGAGAGCTCTTTTGTAGGGTGAATGGAGGATTCAATCGGCAAGTCCGGGTCCCGTGGCTTTGACAGGACTTCGGTGTGGTTCAGCATACCGCGCATATGGTTCAGCTGGTGGAGCACCGGGATCTGAATTGGCGGTGCGGACTTCTGGAGGACCACCTATAGCACCACCTGATGCGAGATGGATTAGAGCTAATGCTACCCATGCAAAGTTTGACACAAGTGTGTGGACTGATGGTGGATGTGGACCAGTAGCGTTAAAATTGGAGTGGGCTGGATCTGGAGTCGCTGGTTCCAGAGATGTGCCAGTTGGTGGAGAGGTTATATTGAGTGGTAAGAAATTTGAGTTCCAGTTTTTCATGGGATACTATATAGTATGAAAATGCCAAATGCAATGCAACGTTCTTAGGCTTGTCTCCTGGGTCTCGCTATCGTGTTGCCGCTCGCGGATCAAATGAGGCAGGATGGACGCGAGAAGTATATGAGTTCGCTACTGGTGCAGCAGATGGACTTGCTGAAGAAGTGGATGCGCCTTTCCCTGCAACTGCTGGTGAACTAGCATTACTGCTGGCTTTGTGTGCTGCTCTTTCACTTGCAGCGCTGACAATACTTGCCATATTACTGCGAAGAAAGAGGTATGATCATTTAAATTAACATAAAATTTAATAAAAGAAGTAGGTACACAATGCTTTATACTTATGTTGCGTAAATTTTAATACTTGTTCAATTATATAATTCGTGCATTCGCAATATGTCAAAAACAATTATTGAACTTCGATGTTTTCCATTCATTTATTTTAAACCACGTAAGCGTTAATAAATAAAAAAGATATTCCATTAATTATAATCATGATTCTGTCTAGTGCACGCGTTTGATTTTTTGCAATATTTTTAACAACTCTGTGTGTGACTTCAAAGAATTTTAAATAAAACGAATGATCAAAGCCGAGTCCTAGGTTCTGAAAATCATTAAGTTGAAGAGAGAGCAAAAGAATTAGTTGAAATAAAGGTGGATCGTTAGCAGTGATCTGTACGTGACATTGCTGACACAAACGACTCCATCGACCCTTGTCAACACTCAAACGTCCACGATATGACATTTGAACGTACTCCCGTACTCTTTTAAAGGGCTTTGCCTACGTCATATAAAAATCAAACACCCATCGGTAGGGTTGAAGTATGACATAATATTTTGCGACTACGAAGTAAACTTTTCATTTAATGTTCAGACTTTGTTGGAACGATGCCTACAAAGTCGCTGAGTCGCAACTTTTAAATATGGGGAAGAGTTTTGATTGTGATTGATTTATGAACACATTTATGTTTTGAATTACAACTTAGTAGTAAATTTTAGTTTCTATTTAAAATAAATAGGTCATAATATTAGGACAGATACTTATTTTTTCTTCTTTATAAGTATTTACTTAATTTAGCTTTTCGTTTTTGTCTCTATCTCAGTTTCTTTTTACCCGACTGTCAGGACGGGTATTGTTTTTCGCGTGTGTCTTGTATGTTTGTAAATTTCTTTATTCCCACGAATCTTCCAAACGGCTGGATGGGTTTTGACAATTAGGGTTTAGATTCGTCTAGAAAACCCAAGTGTCCTTAGATAGGTTTTAAAAATAAAAAGACTTAAACGGTGGGCTTTTGACGCCAAACTGTAAGAAGTTCATGTTTTTTTTAACCAAACCTATCGAGTTGGGTATTAAAATAAAGAGAATCAAAAGGAGATTACATATATTCTAAAAGAGATTATACATAATTGAATGGTTCCAAATTGTAAGTAGCTCTATTATTTTTTTTAACCAAACCTATTGAGTAGAGTATCAAAATAAAGGGAAACAAATGGAGATTACAAATATATACATATGTTATGTATTTAAATTTAATCAGGTTTAATAATATTACAATAATTTTTAGGTCTTTTTAGTGCGTTGCTCTCTGTTGATTTTTTGTAGTTGGGTTATTATTTTTTTTAAATTATATTTACTTGTTTGTTGATTACTGTATTTATTTTTTTATAACATATTTGCTCGTAAAGGGTCTCTTATTTCACCAATTTCAGTGTTGTAATGTATCTCATTACGCACTAGTGCGGTAATGTAAAGTAAATTGCACGGCTTCTCATGCTCACATACTAATAATCAAGGGGCTCCGTACGTAACGAACGGTAATTTTTTTAAATCTTAGCAAAGAGTTTTTATGTCAAAAAAGTTATGATATAATTATATAAAATAAACATTTAATTCTTTAATTTAATTAATTTAGACCATAAATTACAACCATTTATCTGTACTAAACACAAAAATATTAATTTACTTTATTAGTAATACTGGCTGTTTTTGTGTTTTTGCCTTAAAATGCGCTGATGCGCGCGCATCGATAAATTGTGACAAGTAAAAATAATTCCGCGCGCTATTTCTATTCGCTGTAATTGTTTTTTCTAAGAAAGTCCGAATTTTATTTATTTCCTCGCAAATATGTTATAAAACGTCGTATGACACACGTGCGGTTTGATAATTACAGCCTCTGCTTTCTTGTAGCCCTCGCCTGCAGCTCGGGCTAGCAATATCGCCTCGGCTGTAATTATCAACTTACCGCACTTGTATCATAATGTACTATTAACCAATCGTTACCATTTGACACAGTGAACATTAAAGAACACACTTAATAATATATATTCATAGTTTTTATCATTTTTATGAGATGAGGGCTTTGCGTAGCAGTGAGAGTCTAGGATCAAGCTACAACTATACGTGTTGATTTTGGATTCATTCATTCATTCATTCATTGAAACTGAGAGTAGACAATATTTATAGGATCTCTACAGCACTATATAATTATAAACTTGATCACACTACAATGCAGAAGGAAATATACGAGCCGTCGTAAAATAATCGAGAGAGCTGTTAGTGAGTCAACAGTTACCGTTGTAAGCGTGTTTTACGATCGAATCGTAATAAATACGGCGTACATTGTAAATCAATATTCTGACTAAATTCATAGCCGATTGAATTCGAACTAAACGCGACCCAGATACGCAACACTGATGTACGTTTTTTGAATGTATCGATAACCATTTCGATAATTAAAGTTTCGATTTACGTGTTTAATGGATATACATTTGTAAAGGTTGTTGAGTGATGCATGCACAAAAGTTATCTTTAGTAATTGTTAAAAAAAGCTATAGAAGTGGTATAGTTTAAAAATTATATATTTGCATTTAGTATAGGTAGTATAATAATGCCTCTTGTCCAACAATCGGTAATTAATTCGTTGTTTAAAACTATTTCTGTTCTGAAGTATTTAAACGTAAATAGCAAAAAATACTGTACTGAATTTGTTTTTATTTTATTTTTTGTTCTCTAGTCAGATTAGACTATATAGATTTTTTATTCATCATCATCATTTCAGCCTATTGCAGTCCACTGCTGGACGTAGGCCTCTTCTAACACGCGCCATAACACTGTCCTCCGCCTTCCGCATTATTATGATTTTTCATTATTATGTCGTATATTAGGTGAGGTCTATGTTCAGCAGTGGACATCGTTAGGTTAGTTATTTGATATGATGATGATGAATCAGAAAAATATGCAATCATTCATCAGCTTAATTTAATTTTCTATATTGTGAAGAGTCCGTATTTATTCCGTATTACCCTTTTAATCTAAACAGGACGGATGGTGCGGTTGCACGGGTATCAACAAGTGCAGAGAAGCCTCCTTGTGGTACTTACAGAGTACCACAACATCAAAATGTAAAACTACCACCGGAACCACCAGGTAAGGAATTATCATGTCAACTCAATATTTTAATAACAAAGCATATTATTATTTGACTTTATAAGATCACATTGGGGAGGTCGGGCGGGCATTAGAAAGGTATACAATATTTTTCTTATATTCTTATTGTTAACCACAGACACGTAATTTAATTAATGCCAATATTAGCCTAAAGCTCTTCACGCTATACAAAAAATTACATCGATACGTTCATATTATATATATATATTATATATATAATATATTTCATCTTAATGTGAAAGAAAGAGAGAAGAACGAGACCCTATCACTTTGAAAACATTCGAATATAAACATACTAATTTTTATTTTTTGGGTTGAAATGATGATGATCATTAATAAATATACGTGTAAAGATATCCCCGTGTTTTTTCCTTAGTACATCAAAAGTTAATAAGAAAAGTTTTCGCTCAAAGTCTAGGTGCTATAAAAGCTTTACGTCTCAATTTGATGGAACACGATCGTATCTACGGTTTGGGACCAATTCGGGACTATTACTGTGAATCTCTCTCGCAGAAAACTACCGATATACGACCTTATTTGAAATGCAAGACTCAGACAGACTTGTTACTTGATATAAATTTGAATGTAATTTCAAATACTTGTAGATATGGATCTTATTTTGTAATAGTTAACGACAAATAATAACAATTACGAGAATAACAACCAAAAAGGTTTTAAAATTGAAGTAGTTCGTGACAGTATTTTGAAATCATTATCTATGCTTATTATATCATCTTATCTTAGCACAAAATAATTTTAGGCGTTTACAAAATAAAATACAGTTCAGTTCAAGAAAAAAAAATTACACTCTCATTTCAGCAGCTATGTCTAGTCACACCCGTGCAGTTGTAGTTGTTCTACAAACTTTGTCAAGTTAGAGAATAAATAAATCTTGTTCAAAACAAAAATAATGTAAAAAAAATTATACCCAGTATTTAATAGAAACACGAATCTTGCAAAGGAAAACTTGAATTATTGTTTTAATTTTTATTTTAACTTTATTACTCAAAAGAACATTACAGTCCACTTAATGAGCATTTTCATGTACATTTTATTTAAGTTATTACAATTTTGCAACAGTAGTTCGATAGTAATATGCAATCTTATATTATATATGTTATGTACTATATTTAATTTATTATTTGTTTAAAATATCTTGATAAATTGTTTATCTGATGACCTAGACAAAGTTTATAAGACAAATAAAAGGGCACAATGTATCATTGGATGTGAGCCTCTTATCATTTAGCGAGTACATTTCCAGACTTATTTTATTTTTTTATTTTTTTTACTGTTAAAACGTCCAATATTCAATAAAATATTTATACATAACATAAAAATATACACAGCTAACCTATTTAAAAAAAAAGAACCAAATACTCTATTTACAGGAAATTTCTATATGTAGAATATCTGATTAAGATCAGATTCCTGAGGAAACGTACCCAAAAGACTAGCCACATTACCGCGTTGGATACGTTGGCGTTGGAGTTATGCGTTGAATTATTATTATTATTTCTTGGGTTAGAAGCTGTTTGCAGCCTCCTTGCTACCTCGACCAGAATTGATCTATTTTAGCGCCCCTTGTTGTTTCCCTGATTAATCCTATAGAGGCTAGGAAGTTCCAGATTCTCTGAATAGAGAGAGACTGTATCTCATCTGATTGCACCTGGTGCTGTCCTAAATGGATACTTCCAGACTTTTCCAGACTTGGTCCGTCCAAGAAAATAACCAGACATTATCCCAACAACGGTAAAATAAATACGTATTATAAATTTGTGTAGATGTGTACGAGATTAGTCCATACGCTACATTCGCGGGAGGTGTGGGAGCGGCGGGCGGGGGCGGCGGTGCGCGCGCATATACGCTGCAACTACGTGCACTTGCACGACATGATGACGAAGCGGCACCACCACAGCATCCCAGCTGCTGCGAAGGTTCCTATATTATTTCTCTATATAGATTTAAATCGGTAAAAAGTAGCCAATATGATATTCTAGACTACAGTCTATTTGTGTACCAAATTTCATACAGCTGTTCTGGCATAAGTTAGTAACAAACATGCATACATACTAGCTTTCGTATTTATAATATTAATAGGATATATTTTAATTTGTTCAGCTTACAAAGTAAGTGTCTATATTTAAAGCACAAAAATTGTATTTACCTATTTTTGAGACTTTAAAACCATCCAACCCTATCCCAATCTGGTTTTATTAGAAAGGCGATTATTGTGAAGATGGTATTAGACCACTAAAAGAATAAAAGAAAACAAAAATGACACATTCTCATTCTACATCAAACAGTCAGTCAATTGGACCACTTTATGTAGTCTTTACCTGACAAGTGATAAAAACATAACCTACCTAGGACCTATTCACCTTAATGTTGCACATATAGACATGTTAGAAGTGAGTTCACCACAATCACGATACTAACTTTTGTATCTAGCTTAACTTCTGCACCAGACCTGATATTATTATATGTAGTACATTTAGTAGTGTAGTACATGTAGATAGCTACAATTTCTTTATTTTTACAGAAGAAACATGCGTTGACACATGTGACGTTCAACGGCGACGAAGACGCCGACGACATTACTGCCCGGACCACGGTATGTTTAACTTACTTAACGATTGATTTTGAATTTATAAGATCCTACACGATACAGGACTTATTCCCTATGGGAGATGCAATTTTAGAAAAATAAACACCTCTCTTCTCTTTTTGACAATTGCTTACTAAACTTCCACCCGCGGCTTCGACTGCGGTAAATAGTAGCCTATGTGCTATACCAGAGCATAACCTATCTGTACGCCAAATTTCATACATATCCCTTCTGCTGTTCTGGCGTGATTTAGTAACAAATTTTCATGAGTAACATATATCTTGGTAACAAAAAAAGCTTAGTTTAGTTTATAAGTTTAAACCTATTTGTATGTCTGCAAGGTACATAGAGCACTATTGTTTATTATTTAACATCTATAATTGTATATACCTATGTTTCATAAATATATAATTATGAATTATGATCCATCTATCCATCCTAACTTACGCATTTCTAATTAGTAGAATTCCATTTTTAAGCCTTCTGAAATGGACCAAATTACAATGTAATGCAAAATAAAGACTGTATTGTCATGATGTCTGACATTTCATAATAATTTAAATTCTTGTTGGACATTAATTTAATTTTAATAAATTTGACATTCTTAATTTTTATATATATGCCGTCAATGCGAATCATAGGAGATTATATTTTGTATCACTGTGCCATCTCTGTATTTACGAAATAAACGAATTGAATTGAATTGAAAAAAAATGATGTTTTTTGTCCACAGGCTGCTCACAAGATTCAGGAAGTTGAGACACATAAATGCCAAAATGTTTAGTGAAATAAATACCTAGTCTGTGTATTATTATAGATAATTCGGTTATACATATTAATATGTATACAAAAATTTATACAATAATATTGTCTATTTATATTACGATGTTTTTCTTTACTCTGCCTATTTTCCCATTTTCAATAAAACGTGGATAATACATTTATTGATATTTATTTTTCCTGAAAATTGAGCTGACTTATTCTTACCAGAGAGGATAATGATTATATCGTTAATTATATCGTTTATCGTAATCATTATCCTCTACACAAGAAAGGTAAGTATACTCTTGTATTACGAAATATACTCGTTATTTTTAATCATTTCTTTACTCATATTCGAAGACATAACGAAATCGAACCTCGTCAACCTCTTGGTGAAATCTTTTAGGGGCCATAGTTACGTTTAGCATTGGTGATCGGTGATTTAGGGACTGCATTGATGCTGCATCTTGATAAATGCATATAGCAATACTTGTATTGGCAACACTCTGCCTTCCATCGCAGTATAAAGATCTCACGTTGTAGAGATTCAGTTGCTGTATTTAGCTTCTAAAAAAGTAGCACGTATGATATGGCTTTTAGAACAGACAAAAGCTTTAAAAACAAAGAGCAACAAGAAAAGACAATTTGCATTGTGGGTAATGCTAATTTTGGGCTGTTCAGTACAATAACTAGTTCTTATCGACGAATCTATACAAACTAGAAGTCGCGCGCGGTATCGCTCCTGTTATTCTTTATTTGGCCATTGCTTAGCTATTATTGGCAGTAGCGTGAAGTAATATAGTCCATAACCTTCCTCGATAAATGGGCTATCCAACGTTAAAAGAATTTTTCAAATCAGACTAGTAGTTCTTGAGATCCTAGCGTTCAACCAAACAAACAAAGCACTAATTTCAAAAACTACTGAACAGAATTCGTAAAATCGTATTAGTGTTGGATAGTCTATTTATCGAGGAAGGCTATATGCAATATCATGCTATGTTCAATAGAAGCTGAGCAATGGCCAAACAAAGATCCACGGAAGCGAAGCCCCGGACAATAGTTTTAGATAGTAAAAGTACTAAAAATATATTTACTAAATATACCAAGCAACAACAAACCGAACTCTTACGTCTAAATGTAGGTAATACACGGGAATTGTTGTCTGAATCTGTCGCCCCAACACAATATTACAATCTTAAAATTCAACAGGTTACTGTCGTACCCAAACACAATATACTGAGTGCTAGTAAAAACACGAAACCGTTACGAAACATATTCATGTTTTTTGGTAAGTATTGTTGAAAGTAATCAGAACAATAATGTTGTAGAAATTGTTTTTTATAGTACAGTCGAGTTCATTAATATATTGGCACCATCAAGGATTCAAAATATTGTGAGCGTTGAAAAGCTCAATAAATACTATAGAACCTATGGATTAAATATAAGTCCTCATGTGAATGGTTCAATAAAAATATGCTGTACATTATGCAATAAGTTATAGTCACCCTTTTCAACAAAAATATCTAATGATGGTGCCAATATATTAATGAACTCGACTATACCTACTTAACTCTTATACATTCATCTCATTGCTACTACTACTAAACGAAACTACCTCGGTGGCACAACAAGAAGTGTATACGACTACTGTGCAAGAGGTCCCGGATTCGATTCCCGGGTCGGATAAAAATGGTATTGGGTTTTTCTATCATGAAATTCCAATGTTGAGATTTTCCTGGAGAGATTGGAAAACAAAATGTTGCGGGTTGACAATAGGCTCGCCCCCTATTTCATGGGAAAAAGGCGTGATATACTATATTATGTTATTTAACGAAGATAAAAAAAGAATCGATGCATCATTGGACCAAATCGATTAAAAATCGTTGTCAAATGTTTATAAAGACATAAAAGCAAATTTCGAAAATTCGAGTAGAACCTCTAATTTGGTTTGTCTTTGTCTAATATATAGATATACATTTTCCAAATTTCATGTTTCATTTTAAAGATCCCATGGCAGAAAGTTCATTATTTTTAAATGGATGAACAGATTTTAATCAGTTTCAGTTGGGAACTTCCCTGATTCAGCAATTTAGTTATCTCCATCTTGAATTCTTATCTTCTCTTTATCTTGAAAGACTTCAAATAAAACGAAGACCAAGAACACCTAAGATTGGGACTTCAAATTTCAATGAATTTATTAAGCCTCGCATAGCGTCAGTATACTACTAGGTACCAAGAAAGCTACTAATTCGTTTATTATTAAAAAAATGTCAACCATACACATATCTAATTAAAATAATTACAGATTATAATAAAATTAAATATAAACAATAGAATAAAAATTAAAATAATAAATAAGAGATAAAATTTAAACAAAATAAAAATAAAAATGTTATATAATGTCGCAGTGAGCCAGATATTGGCAGTCAAAGCGCTCGGCGAAAGCGCTCAGGATACTGTTCGGGCTGGCCTTCACCCTGCGCACCAGCGGTGTGCTCCTCTACCCACTATTGAAATTAAATTACTATTTACATCCAAAATGTGGAACAACCGATGAATCGTTAATCACTTAATTAATATATCCATACTTATACAATAATGTATGTTGATACTTCAAAGCAAACAGCGGTAAGGTCGGAAGTAATGCGTAGTAACAATTAATCTGGGATCAGAGCAGTCAATGTTCGTCTTAACCGAGGGAAATCAATTAGTCAGTAATCCTCTTACTAGTATTAACGGTTAGGTTTATACTTATAGGGTTAATCACAGAGGCTCCGAAAACGATAGATGTTCAACCAAAGTAATAATTAAACTATCGGCGTAAGTGCGCGTAATCTTGATATTGTGACGCGGGGTTTGGGAGCTTTGCGGGATTATTAGCTTATAGATATGATATACATATTAATTTGATTGAAGTCATGGTATATGATACACAATGGATGTGGTGGAGATAAATTAACTAACAAATAAATTTGCGTACACGCTCGATCAGAAGTAGTGAATTTACTATACTAATAATAAAGAGGTACAGTTTGTGAGATTATGAGTTTGTGACGGTGTAAAGGGGTAATCTCGGGATCGACAGAGCCAATTTGAAAAATTATTTTAGTGTTGGATAGCCCATTTATCGAGGAAGGTATATAATATCATGCTACGGCCAATAGGAGCTGAGCAGTGGCTAATAAAGAACGATGGGAGCCTAGCCCCGTGCGACTTCTAGTGGTTTATAACTGTACATTATCGTACTTATGCATTTTAGTAAATCACGCAACTTTACCTTCGATGACATTTTTGGTTGATAATGATGATGACATTTAACTGCTGGGCAAGGTTCCACTCTTTATTTTATTTTATTTATTAGAACAACCAAGAAGAACATACACCTTAAAAGCTAAGAAACATACAGACAATTGTGTACGAGTGATGGTGCTGTCTTAATTAAAGGTTGCCACGGAAAACATCTCTCTCCAATCAATTATATCTCAAGCTCGATAATAATTAAAAACCTATCTCTGTTCTGTGATTATAATCCACGCAAGCTTATTGGTAAAACAACTCTTAAAATTAGCCTCTGGGTAAAAGGGTTTCCTGATGAAGATTTTCCTCCTCAAGGTGTTTCTCACATAATCCACGCACGCCGACCTCAAGCGGTTGATGAACCAAACACTTATAATTTTTCCTAGGGCACGTGGGTTTTCTCACGAAAATTTTCCTGTACCATTAATCCTTATTACGATTTTCCTTTCCAAAATATCGGACTTTGTATTCCAGTACGCGCAATGTCAATTTCAGATCACATAGCAGAACTAATTCACACAGAAGTTGTCTGTGAATTATTTCACCGCAGTGCAATCTACAATTCGCACGAGGGTTCCGACAGTGGCAATTAAGAACACCGCACTCAACATATGGCGGTCGCACAAAAATGTTACTACGATGTGCACACACGCGCAATATATTAACTACAATGAAGTTTTATTTATAGACGCGTTACTGAGGAAAGGGATGAAATTATACCGCCTATTGCCGTTACTTGTGTTTTGCCATTACAAACTTCATTGGAGCATATTAATTGCATATACACGCCTCATTTGCATTCAATTTGAAAACTTAATAATCTTTTAAGTGAGGTTGTATCGACACTAATCGTATCCCCACTGATATAAGTATACCTACATATATACATATACGAGCAGTCTGACGAGGCAATCTCTGTTCGAATGGGGCAACCATACTCACTGCCTTGTCCAAGTGTCACCGAGGTAAATGCTGTCTGTCTTTCGCTTTGTTCTTGTCAACAACAATCTCAATCTGAATTAACTTCATTGGCAAAGCTTAGCCACGCGCGCCAGCCTTTCCATCTAACCGGAGATACCTCGCTTACTCGGAGACAATTTCATCGCTCGATTATTACCTTGTGAGGCTGCTTGTTCTGTGTTCAATGAAGCCAATTAAAACTAAGATCTTAGCGTTTCTTTCGATATTGGATATTCGTAATGATACTTTTCTTTTAAATACTACAAAATGTTCTCCGCGTCTATTTATAAAACGTCATTGAGTTGCTGCCGAAATCATTTGCTAGCCTAACTTTTATTGCTGTGCCTATCGTATGTTACAGGACATAAGGAGATTAGATATCAGATACAATTACTTTTGGGTGATTATATGAATGTATGAAATTGCGTAAATATCAATTTTACGCAACTTCACACATTGATATTGAGTTGTTATTGAACGATATTGACAAACAAAATAAATAATAATAATACTAAATACGGTCATTTTATATAATATGCACTTGAATGCCTCTACCACTTTTCCTAATTTCACTTCATTGCTTTCTGCGTCCTACGATGAACAAATCCGCTATATTTATTTACATGAACTTTTACGAAAATCTAGTTAAGAGAGAAAATAAGTAAAATAATATTTGTGAGTGAAAACCGCCCCCAGCCTGATGTAGTTTCAAAACGAGTCCCAGTATATTACCGTATATAACACGTTTGTATGCAAATTTTATTCCCTAAATCCGGCCTGATGGAAAATGGTCCCTTCAAGTAGGTATTAGGCGTGCGGGCCAAACCCTGCCGAACTTTTGGGTTGATTTGATAACATATCCTAATACAGCACCCACTGTGTCCATTACCTTATCATAGAAACGGAATTATTTGAATTATTTTATTATTTTGCTAAGTCTTTGATTTATTGAACTTTAGGAAATTCATACAGGATTATGTTTAGGTTTATGACATAGCGTCCTAAGTGGAAAATAGGATTTGTAAATGGTTGACTTCGAATACGATTCGAGCGTGTATTTATTTTTCTAAAAATAAATTAAAATTATGGAATTGGTATACTGATAAACGCTTTTATAGACACCTGGATATTAGACACCTGGTACTTTTTGTAATGTGTACTATCGAATGCGATTTAAAGCATTTTTACCTCGTACTTGGGCTGGTTTAAAGGACACATACCAGTAGCCTTGTACATTTAAATTTTCAGCTTCTCTTTTCGATATACGAGTGTAAAAATGAATGTTTTCAGGTTTCCATAGCCAAAATGGAAAAAGCTAAACTCTTATAGTTTTAGGCTTAGGCATTTTACACAAAAACTACTCGATGTATATTGATGTAATTTGGGGAATAGGTCTCTTATGTGAACCGCTACTAGGTTTGGTAGTTACATAATAAAAATAAATATTTTGACGGACATGACGAAACTATAAGGGTTCCGTTGGTCATTTTGGTACGGAACCCTAAAAAAGCAATGAATTGCAATTATTTAGTACGAATATATAGGTTACTAGTAACCTGTGTTATTCCAGACTACAATCTATCGTTGTACTAAATTTCGTACAAGTTCTTTCAGCCGTTCGTGTGTGATTGAGTAACAAACAATTACAACATTATTTTATTCATGAAGTTAAATTTAAGTGTTATGGACCCAAAAACAGCTTAAATTTTGTATCAATTTGTAAGACGATATCGGCCTTAGGGAGTATATAATAGTGGATGATCCCGCCTTGTGTGCCCAATTAATCATGGGTTTGGAAACTTACACCAATATCGTGGGTTTATGCCGCATGAGTGTGAGATATGGGCTACTAACGGTAATAGATATACCTTATTATTGTTGTTTGTTTACTCATATCAAATTAAAATTATAACAATAATAATATTTTACCACATTCACACAGCGCCATCTAGTTTCAAAGTAAGCAATTATATTTGCTTGTGTTATGGGTACTAAACAACTGATATACTACTTAAATATATTTTTTTTGTTGACACATACATATTATAGATAAATTACACCCAGACACAGAACAAGCCATCATGTTCATCACACAAAGGTTTGTCCTGGGTGGGGATCGAACCCACGACCTCCGGCCTAGCAGTCAGGGTTACTAACCACTAGACCAACAGGCCAGTCAAAAACTAACGAACTAACTTACATATTAACATATTAATTTAGAATCGTTATTTTTGGACGAATTTATTCTAACTGGTATTACCTATAGATGTAAAATTTACTTATTTTCAAAATTGTCACGCGTTAATTACTCAATCGTACATGATAAAAATTTTACTGGAGAAGGTTACTTTATCGATATATCACACAAATATGTGATGACGATGAAGGCATAATGAGATATAATCCTTATTATTCCTTCAGCAAATGAAAAGTACTGAGTAGTAGATATTAGGTATTATTTGGCAAGGTAAAATCGATATGTCCCCATGTTCTAAATGTCGGTCAAGTCAATTCATAATCGGTAAAACCCCTTATTACGCTGCTAATTTAAAAAAGATCGTTTAGAAAAGTTGTCTCTATTCTTTATAATAATAACAAGGCATAAAAATCACTCATACTTTGCTAAATATTTAGCAAAATGTGTCTTAAAAGTTCATTTAGGAACAAAATTAATTACATGCACATTTGGCAGCATGCCATTTACAGCAGCAAGTCTGTCCTTTATTAATCTGACGTAGTTACCCAACTAAGTTGATATCACTTTGTAACTGTATATACTTAATATAAACATTTCGTTAAGAAAAGTTGTAAGTTGTAAACTGATAGTAAGGTAGGATTATTTTACAAGATATATCGTGAAATCTCTTCACACCATTCCTTAAATTTTTCCTATTTTTTAAAACAAATAATAATATACAAAACTGCAAAAGCTAACTTTGTGTAAGTCATTTACTGAAACATTAACCCTTTGAACGCCAGAGACGTCTATACATGTAAAATGAAAATGTGCTCTCCACGCCAGTGACGGCATGGCACGTCAAAAATGTTCTGTATTTTAAAAGCTTGGCGCTCAAGGCGCGGCGATACCGATTTGACGTGGCGATCAAAAGGTTAATTATACGTAAATAATTATGAACAATAAAAAATATATTTTATTCTTAAAATAGTTCTCCTATTCTTATAAATTGGAAAATATAAAAATAAATAGGTACCATAAGTACTACGAACTTTTATAGACCGCTTTTAAATAAAAATAAATGATACAAAGTTTCGATTCAGTACCTTTATTATTCAAAGCGCTACGTTGAGAACTTCACGAAAAATAATTTCCCATAAGATCGTAATATTTTTATAAACTTTGAACTGTTTCCAACTGCTGATAATTTGGAATATATTTTCGACGGAAAATGTGAAAGATTCGAAATTTTATGAAAATTATATTTCTTTGAACTACTTTCATGAAATCGCAGTGGCGTAGTGGTCGGCATTTGGCCGGCACTGCTTTTCATATTTAATACTGGTGTTGCGGTGAAAAGAGCCATTCAGGTTTTACAAATTTTGGTTTGTAGAGCGAGCCTTTTCGTTGGGGACGAGGGGTGCTGTATAAATCACGTTGACGTGAGTCTCAATAGTTCAGAGATTTGTTTTACTTTAGGTACACGTGTATTACAAGGGTAGTACAAGGGTGCTCGGCCCGGCTCTCGTGTTGTAAGCTACTATCGTGTTCGTATTAGCTTTTCAGATTTATGGATGTTTTAATGAACTGGGAATGTTTTATTTTTATTCGTAGTTTTATTTATTTAACACGTAGTAACTGAAAAAGTTATATTAGTATTAGAAGGCCACAAATATTGAATGTGTCTTCATAAAGAATACAGTAATTGCAAAAAACTTATCAAATTTACAGCCTGAAATCGATCGCCACATCGTTGATCACCTTAATTTGAATGTTTATGTAAATTAAGTTTATGTATTTTTATACATTAAAACTTTTTTCGTCAATTTTAATTTTTTAGAGGAAAAAACTTCAAACTTCAAGTCTTTTACTCATTTGGATCACATACATAATACTCGTACTTATGAACGTCATACAAAGCCAAAAAAAGGTGTCAGCAAATTCTTATATCATTTAAATAATATTTCTTTTATAAAGACAAATACCTTGAATTTCATCTATCACCAACCTTAGATAATAATAAAAGTATGTACCTACATAATTATAAATAATATTTTATTTTTATTATATCCAGCAATCTTCATAAAAACTCAAATAAATATTAATACGTTCTGTTACGTTAAAATGTGATCTCTGGATCACATTTTTAAAACAAGTTTAACTGAACTCTGTCCCTCATTCTCGGTAACAAAGTGATGCCACCGAGTGTCGAGATGACGCCGTAATTAGATCGACGATCCACGCTGCGGTGGTTATAGGGTTGGTACCAAGCCACTTCTTCATATTTATATATAGGGAACATCCTTATTTTTAATTAAGTTCGGTAATGACGTAATCGCTTGGAAGTTAAGTCAAACTGTTTAAGAATGTATACCAGGTGAGGTTTAAAAGAAAATTTACGAAACAATCTGTAATTTTATACTATTACAAGGAGAGGTTTATCTAATTGAATGCAATAATTTCAATAAATAATTTTTAAATTTAAGGACATTATTTTTTCAGCAAGCTAATAAAAACTTATCCTAGGGAATCTAGAAAACTAATAAACTTACAAATGAGAAACTGAAAACAAATTAAAAATTAAAATAATCCTGGCTATATATTGAAGTACGAAAAAAAAAGAACACCCATTCGTATTTAGAACACCAAAACAAAAAAATTGAGAAAGTGAGCCATCTTATCGCTAAAAAAGATTTCTTTCAGACTTATTTTCAATAACAACCCTTTTTATTGCGAAAAACTTTTATGATAAATGACATGACCCTACAATTATAGGAATATAAGATTTTGTTTAAACTTAATAAAGTTGTTTTAAAATATACCTAGATAAAAAAGAAATAAACAAAATTACTTTATCACAATCAAGGCACAAAATATTTAATTCCAGTAACTATTATTACATTGAAACATTATTAATTAATGTTTTAATTAAACTGTCACTTGATCATTACAAATAAACTGAATTCGAATGAAATTAATTAAAGTTCGAGAAAGATTTTTAATTAAAATCTGAAATGTATTTTTATTTATAGACGAAAATGTAATCTTTGTCTCATCTGGAGTTTTACAAATATTTATATCATATACAGATTTAAATATCATTACTACTTTAAAATATAATGGCAATTTACGCGATCATGTTTTTCCAAAATAAATTACAATTTAAAAGTCAAATACAGTCTCAACAGGTCTTAAGTTGCATGTGCGATGTTACTCAACACACATGCAAATCAATAGTTTCTCCTCAGTCAGAGTCTCCAGACTCAGATGTTTCTTAAATTATCTTTAGTGTTCCTTTGGTACTCCCTCGAACCCGACGCATCAGTAATGCCAATTTTGTGCGCATTACAGCGTAGAACTCGGTTACTCTAGCATCAGCAATCATGCCTAATGCGCTGCAGAAACGGAGCAATCTTACCAGAACTCTAAAGCTGTGACAATTTGGACAAAACCATAAGCAAAATAAGGAGTATAAATACCTAAAACATGATCGCATGAATTCCTGTTTGCATTTTTCTTATATTATGTAGCGCAAAAGTTTAAAAGTAAAAAATAATAATTCAACTATAATACAAATGTGTATGTATGTATGTAATGTATTACTTAATTTTTTATCGACTATAAACATACGAGAAAAATAGTAGGGAGAGGTGACAAATGACACATCAGCATATTACGTGAGACCAAAATTAGCTAGCCAAGTTTGCTCTCAAGTTACAGGTGGCGAGTCGGTGAGTGATGTCTATGATACACAAAAATTTGGTTTCTCCCGCCCAATAAAAAAAATTACAAAGATGTACATTTTTGAACCTTCAGACCTCCCCCCCCCCACCGACCCTGTGAAAACTAAAGCTACAGCCGTGCCGCTTAAAACATTAACTAAAATAAGTTCATTCATCTCATGGCCCTGAAGTCCACTTATAAAATATGGGCTTTCCCTAAAGACTTTCTAGAAATATTCCATTCTAATGTGCCTATTATAGATAGATATTTTTACCGGCCGTCCCCTTCCTCGGCGAAGAGATTAATTACAGAATCGGCAGTTTTAATTAGTTTTGTAATTAACAGCCGCATGGCACGCCTTCGAGGCGAACTAAAATAAATTACCGTTTAATACAATCAGTACGTAGGATTAAATCGGCCATGATGGCGATGAAATGAGTTTAAAATATTGCCAGTGTTAAATTAACCTTTAATTTTTAAAATAGGTTATTCTGAATGAGCCCGGTTTTAGGCTCGCACCTATTGGGGAACTATGTCACAAAGAAATGGTATTATAATGCACTTTTGCCTGGCCCAACGAATTAAAAATTAAAATAATACTGGCTATATATTGAAGTACGAATAAAAAAAAGAACACCCATTCGTATTTAGAACACCAAAACAAAAAATTCAACAACGCTTTTTATTTCAGGTGTTAAACAAAAAGAGACTAGTATAATCCTTTAAAATGACCTACGTCACATAAATTCACACATGATTACGACAACAATAGGCATCTCTGGTTTAAATGTACGATTTTTTACACACATTTTGAGGGAGGTTTTTCCACGTGGCATATTATTATTCGTATTAATTTAATGGATTCCACAAGTCGATTTGCAGTGTTGTCATATAACAAAAGATGTTTTAAGAAAAAGAAGATAAGAAGTTTTTGGAATACGTTCGACTGATAACCCTTCTCACTGTGTCAAACCTTGTTGTCTTGTCATTGTTTGGCATATTATCTGTGATATAAGAAAATTGATAAAGAACTAGCTTTCACCCGTTTGTCTGCATGGCATGTCAGTAAAAAGTATATTTTAAGTTGGACTTCTAGCAATACATTATACAATACACGTGGTAAACACCGCATTCAATTCCATGCAGTAGTTTTTGTGTGACGCGCTGTGCAAATGCACAGACAGACAGACAAAAATTCTAAAAATTGTTGATTTGGCTTCTGTGGCTCTAAAAAAGACCCCTTCATTATTTTTTCTTCTATATCTTTAATGTTCAAACATCAACCCGTTACAATTTTATTATATATGTAAATAGATATGGTAGATAAACTGACACACCAAATTGCTGCTGCAAACTGTAGCCTTTCGTATATTTCTAGTTCAATCGTTCTTCATGAACGATTGAATTAAAAATATTGTAGGTATCTAAGTATATAACCTAGATAATGAATTTATTTAACAGAAATAGATTGAAGAAAAAACTAAAGATAATAATAAAAATAAGGCAAAAAATATTTCTAGCTATTACGTCCGCGTCGTAATAAAAAAAATATCGACAAATTGATGTCGAATCCGATTATGATAATATAGACTTGGCTGTCACCGCTCGATTCAATAACAAAGGAAATATTATTCAGCATCTTTAAGAAAAAAACAGACTGTAAATTTTGCATTTCATCGGTTTAAACAAGATCTAAAGGATACTCGATTGATCTCATCACTCTCGAAATAGTCGTTAAGTTCTATTTCATTTAATCAAAAAAAAAAAGGAACACGCGATATTGTCCCGGCGTAATTCGTCACAATCGGAATTGTGACAATTCCCTAGGGAGAGCTTTGAGAAAAATTGTCGCTAACGAGCTCGCACCCCGCACCCCCTCGCGCACCAACCCACCTTGTCTCACTCTCCACCCCTCCACTTTTAATCCACACCCTCCCCCCTTTGTCCGTAGCACTTTAAAACCCTTTTGCGATTTTCCGCACGGAGGAATTATCAAGAAAAAGGGAACATTTATTCATTGACTGCCCTTTTTTATTGAAGTTATTCGTTATTAATCTTCGAGTTAATTATCTTAATTGTCTTTTCAACTTTATATATTTTTTATAAAAGTTGACCGAAAGATATTGTATCTTGTGTTAAGTTAATCTAATACCGACAAAATATTTTTCTCTATGGACTGGAACTCAACAAAATTGTATTGATAGGTCTTCTGTCTTTATTTTATTTATACTTCTCGTTGTTAAGGCAATTCAATTGTATTAAATATTGACGACCTTCATAACAATAATCGCAGTCCATGAAAATCAGTCAGTAAATTTTAAATTGACAAGACTAATATTTTCGGTTATTTTTTCTATCCCATTAGACAAAGAACTATCATAAACGCTGCTTTAATACAAACACCAATGTCTAAGAACTCTTACTTTAAGGAAATAATTCTATCACAACACTGTACTTACTTGAAACCTTTCTAATAAATAAAATCAACAAAACACATTGATTTATTACTTTGCTGGATGCCAGTAGACGACAGTACACGTTCAATCTGGATTGCCATCAGTCACATCAATCAATGTTGCCCACATTTAATTATGTTTCCCTAAGTTCCAAAAATCCTCAAGATTAAGTTGAGCTCCCTTTTTAGGCATGAAAGAGTATATCGTGTCTTTGTTTTGTTAAGACATGAGTCAGTAGAATTGAAAACTACAATTTTAGAGATAGGTATAGATACAACATATACTTTTTAAATGAAAAAAAAACCGGATATGTGCGAGTTGGGATCACGCACTGAGGGTTCCGTATGATTACACAATTTTTTAGTGATTAAAATGTAACGTATTAGTAGGTAATGGGATAGCAATGAGTTTTAATTAATATTCACATAAAGGTGCACTCATGCGCCTATGTAACGTCAGTCCGAAATAAACTCTCACTCTAAGAAAATTTGTTTACGCTTATCAAAAATATAACTCCACGAGTACGGTTTTTGGATTGATTCTTTAACTTATGCAACTTAATATTGCTATTTCCCAAATTTTATGATTCTAGGTCGACAGAAAGTATCCTATAAGGTTTTGACTTTTTTGGTCGTCACGATTAGCGGCAAAAATAGAGCATAAACGGCTGTATCTTTTGATTGCGTTTACTTAGAACCCTGATTTTTTCCACCAAGGGATAGGAGACCCCTAACCGATAAATTGATTAATTCCAGCTTGATACCTCTCGCGTTCTTGAGCAAAATATTCTTGACAGACGGACAGACAGCAAGATAGACAAACGGACAACAGAGTTATCTTATAAGAATTCCGTTTTTTTCTCTTAAGGTACGGAACCTCTAGCAACACATCCCTACACAATGCAACGACGTCATAAATGAAGAAAAAGTATTTGTTTACTAGCATGTGGATTGGCGTATACGGACGCTGAGGCTGTAATTAAAAGAATGAAGGTAATTTAATTGAAAAGCAAATTTGTTCTATTTAAATTGCTTCACGTACATTTGAAATAGCCTGATAAGTTACATGAAAGAATGGAATTTATAATAAAAGAAATATTTGAATTCAGATGGAATAGGCAAATTTGTTCTGAGAGTGTGTCCCCTTTGAGTAGCGTTCAGCCTCATTAGCGATTTTCCATCCGAACAAATCGTGAAAAGACGTTGGAAACTCTTATTCTTGTAATAAAACAAGTTATGACACCCGACTTCGTTCGAACGGCATGAAACCAGTTATTAGTTGTTTGTAAGTGTAACTTTGTGTAAGATTGTTTGCTTTTCTTGTTGTTTGTTTATAATTATATTTTAATGATATGTGTACGTGATTGGAAAATTTTGCGTTATATTTGATATTCAGATTACAAATGCCAAATAAAATACGATTTGAATAATATCAGTCTTATTTGTAGTATTTTGGTACTGAGATCTTCTCTATGATCATTGAGGTTTAACCAGGTTCAGCAAGGTCAGTCCATGATGGGTGACCGTTTGTGATAAGTCCACTATCGAGCGTCTCCGTGCTTTGGAAGGCACATAAAGCCGCTTGTCCCGGTTATCACTTAAAGTTGTAGTCGTTAAGTCAAAGCTAAGTCAAGCTGGAAGCCTTCTGGTCGACTTGACAAATTCGATAAGAAGCAGAAGTCTTATTTGTAAACCACTTTACTGTTAAAGTAAATAATGCAATTAAGAGGGCTCCTACGTAGGAATGGCAACATCATAATTTAATCTCATATTTCGTTCTAAAAACAATTGTAAAAAGTGTATTGAAAACAATAGAATAAATTTGCTCCGATTAAAAAATAAAAACTCCACCACGATATTATGACAATAAATTGCCACGTAGCCATTCCTAGGTATGAACACTCTTAATGATATCTTGTGTAAGTGAGAATATTTTAACTTGAAATGAACAAGGAAGTAAGAATGCAGGCGACGCATAAAAAGAAGCCTATTTTGTGTGCGCATACCTACATCGTTAATGAATGAATATTGAGTTATTTTTAATAGTAATCACCTGGCCTGTGTACAATATTAATTTCCAATAAATTGTGATTCCTTTTTAACAAGTCAAAAACTAAAATCGAGTGAATAAGACAACAATATTATAGAATGCATGAATTAGTTTCATTATTTATGAACGATTTAATTTTACTATTTGACTATTATTGCGTTATTATTATTATATTAATAATAACGCAATAATATTTTATATATATATATTATTTGTCAAACAACCATCTACAAATGAAAATTTCTACCGAATGTGAAAGGGTACTGTTTACTTGAATTAATTACGACGGACAAATATTTTTTTTTAATAATATTGAAGTCAGTGAAGTAGATTGACATTTACGGAAGATAGTCATTTCAGAGTCATTCGGTTGTGAAATGATTGTCGTTTCTTTGTACTATAACATCACGGTTCAAAAAATTGAACGTGCCGTCTTGTCATCGAATTCATTCAACGGAAAAAGTTGATGGAGGATCCGTGACAGCGCTTAGTTTGAATATCTACTGATACAGCTTAAATAAAGAGTTTCAACAGAAATTTTTATACTGACGCTGGTATTTTTGTAAAAGTTTATACTCTGGCTGATATTTTTATAAAAAAGTTTCGGTATACCAGATAAAATTTAAAAAATGAATTCTTATTATTGATTTTTAAAATTTACATAGATTGCTGGAATTAATGCCATGCGTAGGCATTTTTTATCAGTATTCCTTGAGTGAATCAGAGTAGAACAAAGTAGATGCAAAAAAAATATAAAAAAGTAACAAATATATTTAGTCTGTAATGACGTCACAAGGAGGGCGACACTGTCCTTCGTAAGCTGTCAATCAAGACAAATAGGACAACATTTACTCGTAGTTCAACTCTGTTTTACTGCACGGCCATTCGTCTCAGACTATATTCAATGACCTATAAAATTAACCTGTACATTATTATTCATAAATCTATACATAAAATTCCAAAAGCAACCTATTTGGACAGTGTAGTGACTAATTTGACAAAAATAAGAATATTGTTTTGCCATCTCGAGGAATCGTACCTAGTATATCTTTTACAAAAGTCTTACTTACCGCTGTACCAATAAAAGATTTAACCTATTTCTGACGACACTCTCCTAAATTACTTGTCTACAACCAGTCATTACTTGCTTTATTATTAATAATAATAATAATCGTGTTAGTTAGTTCATAATATCGTACAAGTGTTAATAGCAGTTAGTAACGAATAAATTTGTTTTGATTAGATGTGATTCAACAAAGGTGTTGACGATACCTTAGGGACGTGAGTGTGATATTATTATGTTAAAGGCCTTGACACCATTCCGCTGTTGTTTCATCTAAATCCCGTATGATATTACACTTTTTGACCATTGACCTACAATGTAAATTTTTACGTTGTTTTTTTAATAAATTATATTATGAGCCATTTCGATGCCTATCATATAAGAATATTAAACAATATTGATTGATTTCGACATAATTAATGTTAACTTTGATTACTTATATAATAGAAATAATAGTTTGGTAAAAAATCAAAATAACTTTTAATATTACTATATTTAGCTTGATTTATTTCGATTTGGTTATCTATAGGTACAATATTTTTCACGTCTTGCTTTGCTTTCAAGGTACTTGCTTCTATATAAAAAGGCTTATTGACGCTATTCCTGTAAATGCTTTGAATTCCAAAAATAATCTCTATAATTTTTTTAACAAAATCTAATCGCATCAGTGTACACACAATAATAATAAATACGAATACCGTTTTAAAAGACAACAATATAAAACAAAGAAGTAAATTACAGTACATTATAACAGCTTTTAACCAACTGTTCCACGCTCGCCACTCTGCAAGAGTGAAATAAGGACATCATAACTTATTTTAACGTGGCAACTCGTAAATTCTCCATTAGAAGTTCTATGCAAAAGTTAAGAAACGACGGGTATTAAAACGTAGAGCTTAACACGTTTCGACCTCTGAGTTAATATCATAAAAGCTCAACTTTCCACTCGGTGACTCGTAATTGTAATCGACCACTTTCCCTCCATTAAAGGGGATGGGCGAGCGGTCCAGCCACTTTGTCGAAGTCACGGACGGCTGGGACCGACTGCCTATGTCGAAGTTATAGAAACTGTAGAAGCAACATTATAGAATAGAACTGCCTTAGTACCGCAGCGTAAGTGGTTAGGGTCATAGCAGTTCGATACCATTTGGCAGTACCATGGCATGGAGTTTATATAATATGTACTAGTCAAGTGACTTACTATTTCCTGACTGTGAAAGAAAACATCGTGAATAGACACCCACATACTCTAGAAGAAATTCTAGTGTATGTGTGGGCGCTACAATAAATCAGTAACTGGTCGACGTAGCAAAGAAGTCTCTCGTGACATGACATACAACGTAAACAATATTAATAAATACTAAGGTCACACGCTACTTTAAACATCGGTGATTTTGGGACTGCATTGTTGCTGCATTGCGTGATGACGATTCTCTGCGTTCGATCGCAATATTAAAATAGCGTGTTTAAGAGATTTTGTCTGCATTTAGTTTCGAACAAGTGACTAAATCGAAAATGACCAAGAAGCTTTTTAAAAGTAACTAGCTGATTTGCGATAGTCCTTACTACTGCACAAAGAGATCCTGGTTTCCTGGGTATCCAGATATCCAATTCGATTTCTTAGATATCGAGATTCAAAGGAGGCTCTCAGGTTAACGTTATATTCTGTAACGTTATAGACTGAACTAGGTTCTCGGTCCTCTAGGTCTGCCAAGAATGTGTGTATTTTCTACAACACTGCTAGTTACATATCTATGATCAATACACTCTTCTAATGTTACGGTATACGAATGTAATGCGCAACCGCATTCATTATAGGAGTACGAGGTTATTACGTAACATCTTGCTTGAATAGTAACTAGGATTGTTTGTACCAATCTCACGATATTACAAGGCGTATGCTCTGTAGTACTTCGTATTATTGACACGTAAAATGGGTTATGTGTCTAATACTATTGTTTTTTTGTTGTATAGTTGTCTTGTCGCGCAAAAAGCCAATTTTCACAACGAAAACTGACATTTACTGAGTGAAGTACAGTCTTTCAGATATGAGTATGATATTTATTGGGTTCTGGAGTATTCAGTTCTTTCACTTTTGATTATTATCATTAAAACCCATAAACGTCCCACTGCTAGGCACGGGTCTCCGCCAAATATTGTGGAGGGAATTTAGCCTACTATACCACGCTAGCCAGATGGGTTGGTTGAGTCTTTTCTTACGAATTTACCTTTTCTCACAGTGCTCTTATCTGCTTAAGGAGTAACCTTACTTAAGGACTTACCTTAGTCGCCTTTTACGACATCCACGGGTTGAAATGGGGTAGTGACATTATGTATTCTTAATTCGTCACTACACGGACAGACAAAATCACTTTTAATATTGCTGAAAAAATTGTGGCTTGTATCCTTTAGGTGAAAGTTTACTATGATTACGTATCATATACATTACATACAAATTTAAATTTAAGTTTAGATTAATCTAAGTTTAACTGCAGCAAATAACACTTGGCTACATATCGTTACTTACATATGGGCACTTAGCCCCAAACCATTTGAGCCCCTACAAATCTTCCGTTAGGTACCAGGGGAGACAATTAACAACAGATAGCTGCTAATGGCTGAAGATGCTGGTTCTCGTACTAATGTTACATAACATTAAAGTACCGTTTACTCTTACTTGTCTTATTCTAAAAATAGTATTCTCTGATTTCCCTACGTTTAAACTTATTGACAAGAAATATTTACGAAACGCGTTTGGTAGAGATTTCTTGTAAATAGGTTTCATTAGGTTCGCCAATGCAGTCGTGATGCGGCTGGTGTTGCAGAACGTCCATAGAATAATGGTAGTAGGTAATTTTAAAAAGTAGTTCTATTTATTAACTAACATTTGTCTATCACAAATACACATTGAAGCCAAGGCCATGACTATCTACATTATTAATAAATTTATACTTGTATTGTATGGACGAGAACCTACAAAGTAATGCATCTCAGAGACGTCCCAAAGTCAAAAAAATCATTTTAGCTTTAGATATTTTTTATTAGGTGCATCTAATACTTTATTTATACGAAGAATCTACAGTACATTTAAGAATAACATTAGAATAATATAATACTATTTTATTTTACTTATTGAGACAAACTAATGAGGCTCTATTAATTTATACTAAGCTATTTGACAACTAATGACACATTATAAGATATATACCTATAACTTAACAAATGCTGTAAGCAGGCTGATATGTGAATCAGAAATTTCAGTTTAATTTAGTAAATTTTAAAGCACATTATTGAATTGCAGCACGATAATGGTATTAGTCGTTACGAAGGTGATGTACCAAGGTAGAAAGGACATGTTGATATCCACCGATCCCAACAGCTGCATATGTACTGGATGAGTGTAACAGTAACACAGAAGGCTTTTTGTCGATTTCGAGTATTTTTTATCTGAAAAAAAAAAACCAAATTGTATTGTCAGCAACAAAAATTTGTTGAAGTTTGTAGTCGTGGTATATTTTATATAATACTTAAATAAAAAGTATTACAAAGATATTTTGTAAATCATCACAAGCAGTGGTCACCTCATGAGTCATGATAGCATGTTAATCGTAATCAAAGAAGATTGTATGGCGGCTATGTCTTACACAGCCTTCAACAAAAAACTACTGGACGGATTTCAAAAATTCTTTTAACGTTAGAAAGCCGTTTGGCTATATAACATTACGCTACGGCAAATAGGAGCGCAAAATAAGGAACGACGGGAGTGAAGACCCTCGCCACTTTTAGTCTAATAGAAAGTAAATATACTCACTCTTAAGTTTAAGAAGATAAAGATCACAAAGTTTACGTTTAAGAGTAATCGAACTGTTCTGTACTCGTTGTTCAGCTAGTGCTGTGACTGTGATAATGAGTAGGAAGACAGTCAGCAAAATCAAGTTTAATGCAAGCAATTTTATATCTGGATTCTGTGGTAAGAAAATTTTTGTTTTATCAACCTGTGTTGTCCCACTGCTGAGCAAAGGTCTCCCCTAAGCTCTCCCATTCTTTTCTATTAGATGTTTTGTTCCTCCAGTCCTTGTCAAATGAGTCCAGATCGTCTCGCCAGCGCTTTTAGGGTCTACCTCTCCGATGACATCCGTCTTCCGGTAGCCAATGCGTTTCGATCAGGCCCATCTATCTTGTCAAAATATGGTCGAAATTTTCAAGTCGATAGGTGATATCTATACTAATATTATGAAGCTGAAGAGTTTGTTTATTTGTTTGAACGCGCTAATCTCAGGAACTACTGGTCCGATTTGAAAAATACTTTTAGTTTTGGATAGCCCATTTATCGAGGAAGGTTATAGGATATATAACATCACGCTACAGCCAATAGGAGCTGAGTAGTGGCCAAACAAAAGCGACGGGAGCGAAGCCCTGCGCGACTTCTAGTAATAAATATAATAAAAGAAGCAACCCATTAATGTCCCAATGCTAGGTTCCGGGTCTCCTCTCCTCTATCTTAATGGCTGAGAGGGTTTGATACACGAATACTTTATGAAATTTGAGCATAGCATATATTTCAGTTAATTTAAGTTGCAGTATTGTTAAAACAGCGGGTGATAACCATATTACTCACCGAAAGAGCCGTGGCAATCATTCCGTAAGCTGTCATTATGAAATACAGCGTTATTATGAATAAGTTCGTGGTCATCTAGAAGAAATAAATAAAAAAATTTAAAATGACTTCCCACTAACTAGTCACGGGTGTCCTCCAAATAATGTGGAGGGAATTTAGCCTACTATTTCACGCTGGCGAGAGGGTAAATAGGGTTTGTTTCGAATTTTCCTTTTGTAACAATGCTCTTGTCTGCATAAGGTTCCTCCCTTAGTCGCCTTTACAGACACCCACGGGTTGAAATGGAGTAGTGATATTATATAATTATCTAAACGGACATGTGTGGGTATTACCAGTAAAAGAAAAACGCTCTCGAAGAGATATTAGTGACTGAAGTTACAAATTTAACTATCACTGGTGCACAAAAATAAATAATTATAAATAATACTATTCTAATTGTTTCAGCTTAATTTTCTCATTTGGAATCATAAGGATCATTTAAAACCTAAATAAACAAGTACATCTAATAAGACCAAAGCTTTTGAGTTACTGGCGCCACAGCATTATACTGAGCAGAGTCCAGATTCCCGCAGTTGTGACATGCAGTGTGTACAATTATTATTAGTTATATCTTTTTCTCTTTATTATTATTATTAATTTTTATCTAATGTAATTTTGTTCCTACTAATGTTACATTGACTGTGGAGGATAAATGTTTTTTGCTTTCTTTGTTTCTCTTTCTAATTACCTGTGCACTGAAGATTGTATTACATAATTTTGAACTACAGCTTATACTCTTGTAGGCAGTCAACCATGTGTCAATCTTCCTTAAACGATTCTGTAGTGTTTTATCACTTAGTTCGTCTTCACCATTACTTCCTTCGTCATCGTATCCTGATAACTCTTCATCAATAGATCTCGTGATTGCATTCAATTGTTCAGAAAACGCATACAATATTCCTTGTAGAATAAAATATTCCAAAAAAAACCGAACTTCTGACCAGCATAAATTAAAGTAGTATATACAACTATTTGCGGTTTTGACGATTTTATTAAAATAAACAAAGAAAACATAAGTATACAACCCAATTATTGCAAAACAGAAACAACCAACCGATAATGTAATATATGCTTGCGCCCTTAACAAATTCGAAGTATAAACCTTATCGTGAAAAATAAAGTGATAGGCGTCTAAATTTTTCATTAGAAGGTGAAACTTTTTAGAGCTGTATAATGCTGACGATAATATGATAATAGTATAACTGGTCACTGTTAAATAATAAACTAAATATGTGTCAACCTGTGATTCGTCTGCCAATATAATAGCTATTAAGTTTACCGCTACCATAATCATTTGAAGAGTGCTCCAAAGACCTATTAATATTCGACACCATTTTTTGTAAATCCAAAAATTTCGAAAGATACAGGCTATATTTTGAAATATCAGGATATATTTTATGGGTGTTACATTCATTTTAATCCCCAAAATACGCTACTCTAACACTGTGGTACTCAAAGTGACTTGTAATGAATAAATAATATGATCGATTCTTTTAATAATTTAATTATAAGGCTTCGTTTACTTTGGACGCGTATTCTTAGCTTACATAAATGTATTAGTACCTACTGCTCGTACGTTAGTACGTACACTCTCGTATCAATAAACAAAACAAGCTTTCAATAAACAAAAACGTGAACTAAAAGATAAAAAATAAATTTAAGGGCCGTATATAAACAAAGATCTTTTCAAAATGTAAAATCTATATAAATTTTAAAAGCTTGAGGCACTGAAATTATATGCCATCTGTTAAGCAAGTTTACTATCACATTTCGTATTACTCGATATACTTTAGTATTACTCAATTCATAGTTGAATTGAGTAATAAATAGGCAGCGTTCCATCATCGTTTTCAACATATGGAAGTGTGGTAAAAACCCAAGAAGTTTGAATTGTTCTCAAATGAATATGTACGACCATGCATCAATCTTTGCGCTGCCAGTATTTGGATTGATCGTGCGGATTTGTACGTTTCCACAAAAACCCGTACAACGACGTGTCCAAAGTGAGCACGGCCTAACTAAAACAATATTAATTGAAAACACTGATGATGTACTTATTCCTTTAATGTAAAGTGTTTTTCACTTATTTTTATTGATAGAGCACTTAGTACTATTAAACATTTTGAGAATTTATAATATTAAAAATTTTATTTGCAGTTGAATTTTTTAATATTAGGCGAAGCCCTATAATGGAGCCCTGTGGTACACCAGAACAATGAAACAATAAGATATAACATAAAAATATATAGGTAAGTAAGTTTTGTAAGATATTGAATTGATATAATTGAGTTTGAATTAAATATAGCTTGTTTCTGTAAATTTTACAATTTAATTAATTATACTATTATTGTAATATTGTGTAATTCATAATGTTTTTTTCATCTTTATTTGATTTTTTTTTTATCTAAGAAAGTGTTAGAATAGCTCTACAAAAAAGTTGTTAAATTTCCCTGAGTACTGGATTACCCAACTTAGAACTACAGTTGTTATTCTTGTACGCTATTATCCATAATGATAATGCTGAAACCGAATTCTTCCATTTATAGTTTCAAATTTCGAATACAAAGACGTTATATTTTAAACACGAGAATATTAGGGTAGTAAGAAGCATCTTGGTTCTAGAATACGGCTGTGAGCCTTTCACATCAGCCCAATGATCAGCCCTTGATATTAGCTGTGTGTATTTTTACTACCGTTCGTTATTGTCTTTTCGCGATAAAAAACCAAATAAACATAAATATAAAGCTATAAAAGAGTTTAATTCTACATATTTTAAAAAACCTACACCTTCCCAAACGGGAAGTAAACGCCCCAAGCGTTACAGTAGGTAGGTAGGGTAGGTAGGTATACTTTCATAAAATCATAAATTAAGTAGGTGGTACGAAGTTCGCCGGGACAGCTAGTAAATAATATAATTCAGTGACATTTTTGCTAAAGATGATTTTATTGTGTAAATCAAATACTATTAAATTATTTTTTCATGAAATATCTACACTGATATGCATCTTAGAATTATGTATATTGATACTCGTAAGCGTGATATCAAATAACTAGCATAAAATGGTATTCAATTAACTTAACCTATACTATTTAGGTTTATATAATAAAACTTTAAAAACAATACCCGTCCTGACAGTCGGGTAAAAAATGACAAAGATGGGTGACATGAGTTGGAAATTTCATCTTTATTTTGTAAATGTTAAAGCACATTATTGAATTGCAGCACGATAATGGTATTAGTAGTTACGAAGGTGATGAACCAAGGTAGAAAAGACATGTTGAAGTCCACCGAACCCAACACCTTGAATTGTACTGGGTGAGTATAGCAGTAACACAGAAGACTTTTTGTCGATTTCGAGTATTTCTTATCTGAAAAAATAAAATATCATATTATACCCTTAATGATAATGCAAGCAGCATTCTCATATTATTAGTAGGTTTAACGACTTTATTACTCATAAAAAACATATACAGTTCACTTAAAATGAGTTTACATAATAGTGTTTCTTATAACTAGAAGTTATGTTATTCAATTATTTGCTACAAAGATTTGATTTATAAATCAAATCAAATCAAATCAAATAATATATTTCGTATAAACATGGTACATAATTGTGTTCTTAATGTTAGATTGGACCAGCATGTTTGGCCACTAGTGGCAGACGAAATTTTTACAATATTAAAATTAATAAATTACATCATTAAATAATTCATATTAAACAATTATGCTCATGTCACTTAATACATTATTATACATTTATTAAAATTAGACTAATACATTTTACATTATATTATAACAATATTATTAGAAATATTGGGTGGATAGAAAATCCCGGACTGAATAGTAACATTTCTCTTTTAAAATTGAATGCAGCTTACGTTTGAACTGATTCAGTGGAAGATTTCTTACATTTTCGGGCAATTTATTATATATTCTAATTATCATAGGGTAGGTGTTATTTAGATGGTAGCGAGTATTTATCTTTGGTAGTAAAAGTCTACTAGGATACCTTGTGTTAAACTTATAATTATTTTTGTATGTATTGAATAGGTCATTATATTTTTTTGCAAAAAGACAACATTCGTAAATATAAATAGAGGGCACGGTCAATAGATTAAGTTTAGGAAATAGTGGTTTACATGAAGTCATGCAGTCGACATTGCACAAGGCTCGGACACATTGTTTCTGGGATATGAACACTCTACCAACCTCTACTGAGTTTCCCCACAGGGGTATGCAGTATCTTAGCTGTGAAGCGACATACCCATGGTAGGCTTGTAAAGCAATCTTAATGTTACAAATTTTAGTTAATCTCCAAATTGCGTATGCAAATCTATTAATCTTAGTGCAGACTTTCTCAATGTGAGGTTTCCAAGAACATTGGTTATCAATTTCCACTCCTAAAAAACTGACACTATTAGCTTCTGTTATGGCGTTTTCATTGTATTTTATCGTCAGATTATTTATAAACTTGTTTTTATTATAAAATTGTATGAATTTAGTCTTTTCAAGATTTACATTTAAATTATTATTATTCATCCATTTAATTATATTTGTTATTGTAATATTAATTTCATTATTAAAATCGCATTGGCTATTCTGTGTTATAACTACAGAGATATCATCGGCAAAGAGATTACAGGGGTAACTAATATTGTCTGGCATGTCATTAATATAAATTAAGAAAAGCAGTGGTCCCAAAATAGTTCCTTGAGGCACACCGACTTTGTTTTCAATGGGATCAGATTTGTGTGTTTCTTCTTCCCCTTTGTTATTGATTTCAGTAATTTCAACATATTGCTGTCTATTTTGAAGGTAGCTAGAGATCCAATCATATGCTATGCCACGAATACCATAGGACATGCATTTATTAAGTAGAATTTCATGGGAGACAAAATCAAATGCTTTGCTCATATCGAAGAAAATACCGACGGTTGGTATTTTCTTATCTATATTGTTGTTAATTTCTTTAATCAGTTTAAAAGCGGCAAGTGCAGTCGATTTGCCCTTTTGGAAGCCGTGTTGTTCTTCTCTGATAATGTCATACGTATTGAAAAAATTTGTGATTCGTATGTGAATTATCTTTTCAAATATTTTAGCTAGGACGGGTATCAATGCTATTGGTCTATAATTATTTGGGGATTGTCTATCGCCTTTTTTATATATAGGCTTTATGACTGATAGTTTCAATTTATCAGGAAATATTCCCTCACTTAAAGACATGTTAATTATATGACAAAGTATAGGCGTTATAGTTATGGCACTATGTTTTATAATGTGAGTAGGCAGTCCATCGTAGCCAACACTTGTGGTATTGTTAAGAGATTTTATTGTATTAAATATTTCTTGATATGTAGTTGGTAATAAGAAAATAGTTGAATCGATAGATTTGGGTGATGACCTTGTAGGAGTTGTTTTGGGATTAGTATGGGTAAGTTCTATAAAGAAATTATTAAAACTATTACACATATTTATTTTGTTAGTAATTAAGGTGTTGTTGTAAATAATTTTATCAATGTATTTGTCATTATTACTAGATTTGCCATCAAATTCTTTAATTATTTTCCATGAAGCGCGACAAATATTTTTTGAAGAAGCTAATGTTTTCGTGTTAGTAATTCTATGAGCAGTATATATACATTTCTTCAAAGTATTCGAGTATTTCCTGTATATAGTTTTTGTTTTAGGACACTTATTTTTGTGGTATTGATATCTCAGCTTTCTTTTTATGTTACATGATTTTTTTATCCCTGCAGTTATCCAAGCGTTTCTTTTGTTATTATTTGATACTTTGATCTTTTGTAAAGGAAAACATAAATTAAAGAGTAATAAATAGTTATCATAAAATGAATTAAAAGCAGAATTCGTATCATTTTTTTCATACACTTCACACCATGATAGAGAAGAAATGCAATTAATAAAAGTCATAATATTGGCTTTATTGTAATCTCGTTTAAAAATAAAATTGCATTTCTTAGGTATAATAACTTGGTCTGTCGGGATAGTGAGTATTTGTCCCGTTTCATGGTCGGATAACCCCAAGGGATGGATTGTACCCGAGGCTTCGGCGACATTACTAATGATTTGATCCAAACATGCAGCTTTTCGAGTTGGTTTATTGATATGTATGTTATAGTTATAATTTTGTAAAATTCTAAGATATTCCGTACGTATGCGGCTATCTTTTAGTGTGTTAATATTAAAGTCGGCACAGATAATAATTTTTTTACTAATTTTTGCACGAATTTTGATCATTAGATATTCCAGCTTTTCCAAAAATATGTTAGGATTTGAGTTTGGTGTCCTATACAAACAAATAATTATGCATTTATGTAGAATTAATTCTATTCCACAACATTCAAAAGTCATTCATTCATTCAATAAAATGAATGAATGACTAATGAATGTTGAAGAAGCCAAAGATGTATGTCAGAATCGTAGCAAGTGGAAGGAAATGGTCTCTGCCTACCCCTCTGTTAGGAAACTATCCACTATAATACTATATGTATATCAAATAGGTAACTAGAAATTATCCACTATAATACTTTCTTAATTTTTTTTAAAATAACGAACTTGATTTGGAGTCCTTAATAAAGTTTGGTTATTTGTTGTACAATTGTGCTCCCTCATACAAAATATTTTTTTACCGCACTACTACTATATTACAATCGTATCACAAAATTAACAGAGAGTATTTAAGTCTATGTAAAACATGGCTTAATAAAAAACCTTAGTGCGTGAGTCTGACTCGCACTTGACCGGTTTTTTAAGAACTTCATACTATAGTCATTTAAAAAACCTTCGTTAGGAAGTTTATTCTACATCTTGAAAGTATTTCTTTTGAAGAAATTTCCCTTGAAACCGCGTTGTGTAAGACCATTTACATTCTAAGGTGTGAGAATGAACTCCCTGTCGATGGCGAGTGACTCAAGGTTCAATGGTAAAAAGTGGCCATAAAGTAATTGATAGATAAGGAAAAGGATATTCATCATCATCACTACAACCCATAAACATCCCACTGCTGGGCACGGGTCTCCTCCAAACATTTTGGAGGAAACTTAGCCTACCATACCACGCTGGCCAGACGGGTTAGTATAGACTTTTATATGGAATTTTCCTTTTCTCGTTGTGATCTTGTCTGCTTATGGTTACTCCCTTAGTCACCTTGTATGACACCCACGGTTTGAAATGGGGTAGTGACATGTATTCTAATCCGTCACAATACTATATATACTTGTACGGTCAGCAACAACCGTACAGTAGTAGTTCTTTGTATCAGACGAGAATTATCCTTCACCTAAATATTTCTAGATACGTGATTTAAGTGAATAAAATGATGCAGATGAGGCGAAATCGCCCAGTTCATTCCGACAAACATCGCGACCGATATAACTAAACAATTACATGATTATTTAAACAATACTCACTCTTAAACATATGAAGATAAAGATCACAAAGTTTACGCTTGAGAGTGATCGAACTGTTCTGTACCTGTTGTTCAGCTCGTACTGTCGTGGTGATAGTGAGTAGAAAGACAGTCAGCAAAATAGATTTCAATACCACCACCCTTACATCTGGATCCTGTTATTAAAAAAAATATATTTTACTTAATCTGTGTACAAAGTATCCAAGGTTTGTCTTGCAATAATCGTTCAAATTTTTATATCGATATATTTTTAAAGAGAGCTATCCTCTCAAGGTGGGCAGCGGCTTGGCTGTGCCCCTAACATTCACAACGTCCATTCACACGGTGGACCACCTGCGTATCTGCCACTTTAGGCAATTAAAAAAAACTGTATATTGGAGCAGGATATTTTAGCTACTTAAAATTGTACTATTGTATTACTACAATAGTACAATTTTAAGTAGCTAAAGTTTGTAACCATTATGCATCGTCATAGTCATAGAGGCGCTCAGCGCTCGTAGCATTGCGATACTGAGATGTACGGCACGATCATCGAGGTTAAGCAACACTCAGCAAAGTCAGTCCATGATGGGTGACCGTTTGTAGCAATTTCATTCTCGAGCGTCTCCGTGCTTTGAAAGGCACGTAAAGCCGTTGTTCCCGGTTACCCCATAATGTGGTAGTCGTTAAGTCAAGTTGGAAGACTTCTGGGCGACTTGATAAGTTCCAACACCAGGGTCTGGCTCAAGCCCACACGATAAGAAGAAGAAGTCATATCGATATAATAGAGATCATATTCTACTTAAAGGACATTTTTCTTTCAGCTTGATAAAAGCTGAAGCTGAGGCTATAGTTATTATATTATTATAGTTACGGCAAAAACTGCGTTAAGAAACTCACCACAAGAGCCGTGGCAATTATATTGTAAGCTGTCATTATGAAGTACAACGTAATTATGCTTATGCTCCTAGTCATCTAGAAAAAAAAAAGTGTTAATTTGAAAAAAGACAGTTCACTTTTAACCAAACATAGTAATTTGTATACCTGGGCACTGAAGATTGTATTACATAATTTTGAACTATAGCTTATATTCTTGTAGGCAGTCTGCCATGAGTCAATCTTGTTTAAACGTTTCTGTATTGTAGATTCATCTTCACCACTTCCTTCGCCTTCATGTCTTAATAACTCTTCATCAATAGATCTCGTGATTGCATTCAGTTGTTCAGTAAACGTATACAATATTCCATGTAGAATAAAATATTCCAAAAAAAAGCGAATTTCGGACCAGCATAAATTAAAGAAGTATAAAGTGCTGTGTATGGATTTTATGATATCGTTGAAAGAAAAAAACAAAGCAGAAACAAACAACACGATTTTAATGCCACAAAATAAACTAACCGATAATGTAATGTATTTCTGCGCCTTCAACAAATTTGTAGAATAAACCTTATCGTGAAAAATAAAGTGATATGCGTTTAAATTTTTCATAAGAAGGTGAAAATGTTCAGAGTTGTTTATAGCTGACAATATTATGACAGTACTAAAACTAGTCAATGTTTGGTAATAAATTAGGCTTGAGTTAACCTGAGGTGTAGTTGTTAACAGAAAAGTTACTAAGGTTGCCGTCGCCACAGTTACTTGAAGAGTGATCCAAAGACTTATCAGTATTCGACACCATTTTCTGTAAGCCCAAAAATTTCGAAAGATACATACTACGTTTTGAAATACCAGGATATATTTTATAGGCGTTATATTCATTTTAATCTCCAAAATACTTTACTTTTATGGCGTGGTTGTCAATGTGACTTATGAATATTAATGAATTAGAGATATTATTATGATTGATTGCTTTTATCTTTAAATTATCACTAAAACATTATTAATTGAAAACACCTAAAATAACTAGTTAATTTGTGTTGTGTTTGTGATGTGTTTTTTAATTTGAATTTGAAATTTGATGGTCAATTCAGTTAATTTTGAATTACATTAATTACATAAGTAGACTAAGTTATACATATGGAATGTCAAGCAAACCGTGGATGTAATTATTGTTAACAATGGTTTTATTATTATTATATTATTGCTTGAGTGTGTTTAGTTGTAGCGCGATCGGATTAGGCTGTACGCAGATGACAGCTGACGTTTGACGTGTGTCATTATGGTTGACACATGTCAATTAGTCGATTTAAAAGCTGTGAGCGTTGTACTAACGGGGCATTCTGATGAACGGAGAGCTAACGATTGGACGTGATCGCGACACAATTAACCTCACTACATTCCATGTGGTTATAATTTTAATCTTAAAATATTGTGAAAATCCTTGATTATTTTGTGATCCAAATTGGACTATCAAGTTTTAGTAAAGATTGGTGAAATGAATTGTGTTGGTGTTATTTTGAGATTTCCCTCATGTCTGAATAACATCCTGACAAACCGAAAGTGAAGACCCGCAGCCACCCCGCCTATACATATATTATCTAAGTATATATTAAATATTAATAACTATAAAATTACAAAAAACCGGCCAAGAGCGTGTCGGGCCACGCTCAGTGTAGGGTTCCGTAGTTTCCCGTCCGTCACAATAAGTGTTCCCACTTATGAGTTTAAAGGTGGGTATCCATACTATCCATTATGTTCGCGATCCAGCAGCGCTCCGCGCTCCTGCAACAGCTCCCGGTAGTGGGTACGTGCGCGAACACGGAGCGTGCAATATTGCACGCTCCGCGGCAGTCGTTCCGACTCGTGACGGTTTTTAGCGCGAACACAAAGGGGAGCGCAGTGTGTCAAAGGGGAGCGCATGTATAGGGCGCGCGACAGATCCATTGGATCAGTTGCAGGAGCGCGGAGCGCTGCTGGAGCATGAACATAGTGGTAACGATTAACGATCAAGACTTTTAACGACACTTTTAATACTTTCAATTTCAACACTCTATCTAACCTGCTTTGATTTCAAACATGGGAGAGGGTCATTCAGTCACGGAGAATCTTAACACCGCGATTCAGGAAAATGACGTCAGATGCACAACGCCATCTATCGAAAGAGACAACAGACAGCCATTCCAAGAATGCTGAAAATGCGTCTGTTGGTCATTGTCTGTTGGTTATACTTTAAGTAGCACCCTTACAATTTCTTTTTAAATATTTTCGATTTACTAAAACCATTTCTACCTTTTGCTATCACAACTTTTAAAAGTTATCTTGTGAAGGCATTTATTAATAAGTACCAAGTACCATATTCCTTTGATAGATGTCGTTGCATGTCTCATTCTTGATCATAATGATAAAGTTCTTGAAAACTATAAATTCATGAATTGGGTTACTAATTAATACATAGACGTGCCAGAAGTTTTCGATGGTAATTTTGAATTGCGAGAACCTATTTTAATAATTATTTTTTTGTTTGAAAAAAGATACGTTCAGGATAATAAAATATTATGTAAACGAAGTTAAAAAAAAAATACGGGCAAATGAAACTTGACCTCTGGATTGTATAGGCGCTTGTTAGATTATTCGAAATATTTTGTCTAAATATTGAAACAAATATTCAAATAAGAGAAACAGAAACGTTTAAATATGTGTGTGTCATTTGTAAGTACCTATTTATAAATGTAGTAAGTCTAGTTACCTGTTATGAATCTGGCTAGATTCTAAATCATTGATAATTTATAGGTTAAATTTAAATATCAATTATTGTATAGTTAATTACTATAAATGGCAATTACTGAAATAAATAGTATTTAATTGTTGTCAACAAGTAACGGAAATCGAGATAGTAATGTCTTCCTTTTATAACTGTCATTAGAATTTCTGATTGATCATTTTAGAAATTCTATAATTATTGTATTGTTAATTTAACTACTAAATATTTGAAATATTTTTAGAATAGAAGTATTACTATATTGTTTATAATATAATAATAATATCTTTTACTAAGTTTGTAATTAATCAGTCGTTTGACTTATGTCAGTACAATTTAAGGTATAAAAGACAAACACAGTGAGTGTTTGAACACTTCTTGTTTGGCTGTCGACGGGATCACATCAATTCAGAGTTAAGTACTTCTCTTGTCACTTTTTCTTGAAAATTGTTATAATATGGAATTTGTTAGGAATTGTTGAACATGGTCTAATAATTGTTGATAATATTATAAATTAATATACATAATATCATAATTAATTACATTAAGTTTTAAGGTTGGTTATTATATCTAAATAAAGTATTACCTATGATATGTGTTTATTAAGATGATAATTATTCATATTACTATGTAGCTGGATATTAAAATTCATAATATGATTTTGATAATTTCTGGTATATTTATTTATGACCTACCTTGACCTATTGGTTATATTATAACCTATTGTTAGGGGTATACAGTACCTCTTGTTTCATTATGTATAATATATTGAACCTGTTGTATTAAAATAAACAGTACAATGTTCCTCTTGGTTTCCTTTTCATGTCATCACTGATAAATTACTATAAATTTTATTAAGTTTACTAAGTAAATAAATAATACTTGATTATATTTTATAACTATTATACCATTTCCTGACATCAGAAGTGGGATACACTATGTCCATAAACTAATACATTGAATTGAAAGTTTTAGAATGGGTCCTACAATCTTCGAAGATCTTCTCGAGGCGATCCGCGAGGGGAGCCATCATTGCTTTGATGACGACGTGACACTTCGGTCTTTGATCCGGCGTCAATCGACTTCAGCGCGAACGGCTGGTGTCTCAACATCGAGGAGCTGTTCGAAGAATACGAATGGAGCAGCTTCAAAACTGTAGCAAAAAATGGTAAGGCCCTAAGGGGCTCTGCTTTAATTTGCTTAGTCTTGGGACTACTGAATATAGAACTTGGAAGAATTTTCGTTTATATCTTAGATATTTTATAATACAAATGTTTTGTATACGGAATATAACTTAACTTAACTTAAATATTAGAATGGCCTCCATCAATATTATTTATGTGAAAAATTATTCATAAATCTTAAATTATATAAAACAGAGCAAAAATAACATTAGTAAATACGTCGGTACAAACGTAGAATTCTGACGAAAGAAAATGTTATTGTTTGTCAAATCGGGACATGTTAAAATGAGGGTAATTTATTTGGGGAACCAAAATTCAATCATATACTTATAACTTTCTTTTTTTCTTCTCTCTTTAACCTATACAAAAACTGTACTTAATAGATTTTTCATATTTCATCTGGACTATATACAAACCGTTTACTCAGTTCAGTGAAGGTTGTATATAAGTACTAATCGTTGCTCAAATCACTTTAAACTCATAAGTAAAGAAAAGCTAATGAAAACATATTGGCTTTGTGAATTATTTGATGAAAACGTGAGTGTCACAATTATAGATAAATAGAAAAATATTATTATTGATATTGTATTAAGAATAAGCTAATGTTTAATTTGTATAAGTTGTGATTGCAAGAATTTGAAATGTGTCAGATTGGCCAAGCGGATTGTGGAAAGTTCTATTAATTTTTTGGTACATTAGGGGCTGTTTTTGCAAAAGACACACACACACATAATTAATAGTTTTACCGCTGGTCGGCTTCTGATCAGATATTAACCTGAATATCATACTGCGGCGGGTGATAGGGTTAATATGTCATGGTCAGAAGTCACAAAAAGAAATACCGCTGGTCGATCTTTGCCCTGATACTTCACTGAAATTCACACTGCAGCGGGTGATAGGTGCTTGTATGCCAAGGCCAAAGATCAAAAAAAAATACTGCTGGTTAATTAAACATTAATGCAGCAGGTAATACTGCTGGTTAACTAAAAGTTAATGCAGCAGGTAATAATAAAAAAAAATACTGCTGGTTAATTAAATATTAATGCAGCAGGTAACAAACAAAATAAAATACAGACTAGTATAAAAGGTAAGTACTTCGAGAGCGAAGTACTTGTCAGTCTGGCCGTGTTAGATTATTCGAAATATTTTGTCTAAATATTGAAACAAATATTCAAATAAGAGAAACAGAAACGTTTAAATATGTGTGTGTCATTTGTAAGTACCTATTTATAAATGTAGTAAGTCTAGTTACCTGTTATGAATCTGGCTAGATTCTAAATCATTGATAATTTATAGGTTAAATTTAAATATCAATTATTGTATAGTTAATTACTATAAATGGCAATTACTGAAATAAATAGTATTTAATTGTTGTCAACAAGTAACGGAAATCGAGATAGTAATGTCTTCCTTTTATAACTGTCATTAGAATTTCTGATTGATCATTTTAGAAATTCTATAATTATTGTATTGTTAATTTAACTACTAAATATTTGAAATATTTTTAGAATAGAAGTATTACTATATTGTTTATAATATAATAATAATATCTTTTACTAAGTTTGTAATTAATCAGTCGTTTGACTTATGTCAGTACAATTTAAGGTATAAAAGACAAACACAGTGAGTGTTTGAACACTTCTTGTTTGGCTGTCGACGGGATCACATCAATTCAGAGTTAAGTACTTCTCTTGTCACTTTTTCTTGAAAATTGTTATAATATGGAATTTGTTAGGAATTGTTGAACATGGTCTAATAATTGTTGATAATATTATAAATTAATATACATAATATCATAATTAATTACATTAAGTTTTAAGGTTGGTTATTATATCTAAATAAAGTATTACCTATGATATGTGTTTATTAAGATGATAATTATTCATATTACTATGTAGCTGGATATTAAAATTCATAATATGATTTTGATAATTTCTGGTATATTTATTTATGACCTACCTTGACCTATTGGTTATATTATAACCTATTGTTAGGGGTATACAGTACCTCTTGTTTCATTATGTATAATATATTGAACCTGTTGTATTAAAATAAACAGTACAATGTTCCTCTTGGTTTCCTTTTCATGTCATCACTGATAAATTACTATAAATTTTATTAAGTTTACTAAGTAAATAAATAATACTTGATTATATTTTATAACTATTATACCATTTCCTGACACGCTCATACGATTCAGGGACCAAATTATATTGGTTAACTGCAGTTTCCATCTGTTGTTTCCATCCAAGTTCAAAATAATTTTCCTAGAAAGTCCTTATAAAGTTCTACTTTTCAGATTTTTTTTGTATTTTCTAAACTTATGGTTCAAAAGTTAGAGGGGGGGGGACGCTTTGTTTTTTACTTTTGGAGCGATTATTTCCGAAATTATTGACATTATCAAAAAATGATTTTAGTAAACCCCTATTCATTTTTAAATACCTTTCCAACAATATATCACACATTAGGGTTAAAATTAAAAAAAAAAACACTTCCCACTTTACATATAGGGGGGCTACCCTAATAAAACATTTTTTTCCAATTTTTATTTTAGCACTTTGTCGGCGTGATTGATACACATATTGGTCCCAAATTTCAGCTTTCTAGTGCTAACGGTCACAGAGATTAAGCGAGGACGGACAGACGGACAGACAGACAGACAGACAGACATAGCGAAACTATAAGGGTTCCTAGTTGACTACGGAACCCTAAAAATCACTCCCTATCGTCTACATATGTTAAGTAGATCAGAGATATACAAATAAATGTAAAGAAGTATTGAGTTTTGCTAATTTTGTTGAAAGTTTTAGTAGTTGTTCTAAAAATACGACACAACTCTTATTTTTTTATTTTTATTTAGAGTTATTATTTATTCAGAATCTAGGTTACAAAGTATTTTTATAATAATGTTATTACATATTTTAAAACTAAATAAACATAATCTACTTACATATCTACAAATACTATTTACAATACTATAAATAAATAATAATACAAAAGGTAATATGGGCTATAATGTATTTATATATGGGCGTCAAAGTATTCGTCGGCATCACTGACATATTATTTAAATCAATATTTTTAATGATATTATTAGGTATGTATGAGACTTATGTCCAGGGCCTCTAGACAAAGTTATCACGCAACGCATTTTTCGTTTTCCTGAGACGCTAACGCCTTGGCGTTAGCGTCTCAGGAAAACGAAAAGTCACAAAAACGAGGCAAAATTCGGCCTCGCCCCTTTAAAACGTAAATTCTCTACTCTATGGCTTTTCTGAACGTCAAATGAATTGCTAAACTTAGTACAAACGCACCTGATTTATATAATAATAATTAAATTAAATGCAACGCGACCAAATAAATTTATATTTTGTTTTCAATAATAAGAAAATTCACGACGCGCTGTGCACTGTTTGGTGTAGGTGCAAAAAAAGGTAATGCCGGCAGCGAATCAAGAAGAACTGCTGTGGTACTCCGGTGTACATTAATTCTCGCCTGCACTACACTGTAACGGCAAAGGACTTTGAGAAGTATGTGTACCATAAAGCCAAGTACATTATGAGAGTACTGCTGCTGGAGTCGCGTCGCAGAGTCACTCTTAAAGGTGTTTGTGGTGACTGTATTCAGTAGTACAGAAGTACCGACGTGCTTATTGCATCTTATTATGAACGAGAACTTTTGACCAAAGCGTATTGTGTTGTATTGTCGATTCCGAGAACAAATACCACCTGACCGTAGGTATAATTATTATGTGCAATGTGAAGTAGTTATTTTTATAATTATGTACGGTCGTTTATAAGACATTTATCTATGGGAAATTATAATCTTTGATAATAAAGAAAATATGTCTTTATTGATACCAAAATATGCCTTTCCTTATATCTTAACAAGTAAATATAATTAAAAAAAATTAATAACCCGACTGCAAAAAATCAACAGAGAGCAACGCACTCAAAATACCGTAAAATTATTGTAATATTATTATACCTGATTAAATTTAAATACATAACATATGTATATATTTGTAATCTCCATTTGATTCCCTTTATTTTGATACTCTACTCGATAGGTTTGGTTAAAAAAAATAATAGAACTACTTACAATTTGGCGTCAAAAGCCCGCCGTTTAAATCTTTTTATTCTTAAAACCTATCTAAGGACACTTGGGATTTCTAGACGAATCTAACGATACCCTTATTGTCAAAATCCATCCAGCCGTTTGGAAGATTCGTGGGAATAAAGAAATTTACAAACATACAAGATACGCGCGAAAAACAATACCCGTCCTGACAGTCGGGTAAAAATATTCAAGCAGTTACCGAAACACAAAACTTAAAAGAAGTAATATTATCTGTAGATGTTATTATTAGTAAGGTAATCATATTTTTTAATAATCAGCTGTGCCCGCGACGTACGCATAAGGCACAGAATAAGTAATAGTATTAACAAGAGGGCGTAATAATTGTTATAAACACATCCAAACAAACTGTATGACACAAGTAATCGTTTTATTGACAAAAAATCATTACATATTTAGTTTCGTCAGAAATACAAGATTCTTTTTCTTTGGCTCGGCACCTTTCTTTTCACGATATAATGTTATTATTTTTAGGGTTCCGTACCGCAAAAGGTAAAAACAGAACCCTTATATTTTTACTATTCATGCTATGAAATCGTTGTTTTTAACCATGGCTTTTTTTCTGACATTCCTGCCTTCAACTGACTTTATTTCTTCTTCGTTTCGTATATCATCATCCCATAAAATAAATCTTGGGTCATTCAATTCTCGCCGCTGCGACTTGCAACTATTGATGTAAATAGGTATCCAAGGGTGCCCCCAGAAGTAGTGAAACCTGACATTTCTGAATCTTTAACACTTTCGAATTCTTTAATAATATAATTAAATTGAGTATTTTGATTCCCATTAATATTCTTGTATGTCTTGTTTGTTTGTTGTTATCAAAGAAAATATAATGCTTGTCATCTGGTTTATAAGTATTTATTTCTATTTATCCACAGACCTAATAGTAGAACACTAGCGTTTATTTATCTAAACTTGTCATGACAATATTATTGTCACACTCTAACCACAGAATCTATAATGTACCTACTCTGTGCACAGAATATACACTGAAACATCCAAAAAGGTTGTATGTACCTATATTTTTCCGTTATGTTTAATTAAAATCTTTTGTAAGTGATTACTGTAATATTAAATACGTTTATGGGTTGAGATGATGATATGAATAAAATTTTAAGTTACGGTCTGCGGGTAGAAAAACATACATTCACTTTTCGTAAATTTTTATTGTAACAAAATAAAAATTTGCAAACAATGTTAAACAACAGTAAAATGAAACGTTGTGTTTAACGCCAAGGCGTTGACGCTTAACGCCTAAATACTAAATATGTAATAATAATAATAATATGGGATAGACCGTCAATGGTCTAACAGCAAAGTCTATTATCTATGATAGTTCTTTTTACTGGAACAACTTTTATAAAAATATCCGTAAGCGTATCTTCATAGCGCTTACGTCCTTTTGTTGAGAAGAGCAATTACTCAAAAACTGTGCATTCGATTATGTTCAAAATAATTTTAGTTGTACTCGTATTATTAAGTAAGCATTTATTAAGTGTTATTTTTGTGAATTTTATCAGATTTCTAGGTTTTATAGATATATATTTTAATAGAGGGACACAATTTATGCCACTTTGGGAGCCTTATATTATTATACATATAATCAAAACAGATGAGAGACGGACGGACGGACGGACAGGACAAAACTATAAGGGTTCCGTTTTTGCCATTCTGGCTACGGAACCCTAAAAACGCTATGCTCCTAGGCTAGAACAATGCAGACGGCGGTGCGGCGCGGGCAGCCATGGTCAGACTCTCTCTTTACCGCACCGTCATTTGCTGCCACTCTGCTTACAGGCATGTGCCCAACCCAATTCTCAAACATGGCATTACCACGATGTACTGGGATCGATCTGTCATCACAGATCTTAAAAATGTTATTAATTATATTATTAGGTTACCTTCCGTTTTTAAAACCATTTTTATATCGAATATTTAAATGAAATCTATCGATAAGCGTTAAGTTTAGAAAGATTCAAAGTTCAATGAGACACCGCCACTTACACTTTAAAGCGGCAAATGGTGAAAATCAAGGCACAACAACATATTGACAGTGGGCAGATGGGCGATATCAAAGCGTTAGCACATAATATGTCAAAAGTCTACATTTCATACAATTTTTAGTTTGAGGCAACAGAAAACGAAGCGTTGCGTTTTTTTTAACATTGTCTACCACATTTCTTTTCCTTACACTGCACTGTTTTGTCTTTTGTTCTTTTGTTTCCTTCGGCGTTAACGAAAAATGCGTGTAACATTGTCTAGAGGCACAGCAGTGGTGTGCAATCGTAACAAAAAAGTTTTTGCAGATAAAAGTGAAACATTTTTTAAAATGCACTTTATTTGCTTTAAACTAAAGTACATTATTGATCTGCAGAATGATGATGGTGTTGGTGGTAACAAACGTGATATAAGAAGGAATAAAGAACATATTGAAGTTCACAGAACCAAGCACGTGCATACGTATAGGATGAGTGTAGCAGCAACATAGAAAGTTTTTCACAAGTTTCGAGGATCTCTCGTCTGAAAAAATTGAATTTATAATAAAATTTATTCTACATATTATTATTATACATTTTTGTTGACGTAATTTGGGTTTATTGAATAATATAATTATAAATTTGTACAAAATTATGTTAAAACGATTTACAAAAAATTAATATTCAGAACTTTTTGTTTATTTTAAACAAAAATATTATATGAGAAAAAAAATAAAAGAACCGAAACCTAAAAATGCGTCGAAAAATCCTACTAATAAATAAATTGTGTTTAATTCATAAATACCGAATAATAAAAATAAACAATATATTTCAGTTATAAAAACCATAGATTATAAACATTAAAAACTAAAATAAAATATGTTAATAAACATATAAACACGACATCACATTTATAATTGGACAATCAGGTCAGGAGATTACTCGTGCTGCCCCGAACCCTCCACTGCAACAACGCGGCACGCTTGACGCCTGATCGCTGCGAAACCATCAATGCCTGCATCAACGAACATGTCCGAAGAGCTGGAGAAGCGAGGCAACCCTAACAGCATCCTGAACAAAAGCAGTATTACTTACTCATAAGTGTTTGAAGATAATATTGACAAAGCTTTCGTCTTAGTTTAATCGAGCTGTTTTGTATCCGTTGTTCAGCTGACGATATCACAAAGATAATGCACACAAATATCGTTAATACGACATCATAGTATTTTTATATTGTTATTATATTTTAATATTAAAACGTAAAGCTACTAAAGATGGAAGATTATCTTCCATCTTTAGTTTTAAATTTCAGATATATATTAACTAATCTCATATTTTAGAGCCCAGCAAGTTGTAAGAAACGTAAACGTTCTTAATACAATGGGTTGTAAGGGCCTCATATAAACAATATGCTAGGCGAAACGTGACGTCACCGCACGGTGCAACGTGCACAGGTCCACATACATGTGACTAACGTGTCGTTATCGTGGAACATACATCGCATGCCTTAGGGTAACAAGACGTTTTAGAAACAGTTGTTTAATAAATAAATATAATTAAATGTTTTCTTTACTACAGTAGACTCAACAGCTATCTTCGTAGAGTTTCATTTGGTAAATAAAGTTAATTAGGCTATCATTCTGAAAGTATACTGTGTTCTTTATATGAAGGTCGTTTGTGTCTTATCAATGAATTTAACAATAAATTTATACTGTAAAAAATAATATTTTGATTCTCCATGCAACTGCTACTGCGTAGCCATGTGACTAATTTGGCAGTAAACGTGCCCATGCGTTATACGGACAAAATTTTTTAAAATATTTACTGATCTACTTTTAATTTGGTCAAGTTTGTGATCCAGGTCACAGGCAAATCATAAAAAAGTCGTCTATTTATTTAATACTTTATCCTGTCTTTTCCACTTATTTGGCCATCCGACTCCGTAGCCGCGTAGCACTTCGTAGCACTCGTAGCGCGTGCCCTCGTGTATAATTGTACTAATATCTGCGCTACGCTCATCTCTCGCGCGTTATTTCTTACCATGAGAGATAAAGTGTAGGTTATCTTTTCTGACCTATTAACGAAGAACAGTTCAACTACATGCCTTATTTTAGAGAAAAATGTGTCTAAATTTATCAAACTTAAATAGCATTTTTTCAAGACTTGTGGGTTGTAAATTATTTCGTTCTTGTTTAGCACGGCAGTTATATTACAAAGATGAGAAATAATTATATGTATGAGATATGCGAATACCTACTTAGAACAATCAATTTGAAGAATATTATGTAAATTAGTTCTTGTGTATGTATTGCTTCTAACACGATGTTTTTAAATAAAATAAAATAAATTTAACAATGAAATGAAATGAAATCTCGTTTATTTATCTAGGTTACAAAGTAACACTTATGAAAGTCACAAGTTAAGAATGTAACAGGTTATCCGAAAAGTAGTGTCAGCAAATTTGCCTACGAAATAAACTAGGTTAGCAGATTTTCGCAGAAATTCTCAATATATTATATTACACATATATTTTATTTCAAAAGTTATCCATAAGAACCTGTACGCTTCTTACCTTTACTTTCTGTTCATTGATCTATGTACAAAATAAATATATTTATATAAAATCAACTTCTCCCCAGGGTCGGGCCCAACACCTTTAATACAAGTTGCTTTCACAACTTAGCGAAGGTGTTGGAGTCAACACACAATTTGTAATAAATATATTCTCTAAATTAAGTGTAGAAAGCGTAGAATAGTGTGTAAAATTGTATGTTTTATTTTGTTAATAAACATTATTATTATTATTATTAGAGAAAGTAGAGACTTCGGAACACTAACTGCCCCGATCCAAATACACCTACTTTTGGTTTTGCTATTTCTCGCTCAAGTGACTAATAGAGTAAGTGACAGAAAAGCATAGAAGTACAGAAAAGTGCGATCGATGCGGCCAGATGTGGTCCAATCCTTATTCGCAATAACAACATTCGTTTGGTCAATTATATATTTGAAAATTGAATTATGATTGTCGGTCGCTAATATTTTCAAATACTTGACAATTATATCAAAATCGATCAATAGCTTATAAAATAGTTTTTAATTACAGCTCAAGCAATCATCATCGTCATAGCAGCCCAACGAGGTCCACTGATGGACATAGGCCTCACCTAATTTACGCCACTGCAAGGTGAGCTACAAGCGGTTTTGCCACCTGCAAAGTGAGGCCCATGGTCAAATAATACAAACACAAAATACTATATTAACATAAAATCAATAACACACACACGTAAGTAATATCTAAAAATAAACCAAGCCATTAGGCACAGCGGCGCGTCATCAGCCGTATGTTAGTCGGTAACAAAAAGTCGACGGACACTTCAATATCCATTACCGCATGACAGCGAACTGCAGTGCTGTGCAAATACCCGCGACAGCGTTCTGTCAGCCAGCCAGTGGTACAAGACAGTAGCTTATGACTCAGTACAGTACAATTAACAATATAATATATAATAATAATATAATAATAATATTCTACCACATTCACACAGCGCAATCTAGTCCCAAATTAAGCAATTATATTTGCTTGTGTTATGGGTACTAAACAACTGATATACTACATAAATACATTTTTTTTTGTAAATACATACATATTATAGATAAATTACACCCAGACACAGTACAAACCTTTATGCTCATCACACAAAGATTTGTCCTGGGTGGGGATCGAACCCACGACCTCCAGCTTAGCAGTCAGGGTCACTAACCACTAGACCAACAGGCCAGTCGACTAAAAAGTACCCTACCCTATACCCTAACCTATTCATTTTTATGCAATATTATTCAGTGTCTTAGGAAAATTTTAGCAGCAACAAACAATATTTATTAATTCGTGCGGGGCTTCACTCCCATAGATATTTGTTTGGCCACTTCTTAGACCCGTTTGGTTGTAGCGTGGTGTTGTATAATCTAAAGTCTTCCTCGATAAATGCGCTATCCATTATAAAAATATTTTTTCAATTCAGTTAAGAAGTTCCGAAGATAAGAGCGTTCAGCCAATCAAACAAACTCTTCAGCTTTATAATATTATATATTACGTCATTCTTGATTTGGTCACTGCTCAGCTCTTTTTGGCCGTAGTGTGAGGTTAAATTATAGCCTTACCTTCTAGCGTCTCGACTGTCCCCTCCATCTAATTTTGAGCGCTAGGCAAGAGTATAGGAGTAGATCCGGACGAAGATCAGTTCTGTGTTTTATTTTGAGGGCCCCACATTGGGCGCCAGTCTAGCGTCTCCACTGTCCTCTCCAGTGGGCGCTAGGCAAGAGTATAGGAGTAGATCCGGCTATATGGGGAAGGGCGTGGGGCCCTCAAAATAAAACACAGAACTGATCTTCGGTAGTATTATTGAGTGTTACTATAAACTGTTATAAACGTATATTATAGTATTAATTTAAATGACCAGAATAGCGTGCACCGCACTAGAAATTAAAATAGTAATGAGCCTCAAGTCTTCGACGGATGCTCCGACGAAGACTCGGCTCGAATTTGAATTTGTATTAATTTAGGATTTTGAATTTTAAATTATTAAAAGTAAATTAAAAAGAAATCAAAAGAGATCCAAAAGGTGCTCAAAAGACACTCACTCATTCGTGCAGGACGTAGCCTGCAACGGGTGCAACCGTTACAACCTGTCTCGATAAATGGGTGTTGTTCAAATCAGACCAGTAGTTCCTGAAATCCTAGCGTTAAACCAAATAAAGAAAGAAACAAACAAACAAACTCTTCAGGTTTATAATATGTATTATAAATAATAATAAAGATATGTATAAATTATTTAAATTAACATATTTTCTCCAATGATTTGATTTTTGTCTGTCAGACAACCAGACAGACCAGACAGATCGAACCAGAGCTTGTCTGGCTATGAAGAGACCAATAAGTTACAAAATATATTACGAAGTTTTATGGCAAGACAAATTTGATATTCAAAACTTCACCAGCGGTATTCTTTTTAACCATCTTTCCAAAATAATAGAATGAAGATATCATTCTTTATTTGGAAAGATCAAAAGAGAATCATTGTAGAATAAAATATGACGAATGTATTGCTAATAACAAAAAATCCTGCTATTTAGTTTAGTTAATTTACCTATTTTATCACAATCTGTGCTTACAATATTAAGATTGCTAAGACTTATTTTCATCAGAAAGCCCTCGTTAAAATATGAGCTGCCATTTTTCTTTTCATTTATCCCTGAACATAATTCTGGCTACAATCCACGTTATTAATATCTCAGCGCTATTAATTTTGTACCACAAGCCCGCAGTTGATGAGCTCTCCAACCGCGCTCAGCTAAAATAATTAACAATGTCTCGATTATTGTGGATTCTGTCCTTGCAATTACTTTGTAATAAATTCCTTTCTCGTACTAAAGAAGTTCAAGTAAATAATATATTTCTACTTCGAAGATATTGCGTTATTTATTCGACATTCATAAGTAGGTACAAATTAGATTTTCCCGTTTTGAATTCTCAATAGATACCAGAATATTATTATGTGGTCACAATGTGCCCCCAAGCGATGATAGCCAAATGGATAAGTGACCGGCATGCAAATCATGCGGTCAGAGTTCGATTTTGAGCGGTGTACCAATGTGAATTTCACTTTGTTAATTTAATTTATTAAAATGACTCACCAGGTGAAGGAAAACATCGTAAGGAAACCCACATACCCTTAAAGAAATTCTTAGTGTTTGTCTGATCCACCAATCCGCACTGCGCACACGGCATGTGTGGATTATGGCCTAAACCCTCTCAGCTTTCTAGATAGAGGAGACCCGAGCCCAGCAGTGGGACATTATATGGCCTGACTCGATTAGACGCGGTGGCTTCATAACTCCTAGAGAAAGAATCCCAAGTTTGTAGGTTATTTATGTATCTTAAATAACAGCTTTTATAGTAGGTAACTCTAAAAAGCTGTTATATATCTCATATTATTATTATGGACTATTGTTGTACATTTTGTTTGTATATATGTCTATAATTTGTATACTTTACTGTTGGTGTGCTTATAAATAAATAAATTTGTTTAATAATAATCAGCCATATTTTACCTAAATTTTAAAGTACTTATATTTTTGCTTTGCATTCTGTCCTCAAATATGAAAATGTGTTTCTGGTTCTTTTCCCATAAAGCTGTCAAGTAGCTTTTCCCATAGCGCCAATTAGTAATATTAATTAATATGTCCCGATAGTGCCGTGGATCACGCAGACAAAGCTGGTAATAGCTATGTAATACAATTAAGTCAACATTTGACTTTCATTAAAAGGATTAAATTTTAATCGAATAACATGACTATCGATGACATTTATGATTGTTCACATTGTCTGCGGCTGGTCTAGACAAGTATTTCTATAAACTACATTTAATACTATATAAAAATGAAATTATCACCCATAAAATACCTTTTGTATATCCAAAATGTAATGTGCGTCTTTAGAAATTTATTATTTTACAGAAAATGTGTTCAAATTTTCATAATAATTTGGGCTGTTATTGAGGTATTTAGCGTGCTGATTAACGTCACCGTGGCTAACATTCTCTTTCCTGCAATATTGCAATTGAGTTCGGGCACCATTTACTTTTTCACCATAACTTCTTTTAGCATTGTCATCATAATAGGCGCCATATACCATTCCAAAGATTTTCACTGCCTAATGAATAACTTTGATATCTATCACAAGTTTTATGGTGACGAGACTTATAGTAGATATATTTCAAAAGTGCAGACCATTTATAATTCTTTTGTGTGTGTGCTCAGCGCTATATGGCTTGCAGGGTATTTCTATAATATTATATGTATTCATCAAACTACCTCTGATGTGAATATATTGATCGTGATTGGAAATAATTATACCATTTTCGTTTGCATTTTTCGTTTTATATTTGAATATTTTATTCTATATTGTATATTAGATGTCATTTCTGTACAACTTAATGTAATCACGAGAGCTATTGACGATGAATTATTGACACGAAGTAGCAAAGAACGAAATGATGGCGAAATAGCGATCTCCACTGCAACAGAGGATTGCCTGAAGAAATATGACTCATGGCTTTCTGCATATAAAAATATAATCCATAGTCTGAAGTTGTGTTATGTCATTTTTGGTGGACAGGTAACTCACTAATATCAACCATTGATACCACAAGTATTATTTGTAAGCGTACAATATTATGCTCCGATCCCACGGCTTGTCAAAAGCACAATCCACGCCAAGCCGCGCCACGCCTGTCGAGGCTTGTGCTTACATTCACGCCACGCGCCGAGCCGTTCCCACGGCTTGTGTTACTGCCGTTCCCACGGCGTGTGTTACTGCCGTTACCGCCATTCCAATATGTTAAGTGACATAGAACACATGGCTGCATGTGCAGCCATGTGTTGCACGTACGCTTTCGAAGATGAAATAAACGAAAACCGACGCGCCGTGACGCACGCCTTACCGACTCGCGACGGATCGGACGTGCGACGACACGCTACCACAGGCCACAACAGGCGCGAACGGTCCCACACGGCGCGTTGGCTTGTCCTGGCGCAGCCGGGACTGTCATAAAACAGGCCGTGGGACCCAAACATTACTCTTCACTTCTTTGTCTCTCGTATACATATACCTAATATAATGTATTAGTTTTAAATAATCATGATTTGGTTGTTACAGGTAACTATAATGACGTTGATATCGATTGCATACTTCATCATAGTGCTGTATACGATAGTCACAGCTGTCACAGTAAGTATTCAACAAAGGTAGTATTAATCTAAAACAATTAAATGTTGACGTTTTAAATCACCACTCATTTTATTTTACACTAGAAGTAGAGCGGAGCTTCGCTCTCGTCGTTCTTTATTTGGCCACTGCTCAGCTCCTATTGGTCGTAACGTGGTGTTTTATAGCTTAGATTACTCAGTGATAATGTAGCTTTCTAACGGCACAAGAATTTTAGAAATATACATATGAGCATAGATTTAGTTTGACGCATTATTTCAGATTAAATTTTAACAAGGTAACCTTTTAAATATTATCTACTAATAGCGTTAATCAAATTAATACTTTTTCTACAGAACCATGATTCGGCAGCGTTTGGATTAAACATGGTATCACTGATATTCTATCTGATCGTCTTGTTCATGATATCGCGAGTCGGACAACAGATGGAGACCCACGCAATTATTCTAAGACGCAAGCTTTGTAAGCTCTATGTTTACTCAGTTAGAGGTAAGAATTAATTTTGCAGTAACACAATAACACATAATAATATTTTTTCTTATGAAACACCATCCAACGAGGTTCACCTATGATTGCAAACTTTTCATGTTAGACACTCAAGTACCCACCCTTTTCTCTATCTAAAGAGGTGTTTATTTGACTTTTGTATTTGACAAACAATGTGTATAAAAACAATACCCTTCCTTGGCAGTGGGGTAAAAAGAAGGTTTGACATGTTTTATTTTTTGTTTCAGATGGAAAACAATGCACTAAAATAAAAGACATGCTTCTATTCTGTAGTACTAATCCCATGGGAATGAGTGTGATGGGTTGCGTAAAAGTCAACATGACTTCAGTACCGGAGTGCCTTGCTTTTGTGACTGCCAACACTGTTATCGCCCTGCAATTCAACAACGTCATTTAATATAGAAAGAAAAAAAACATTTATTTGGTATAGATTTTTTTTTATATATTAGGTTTCTTATGACTCAATCTTGACTGTGGTTATTGGCTGATCTGTTTGTTGTGCTTGCCTGTTGTATAATTACTATTTAATGTAGACCGTACAGAAATCAGTCAATTTAATAAAGCAACAACATTTTTAAATAAAAAGTAAAATAATCTTGCTACTAGTGTTAGGTTTCTCAGCCATAACTCCGTTGTTGCAAGTAGCATCCCACACTAAGAGATTACCGATCCTCTACGGAAAGAGAGTCATGCCGTTGTCATTTTTGTAAATAAAATCGATTTATTATTTTTTGCTTTTATATATTTATGGTCGGTTTAATATTTGTTAGTAACATTTTATAGTTTAAATTCTTTTTACTACTAATATCACTGTTGTAACCAACGCTATCACCATTCTGTACTATAATACTGGACTTTGAAAATTGTTTATCTATACTAATAACTATAACTAGTATTTTTATTTGTAACGAGTAAACTTAATATGGCCAAAGAATTTTTTACATCCAGTAGGGATCGATGTCAAAAATTATTTTGTCATCAGATAGCTTCATTATCACTGAGTAATATAGGCTATAAAATCACGCTACGGCCAATTAAAGCTAAGCAGTAGCCACAGAACGACGGGAGTGAAGCCGCGCGCGATTAGTACATAATATTTTAATATCATTATACGTAAGTATGAAAGAATTTATTTAAATCGCTTTTGTCATCAACGAGATGCATTTATCTGAGTGCGGCATAATGTTTGTATTATAGTCGCAACACACATCATTTGGGAATTGAAAACTAGTCATCATAACAGCACATTTAAACAAAACCAAAGTCAATAAGTTTACGTAATTAAATGAAAGCCTGTCACATGACTTCTCAGTTATCCGACAAAGGCGTGCCGCAAGGCATAACTTTAGGCCCGATCCCAATTTAAATTATACTATAATAATATATAATGATTATTTATTAAATAAAAGATTATTTTTAATTTCACGGAAAATTTTAATAAGGGCATTCATTGCTGTTAAGCAAACTTAAGCAAACACACAGTCACTTTGTGTCTTCATAATTTTGCAAAGATTTTGGAGGGAATTTGGCTTTCCATACACGCAGACGCGTTGGTATAGGGTTTTGTTTCGAATATTCGTTTTCTCGCAGTGCTCTTGCCTGCTTAAAGTTAGGTCCCTAGGTCGCCTCTTACGACACCCACGGATTGAAATGGGGTAGTGACATTATGTATTTTTAGTCAGTCACCACCCGTCAGACACACAAACACTTTGTGACTTAATTTTAAATAATAAATGTATAATTTAATTAATATTTACTTTTCTACATAATACAATTAAAAACCAATACCATCAGTTGTCGAATTATGGCCTTGAGTCTCATAATAACATTTCCTGTTTGTATTTGATAGACAAGTCTCTGTAAATAGCTACAAATACATTTCAAAATATAATGCTTTTCAAATATCTTTTATATATTCAAAACTTAACTTGTGTTTTCCGAAACTTTTGGTTATACAAAAAACGAAATCAAATCTTTATAAGTATTTGGATCATCTTCCAAACATTTTTTATTGCATCCAACATCATCATCGCCGAAGTTCTATATCCTGGCATTCTAAAACACGCGATTCATACAATTTATTTGTTAGTGGTATCGTCAGTTAGTATAATTATAATTCTATTCGCTGTGTACCACTCAAAAAATTTTCAATATCTTATGAAAAATTTTGACGCTTTTTATAACTTATTTGGAGATAATGTTTATTCTAAGAACATATTGAAGGCACAGAAAAATCAAACAATATTTGCAGGTATGTTCTGTGCACTAATGATTGGAATCTTTTTTATTAATATAATATTACGACAGATGCGTTCCCCAACGATGAATATAATATTGCTGATAATATATCACTCTAATTTATCCTTGTGCATTTTTCGTTTCTTATTCGAATATTTTCTTTTATATTTTATAATAAATGTACTTTCCGAACAAATAAATACGATCACGCGCTCTATTAATAACGAGCTCCTGAGCTGGAAAAATAAATATGGAAATGATGAAGATGGAAGGAATCTCACAGCGATAGAAAATCGCTTGAAGAAATATGATTTTTGGTTGACTGCATTTGAACACGTAAATTGTAGTTTAAAGTTATGTAATTCAATATTTGGATCACAGGTAACTTTTAGAACTCGAATATTTTTCACTTATTTTCCATGAGGCAAGAGGTGTAAAAATAAATGTAATCAATTTATTCATTGCAGTTAACTTTAATGGCAATAATAATGACAATGTACGTTATAGGAGGATTGTATTCAATCGTCAACGCAATTGCGGTGAGATCATTGAGATTAATTTATTGTTGTCAACATAGAGTTTGTGATTTTGATAATTGTATTTTTAACATCTACCTGTGTGACACACGTATATTATATGCCACTATTTCTTGTGTTTATCCTACTAGTAACTCTAATTTTTCTTGTACATTTTCTTATTCGAATATATTCAGCAGTGGACTGCAATTGGTTGAGATGATTATGATGATGAACGCCCTGATTGAAACGGGTGTAAGTACGAATCCGTTTATAACCGACTTTTCAAAATTGTATTTTAAATCATTCCTTGTCTAGATAATTACAAACACAATTGGTAAAAACAGATTTGGGCCAAATTGGTCCAGCCAATGTTTTGCTGATAGTGCTATTGTAGCAGCACACATAAGACAACTCTTCTTCAAATTTAATATACATCGACTAGTTTTTAAGTAAAATGCCTGTGAAATTTGGACGGTTAGATGGAGGGACATGACGAAACTATAAGGGTACCGTTTTTCCATTTTAGCTACGAAACCCTAAAAATGATGATATTCAGAACTAATGTAGGTATGTTGCTTTCCATAGAGTGGTGAACGAGTGGCCCTGTATCTCAATATAGTGACAATGACAATATATTTGTTCCTCACGTTGGTGTTATCGCGAGCTGGGCAACGTTTACAGAACTGTACGATTACTCTCAGACGCAAGCTTTGTGAAGTATATCTTCAGTCGGTTGAAGGTATGTCATATTATAATCATCGTTATCATATCAGCTTAAAATCGCCGCCAAAGCGGGTGATTTTGTGGGTATGAATGGTCCAAAGACAATTTCTGAATGGGGCTATTCGCACCGCAGTTGTCGGAGCGGTGCGAATGGCTCAAGGTATTTTTTAACCCCCGACGCAAAAAGAGGGGTGTCATAAGTTTGACGTGTCTGTCTGTTTGTCTGTCTGTCTGTGGCATCATAGCACCTTTCGGGTGCTATGATGCCACATGGATGAAGTTATTTGAATTTAGTTTTTGTTGTATTAAAGGTGACATATGTGCGAGTGTTCTTAGACATGTTTTTAGAATGAGAATTTGGAATGAAAAGCCAAAGACCAAAAACCCAATTTTGTGCCGCCCGCAACGGCCACCCTTCACTTTTAATAGGTCTTCGGTCCATCTGCCGGCATGTTATGTCAAATATTATGTAGGTATATCTACAGGTCAGTCAAATCTTGAATAAATTTTCAATTTGAGAACAAGTTACTGCTGAATTTTATTACATGCATGTTTAGAAAGTTAATTATGGTAACAAAAAAGCAAATATCAACAAATATATGCTCAGTCTTATGAGCTTATAATAATAATAATATACTACCACATTCACACAGCGCCATCTAGTCCCAAATTAAGCAATTATATTTGCTTGTGTTATGGGTACTAAACAACTGATATACTACTTAATACATTTTTTTTTTGTAAATACATACATATTAATAGATAAATTACACCCAGACACAGAACAAAACTTTATGCTCATCACACAAAGATTTTTCCTGGGTGGGGATCGAATCCACGACCTCCGGCTTAGCAGTCAGGGTCACTAACCACTAGACCAACAGGCCAGTCAGAAAAAAGCATTCTAAACAATATTAAATTATTCTTCTCAGTTAAGTAAGGTAGTAAGTATTTCTAATTGTTCCAGATCAAAACCAGAGCACGACAATAGAAGATCTTCTGCGTTTCTGTTGCACCAACACCATGGGTATGCGAGTAATGGGCTTTGTGAACATTAACATGTCCTCAGTACCGGCGTGCATTGCCTTCGTCACCAGCAACACCGTCATTGTACTCCAGTTCAATAATGTGATTTAAAATGTACTCGTACATAGATATTCAAATATACAATGTAACTAGATTGTTTGAAATATAGTTGTCTTTTAAAAGTATTTCATTTCGCTTTTCTATTTCTTATTCAAGTTCCATTACCTTTCTCTTGACCATAAGTAACATCTCTGCACCACCTTAGGTTGACTGGTAGAGAATGCCTCTGGCATTAAGTCCGCCTTAATACATGAAATTTGTCATGAAATCAAATAAATAAATAATACCAGAGCAAATAGATAATGATATATTACCAATTTATAAATAAATAAATGAAGAATATGTTCAATTTATTATATTGACTCAGTCAGGACTTTTAGTATGTTCACTTTCTAAGCATCTTTAACAACTTTTCAAAGAAATCGCTTAGGTTCCTTTTCACGCACTCTACAACCCCTTTGTTGACTGAACTAGTTTTGTTATATATTATTTGTTTAAATCTTCATAAAATTATTGAAATTGCACGTGTGATTATCGCAATCAAAATCACCATTATGTTTATAAGACAAGCTGTAAACATAATGGTTATTGATTTTGAGAAATTACAAGAAAACTAGGGAAAATTACAATTCTTTCTTCTGGAACTAAAATAATAGATAATTGTTTTAGTTCCAGAATATTAATTAAACTAATGCCTGTTTTATTCCATAGTTAATTATATTAAAAGCAAACAATAAAATCAATTGATATTAAGTTCCTACTCACTTGCTATCTCATTATAGGAAATAGCGTCGGTGTTAGTGTTACGTCTATTAAAATGAACGTACCTGTAAAACATTTATTGTTTATTCAAAATTGTACATGCGTATACCGAAACTTTTGGACTTTTAAAAAATGGTACCGCTTTTTGATAGTTATTTGGATCATTCTGGAACTTACTCTCGTGATATCAAACATTATCTACTCTTTTCCAACGGAAGGATATAACAACTCTGATGCAATTTATCATACATCAATAACTGGTTTTAGTATTGCCATAATATTATCAGCTGTATACCACGCTAAAAACTTTCAGCATCTAATGGAAAAAATAAATGAATACCACTTCTTTTTTTATGACAAAATGTATTTATCAAAATTATTTAAAACTCAACTGTATCTAACAATATTGTCGAGCTCGTTTTGTTGTTACGAAATTGGCTTATCTATTTACATTTGGCTCAACAATAACGACTTTTTTGACAGGAATAACAGTATCATCGTCTCTATATATTACTTTAATGCATGCTGGTGCGATATTCGTTTTTTCATGGAATATCATATTCTATATGGTTTAGTATATGCAATTTTTGAACAAATTAACACTATTACTCGGTCGATTGATAACGAGTTATCAATAATTATTAAGGAGAGAAGTGAGGGGGGTGATGTAATAATGAATTTCATAGCAACAGAAAATCGTCTAAAGAAAATAGAACTGTGGTGGACAGCATATATGAACATAAACTCCTGTTCAAAATTGTGTAATAAAATCTTCAGTATTCAGGTAAATGCCATTAATGTTAGCCGCACATTATTTTCAGCATTTGGGTACTGTTCTATCTAGCGTATCATATCAATCTACGTCGTCTTGTGTTTTCTTTAACCACATTACTAAGAATCTGCAAATGACTGCGAATTAGTTGTATATCAATTTTATAGTCTATGGCTTGCTTGCCTTGGGAAATGGGGATTGGTAGGTTTTTAGCACTCAGCTCACTCACTGATTCAAACTCCATTAGTTGCATTCTGTTACACCCACACAATAAAAGACACGCTTTTTTAGCCAGACAAAACACTATATTATAAATATGATGACTAAATGACATAATATAATTTTTATAGTTGCCCGTGATGCTGTTGATAGTATCAATATACTTCATAATGAGGGCTTACGATAGTGTCGCTTCGGGTTACAAGGTGAGTACATATATACAATAACAGATAGTTGACTAAATGTCTATAGTAATAATTGTTGTAAATTGAACTTTACTTTTATTGAAATAGAAATCAATGTTGGTCCTGAATCTGAACATAATCTCGATGATCATATTGTCGATCGCCATCTTGATGATATCGCGAGGAGGACAGCAAGTGCAGAACAGCTCAAAAACGCTCAGACGAAAGCTCTGTGAGCTTTATATTAACACTATTATAAGTAGGTATATTTATTATTCGTTAATACATTGTAGAAAACTCCTTCCTACTGTAAGTCCAAAATTTCATGTGAACTTTGGAATTCGGTTCATGGTTGATCAATAACAGATATTGCGATATTTATCTCCGAATGCTTAGTAGTGACATAGGCACCCTTTAAAAATCTGAAACCGAAATCAAAGTATACTAAAAAACCATGATCAAACACAAACTAATAACTTTACTGTTTTTAGATGAAAAATATTCCAAATCTACAAAAGACTTTATAAGTTTCTGCTACGCTCATCCAGTTTGTATGCAAGTGCTGGGCTCCGTGAACATCAACATGACTTTAATACCGACGTGCATCGCTTTCATCACCACCAATACCATCATTGCGCTGCAGTTTAATAATGTAGTTTAGTCTAATTATATTTAATAAATAGTATTCAAAAAATATTACTAATCCTCCCCTGATTCTGAGCCATCGGAATAATAATATAATAATATTCTACCACATTCACACAGCGCCATCTAGTCCCACAGTAAGCAATTACATTTGCTTGTGTTATGGGTACTAAACAACTGATATACTACTTAAATACATTTTTTTTCGTAAATACATACATATTATAGATAAATTACACCCAGACACAGAACAAACCTTTATGTTCAGCACACAAAGGTTTGTGGGGGGGATCGAACCCACGACCTCCGGCTTAGCAGTCAGGGTCACTAACCACTAGACCAACAGGCCAGTCAGTCAGTCAAAATAGCTCTGATTAAATAATAAAAATCTAAAACCACGAAATATGACAATAAATTGCCATTCCTCTGTATGAACCCTCTTAATGAAGAGTGTCCAATAAAATGTTTACTAGGAAATTTAATTCATCAACGCCAACCTTTATTGGACCGCTCAGTAACTGTTTATTGCTATTGTGTAATTAATGAATTAGATAAAAAAATAACCAATGCGATAGTAATACTTCAACAGCGCTAGTGATCGGTGTTAATGTTCAACCTACAATATATAAAACAACATGAATATTACACCTTTAAAATACATTCTATACATTCAGAATTTTACCTGTGTTTTCAGAAACTTTTCGTCTTTCAGCAAGTGTATTCGAATATTGATTATTATTAGGTTGTTCTTCGAAATGGCTGCCATTTTATTTACAGTCATCACTAGCATCATGTTTTTTACCTTTCTGGAGTTCAAGGCAGGAATTATATACTTCTTCTCTTTGGCTGCATTTGACATCTCTGTTTTAATAGCGGCTATATACCATTCCAATAAATTTCAACATTTAATGAAAAACTTTGATGCATATCATAATTTTTTTGATGACGGATTTTATTCCGTAAAGTTGTCAAAGGCGCAAATATTTCTGACAGTAAAAGCAAGTCTGTTGACTGGCTCAAAAGTTTTAGAATTTGGCTTTATTCAGGCATTTTTACATTACGATTTCTCTACTGGTCTGCTAATTTTAGTAGCAATATATCAATATCAAATAAGCGTGTGTGATTTTGTATTTTTATTTGAATACTTTGTTCTTAATTGTATACTGTATGTAATTTCGGAACAATTGAATGCAATAACACAATCTGTTGATAAAGAATTATCTTTGAACCGCAAAGAAGATAACGATGAAAATGAATCTAACGCCATTCAAACAGAGGCACGTTTGAAGAAAATCGATATATGGTTGACTGCATATAAAAATATAAACAATAGTTCAAGCTTGTGTAATGAAATATTTAGTACTCAGGTAAGTTATCATATACTTTATGCTATATCGAATTTAAATATTGTAATAGCAATTTCATATTGTCAGTTTCCAATTATATTCTTTCATAGATGATCAAATAAACCTATGTTATATATAGAAGATTTTATTGTCATTTGTTTCAGTTGAGTGTAATGCTGTTGATAATAAATATTTACTACATACTGGATCTATATTCAATGGTCACACATCTAGCAGTAAGTACTAAGCGTAATTTCATAATAACATTAATAATATATAATAGTATTAGTCCATGTAGTGTCGGATTGAGAATACATAAATGTTACTACCCAATTTCAACCTATAGATGTCGTAATAGGTGACTAAGGGCTGACAAGAGAAGTGTAAGAAAAGAAAAATTCGAAATAAACCCTATACTAACCCGTCTAGCCAGCGTGGTATAATAGGTTAAATTCCACATTCTTTGGAGGACACCCGTGCCCAGCAGTGGGACGTTTATGAGTTGAAATGATGATGATGATGATTAGTATTTTCAACGAACTGTGCCCGCTGCCTCATTCACGTGAGATTTTTTTTCATGGCAACTGGGTATTTTTTTTCCAAAATCAAAGTAGCCTAAAGAAGTTACTTCTTGTGACATTAACTATCCGCCAGTAAGTCCCGTCGAAATCGCTTCAGTAGTTTCGGATTTTATCTCAAACAAACAAACAGACATACAAACATTTTACAATGTGCGTTTTTGTTATAAGTTGCGTACTTATTTTCATATTAAGTATGCCTGCTCCAAACAGATACTTCAATTTTATTTATTAGTACTGGTAAGGTTCAAATTATGTTTATTGCAGCATGGTTGGACAATATCAGGCACATTAACTGACTTGGTTTCAATGGCATTTTTTTTGTCTGGAATGTTAATAATATCACATGGTGGTCAACAAGTGCAGAACAGTTCGAAAAAACTCAAACGTAAACTTTGTGAACTTCACGTTCATTCAACAGAGAGTGAGTTTTTTTAGTAATCTTATCTTTCCATCACTTCATCATCATCATCAGCCCAATGACGTCCACTACTGGACAAAGACCTCAACCTAAATTCCACCACCATACTTTCTTAATTCTTTATTGTACACAAAAATTACAAACAACTGAACAACACAAGAGAAGAAATATACTGCTAACTACCAGCAAACCCAAGGAGTAGGAAAGAAAATACTACATGCCGCATTTAATTTATCGAACTAAATTAAATAAATCGGCCGATTCAAGAGTAGCAATAGGAGAAGGCCATATTCAGCAGACAAACATCTAAGGATGATGAAGTTGATTATTATTTATTTTGATTACTATACTTAAATTATTATAAAGCTGAAAGCCATAATTGCCTCGGTAGCGCAGTGTGAAGTGTTTGATTTCTGGGTCGGATGAAAATGGTTTTGAGTTTTTCTATCATGAAAATCCAATATTGAGATTTCCCCGGAATTTGGAAAACAAATATTCCAAGCTGACGACAATAAGCTCACACTATGTTATGTTATAAGAATTTGTTTGGTTGGTTTAAGGTGCTAATAGCAGTAACTATTAGTTCCAATGTCAAAAGTCTAATTGTTAAATAAACCATTTATTGAGGAAAGCTATATAACATCACGCTACGACAACTAGGAGCTAATGGTGGCCCAAAAAAGATACATGGGAACGAAGCCCCGGCCAACAGCTAGTCGATGATCTAATATATTAATTATCTTTTTTCCAGACAAAATAGAATGCAAGCAAACGAAAGACCTCATTCGCTATTGCAACACGCACCCGGTCTCTATGAACGTGATTGGTTTTAAACACGTCAACATGGCGATGCTGCCGAGTTGTTTCGCTTTCGTCACATGCAACACAGTCATCGCGCTTCAGTTCAATAATGTACTCTAAGAACTTAGAATACAAACATGAAACATATCATGTAATTGTCAAAAATGATTTATTTATTAAAAGATATTTCCTGTTACCTTTTTTATTACTTTCCTATTAGTGATTTTTCGTTCTTTCTGGCCATTTTTATAAATAGATTGTTACGTCGTTGCCTACGTAACGTCTAATTTGACGTTTTTGCATTCTTTGTTCTCGTTACTAGAATTAAATAAATAATGGTGCTTTTGAATTAATACCCAGACAAGTAAGCACTGTTTAATTTCATCACGCAAGCAGTACTCATGCTATCATCTTATTTTACAGGAAGAAATCTCTTCCATGATGATCTCTTCAATGAATGAAGAAATTTCTTCCTGGAAAACGATTCTTTTAATAAATACATTGTTTACTGAAAAACTTAAAAAAAACATTATCAACCTTATACTATTGTTGTTACATACTCATGAACAATAATGTAAAATAAAATATTTATGCATTTGAGTGAAGTAAGTTCCATTAATGTGCTGTATTGGAGAGTGTCTAATAAAATATTTACTGTAAGGAAATATTATTCATCAACGAAACCCTATCATATATATAACTCTGTGAACATACTCTACTGAATTAAATTAAGTTTGATCGATAAGCACTAAGTTAACTGTTATTTGTACTTCAAGAGCGATTGTGATCGGTTTAATGTCCAACCCGTAATATTCAATACAATATGAATATCACACCCATAAAATATATTTTGTATATTCAAAACTTTTCTTGCGTCTTTAGAAACTTTACGTCTTTCAGCAAGTGCACTCGTAGATTGATCATTATTAGGTTGTTCTTCGAAATGGCTGTCATTTTATTTACAGTCATCACTAGCATCAAGTTCTTTGAATTTCTTGAGTTCAAGGCAAATATCATATATTTCTTCTCTGTGGCCGCATTGGGTATCTTTATTTTAATAGCGGCTATTTATTATTCTGAACATTTTCAACATTTAATGAAAAACTTCGATGCATATCATAATTTGTTTGATGACGAAATTTTCTCAGCTAAATTATTAAAGGCACAGAAATATCTGTTGATAAAAGCAAGTCTGTTGGTTACCTCAAAAATCTTGGAATATATCTTAATTCAGGCTTTTACACATGAGGGATTCTCTACTGAAATGTTAATTTTTGTATCGATATATGACTATCAAATATCTGTGTGTGATTTTGTACATTTATTTGAATATTTTAGTCTAAATTTTATACTGTATGTAATTTCGGAACAATTGAATGCAATAACACAATCTGTTGATAAAGAATTAACGATGAGCGGTAAAGAAGATAATTATACAAATGGAACTGACGTCATTAAAACAGAGACACGTTTGAAGGAAATTGATTTATGGTTGACTGCATATCAAAATATTAACAGCAGTTCGAACTTGTGTAATGAAATATTTAGTACTCAGGTGAGTTATTGGATTCATTGTGTTACACCAAGAACTGCCATTTTGTTTTTTTTTTTAATTTTGTCGTCAACATGAATAAGAATTTTAGCACACTTTAAACCAAATAAGATTTCAAAAAATGTTCTTATGAAATATTTATGTAAATACTGGTGTGGCCGAAGTTTGACCTGCCCAAAATCATTACTGATTGTTATTATGCAGTGATATTTTAAACCTTTTTCACAAAAAGATGAACTGAAAATAAATAGAGAATGATAAGTAATTCTAAATTTAAAATTTCCAACATTAATGCGTTGTCAGTAAAAAAAATATGAAATTTTATTTGTCATTTGTTTCAGTTGAGTGTAATGCTGTTGATAATAAATATATACTACATAATGGATCTATATTCAATGATAACACATCTAGCAGTGAGTATTAAGCGTAAATTTATCCGATAATACATACAGTAGAATCAGTTTTATCAGTTTGTTGTGTACTAGCAAGTTTCACATTATATTTATTGCAGCAAGGTCAGGCTATATCGAGTACTTTTACTAACTTGGCTTCATTGGCGTTTTTTTTGTTTGGAATGTTAATAATATCACATGGTGGTCAACGAGTGCAGAACAGTTCGAATAGACTCAAACGCAAGCTTTGTGAACTTCATGTTCATTCAACAGCGAGTGAGTATTTTAGTAATCTTATATCATGACGTATTCCAAAAATGTAAATCATATTTTTATGGTCTGTTTGGGAGTATCATTAGGAGAGCTCTACAATTAGTAGTCGTCTTAAGACTTCCTGAGATGATAAAGGTATAATATGATGCTATGTGGTATATGTTATTTATTTTGATATCAATAATAAAGTTAACTCAGTTTTATTGGTTAGCCACTAAATTCTAGGTAGGTACTCAAACTGAGAAAGGGTCAAATTTTTAGATACGAATGGGCCCGAATCTTAAAAAAATAATGTGCAGTTTTTTTTGTTATATAATTCTCTATCTAGTCTGTTTTTTTTAAGGTACAGAAACTTTGTAAAAATTTCTTTCTTCCAGATGAAACTGAATGCAAGCAAACAAAAGACCTCATTCGCTATTGCAACACGCACCCGGTGTCTATGAACGTGATTGGTTTTAAACACGTCAACATGGCGATGCTGCCGAGTTGTTTCGCTTTCGTCACTTGCAACACAGTCATCGCGCTTCAGTTCAATAATGTACTTTAAGAACTTTAGAATAAAAATAGAAACATATTAAAATTCATCATCATCATCTCAACCCATAAAGGTCCCACTGCTGGGCACGGGTCTCCTCCAAAGAATGTGGAGGGAATTTAACCTACTATACCACGCTGGCCAGACGGGTTGGTAAAGTGTTGTTTCGAATGTTCCTTTTCTAGCAGTGCTCTTGTCTTTTACGACACTCACGGGTTGAGAGTAGTGACATTATGTCATTTATGTATTCTATTAAAACTAATATCAATCTAATTGTCAAATGTAAATTTATTCAATATTTATTTATTTTATTTCCTGTTATCTTTGTAATCGCAAATGGTTAGCATTAATGAATACGGCTTTACTTTAAACTATCCAATGTATAAAAGAACGTCCTATTTGAGGTCTTTGCATTCTCGTTGCATTCATTATATGAATAGAATACTTCGGTTAATTATGTGTTTTAATTTGTTCCAAACAAACAGTTTTGCTTCCATCATAAATTGCCTTTTTCAATTTGTTTGATTAATAGATTGAATTGTATTACACGTATCTTTACTTAATATCATAAAATATTTACTTATTATAATTAATCAAATAAAATATAATGGTAGGAACTGTGTCATCATATAATTATAGTCAATTCCCAAACAACATATTTTTTATACCTAGTTGACTGTTTGGATCTAACATTTTTAATAAACTATGAACATCACACCACTAAAGTATATTTTATTAATTCAAAATGTGACTTGCATCTTTAGAAATTTTTGGTCTTACAGAAAGTGCAGTCAAGTATTGATAAGTATCTGGATCGTCTTCGAAATATCCGCCGTAATATTTAATAATTTCATTGGCGTCAATTTCTTGAAATCATTCTTATCGAAATCGCAAGTAATCTTCTTTTATTGTATGAGTTCGTTTAGCATCATTGTTTTAATATTGGCTGTTTATAACTCGAAAAAATTTAATAGTTTGATGAAAAAATTTAATTCATTTCACGGGTTTTTTGATGATAATGTTTATTCGGCAAACTTACTAAAGGCACAGAAAAATCTAACAGTACTAGCAAGCATGTATAGTGCCTACAAAATATTGGAGCTTATCTGTATGGGTTTTTTTTTTAACAAGAAAATTTCTTTGGGGGCCATAACCATTGTAGTAGTATTTTTTAATATTTCTGTGTGTGACTTTCGATTTACATTCGAATATTTTGTTCTACATTGCATATTATTTGTGGTTTGCGAACAACTGAATGCAATAACACGATCTATTGGTAAAGAAATTTCAATTAAGAAAGAGAATGATGAAAATCAAATGAATTTCATATCAACAGAGGATCGTCAACAGAAAATTGACTTATGGTTGACTGCATATAAGAATATTTACCGAAGTTCTACACTGTGTAATGAAATTTTCGGTATTCAGGTAAATCAATAATTTCATTTCAAGTATAAGCTATTGAATATCTGTCATAGATTTTAGTTACGTTTCTCAGAATTTCATTGATGGTAAATTATACCTCTATTCTCTATTCCAACGTATCAATGTTGCACTTCTCTTCTCTTCTGTAAAGAGAGCTGACAGGGCTAGGGTTATAAACTTGGGTGAATTTCCTCACTTTTTCATAATCGTTAGTAGATTTTAAGTCACTATTATATTAATATAAATTATTAATATCCAATACAAAGTAAAATGATCATAGAATACTTACTTAACCCTCGACCCGTCGCGTGGGGTCTTCAAAAGCCTAGGTCTTACAGTAATGCAAATTAAGTACATTTACAACGTTCCCACTAACTCCTTACTTTAGGTAGCTTCCTAAAAAGGATTATACTTGTCGCTAACACCCACGCAATTCAATCTGCGCGTGTGCACCTTAAGATACAGACGTGTGTTTCTGCGCGAGGCTCTCAGGGACCCCACGCGACGACTGACGTAAGTAAAATTGTACTTATATTTTTCTTATATATTTTATTGTAGTAGCTTTTATAGTCTACATAATTATGTTTTTCTAATTCTAGATCACTTTTAATAATATAAAAATGGAGGCAAGCAGAATCAACGTGTTTTCAGAGGTTAGAAGAGGATAATGTAGGAGAAATTGTTGGTGAAGAGAATGAAGATAATAATGTACAGGATTCTGATCATCAGTGAACATAATAAAGATTCAGGTCAGGATCGCAGTCTTGCTGCGATGATAACCTTCCTCAAGAACAGTTCCAACTATAATATATGTCCAATACATATGGAGGCCATATGTACTGAGTGCGTTCTGAGGCAAAACTAATCAAAGTAAAAGTTTATATATTTTTTATTACATTTTGTTAATTTTTATTTTTTTATTAATTGTAAGTGTATACCGATCTCAAATAGTGATCTTAAATCAATGATAGACACTAATTATTTATATTATTTTTAAAAGAATTTATAATTAAAATAAGTATAGAGAAAAGAAGTTCCTTGTTCATTTGTAAGATTTTTTAATAAAAATTAATAATAAATGTATAATTTATTGCTTTTATTCCAATGACACTCTTATCACCTGACTATAACCAGCAAAATAATACTTAAAATGTAGGCAAAACCTTCAATTTAATCGTGTTTAGTATTGGGGTCCGTAGCGACCCCGCGCGACTACTCACGTTATAAAAGAGGCGCGACGGGTGGAGGGTTAACATAGAAAACTTCATCTTTTGCACTTTGGACACTTTTAATTTTGGTTTCGCTAGTTTTCATATAGGTACTTAGGCTCATAAATTGTAATCATCAGCAACCCATTAAGTCCCACTACTGGGCTCGGGTCTCCTCTCCTCTAATTAGAGAGCTGAGAGGGTTTAGGCCATAATCCACGCACGCTGGCCTAGTGCGGGTGGAGGATCAGACATACTCATAGAAGTTCTTCTTGGGTAAGTGGGTTTCCTCACGATGTTTTCCTTCACCGTTAAATTCCACAAAGTAGAATCCACATTGGTACTGCCATTTGGGATCGAACTCGGACCGCGTGATTTGCACGCCGCCCGGTCACTTATCCATTATGTCAACCACTATCGCACAACCATCGCTTGCATAAATTCTAAACGAAATATTAATTTCTCAAACTTATTTTAGTTAACAATAATGCTGTGGATAATATCATTGTTTTACATAGTACTTCTCTATAAGATCGTCACTTGTTTTGCAGTAAGTATTTTTAAATAATAATTTGTATGTTGTTTTAAATTGTGATGTTGCTTTGCTATTTCTCTGCATGAATCCTCTTTATATAAATAATAGGCTGTGTTACACTCAATATATGATTTTTAAGAACTAACTCGTGCACCCAACTGTCAGAGCCTTGCCAGGACATTGAATTGCCACCAAAAATCAAAAGCGAGATTTCTATGAAAATGTGTGAATCTATAACTATCAGGCAATCACTTAGATACACATAAAATGTAAAAACAAAGTTGGCAATTAAAAAAAATATAGTATATACAAATGTATCATCAGCAACCCATTAAATCCCACTGCTGGGCTCGGGTCTCCTCTCCTCTAACTAGAGAGCTGAGAGGATTTAGCCCATAATCCGCTCACGCTGGCCTAGTGCGGGTTGGTGGATGATACATACTCATAGAATTTCTTCTAGGGTATGTGGGTTTCCTCACGATGTTTTCCTTTACCAGATGGTAAATCACTTGACTAGTTCATATAAATTCCACAAAGTGGAATCCACATTGATACTGCGGGTAGGGATCGAACTCCAACCACGTGTTTAGCATGCCGGTCACTTATCCATTCAGCTTCCATCGCTTGACAACATATAGAAGTATAATATAATAATAAAGATGGATATTGTTGCAGGGCACAGCAGAACCAATATCAATGACTTTTATACACATAAAGTCGATGTTAATATTTTTGTTCGCAATGATTGTGATATCGCGTTCTGGGCAACGGGTTCAAGATAGCTCAAATACACTTAAACGCAAGCTTTGCGAATTTTATCTTCAATCGCTTACAGGTATGGTATACTTAATACTTTGCCGTGACTCGGCAAGCGCAGATAAGGACACCCTCCAGCTAGGTGAACCAACGACCTGAATAAGATGGCTGGGTCTGACTGGATGCGAAAGGCAAAGGTCCGAGTGTTATGGTGCGTGTTAGGAGAGGCCTTTGTCCAGCAGAGGACTGCAATAGGCTGAAATGATGATTATGATGACTTATACCACACTGGATAGACGGGTTAGTATAGGGTTTTGTATCGAAATTTTCTTTTCTCGCAGCGCTCTTGTCTACTTAAGGTTCTCTTACTTGCCTTGTGGTTGAAATGGGGTAATGAAATTATGTATTCTGAATCTGTCACTACATGGCAAAAATGTAAATTATATGGACATCCTATACAAACATATCTATCTCTTTCACTCCTATTGAGTTTAAACGTTGTTCAAGAGGAATAACTCTATTTATGTTACAATCGACGACCAAATCTTCATATTTCAGGAATATTTGTTCCAGATAAAAAAGAATGCAGGTTAACAAGGGACTTGCTTTGTTGCTGCTACACTCATCCAGTATCTATGTACGTGATGGGATCTACTATGGTTGATATGTCCGTGCTGCCGTGTTGTCTTTCATTCGTCATGGCCAACACAGTCATCGCACTTCAGTTCAATAATGTGTTTTAGTTACTTACAATTAACCTTTTGAACGCCAACGTTGGCTATAGATCACATTTATTTTTTAATTTGATTCTTAGTATTGTATCGATTTAACACCATGCTAATGCCATAAATTTATTAATGAAATACACTCAATTTCGGAATTATTCTGTGACAGTGCGCAGGCGTTTCAAAATGTGGCACTTGTAATGCTTTGTGTTCTAAATGTAAAATGTAATTTAAGTTTTTGATAATAAATATTAAAAGAATATAACAATTATTTGGATAAGAATTAATTAATATTTAGAACTTTTCAATTCCCTCTGAAACAGCTGATAAGCGAGCACAAGGGGAAACGCAGTTTTGTAAATTTTAAACCACTATGAATGCAGCTTTATAACTAAGGATCTGGCCTGTTTAATCTAACAGGATATATATTTGCCATATTCTCTGTCAGTTGTCATTTTTAAATTGATCTTCTTTTTGGCCAACTTAAGTATCAGACAGGCCATTGGTACAGGTTTTATCTGGGCATGGCTTCGAACACTGCATAAGGTCACGAGGAAGGAACTGAATTCTGTCCGTCACATGGAATAATGTCCAACGTGGACCATATGGACTTCAATGAATATAAAAAATGGCGAATGGGTCCATACATTCTGAAATTTTGCGGTTAGCAACACATTTAGTCATTCGTTTCTATGTACATAGATAAGTACGGTACAATAAGTCACTAATATGATTAAATTAATTTACGTAATATGAATCCATATTTTATGATATTACTATAGTCATTTAATATAATAAATTTGATTAAGAACAGAACAAGAAAGTATTAACTAAAAATAATGGTCTTATGTTAGCACCTAAACAGCCGTTATCGGTCTTTGCATTAAAGAAGAATTATTAAAATAAACATGATTTTAACACCTTTAAAGTACATTTTATACATCCAAAATGGGACTTGTGTCTTTAGAAACGTTTGGTGTTACAGAAAACGCAGTCATGTATTGTTTAGCATTTGGATCATTCTAGAAATAACTTTCGTGTTGCATACAATCTATGTTACTGTAAATACTTTGAGGTTAATTTTGTACAAGCCCCAAATTATATACATATTTTCTGTGACTGGGTTTAGCATTACTCTTTTAGTGTTGGCTGTGTACTATGCCAATAAATTTCAACGTCTAATGAAAAACTTTGACGAATATTACAGTGTTTTTGATGATGGGACTTATTCCGCAAAGCTTCTTAGAGAACAGAAAACTATTACGGTAATAGCAAGTCTATACTGTATTTTAAAGATCATTGAGTTCATTTCTCTTCGGGCATTGTTCTTTGATGATAACTTTTCTATGAAAGTAGTTTTTGTATCATTATTTCATTACAATTTGACTCTTTGCGATGTACGCTTTACATTAGAACATTTGGTTCTATATTGTATATTATTTGTGATATCTGAACAATTGAATTTCATCATACGTTCTATTGATTATGAATTATTAAAAACCAATAAAGAAAGAAATTACATCAATGAAATAAAAGTCAGTACAACAGAGGATCGTCAGGAAAAGATTGACTTATGGTTGAGTGCCTATAAGAATATAAAGCGTAGTGTAAACTTGTGCAATGAAATATTCACTTTTCAGGTAAATATTTGATCGATTTCATCATCATCATCATCAGACCTAGACCATCATTATCTTCTTTTTAGCCTATAAACGTCCCACTAGAAAGCTATTAAGCCATTTTGCACGGTCTTAGCGCCCAAATATCGAGTACACAACTTCAACATCGCCTATCAAATGTTTCAAAATGGCATTGACCGTTGACGTCTATATTTAAATTTTCAAACATTTGACAACAACTACAAAACAAAACAACAACTAGTAGAGTTGAGATTGCGAGGGTCCTTGTTCCTTAAGCATTCTCTTGCTCTTAGCAATTTGAGCAGATCTCGCATCATCTAGCTATTGATGATAGATTGAGTGATTTGTTGTTGAAGGCGCTTGTAGCATTGTGGTACTGAGATGTTCCTCGAGGTTATACAAGGTCAGTCCATGATGTGTCCATGGTCAATTGGTCAGTAAGTGATGGGTGACCGTTTGTGGTAATTTCATTCACGAGCTTCTCCGTGCTTCGGAAGGCACGTAAAGCCGTTGGTTCCGGTTATCAATGCGATAGTCGTAAACGACTTAAGTCAAGTTGAAAGCCTTCTAGGCGACTTGATAAATTCAAACATTAGGGTGTGCCTCAAGTACATTCGATAAGAAGAAGAAGATCTTCGTTGAAAACTTACATTACAGATGACGAATAAATCTTAGATAATACTAATTTTAACAATTAAATTTTTCTGTTCTAGTCTACTATGATGTTGGTGATAATTACTATATTTTTTATAGTTATTCTATATATGATCATTACGACCCTTGTAGTAAGTATCTGCTTTTTTATTAATTAAATTATTTTATGAGCTTATTAAAAGCTTGCACTTTGCAACTTAACCGTAGTGTGGCCTAAGCCATAATATTATTTCTGTGTTTCTTGACATTAAAGGGTTTAGGAGAGTCGCTATTAAGCACGATGATCCATGCAAAGACGATGCTGGTATTTTTGGTGGCAATGATTATGATATCCCACGGTGGCCAACGGGTGCAGAACAGCTCTAATATGCTTAGACGCAAACTTTGTGCGTTCTATCTTCTGGCGCTTGAGAGTAAGTAATAGTGTTACGTTAATCAATGAATAAGTTAATAATTGAATCAGGTATCATGGTATAATGTGTGTTTCATGTTATTGAAAAGTAAAGAAAGAATATCGCCTTTCTGGATATGTGCCAAAATCATAAAATTTTAATATTTTACTTTCTGAATGGATTTTGTTGAAACTTGGTGGATAAGTTTTACCTTAAATGGGAATTTTGTATCGCGGTAGTATGTTGGGGAAAATGATTTTAGATCGAAAAGGGTGAACTGTATAAACCATAGGTTATTCAGTAATCCTAGGTTATGCACTAACACAGCGTTGATTAAGTCCAATATGTTTAGAAAAGATTATTCACAGCACGGATCCATAAAGCGCGTACGGCGAGCGGCCATTTTCGACGCAGCGCCTTTTTTTTAGATAAAGGTGACAGCACTTTTGCTGCAATGCTTGCGTGAACGCAGATTATGGCCTATATAAGTCCATATAATATTTCAAAAAGAGAATTGTGAAAAGACAAAGATTTGTGCTCACATTAACATAACATCTAAGAAATAAAATGAAAGTACGGAACAAATATCATTGAATTACTTGGATGAAAGAAAAAAATACCACTTATATTTATTAGGTATTTCTCTCCTTTTGCTGACAGTTATCTAACAAATGGAATTAAAAGACAAATAAATAATAAGAGTATGTTCTATTTCAGACGAAGAAGAATGTACGCTAACGGAGGATCTAATCCGTTTTTGTCATACTCATCCTGTAATTATGAACGTGATGGGTTCTGTACAAATCAACATGTCTATAGTACCGAGTTGTCTTGGTTTCGTCACAACTAACACAGTCATAGCACTACAGTTCAACAATGTGATCTAATAAGTTACAAATAATCATGGTAATATGTTAATAAACGCCCGTGTTAATAAACGACAATTGAAAATGTGTTCTAATTTATGTTATAATAGAGGGGTTTTTTTATTTTACTGCTCTGAAAGGTATGATAAAAGGATATATTGGTACTTAGTAATGAACCCAATACACAATATGTTGTTAAGTTTTAAATATTAATTTCAATTGTAATTCATAAATAAATAAATATAGGTTACTAATTTAAAAAAAAAAAAACATTTAAATTATGTAAGTAGGTACTTCAAAAACGCAATATCAATAATGTCCATTACAAGTTTGGAATTACGTAGTATGCGAAATATATAATATTATATTATATTATATATCATATTTTTACCACATTCACACAGCACCATCTAGTCCCACATTAAGCAATTATATTTGTTTGTGTTAAGAGTACTAAACAACTGATATACTACGTCAATTTTTTTTTTGTAAATACTTACATATTATAGATAAATTACATCCAGACACAGAACAAACATTCATGCTCATCACACAAAGATTTGTCCTGGGTGGGGGTCGAACCCACGAGCTGCGGCTTAGCAGTCAGGGTCACTAACCACTAGACCAACAGGCCAGTTTAATGTTGGCTATAGGCTACCGCTAAAAGGAGCAGAACAGTGACCAAATAAAGAATGACAAAAGCGAAACCCCGCACAATTACTAGTTTAAAAATTATGACTGTACTTTAATTAAGTTTGTCTGATGCATTACACATAATATAGTTAATAATGAAAGATACCCTTCATAATTTTAATTAATATTAGTGGCTATATAAGTCTAGTCTGTGGAAACACCTCCATACATTATTATATTGAAACGCAACAATGAATATCACACCAATGAAATATATTTTATATGTTCAAAATTTCACTTGCGTCTTCAGAAACTTTTGGACCTACAAAATACGAAACCGAGTTCTCATATGTATCGTGATTTTTATCGATTTAATCAACACTGTCATAAACTTTACGCGTATAATAATTATTTCGTATATCGATTCGCAACTTCAAAAGTTAATGCTGTATTCTGTAATTCTATTTAATGTCATTATCGAAGTATTTGCTCTATACCATTCTAATAAATTCCAACAGCTTTTGAAAAATTTTGATGCATATCACAATTTTTTTGATCACGACTCTTATTCTGCAAAGTTATTGAAATCACAGAAACTCTTTACCATTGCAGCAAACTTGATTATCGGTATAATGGTGGCACTTTTTACTAATACCATAGTCTTCTTTGAAGTTGAGATTCCCTATCCTATGAATATATTTTGGTATATGTATCATTGTCATGCATTTGTATGTAGTTTCCGATTCATATTCGAGTATTTAATTATATACTGTTTATTGCACGTACTCTTTGAACAACTGAAAACGATATCGCGATCTGTTGGCAAAAAGTTAAGAACAAAGAATGATACAGAAGTATTTGAAGAAGTCGGAGTTCATTCAACATCGAGAAACGTCCGCTTGCAGAACATCGACTTATGGTTGATGGCTTATAAAAACATAAAATGTAGTTCCGAATTGTGTAATAAAATCTTCAGTGCACAGGTAATAATCTACATATTATTATATAACTAAGTAACATTGGCAATTTTCTCATATTCATCGCTTTCATCACCACTATAGTAAAATGTCTGCCACAGCGAGCGACTTTGTGCCGCTTACAAACTTTACAACCAGCGTCCCTATGTGAGGCCCAGAACAAAGATAGTGAGGCCTATGGCCAGCAGTGGACGTCATTGGGCTGATAATGATGATAGTAATTTAGTTTTCATTAACACTTTGTTTTCCGATTTCAACAATCATACTCGCTCTTGTTAAACGCTTACTAATGAATCGACAAAACAATTTTGCAGCGAAAAACAACTCATAATATAATACATCTCTCCTTTTTAACCGAAAGAGAAGAGAGAGTTGCGTCATACGCACATTTTTCCAGCTATGTTTAGTCCCATGTAATAGAGGCGAGTCTATTGTAATTAACCAGACGCATTTCCAGACTCTGGGCTGATACTGACAATTTAATAGATTGAGAAACCCAATATCATTTTCCCGATGGAACCAGGTACCTTTTACGCATTACAAAATATAATATACTACGGCCAGTGTTGGGCATATTTTAATTGCAATTAACAATTTTATTTTGGATTTTCTTGTTTAAATGCCACCAAACAATAAACAATTAATTCATTTTAAGTAAGGAAAATTACAAATTATAATAATTTTCCACAATTACAATTAATAAAATGAATAGTTGGTTGTTTTGTGTCAATTAAAATGCAATTAATTGTTAACTGCAATTAGAATATGCCCAACACTGCGCCACCAAGACACTCAACGAAAAATATTATTTCGTTTCCTTATTACAACTAATGGATTGGACTTGAAACATATAACGGAAACAATCAATAAGTATGTACATTCATTATTACGACGCAATCAGTACTAGTGGGTTCTCACAATAAATTATTAAATAAACAGTCAAAAAAAAACATGAATGTTACCCCTTTGAAATATATGTTTTATATTCAAAATGTCACATGTGTTTTTAAGAATTTTTGGTCTTACAAAAAGAGTATTCGCATATTGATATGTATTTGGATCATCTTCGACGTTTTCTTTGGCAGCTTAAACATTGGCCATAAAACTATGGGCACGAATTTTTTAAGACATGACGCTCAAGTTTTAATGTTCTTTGCCGTGGTCTCGTTTAGCATTACAATTGTATTGTCAGCTGTATACTGGTCAAATGAATTTCGACAAGTTATGAAAAACTTCCATATATTTCATATATTTTTTCTAGGTAGTAATTATTCGTCAACATTATTGACGTCACAGAAATATTTTACGACATTAGCGATTATATACGCTATTATTTTGTTCATTATTTTTTCATTTACTAGTATGATAAATGATGTTAAATTGACTAAGACCCTGTATCACTTTCACACAATGTTGTGTAGTTTTCGTTTTATATTTGAATGCACGTTTATATATTGTTTAAATTACGTATTTACTAAACAATTGGATACGATTACACAATCGATGGATAACGAGATAATTGCATGGAAACGTGAAGAAAATAATAAATGTGGACCTTTATCGAAAGAGAATCGCTTGAAGAAGATCGACTTATGGGTGACTGCGTTTAAAAATGTAACGCGTAGTTCAAGGCTGTGCAATCAAATCTACAATATGCAGGTAATTATGCTAATTGTGAATTTTCTTCCATAAATGAAGAAAGAAAATTCATCATGGCTAATTCCCAAATAAACAATAAATAAATAAGAAAAATAAATAAACTTAAATAAAAATATTTCCACAGAAGCAAAGATTATAAATAGGTACTAGAGTAGCACAAATTTGTAGAAAGTGGCTTTTTTCAATTGCTTTTATATTTATCATTATCACACTTTGAACATAAATAATATAGGAAATTACTTTGCTTTCACCATTAAACTGACAGAAACAAATTCAACAAGTAAATATAATTAAAAAAAATTAATAACCCGACTGCAAAAAATACAACAGAGAGCAACGCACTAAAAAGACCGTAAAATTATTGTAATATTATTATACCTGATTAAATTTAAATACATAACATATGTATATATTTGTAATCTCCTTTTGATGAAAAGCCCGCCGTTTAAGTCTTTTTATTCTTAAAACCTATCTAAGGACACTTGGGTTGGGTCTAGACGAATCTAACGATACCCTAATTGTCAAAATCCATCCAGCCGTTTGAAAGATTCGTGGGAATAAAGAAATTTACAAACATACAAGATACGCGCGAAAAACAATACCCGTCCTGACAGTCGAGTAAAAACAAAATTTCATAATCATATTTATCGCTTTGTAGAGTTTCCGTAATGGATTGGACTGACAGCTACTAATGAAAGTCTCCAATGGAACATTAATTCATTATTGTCCTAGACTCCAAACATATTCACTATATAAAAAAACGCTACAACAAGAAGACAACAATTCAAAAAACCATGAATACCACTCCTATAAAGTATATCTTATATATTCAAAATTTCACATTTGTATTCAAAAACTTTTTGACTTTTACGAAGTTCAGCCAAGCATTAATATGTTTATGGATCATCTTTGATGTAACTATGGTGATTTTAAACATCGTCAATAAGATTATAAATTCAGATTTACTATTTACATGGACTGCCCAAATCTTAATGTTTTTTTCTGTGATATCATTTAGCATTATTCTTTTACCATCATCTGTGTACCACGCACATAGTTTTCAAAACCTTATGAAAAACTTTGATGCATATCACATTTTGTTTGATGATGGTGTGTATTCGACCAAATTGTTGAAAGCACAGAAATCTTTCACAATATTAGCAATTATCTTTGCTTCTATGTTAATCGTTTTGTACTTTCTTACTATTCAAATCTACTATGGTAATCATTCTGGTTTAGACATACTAATCTTGGCGGTGTACCACTTCCATTCGTTCGTGTGTAGTTTTCGACTCGTTTTAGAATTCTTTTTTCTGCATTGTTTACTGTATGTGCTTGATGAACAAATGAAATCGATTACACGATCTATCGATCATGAAATGTTGACATGGGATAGTAAAAAAGAAGCTAATGTTAAAGTTGCATTGAGAGAAGATCGTTTAAAGAAAATAGACGTGTGGTTGACGGCGTTTAAAAATATAAAAAGCAGTTCGACATTGATTAATGAAATCTCAAATATACAGGTAGGTAACGATTGTGTTCTCTTATGCGATAGTCATAGTACGTAGCTCCTAATGAGTTTCAATCATCCTTATCATCGAATTTTGTCCACTATACATCCGCTGCTGGAGCATCTCCATGAGCTTTCAAATAAGACCGTTCATGTGCGGTTTGCATCCAGCGTGATTCTGAGGTTCGGATCAGACCACTATTGAATGAAAACACTATTAAATTTATTAGGCATCCAACGCCTTTCAATAGGTCAATCACATTTGATGGCGTAACCTTGTCGTGTTTACCTTAGTGATAGAAATTTAGGTCTAGGTGTATCTAAGGTAAAGAATACGATGACAGATTGCAATCAATACTCTACTAATCATTTTGGTCCACAACATGGCGATAGATCTCCAATATTTACACAATTTGTCGTTATCATACGGATGCTAGGTGATACTTTTGTCAGTTTCAAGATGAAATTGAAACCACCTAATATCGATTAAGCAGATGATTTAGTGAGAAAAATGCGAGCTATGTCGAGCCTACGGGGGCCGATGAGATACTAATGTTACAAAAATTAGCTCCAATCGATGAAAGTTAATAAAATATCAATTTTCAATATCAAACATCTACAATTACAAATTGTGAATACTTTATCAAGTAAAATAAAATTTCGTGAAGTACCTCAATGCACGGTTTCTTTTGTTAATGGATTGACCTTATGCAAATATCAATTATATTTTTAAAGTAAGTAATTGGTATTAGTAGCGTCCGCTTAGTGATTTCAGAAATATTTCATTGTTAATAAAAATTTCGTTGACAACAGAATGAACATGACACCTTTTAAATTTATTATATTTATTCAAAACGTTACAGGCGTTTTTAGAAATTTTTGTACTTATAGCAAGGGCAGTCGCTTGTTGATCTATATTTGGATAGTTCTCGATGGATTAACCGCGGTCTTTAATGTTACCCGTGAAATTCTATACCCAGATTTCTACTATTCGACAGCCCAAATCTTAACCTTTTTTTGCGTGATCTCATTTAATGTATTCATTTTAGCATCCGCTGTATACCACAGTAATAAATTTCAACACCTAATGATCAATTTTGATACCTATGACTACATTATTAATGATAGTCTGTATTCAAAAAAATTACTAAAATTTGAAACACCTATTAAAATATTATTAAATTTAATCGGTGGCATAATGATTACTGTGTTTATTATGAATGTACTAGTATTTTACCGGTATGAGGATTCTTATTGGCAATTAATAATTTTTACGTTTTCCCACTTCCATACATATTTGTGTTGTTATCGTTATGATTATGAATTTCTCATTACATATTATATATTATCTGTGTTAACTGTTCAACTGAAAGCAATAACTGAGTCTATTGAGCACGAAACGTTGACCCAAAAAGATAAAGAATTAAGTGAAGATGATAATATGCACGTGAAGTCAACACAGGACCGTTTAAAGAAGATCAACTTTTGGTTAACTGCTTATCAAAATATAGAACATAGCTCAAAGTTGTGTAGTGAAATATACAGTGTACAGGTATGCAATGTTTTGTTCTGAAGTTTTTGACGTGTTTGACCGACTATTTTGAGGAATATTTTTTGACATTACCGAAACTTAAATAAATAAATGGATGTACTTATATACATTTTTTTTTAATAATTATAACTTTTATATTAAAATTCGTTTTCTTTCATTGTATATTGTATGTGCTTGTTGAACAAATGAAATCGATTATCGATTATACGATCTATCGATAATGAATTATTGACGCGAAATAGAAGCAAACAATAGAAGAAGTTAGTGTAAACGTTACATTGAGAGAAGATCACTTATACAAAATTAACTCGTGGTTGAGGGCATATAAAACATTAACAGTAGTTCAAAGTTTTGTTTAATTTATTTATTTATTTAAAGGGATAACAACAGCAGTTTTTATATAACAATATGTTTCTTAATATGATTACATGATTAGCCAGTAAAGAATTAGAAGAAATTACTATTCAAAAATATTTTGGCTCTAACCAATTAAAATTAATTTGTTTCCAAATAATCGTCTACATTATTTGATTGACATTTGAAACGAATAAAATTAAATTTCTTAAACCACCTTGTTGCTGGGTTCTTTTGTTGATGAATTGGCTGAAAACAAATAACCGAATTGATTAATAACCTTCGTTCTTTCATTGACGTAAGTGGCGTGCGGTTGTTGTCTATAGAAATATTCTTTTTATATTATTAATAAAAAAATTGCCGTCAACAGAATGAACATCATGCCATTAAAATATATTATATTCATTCAAAATTTTACCTGCGTTTTTAGAAATTTTTATACTTTCAGCAGGAGTAGTCAGGTATTGATCTACATCTGGATCATTCTGGATTTAATTTGCGTCGGCATTAACATAGCACGTAAACTTTCATATCCCGATTTGTTCTATTCGACAGTCCAAATCTTAATGTTTTTTACTGTGATCACATTTAGTGTTATTCTTCTAATATCAGCTGTTTACCACACTAAACAATTCCAACACCTCATGATAAACTTTGACGCTTATAACAAATATTTTACAGATAATCTTTATTCAGCAAAATTGGCTAAGTTAAATAAAGCTATTAAGATTATAGTAAATTCATATATTGTCTTTATGCTCTTAATGTGCATTATTGGAATAATATTGATATATACGGATGAGGATTCATATTGTAAAATAATATTCCTGTCGCTATGCCTTTTGCATGCATTTATATGTAGTTCTCGTTTTTTAATTGAGCATCTAGTTATATATTGTCTATTGTATGTGTTAACTGAGCAACTGACAACAATAACGGGCTCTATTGATTATGAATTATTGTCACAAAAACATTCAGAAGGAAATGAAAAAAAAACTATGTACGTCAAACAAAATGATCGCTTAAAGAAGATCGACTTTTGTTTAAAAGCCTACAAAAATATAGAAAGTAGTTCGAAGTTGTGTAATGAGATCTACAGTGTACAGGTTTGTTATTTATTTAATTATAATAATATTAAACTTGTTATTATTATATCCTCTTTATTCAAATATTTACTCAAAAAATTTCATTTTTAAATATATATATAAAAATACATTTGAAAATATAAAAATTTGGAGATCCACTGGTATCGGGTACAGAGACCAAGCTACCGGTGGTTTCCTAGGGTTCCAGTGGTGGTTATTTTTTTTTTATTCAATAAATATTTTAACATGTCCATTTAATGTACATAAACCAATTTCACATTAATAACAACAATAATCTACAACAATAACAATCTTTGTCAGTTCAATACAGCAAACCTTTTATTTATTTTATAATTCATAAACTCTTGTATGGAATAAAAACAATTATGTATTAGCCATGCTCTGAGACGTTTTTGAAATTGTGATAAAGGTAGCTCTCTTATATCTCTGGGTATATTGTTAAAGACCCTTATTACCATCATGCCTACATTTTTGTGGTAGAAAGTTGTTCATATCATATTATTATTATTATTCCTATCACAAATATAAATTTATGAACCATGGACCAGAGTTTCTGTAGTGAGAGATTATGTGCCACCAACAACCATGCAACCACGCATTTAGTAAGATTAGTCAGATATTGTATTTATGGAGCAAGTGAATGCAATCGCGAAGTCTATTGATAACGAATTTCTGACACTATGTGGTAAAGAATACCAGACATCAAGAGCTTGAAGAATATCAACTTGTGGTTAATTGCGTATAAGAATAAAATATCTAAATTGTAGTTCAAAGTTGAACAATGAAATATTTAGTGTTTTGTATTTTTAGTCTGTCTTACTACAAAATTCTTGTAGGCATTAATGTTTGTAGATGATTCATTAGATTCGTACCACGTATTTCATCGATTTATTGTAATTGTTATGTTTTAAAACTTACAAAACAATGATCTGATTTTTTTTTTACTTTTTCTTATTTTTCTTATGGCGTGTTCTCATTTCGAAAAAAAATGTTTTGTTCGTATGCTAATATAAAATTTTCTCTACCAAAAAATCTTGACATAACCTTTAATATTGTTTGAGACGCATTCTTATTTAACTCATTTGTTCTAGTTGACAATGATGCTGTTGGTTATAACCTGTTACTATATTTTACTGCTATATACGATCGTCACAGCTCTTAAGGTAAGTGAAATTATAAATTATATCGTTATTATAATGCATGGCATTAAACTATCTCAGTGGTGCCGTGGGAGTGTGAAGGTTCGATCCTCAGGTCAGGCAAAAGAACGATTAAAAACCAGTAGTAGTGACTGGTTTTTCCATCCTGAATTTCTCAGTATCAATTCGGAGACTGTGATTATAGCCAGGAAATGGGACTAATCTAGCCTCCAATTACATGGGACTTTACCTAGCGATATGTGGGCGCAAAGTGACTCTGCTGACACCTTTGGGGATATAAGGCGGGATGCTGTGTTAAAGGTTTTTTTTATTTGATTATTGTTTGCTGAAACTGCCTCGGTGGCATAGCGGGAAGTATATACGACTGCTGTGCAAGAGGTCCCGGGTTCGATTCCCGGGTCGGGTAAAAATGGTATTGGGTTTTTCTATCAGGAAATTCCAGTATTTAGATTTTCCCGGAGTTTGGTAAACAAATGTTCCCAGTTGATGACAATAGTCTCGCCCACTATTTCATGGGACCAAACATAGCTGGCGAAATGTGGGTGTGTGGTGTGATACACCTCTGCCTACCCCTTCGGGGAAAAAGGCGTGATGCTATGTATATGTATGTATGATTATTGTCTCGTCTTATTTCGAAATAAATTTCTTTTTTCAAATCGTTACTTTTATCGTTATTTTAATTTATAATGTGAATTCACTAAATATATTATGATTTATTTCCATAGAATAATGAATTGGTAGCCATTATATTGGTGAACATATTTTCGATGGTAATATTCTTGCTGGCGACCCTGGGTATATCGCGCGCCGGACAAAAGGTGCAAGACAGTTGGACGTCGCTAAAACGCAAACTTTGCGAGCTGTATCTGCATTCACTTGAAGGTAGGTAAGAGATATCATGCCCTTGTTGGAAAAGGTATTAAGTGAAAATTTGTCCATTAGGCAATTTCCATCTTGTAATGATGTTCTTAAAGTTGCTAATTGTGAAGTAAAATTGTTCATCTTACAACCCTCATTTATTTTTTATTTATTTTTTTTATAGATGAACAACAGTTAAAATTAATAAAGGATCTGCTTCGTTGCTGCTGCACTCACCCAGTTTGTATGAATGTCATGGGCTCTGTGCAAGTCAACATGTCTATGATACCTAGTTTTGTCGCGTTCGTCACGACCAACACTGTCATCGCACTGCAGTTTAATAATGTAATCTAATTCTGACTAAATAAGGGTCATTTCCATATGTTATAATCATTAGTCATAGTATTTTATATCAAAATGTTTGTACTCTAATATTATCAGCAATAAGATTTATGTTAGAAATTCAATATCAAGTAAAAACGTATGCGCACACTTCAGTTTTTTATAAATTACATTTTCCTCTGCTCACGTCTTTGTTTGATTAGTATAATGATAAGCAATAAGTATGTATGTATAACAGTTTTAATTTAAAATAAATAGTGAATTTTATGACACATATTTCAATTTATCTTTACAATTCAAGAGCCTAACTATATATAAGAAAATAAGGTCGAGTCAGTAAACCAGAAAGAAAAAAGGAAAAAAAAAAATTTGTTTTCGTCCCATATACATATTGAAGCATCAGAAAATTCATAAAAAAATGTAAATAACGATTTTTTTATCTCATTTTGACAGTGGATTGACTGATTACGGCCTTGAAAAATTTCCATATGTTTTGGAAAAGTATGTTATGACACCTTCGAAATTCGCGGTGACAGATAGTATTACAAAATGGGTAAATTCAATTGTGTACTCTATTCCTTCATCATCATAGATATCATCATCTATTAAAATTTGCATTGACAATACGACATATTCAACTGGAAAATATCAGTTGCAAGTGCTTTTACGTGTTCTAAGAGCTACGGGAATGTAAAGTTTCTAACTTTTCTAACATATCAAACCCAAGCCATAGTTATAGTCTTACTCTACTAAAACAAAACAGCAACTACGACCACTCTTATTATTATTATACAGATATCATCAAATTATCAACTCACTAGACTCCAATTAATTTCATTGAAAGCAAAATATTTAAACAATTAATAGTTCTAGTTTAATTACTTTAATAACTCCTTGTATGTTTCTTGTTGTCATACAGAAACCATGAATATCGCACCTTTGAAATATATATTGTATATTCAAAATGTTACTTGTGTGTTTCGAAATATGCGGTTATACAACAAGTACTGCCAAGTATTGATTTATATTTTTACCGCCTTTGATGTAACCACTACAGTGATAAACATGGCATCAAATTTATGTTCGCAACAATTACTGTCGTTCAAACTTCGAATAACATATATATTATCTGTGTCTGGCTTTAACGTTTTCTTATTAATTTCTGCTGTGTACCACTCCAAGAAATTTCAACGCCTCATGAAAAACTTTGACGCGTCTCAATACTTATTGAATGATAAGCTGCTCTCTGAGAAACTAAAAAAAACACAAAAAAGTCTAACCATATCAGCAAGTTTATATTGCATTTTAAAATTTGCAACGTTAATTTTCACTGAGGTATATTTTTATGATAAATTACTTGGGACAGAAGTAATGCCGGCGCCTATGTATATTTATCACATAACGATGTATGACTTTCGGTACGTATTCGAATATTTTATCATACATGGAATAATCTTCATATTTGCTGAACAAATGGAATGTATCACGAGATCTATCGACGAAATTACTTTAAAAAGATTGATTCATGGTTAACTGCATATAGAGGTATAAACTGTGATTCGAAACTATTTAATGAAATCTTCAGTTGTCAGGTGAGATACGAATATTTTATTAAGAATAATAATAATTTATTTGCAATAATAAAGTACAATATAATAATATCATAAGTTCTTGAAGTCACCTTGTCTGTGCTAGGTCAACTTCGCTTATCCAGAAAACGTTGCATAGGTACTTGTTATAGCAAGTCTATGGTGGAGACACTCTCAGCTCAACAAGTAAACCCCGCTGAAACTGAACAGCCCACAAGGAGACGTACCACTGCCCTGTAGAAAACTTAGTCATAATAACATTGTTGGGTTTCTGCTAGTGATTAGTGGTGTCTTGAGCTCATTGGGGATGCAAAGGGTTTAAATTGTCGGCAACGTGCATGTGATACAATTTCTAACTCTAAGTAAAACAAATATTGAAATTATATTTTTTTTTTTTACTGGTAAGCCAAAGTTTTCTTCGGAACTTAATTTGTTTTATAGTAGACATACTAATTGCAACGTTTCTTCTAGTTGACTGTAATGCTTACAGTATTAACGGTATACTTCATTATAGTACTGTATACGATCGCCGCAGCTATAGCGGTAAGTATAAATTAATTATGTTGAAGATAAGTTTTAAAGGCAGACTTTGCTTCAAAATGAAATCGTTTATTTTTATAGGGTCTGGAAACAGTAGAAGTGATGTATTTAAATTTGTTCTCGATGCTCATTTTTCTATTCGCACTGCTTGTAATATGCCGAGACGGACAACGGATTGAAAACAGTTCATTAACACTCAGGCGCAAACTTTCCGTACTTTATCTTCACAAACTTAAAAGTAAGTGATTGTTTCAATTTTCGATTTTTTTAATTTGCTACGATCAAATGAATAAAATAATTAGCATAATGTTATATCTAACGCACAAAGTGCAGAAACAGTACAAATAAATTGAGAATCATTTGAAACATATAATAATCTTATATCAATTGGTGTTTATACATAATATAAAGAATGATAAAGATTCGCAATTTAAAATGAAACTTGGAAATGGTTTCTATGAAAGCCCATTACAAGCAAGATCCTAGTGGTTGCATCACAGGACAGGCTTTATTTAGTGTGTGAGAAATTACACATTGTCTGCTTTTGGAATGAATAATATTATTACTTACTAATTTTATTTATTTTCATAACGAAAACTATTATTAATACTAGATCAATATTAGATCACCAAATGGTAGTGGTACAATAACATTATATCTGCAAAAGATGATTTCAAACTGTTTTGAATAAAATTACTGTGAATATTTGAAGCAAACTTTTTTGGATAGCTTAAATTGTAACTTTGCATAAACAATAATACGGTTACAACTATGTGATTATACAATTTTTGATGCCACATGATAAAATTATTCTTTGTTAAATTTCTTCCAGACAATGAAGAATGCAAGCTCATAAAAGATCTGGTATGTTACTGCCGCACTCATCCTGTACATTTCAACACAACGGGCTCTTTACACATTGATATGACCATGGTACCGACTTACATTGCTGTTGTCACAACTAACACCGTTGTGGCTCTACAGTTCAGTAATGTGCTCTAATAGTAGCTGACTGTTGTTGTTGTTGTAAAAATTTACTAAATAAATAAAAATGTTGAATACAATTATGTACCTAAAATAAAACAAGTATGCTATGGAAGAGCGGAGCCTCCTAATAATTACAATCACAAACATATACAATGTTTATATATACAGGGTGTATACGACGATACGACATTAAATGAAACCACGTGTAGTATGTGATGTTAGAAGGCTATACCAAAAGAATTAAACTGAAATTTGCAATAGTTTAGACGCAAATGTACTTTCTTTATGTCACAGTTGTTCACAGTTTTAAACAACCTGTAGGTATTTACGTTGATCGTATGTTGTCATTACGTCATTCAATTCATTTCAATATCTCTGACTCTTTCATATTATCTTATCTCTTACTCTGTTCCGCACTGTTGTCGTTGTCATGTCGAAAACGTCATGATAGAAAAATAATGTGTAGTTTTATATTCTTAAATTTTTCGACTTTAAATAATGTGTAGCTTTGTTTTTTTTTTTTTTTTTTTTTTTTTTTTTTTTTTTTTTTAATAATTTATATTAGAATATGTTTATAAGGGTTAACACTGGCTGCCTTGTCATTTAATGTCGTATCGTCGTATACACCCTGTATATACAACACTATTATGGTAACGAAATAAAAAAAAATTGTACTTGTGTTGTATTATACTGTAACATCAGACGAAATCACCGCACTGGTTAAAATCTAAATATAAACAAGCAATTCCATTATTAGAAAAATAAAACGATTATTTAAAGAACTTTGCGGATCTGTCGACCAACCTCGAGTTGTGGAAGCATCTAAAAAAGAAAGTTATACACAAATATTTCTCAAATGCCTCTAATGTCTCTCTCAATTTTTTTTTAGATGAATACACATTTAATTTTATTCAATAAAAAATTTAACTCATAACATATCTTAAAAAATAAACACGACTAACCTATTTAAAAAAAAGAACCAGATACTTTATTCACCAGAAATTGAGGATTTTTTTTTTTAATTAAAGTACCTAGCGCCATCTCGTAGAATTTGGAGGCAACTGCAACTGGCAACTGTTATCTGCCAAGTGAAACTCGATCACTTAGATATCGGAATACAATTACGATAAACATTTACTAAAGTGTTCTAAACAAACGTAGTACATGTTTTCAATATAATATAGTCCGCTAGTTCAGCTCCTAGCTCACTATTGTTACGTTGTCAGCATCCATCCCTGCCTGTGCTACCTCTACCTTTTCAATTTATTTTATCGGTTGCTCTTTACACTGCTCTTTGGATACAAGCCATTGATTTCCGTAAAGAAAGGTTTCTGTTTTGCTACGTCTACTAACTTACCTACATCCAAGGATAGATTTCGATATTTTTGAGAAAATACTGTCAAAAATAGATGGTTAAACTACGTCTGAGAACCGTGGCGGAGAGCTACAGCTCTCCTATTATAATAAAGTTTGTTCGTAGCTTAATAAATACTAACACTAGCATGTAAGCCTAAATTTTACTAACACTTAATAATACTATTGATGGAATTATTTTTCTGAAATAAAAACATTTATTATTATTATTATTCCTCTTTATTAAAATAGATTCACAAAAAAATACATTTTTAAATATATATATAAAAAATACATTTAAAAATATAATAATTTGGAGACCCACCGGTATCGGTATTATTATTATTATTAAAGCATACCAATTTACAAGTAACTAGTTGTTGCCTGTGGCTGCACATGGAATTCGATTCCCGTGACTGAATGTGCTTTTATTTTGTTTTTTTGCATTATTGTCTTTCTTATGAAACCGATTTGGAACATAGATTATATGGTTTTAAAGTCTATAACCGACAGGTAGAAACAATTACTGTCTTTTTGTTAATTTTTTCCTCTCTTAAGTGAGAAATGTTAAATTTTACTTTGCTAATAGAGTGCGCCGACTACCGACACGACGGTACACAAAATGTTTGTTCTATTTCAAAAGTCAACTTTTTTATTTCGAATTGCCTCGGGATTTGCACAATACTTTAAAAGTAGAGGCTATTAGACCGAGAAAGCATTTGTTTTTTTTTCTTTGCTTAGAACTAGTACTACAATTCCTGTAATGGCTTTTACAATTTACGAGGTTTGATTGAAAATAAATACACGACATATTTAAATTAGTTTTAATAAAAGCCAAATAAATACGTTCTGGTTCTCATTTTTTCTTCTACATGATTGCTTGTGCTTAAAAACGATTCTTAAACAGTATATTACTACTAGCTGTTGCCCGGGGCTTCGCTCGCGTGTATCTTAGTTTGTAAAACAATATTTTTTACATTTTTTTTTTATTAGGTTCACAAAACTAGATACAAATATTATAAGTACATGAGAGAAGTATATGGAATAAAAAATAAAATCAAATCTCAAATCGTCGTATCAAGTTATGCATAAAGATTTTACATTATATTAAGTACAGTTTTTTTTAACATACAATATCATTGAGTACAGTAGAGTAAAAGTTAAATTAAAAAGTGATTACAATTTTATTGAGTTAAGGTTTGAAGTAGTGCGTTTTTCAAGAATGCTAGAGAACCATGGTTGGCGAAAAAATATAGCATCTAAATAATAAAAAATTAAAACCACGAAATATAACACTAAATTGCGAAGCTGCTACGTTTAAGTATAAACGCCCTTAATACGTTGATCCTATTAAACAATTCTTGTCATCACAGATATTCACCAAATAGCAATAGCAGTAAACTAAATAACAATACCGGCAGACATTTTCATTATGACATACAAATAAAGATGTTCAAAATTTCTCATTAGGATATTACAAAATGAGATACTTACCTTATGACAGTTGTGCAAAAGAACTGCAAATAGTAGCCGTGGAGGCGGCGCGACGATAAAATGAAAATGAGGGGGCGGGGGACTCGTTAGCGCGCTGCAGCCCGCGATTGTCACCACCTCAATATTTACTACCACCCACTAACATAATAAACTCTACCCACCATATCATAAAGACCAAATTCCCTTGTCATAAAAACAGTTTTAAAAATGCCTTTGGAACAAAGAACGCATAAAATTCTGCAATACAAAGGATTTTCAGTAATGTTACAGACGTTATGTCTAATTAGATGATTCGTTCCTTGCTTTTGTGAGTGGATGGGAAATTTAAAAGCCCACAATGGATGTTAAGATGTAACCTACTACCTCTCAAATTAATATTATTTGACTATGAGATGTTTATTTAAGTGAGGATGACAGTCATGGAGTTCTGAGACAGTGTACGAGTGAGTATCTCTTAATTCTAAAATGAGGGATTCGTGAAATTCATATCTCTTTGGAATAATGGACTAAGGTGAAAACTAACCCATAAGCCATCATAAAGTACCCATTTTAAATGAAATGAAAATTCATTTATTCATCTAGGTTACACAGTCATAGATTAAAAAAGTAAAAGGTATTCCGAAAAATAGTGTCAGACTATTCGCCTTCGCTGAAATGGCAATGTAAATAATGTAAAATGGCATTGCAAAAATCAAGCTAATCAAATTTCTCCCCTTTAATTGGGTTACATGCTTGCTAGAAGGACAAACAAGTACAATTGAACATGTAAAATATTAAGGATCACTCAATATCATTGTCATATCAGCCCAACGACGTCCACTGCTGAACATAGGCCTCACCTAATTTACGCCACTGCGAGCGGTCCTGTGCTGCCGGCAACCAACGGCCGCCCGCAACCCTGACCAGGTCGCCGTTTCATCTGGTGGGGGGCCGTCCCACGTTGCGCCTTATACTCGTATATATATATAATATAATAACCGGGATGACTTTTCTTCAAGATAGATAACAGTCATACACACTTCCTGCTGCGCCACCAAGGCAGTCTCAGTAACCATATTTATACTTTTTTGGATCAAACCCCATTTCGTTATGAAAACGATCATCATTAGCAAACCATTAAGTCCCAGTGCTGGGCTCGAGTCTCCTCTCCTCTAACTAAGAGGGTTTTTAGGCCATAATCCACTCACGCTGGCCTAGTGCGGGTTAGTGGATCAGATATACTTATAGAATTTCTTCTGGGGTATGTGGGTTTCCTCACGATGTTTTCGAGACACCGTTCACCGTTAACAGATGGTAACACTTGACTAGTACATATAAGTTCCACAAAGTGGAATCCACATTGGTACTGCCGGTCGGGATCGAACTCGGTCCGCGTCATTTGCACGCCGGTCCCTTATCCATTCAGCCACCATCGCTATACTATATAATAAAAACGATATATTTCTCTCTATCTATTTATTTATTACTCATTCTATAGTAAGATACAAAGCAATCCCGAAACTACATCGCGATACGTTGATGCAATTCAATCTGGTTCTAAAGAGCGCTATCTGTATGCCATCTGATGTGAGTGCTGAATGGGCGAGCACAAACACTGAGCCGGATATCTTCAGGTGTCGTGTCACTCACACACGCAACGGATAGTCGGGTTGTCACGTGTCACGTGGAACTACGAAAGAAAAATTTTAACGTTCAACGCAAAAAAGGGTTGTTATAAGTTTTATGTGTGTCTGTCATCGTAGCTCGGAAACGAATTGGCAAATTTTCATACAGTTTTTTTTTGTATGATGATCGTGAAGGTTGTTTTTGATCGTGAAATTTGATAAAACATATCCATGTTTTTATATATAATTTCACGATAAAACGATTCAATCAGCCTCTTGTTGCAGGTATTTTTATAAATTTCGCTTCCATCTATTTCACTTGTGTTTTAAACGATTGAAAGATTATTTTTAAACTTATTTATTGATTACATGCATCTATTAAAATATAAGATTATTATTTACCCTTCGTTTCGATTGATGATTCGTTTCAACTAGTAAAATGAAAGCAGGATAAAACTACAACATTTTTCCTAAAATAAACTTAAAACATTGTTTTCTAACTCAGTGAGATATTTATAAAATTTATCATTTACTTTTTCAATTACTATTATTATTTATCCTAATTAAATTAAATATAGAAAGTGTACAAATCGCAAAGTAGTTTTTTTTTAACAGTCAGCGTGACATAATTATTCAAGCTTGTTGTTACTCTACACTAGTTCCTAGAATTTTTCTTAACAAAATGTGTCTATTTTCACGAAATACCACTTTAATCGAGTACCGATATCTTAATACGTATGAATACTTGAAAATCTTTAGTAAATGTTAAAAAATAATCTTAGAACTGCCTTCGCACTTTGAATGCGACATGTAAAAAAAATCAGCTCTCTTTTACCAATTTTTTTTTATTAATTTCATTTTTTGTTTTACCTTTTTATTTTGTGTAAGTATTTCATAAAGAAACGATGCTAACGATTTATATTTTTTGGCAAATAGGTATAAGTTTATTCGTAGCTCCTGTGCAACACATACACACGGCTGCGATGAAAGAGCTCTCTAGGGGCAAACGTCGGACCTTTTAATGGTAACTGCTCGGTCGTCGTGTTTCAATGGAAAATAAGAAAGGCGCAACTGCGAGTAGGCAACAATGCGACGATCTCGTCTCGTAGAATTAATATAGCTAATGTGTGGGGTTAGGCGTGGGGTCTTTGTTGAAATATATCATTGTAATTAACCTTAGATAGGATATACTAACTTATTTAAAGCCCAAACTTTGGCGGAGCGAGAGAAGTGATGATGATATTTTTATCTGTAGGTATTAATATAAAAAAGCAGGAGATTTTGTTTGTTTGTTTGGTTGGTTGGTTGAACGCTCTAAGCTCAGGAATACTGGCCTGAATAAATAATTTGTCGAGATTCGTGATATTCTCACAAGAAGAAAATTTTAGTCCCATCATTACAACCTATAAATGTCCCACAGCTGGGCACAGGTCTCTTCCAAACATTTTATGGAGGGTTTTTTTTTTAATTTTAGTAAACTGATGGCCTACTCTGAATATCGATGTAGACTTAGTTAAAGTCGATATCGCTGTCAAATGTTTGAAAATTCAAATATGGTCGCTGTCATTTTAAACATTTGTCGACGATATAGTCTAAGTTGATTTCAAGATTCCTAATTGGCACTCTGGAACTACGTGTCATATAGGTGCAGGCCAGACGAGTGAGAACAGGGTTTTTCTGTTTTAATTTAGTCAGTTTAAAAATAAAAACAAAAAGTATGATTCTGTGAAGCATATTAATTAGATTTTATATATTTCGAAAAAATATCTTAGCAGCTGCAAATATATAAAGGTATTAAATACGTTAAAAGCACGTCATTTAAAAATTATGACTTAAACACTTTGTCTTCTCCATAGCATCCACGCTAGTTCTAATAGATAATTACTGTCATATAAAGACCAACGTTATGCCAACAGACGTCGTTTTTACCGCTCATTTGAACTTGTGAGTTCAAATTAGGTTATCTGGCGATGCCCCGTGTGAACGAGTTATGCAAATCGAGTTATCTGTTTCCCAACGTCCAGTTAATTCAGTTCTTTCTCCTCAGTCCCGGTGCAGCAGCGAAATTGTGCTGTTTTGCATTTTGATGAAATATTTTGTCCATTCGCTGCGCAAATAATGTTGCTTTTCGCTCAGATTTATTTTCATCTCTCCATAATACATAAATAATAAACAAGGCATTGATTTAACGCTTATATTAATTGCCTAAATTTATTGCGTAACTCACGCGTCAGTAATCACCATTTATAAACCTAAATAGGTTTGATAAATGTTAATTGTTTTTTGTTTATTGGCATAAACCATGTATGATTTTAATACTACAACGAACCGCCAGAATATTATTCCTACTATTAGGTACTGGATTATGGCCTGAAACCCTCTCAGCTCTCTAGTTAAAGTAGAGGAGACCTGAGCCCAGCAATGGGACATTAATGGGTTGTTGATGCTGGTGATGGTTATGATGATTAGGTACTTGAATTATTTTATCTAAGGTTTAATAAACATACATAAAAATAAAACCAAAACTAATACAACACAAAAATTTAATTAACAACAAGAATGAGAGAGTTCTGTTGATAAATAGCACAGTTTAGTTTGTAAGTGAGGCCAGACTCGCTCGCCACTCAACGCTTCCAGCCACCGCCACCGTCATAAAGCGGACCTCGTAAAGGCTCGCGGCTGGCGCGGCCATTACGTCCACAGATGTTATCACAACATAAAATGCCAAAATTAAAACCTATAAAATATCGAGCCCAGCGATGATTTATATAATGCGCGTCGGTATATAGCCGACAAATTTCTACTTTCGTTATTGGGAGTCGTAAAAGGGATTTTTTCGATTTTATCTCACAAAGTAATCCCGATGACAAGTGGTTTTATGGATTTCGGGGAAATTAAACACGTCGCGCTCGTAATGTCATTACAAAAAATGATGTTTTGCGAAATAAATGGCGTTTCAGCGATCGAATACGAATTACTAATTGTAGGCAATATAAAAAAGTAGGCAGCGTTGTTGATGAATTGAGAAACAACTGTGAAAACATTTTAAACTGATTAAAAAGCACATCAATTCATGCCGAGCGCATTACCTTAATGACATTACTTTCATTAAGCTTTAAAGGGTATTTCATTTACTGATGAAATTTTAAAATATTGCCATAGTAATACGATCACTATTATATATAAACAACTCGAGTTTGTGTACGTGTAATTGTTCATCACTTGAGAGCGATTCGATTAATTTGACTTGTATTGTGTTTATTATTTTTTTAATACAGTGTGTACTTAAGACAGATTAACATATTAGTAAACTTTTTGATTAGATTAGTCAATGTTCTACATCTGATTTCAATCAAGAGCAATCTTATATCGAATCAAGAGAAAGCATTTTTGCAAATCAAAGCATTTTTCACATACTTATTACTAGAATCAGATTTAGCTCAATAGGATCGTAATTTAAATTTTTGTTAACATTCCTTTTTTAGTTGTTTTACAGATTTCTTTTGTGTCACGCTTTGTTATGGAGGAAAATGTGTCAAATAGCTGGATTGGATTAATGTGCCTAACAACCAAAAGCAAAAACCTGTGGCCAGCGTTTTAGCAGAGTACGTAAAATGTGTGATGATTTTTATTAATGTTATTAACTACTCGTTAGATAACCGTCATTGCTGCTATTACGAGCCGTCCAGTAGTGCTATTCTGTAAGCAGAGTTATACAATTATACAATCTCGAACCCTGATTCCACGGTGATAATATAACCAAAGAAACTAAGTTAAAAAAAAAGAAGGGGTTTCTTTCGCTTGAGTGAAACTCAAAAGCGAGCCAGTATCCAAGGAATAGCACTACAGTATATACAATCGTATGGATGGAAGCGATGGTGGCTGAATGGATTAGGGACCGGCGTGCAAATCACGCGGTCCGAGTTCGATCCCGACCGGCAGTACCAATGTGGATTCCACTTTGTGGAATTTATATGTACTAGTCAAGTGACTTACTATCTGCTAACGGTGAAGGAAACCATCGTGAGGAAACCCACATACCCTAGAAGAAATTCAATGAGTATGTCTGATCCACCAACCCGCACTAGGCCAGCGTGAGTGGATTATGGCCTAAACCCTTTCAGCTCTCTAGTTAGAGGAGAGGAGACCCGAGCCCGGCAGTGGGACTTAATGGGTTGCCGATGTTGATGATGATGATATACAATCGATCTTCGATCTTCGCAGGGTTGCTGGCAAACGCTGGATGAGATTAGCTGCAAATCGCACTCAGTGACGTGCAATTGGAGATGCCTATGTCCAGCAGTGGACTAATACAGGCTGATGATATACAATACGCGTGTTAATCCGAAAATCTCCCACTTAATGTGAAGGCATTCCTAATGTATGAAACCACATGAGTGCGGTTGTAAATGCAGACTCGTATATCTAAAAATAGATACGTAAGCAGGTATATGTTTAAAACAAAAGTCATTCATAATTTAAAAGGGTGAAAAGGTGACGTCCCTAGTCTGCACTTAATGTTAAGTACTCCATTATATAAATAAGCGGTTTTCTACCAAACTGCTAAGTGAAACTTAAGCCACTAAACTCAGCTCTGCTATAGTCTTCAACGTGACTACTAAAAATGTATTTTATGTTAATCTTTTTCATTTTCCATTTGTTGTACTAACGTATACGTAGCTAAGCTGAAAATTAACAAGTATTTTCTGTAGCTTTTTTATGTTACGATAGAGGCAAACAAGCTTAAGGCACACCCCTTGGTTACGGTAACCAATAGAAGCATAAAAAATCCACTACATATTTAAAGTAGGATTTAAATATCCATACACAGAACAGTTGTTAATAATAATAATAATATTGCTCCATCGTTGCACAAAAAACAGAAGACGCGCGTCTGAAAGATGGCACTAGGGTTCACACTGTATTCCTCAAACTCTGGAGATATTATGTCCATGAACGATGTCTATGTGTGCGTTGCTTGAGCGCCCTTTGTTACAGCTTGCTTTCTGTACCTATTCTGTGCAACTACTCACCAGCAGGAAAGAAGAATATTATTATGGCTGCGCTCTTCTGTAGCGCAGAGGTAGATACCTAGGATGGCCGCCCAGTTTGAGCGGGAAATATACGCAATGCCTTACTTATCTTAATAATTTGTGTACCTACCTATGTATTTTACAGTACGAAATACCTTTTAGCCTCTTTCAACATAGGTCAAAGGTTAAAAACTCGAATTTACACAATGATTTGAATAAAAATGAGAAGCTTAGCATACTGTTGTTAGTCTATTAAAAATTCATAGTTTTACTCCTCGCCACGGAAGAGATCCAACAAAATAATATTTTAAACCTATCTAGACGCTCAAAGTAAACTTTCATGCGAAATTTTGTTCCTAAACATTAATTACTTTTACCAATCTACATTTTTAGCGTTGATATTTTTAACCAAGTAATCAGATTTTTCGTGTAAATGTTGTCACAAAAAATACAGAAGTAATAAAAATATACACAGAATACATAATTTTATCGGCCGACTGTAAATTTATCTCATATCTCAAATACAATACATGTCCTAAATCACTTATATTAAAATAAACCATATTTTCAAGTTCAATTTTTTTTGGGTAGGTACCGTACCTTAAAGGAGAAGTCGGAGCATTAACCTCCGTTTATTCCGCATACAGCTGTATATTTTTTATATTTGTAAGGGAATGAAAACCAAAAATAATATCATGAAATTTGTCAATGAATTGTAAATGACGAATTTAAAAATCGTAGTAAAAACAATCTCACTCAACTGCTCTTTAATTATTCTGCAATTCGAATTAAACTTTAATTAACAAAGATTAAGCCAGTTGAATAATAAATATTGAGTTTGTGGTTTAATTTAACTTGAATTGAAATCTGCGAGAGTAGAGCACTAATAACAAAGTATATATTTATATTTCGTGCATCCAATGTAAAACAGACATAAGTTGACATGTATCTGTTCGGCAATTTCCATCTTAAATTTATGACAAATAAGGTTCAAAATTGCCCAGAAATATTTCTCATGTTATAACTATTTTCATCTGAGAATCCGATTTACTGAACAAATTGTGAAATTTTGTGAGTTGACATAGCGACCTTTTGCACTTAAACTTAGTTTAAACAAAGCAAATGTCAGTGAGGTAAGGTAAATGTAAAATGATTTTATTTACAATTCCAACTTAATAATAAACAAAACATTTGATTTTTTTTTTTTTTTTTTTTTTTTTTTACCACGACGGTGGCAAACAGACGTACGGTCCGCCTGATGGTAAGCGGTTACCGTAGCCTATGGGCGCCTGCAACACCAGGGGTATCACGAGCGCGTTGCCGACCCTTAAGAAACCTATTCACTCCTTTTTTGAAGAACCCCATACTGTAGTCCCTTGGGAAAACCTCGTTAGGGAGTTCATTCCACAACCTGATGGTTCTTGGGAGGAAATTCCTCTGGAACCGCGCGGTACGAGACCATTTCGGTTCTAAGGTGTGGGGATGAACTCCCTGCCGATGGCGAGCGGTGCGATGGTAGAAGGTGGCCGTGGGCATCATCTCAAACAGTTCTTCAGAGCACAACCCATTATACAGGCGGTAGAACACACATAGGGAGGCAAAGTCTCTCCTCGCACTTAATGGTTCGATACCGCCTGTTAGTATAGGATCGTCGACGATTCTCACAGCGCGCTTCTGAACCGAGTCAAAAGGCCCAAGCTGGTATCCAGGTGCTCCCGCCCACAGGTGACAGCAGTACTCCATATGGGGCCGGACTTGCGATTTATACAAAAGCAGCCGTTGCCCAGGTGTGAAGTACTGCCTTGCTCTGTTGAGCACACCGAGCTTTTTGGACGCCAACTTGGCCTTATCCTCTAAATGACGTCGGAACTGAACGTCGCTGGAGATGTCGACACCTAGGATCCATATACTAGGTGAGATGGTAAGGGTTGTACCCTGGAACTGTGGGGCCACAGTGAATGGGGTTTTCTTAGCGGTGAACGCACAAACTTGTGTCTTAGTGGGGTTAAATCGGACTAAATTGTCTCGGCCCCAATCGGAGACTTTAGATAGAGTACTCTCGATTTCAGACACAAGTTGTTCGCGACTTTCTTCCACAATGGAACGAGGGATGTTTGCACGGCCCGTATAAAACGCGTCACCCGTACTGTCGTCTGCATAGCAATGAATACTGCCAATAGACAGCATGTCATTGATATGCAGCAAAAACAGTGTCGGGGACAGTACGCAGCCTTGTGGGACGCCGGCGTTAATGTCCATGCTATCGGAGCAGCTCCCGTCGACTACGGTTGTTATGCGTCTGCTGGACAGAAAGCTGGCGACCCATTTGCACAATCCCTCGGGCAGTCCGTAAGATGGCAGCTTTGATAGAAGACCACGGTGCCAGACCCGATCGAACGCCTTCGCTATATCTAGGCTGACTGCCAATGCCTCACCTTGACTCTCAATGGCTGAAGCCCAACGGTGTGTGAGATACACTAGAAGATCACCAGTCGAGCGAGCATGGCGGAAGCCGTATTGGCGGTCGCTGACAAGTTCGTGTTCTTCTAGGTATCTTAGGAGCTGGGTGTTAATTACACGCTCCATCACCTTAGAGAGAAGGGAGGTTATAGCTATAGGCCTGTAATTCGATGGGTCTGATCCATCGCCCTTTTTGGGCACGGGGTGCACGTGGGCGGTCTTCCACAAAGACGGAACTTGCCTACTGTGGTAAGAAAGCGCGAAAAGTCGCGTCAGCACGGGACACAACTCGGGGGCACACTGCTTAAGGACCACTGCTGGTATGCCGTCTGGCCCACTCGACTTATGGACATCGAGACAGAGTAACTCTCGCCGGACTTCTCGTTGTGAGATTTTGATTTCCGGCATAGAGACTCCGCACCACGGGATGTTAGGTGGTACGGTGCTACCATCATCGTCCAAGGTCGAGTTCGAGGCAAAGAGTGTGCCAAGTAGGTCGGCTTTCTCTTTAGCACTATGGGCCAAGTTGCCATCGGCTTTACGCAGTGGTGGCAAGGACGACTGACAAAAGTTTCCCTCGGCAGCTTTGGCAAGCGACCAAAAGGCACGACTCCCGGAGGGGTAGGCCACCAGCCGCTCACCAATTCTGCCGACGAAATCGAATTTAGCTCTGGCAATCGTTCTCTTACTGGATCTCGAGGCAGCATTAAATTTCCGCTTCACGTCAGATAGATTTGGATCCTTATTGGCACGAGCCGTGGTCCAAGCTCTGTATGCAGCTTGTTTAAGGAGCCTAGCTTCCTTGCAGGGCCGATTAAACCACGGTCGCTTCTTTGCCCCCGCAGCGACTAGTGAGTTAGGAATGAAGCATTCCATACCCACCAGGATCGTCTCAGCGACAGCGGCTGCGCAGGGATCAGGATCTTCTGACGTGAAACAGAGCTGTCTCCACGGGTACGATGCGTAAAAATTACGCAATCCATCCCAGTCTGCTGACTTGTATTGCCACACGCGACGCAAGGCAGTTGGCCGGGGTGGGTCGGGCTGTGCGTGTGGCACTTGAGTCCGGACGAGACAGTGGTCGGATGAACCGAGGGGTGCTTCCACTGTGATGGTGTATCCGTCCGGATGCGTTGTCAGCAGAAGGTCCAGTAGAGAACTCGTATGGGTCTCGATGTCAGGTATTCTCGTTGGAGAATCTACCAGTTGCGAGAACCCATAGGCCAGAGCAAATTCATGGGCAGACCTCCCCGCGTGGTCGGTGGACCGAGAACTGAGCCACTCTATATGGTGGGCGTTAAAGTCTCCTAAAACCACCAACTCTGCGGAGGGGTACTGCTCAAGGACTTTATCAGTCGTCAATTGCAGGTGTTCAAAGAGCCGAGTTGTGTCCGCGTCACCGCTGTGAGACCTGTATAGGCACGCATAGATGCAGGTGCGGCCGCCATTATCCATGCGTACCCACAATACCGACAGGTCCCTGTCTTCAAGGCCGTGAAGCCGGCGACAGCAGATATCCTCCCGAACGTACATACATACCCCGGCTCGTCTCATGAACTTATGTTCGAGTTTGTAGCCGGGATATAATAAGTAGGATGTATCGGCCGGGCAGGATATCTGCGTCTCGGTTAGAAAAAGTAGGGTCGGCTTTGCAGTCTCGAGGTGGTGGTGGACTGCATTAAGATTGGAGTGAATTCCCCTGATGTTGCAGAAGTCCACTGATGTGGAAAGGGGGGCCGCTGTAAAAACGTTATTCTTTTTCTTCTTTTTGGCCATAATGAAGGGGTGGGGTTAGGTTAAAGGGGATAAACCATGCTGACAGCTAAGGAGACAAATGCACGGTACAAATTCACCGAAAAGCCACGGAGGTGGTGCGGTCCGTGTGCGTAGTGCACGGAAGGGCCCCCGGTCCCCCCACTGATGCAGCAGTCGGGTCCACTCCGGTCTCCTACTCCGGCACGACAACTGCACCAGGGATTTTACACGGGTTGGCGGTTCAGCCTCCCAGGGCGGAGATTAAAAGTCAACCCTGGGTTCAGGAACCCTACTGACCCGCGGGCGGCCAGCGGTCAGCCGTTTCACCGGGTCTCCCTGTACACTCGCCCACTTTCCGCGCCCACGCAGCCAAACGGCAATAATAAGTACCACTGGTCCCCCGCTGTCAACATAGTCCCTCCCCAATGGGCCCTGGATAACCCTACTCACCAACAGAAACACAACACTACCGAGGCAGCGCTATTATTACTGTGGTCTTCTGTAGGGTGGAGGTACTTCCCCAGGCGAGCGGCCCGATTCGAGCGGGGTTTACCCGCTTTACCCCACCTCCCATAAAAACATATACGTACTATATTTTTATAGGAGGTAAGGCAGCTCTACCTCCTAGAAAATTTTTAACAAACAAAACTTTTCACTTACGATGAGAGTGACGTAATCACAAAGTTCATACATACACATAGATCACGCCTATTTCTCAACAGAGGAGTAGGCAGAGACCATTTCCTTCCACTTGCTACGATTCTGACATACATCTTTGGCTCCTCAACATTCATCAGTATTTTCATGCATTCTCGCCGGTTGAGGGTACTCCTGATCTGTCCCTTCTTTAGAACGTCACCTATTTGGTCATGGTACGTTACAAAGTTAATTGTACTGATATTCCTTATAAATGAAATCAATGAATAAGGAACAAAATTAACTAGGATCGGGCAAACGCGGTATTTCCTTTTCCTATATTAAAATTCTTAGTATTAGCCAGAGTCCAGGTACATGCCCAGTTAATGGTAATAAGCTTGCCCCCTATAGCATGGGTAGGTCCCACATAGCATAGATGAAATATTTGTGATTATAGCCCTCCTTTTGGCTTTACTATAGAGGCAAGAGAGTAGTAGGAAGTTATCCGGCTTGAGTGGGGAAGGGCGTACGGCCCGTAAATGAAAATACACACAGAATTCACTATGTTGAATTGACTTAATTTGTTTATAGTTCTCTGCTTAGTCCTGTAGAACCAAGGAACTTCCAGATCACGCTACTGCCAACAGGAGCTGAGCAGTGGCTAAACAAAGAACGATAGGACCGAAGCCCCACGCGACAGCTAGTAATTATAATTACCTATAAGTGTACTTCGCGGAACAGAAATGCAGAAACAAACCAATATTTTTTCTTGTGCTAGTTAAAATTCAAATATCTGCGGTGCACATCTTAGTGTCTTGGTCATCAAGACACTAAGATGTGCACCGCACTAGAAATTATAAAGTAATGAGCACCGGACTTTCGGCGGGCGCTCCGACGAAGGCTCAGTTCGGAATTTAGGAATTTAGGATATGTAATTTTAAATTATTAAAAGTAAATTAGAAAAAGAAATCAGAAGAGAACCAAAAGGTACTAAAAAGTGGTGCATTCGTGCAGGACGTAATCTGCAACAAATGCAACCGTACACCATAGTCGAGTAAATATAGAACGCAATAGTAGAAGTAAATTACTGAATGTAGTGAACTGAATTGTAAATTGCTTCACAAAGAACACACCCCGACTTGTTATTTCTAGGTAACTATCTGGTGTCTGGCTGAGAACGATACTCTCTTAATTACCTCGACGAAGTCGAGACACTGTGATTTCAGGTTCTTTTTTTAATAATAGGTTATGCAGATGGAATCAGAAACGTGAAGATATTTGAATTTTAACTAGCACAAGAAAAAATATTGGTTTGTTTCTGCATTTGTGTTCCGCGAAGTACACTTATAGGTAATTATAATTACTAGCTGTCGCCTGGGGCTTCGGTCCCATCGTTCTTTGTTTAGCCACTGCTCAGCTCCTATTGGCAGTAGCGTGATCTGGAAGTTCCTTGATTCTACAGGACTAAGCAGAGAACTATAAATAACAAGAAAGCTAGAATAAATCAATTCTGGTCGAGGTGGCAAATAAGCCGCAGACGGCTACTAGTCCAACTAATAATATTAAGAGAAGGAGAGCCGTGAAGAAAGAGACATAATAATAATTTTAAAATGTTTAAAATAAGTATTTCGAAAGTGATTCGTTTAAAAATATTCTATATGCCAATCAGCTCGAGTATAACTGGCTAAGGGCTCATTTCCGCAGCGAATATTAGCGATAACGCTGTGAGTTACGCAATAACATAATATAACTTAATATTAAGACCATAATTTAAGAAAATTGTGTAACTGTTTGTTTTCCCGAATAAAATAAAATAAAAATAAAATATTGCACACCCTCACCGTTGCCTTGCTATGCTCATACAGGTGTAATTAAATTTGTGACACTCAAGGTATTCAAATTTATAGACGCAACCAAAAAGTCAATAATATCGGTACAAACAAAGTTTCCATATTGTTGTCAACAATATAAAAATCTAGACGTTCAAAATGTCGTATACCTAAATAGGTTCAAAAGACGGTTTGATTGAACCTATCTATATCCTAACCTTTTGGTTGCGTCTATAAATTTGAATACCTCAAGTGTCACTAATTATTTGACGCTGACTGTAGGTAATGGTTTAATTTGTTTTATATTCTCTTTTCTCCCTCCGCTAACAACACATGTGTACTACCTACTGTTTTATTATTGTTATTTCAAGGAAACCAATAATTCACTGTTCGCTTATGTATATCTCACCATGTTATTATTGTCTGTAAAGTGGTTAGTTTTCCAATAAATAAATAAATAACAACAGCCCATAACAGCACGATTTGAAAACACCCCTATCTTTTTTAAATAGAAGCTTAAACTGCTACTACAAAAATCACTAAACACCAACAAGCTTTCACATGAAACACAATGAGAATGTGCATTATACACGCAGTACTTTAAGCGCTATTTTCATGTGTTCTACAGCAGTTCTTGGCTAACGGCCCTGCAGTAAATTGTCCATTAACACTAATACACAATAGATTACGTGGTGGAACGTGGGATTAGATACATACACGAGAATTTAGTGGTTATAAAGCTAGCTGCGTTGCACAACAGTTTGCACCTTAAGTGATCATTTGTTATTGTGTACCAACACATTCTTTAGTTGGATGGCTGTAGCATTGTTTGGTACGGTTAGCAACAAAAGTACGTAAAACACACTACAGCTACAACATCTTCCGTAAAATGAGGTTGCGAAATACAGCGACAATATCTTGGACTTAACATGTGATATCATGATAGCCCGTCCCTTCACGCCACGACTTAATTAACTGCCTTCAAGATCTTGTTCGCTTATGTCTAAGTAGGCTTAGCTTGGTGAAAGTAATCTTAAAGCTATTTTATATGGTTTTTTTTATGTAGGGTAGGTTAGTGTAGATAGGTAGGGTAGGTAGGTAGTTAGGTAGGTAGAGTAGGTAGGTATGTAGGTATACTTTCATAAATTCATAAATTAAGTAGGTGGTACAAAGTTCGCCGGGACAGCCAGTGCACAATAAAGTTAAAAGTGCAACATGATCTCATATAAGGCGATAAATTTCAGATTAATATGTATCTTGGAACGTAAAAGTGAGGAAAAATTAATAGGTATGACTAGACATCTGATTATGATTTATTGTTTATTATTATGTTATTATTGATTAAGCAGTAATATATAATTATATTTACAGTATTATAACTAATATTAATATATAATCTATACATATAATGTGAAAAAAAACGCAAATTTAGAATTTACGTTTTTTTTAATTAATATTTCGCCTTTTTAGTGCATATCTGCATGCATATTTGGCATTTTGATAGTATTTACATACATTTAATGTCTACATATAACAATACGTACTAGTACGTATTGTTATATATGTAGACATTAAATAAAATGTGATAAAAACAATTTCATTCACTGAGCAATATATATAAAACAATTTCATTCACTGAGCAATATATATAAAACAATTTCATTCACCGAGCAATATATATCTACAAACGGGTAAACCACAAAACAAAAAGTAAATCCAAAGGCCGCGCGTGTTTCATTCAAGTTGAGCTTATTTCCAACTTCATTTGCCTCACTTCAGGCTATACGGGCATTGACTACTAAGATTTGCTAAGACATTGCTTCGCTGCGGATACTTCACTTATTTTTACTTTCTAAAGTGCTTATATTGTAAATGTGTTTATTTTTTTTTGTTATGAGTTTTGGATTTATCTTTGACAAACACTGACAAAAATCCATCCTCTCTGACCAAATGTCAGAACAGAGAAATGAAATGGAATGAAATGAAATCTCGTTTATTTATTTAGGTTACAAGGTAACACTTATGAAAGTCACAAGATAAGAATGTAACAGGTTATCCGAAAAGTAGTGTCAGCAAATTTGCCTACGAGAGTTTTACTTTTCGAGTTTTCTGTTTTTTAATGCCTGAAGTGGTATACAAGCAACCAACCTACATAGTAAGTGGTAACCGCAAAGACATGACTGTGTTTTGGCATTGACTAAATCAGTCAAGAAAAACACACCCAAACGACTGCCTATCGAAAAGGAAAAAGAAAGATTCAGGAAAAGCAAACCGAAGGGGATTATGAAGGGAGGAATTTTTACACTCTTTTCTTGTAGACGTGTATTGTGATGTGACCCTGGTTATTTGGTATTTTGTGCCCTAATTCCGTAACTACATAATAATGACAGGTTGAACTCATGTAATTGTCATAAAAATAGTATTTAAGTTCTCTTTAGTGACTGAGAAGTCCCTAACTCCAAATTTCTAATAATTATTTCGCTGTCAAGGAAAAGCCGAAAATAGACTAAATAAATTTAAAAGTTTAATTCCATCAATCATTTACAGGAACTTGTGAAACTCTTGCAAAAATTAAGTGGATCCATTTCTTAAATCTTTATTGACAATTTGACACCCTTTTCCCTGAACAGGAATTACAAAGGTATCAGTAATTTTTGTTGGGATCGTGCAAATTTCACCGAAGTTCAAAAACTCTTAAGCCACGGCAATATACCATTGGCATTGGCCAGGTTATTTCAATCTTCCCCTAATTTAATTCCATCTGGAATGGATTTTACTTCAAATGGAGCGACATAAATAGAACCATGGAGCTCGAAGCTCCTTATGATTAAATTGATACCTCACAAGGGTGGACGTTTGATCGTCCTTTCTTTCCAAGCTTTTGAAACTTGGAAGAAGGAAAGTAATAACGTACAGGGATCGACTTGTGAGCCATAACTATAAAAATAACTTAGGTCCCTCATTTTTTTTTCATACTTTTAAAAAGGGAAGAAAATGTACAATGATTTTCTGATCGACGAGCATGATGACCAGTGATTGTTATGAGCTATTTGAACGAACGTAGTTTTCATTTTGATTTAGAATGTGACATGTTGCAGGAACGCTGATATATAATGCTCAACTAAATAATGCGGACGTCCACCCACACCCCTTTTACGGTCCCCATCCAGAGCCCGGTTATCCCCTCACCACCCAGATTAATCTTCCACATACCTCAATGTCATCTAGTCTTGCAAATGACGCAAAAAAGCAATGATAAACATGTGAAAAATGCGGTTCTCTTTTCAGAAAAATATCAACGTAAAGTGATCGCGATCATAGCACCCAATGTTATATTTAACAATACATAATAATATTTAGTTTTACTAGGAAACAGTTACTTTTTAGGAGAAGTAATAAGAAAATTAGACTAAAGCTGGAAATAGATTGCATCTTAACAATTGAATAGATTGCCGCCAGTGACTGGATTTTCTGGACTGAATTTTGTTAGCAGCCAAAAGTTAGTCTCACACCTGTGGCACTGCTATAAATTTTGACATGACAGTATGTTGCTCTTCCTTTGCTAATATTTACTTCACGGATAGTAATATTATATTATTGTGTATCGTTCAGCAGAGTAAGGACTGATCTCATTCGATTGTCTCCGAAAAATAATGTGAAACCATTGACCCTGTACGAAAAAGACAGCCTAAATCTATACATATTCTAGTCGTTCTATTTATGTACCTTTTCACTATTCTGCAATTACCATTTATTGAAAAATATAATTATACCTAATACAAATTTTATCACAATTGAACATGGATAAGATAATGTATATTAAGTTAAGACCAAACTTGGCAAGTAATACATAAAAATAACTAAAATAATGAAACTATAGCAATATAGTTTCATTAATTTAATTACTCTCACTTATCTGATTTCCACCTCTTTTGTAATTTAGCACCTGCCAACGTCACTCTAAATGATGAAACTCACCCATCAACTATAACGAAGTATATGAAATGAAAACTAAAAAATTATGTAGAAGAATCACGTTCAACAACGCGTAGGTTGTTGTTATCATATAGAAATAAGAAAAACGTGCTTATTTTTGAAATTGAATGTCTACCCACATGTTTCTTCATCGACCAACATTTCTAATAACTTATCTACTCTTTTTAAAATCAATTAAGTGCCCAAGATGTGCGTGGGTTCTTTTGCCATGCTAATAATGCGAGCAGGTCAACAATACTTTTTATTTTATAATGGAACTTTATCAAAAAGATTCTAAGAATCACTTCAACAGTAAGTACTTGATACAAAATAGTACAAAAATGTTTAGGACAAAAATGTAAAAGTTTTCAAGATAAATCAAAAAGGTTTAGGACATTTTAAATTTATCTTGAAAACTGTATATAATACAAAATTGTTTCAATATAACTTTATATTCTCACTAAAAGTCGCGCGGGGCTTCGCTCCCGTCATTTTGTATTTGCCCACTGCTCAGCTCCTATTGGTCGTAGCATAATATTATATAGCTTATAACCTTCCGTAATAAATGGGCTATCCAACACTAAAATTATTTTTCCAATTAAACCAGTAGTTCCTGAGATCCTAGCGTTCAACTGAACAAATAAACAAACAAAGTCTTTAGCTTTATAATATTCTTCTTCCTCATACATTAAGATAAGTGTCGTAAACCGTAGTTCTACAGTAAATAATACCTATACTAATTCTCCAATAAAAATAATCTATTTCCTATGTAATTTCTACCAATAATATCTACCAAGTTCAAAATAAAATAAAAAACTTGTTTCAATGAAAACGATTTCCAAAAGAAATAAAGCCAGTTACCATCGAAAGAGAATGTAGCTATTTATTTTGTTCCGGGAATTAAAGCAGCCCGATTTACCTCGCCTCTACATTCGCACCGATTTGAATCAACGCCAGACCAATATTCAGCGGAGCGACAAATCAGCACTTCGATATTGCCTCCATTTGGGCACCCACCTCAATATATGAAAATCTGATTTTTCATTGCGCCTGCCAAACGGCACGTGCGGTCCTTCCCTCGGAAATATTTAATATTTACAAAACTCTGTAGGCTTCACGCCATAAAACTCGCAAAGCAAACTCAATTAAGCCAATAATTCCAACTTCTTAATAGGCCATTTTATCGAGTTATCGGCTATGGGAACCGTCGCGATAATGCCATATATTAAAAATAAGTAAAACGCACACAATGTTTAAAATAATTTTGCTTAATAACATTAATTAGAAGAATGATTTAAATGCAAAGGGGTTATTGTTTTAACTCTCACAAAATCGAATGTCAAGATTGCGAGTAGAGTTCAGATAAAAATATATTTTATCATCATCATCAGCAACCCATTAATACCCACTGCTGGACTCAGGTCTCTTCTGATCTATCTAGAGAGCAGAGAGGGTTTTTAGGCCATAATTCACACACGCTGGCCTAATGCGGGTTGGTTTCGATGTGACCCGCAAAATAAATAAATGAATATACTTAATTCTTAATTTAAAATTCAGTTGTATTTTCTTATTTAATTAATGCCGCCCATCGCAAGTCTAAACAAGATGCATTTTATGGAGAACCCAGTAGTACCGCATTGAATTTAGATCCCCATTATTTGTGGGCAAACAGTCCGCCTTTGTTGTGTCTCAATCAGTCAGTGAAGTGTACTCATAGTATTAATGTCGTGATATCTCTACTATCGGCTTAGTACACACAATAAACCTTCTGTTTACCATTGACTGAGTATAAAAAGATATTTCGGTGCCAAAAACAGCTGATAGTACCTACCGATAGCCGATAGAATGTAATTCGAAAAAAGTTAACAGAAAATGAAAAAGCATTGAGTGGAAGGAGAAGGAGTAGAAGGAAATAACTTATACCTATACCTACAATAGAATTTAAACATGTTTATTAATAAATTTAAACAAAAGTCTATATATCTTTACAATGTATAAACTCCATTTTTAATATATATTTTAATATATTATATACTAATAGTACTTAGTAAGTAAATTATAGATGTGATAAATACGAGTATACTGATTTCACAGTCAAACCGTATTAAAATACAGTTTTGTGAAACAAGATTCTGTAGATCATAAGGAATACGCTGTACTCTTATTAATAAATAATAATAATAACTTCTTTTTTGTTGGCAGTATGATAAACCTTGTATCTCGAAGACGAGTACAACAAATTCATTTTAAAGCTTCTTATCTTTGGTATTGCCGATCTTTAATGATTGCCACTAAACATGAGGGAGCTCGTTGACTCAATTTGTCAGTGATTACGAAAAAAATACTATGTCATTCAGCAGTTACGAGGAAATAGAAAAATCATCATCTGTCATTACGATAACATAATACAGGGGCCCTACTCGCAATCTTTTTATTTTATTTATTTATTAAGATGCACAAAACACATTACAATCGTAAATACAGTAAAATATTAAAAACAGAAGAATACAGAGCTGGATTGCAAAGTAAATACATGTGCATACAGTGACAATATTATTCAAATATTAATCTTCACATTCATTTCCATACCACTGCCAAATTATTGAAAGTATGATTTGATTGATTTAATTTTTTTTCAACATTCGACAACGATACTAAAGTCAACCAATTGTATCAATCTAAATTGTATATTTTAAATTTTCACTCTATATTTTTCACTGGACTTTTGCTGTCACATACAGATACGAGAATGACTGTTTCGATTCAAATTCATTGGCCCTCATCATTTCAAAGGCTCGAATATCGAAACTGTCGTAAGCGGCTTAAAGTGGCTTCCAATCTCGAATGAAGTGCTTTCCGTGCGTTTGTGTGCGACTCAATGGACACAGATACCAAGTGTGTGTATATTATGTCTATGTGTAGTGACGTAGGACTACTAACTGCCGTACTCAGAGACGTTACTTAACTTTAAAGTTAATTTAGTAAAAACGTGTAATACTTAAGTCGATACGCCTAAAGACGATTATTCAATGAAAAGCTAATTGACGTCTCTGAGTATGGCAGTAAGTCTCACAATAATTCATGAGTCACGCTAACATGATTACTGTTTAATTAATAATTGAGATTAAAATTGAATAACACGAAAAATATTTTACAACAAAATATATAGGTAGCATTGGAAATAAAACACTATATTATCTATTTTACTTTATTAATAATAACTATTAATAACTAAAATCAAGTAAAGTAACTAAAAATTAAATCTGCGTAAACAGAACTTCAGATCTATCATTAATAATCCTTTTCGCTTCTGGGAAAAATGGCAATATGTTGATCCAGGAATCCAGACTAAGTGTTAGGATTGTTACCTGTAAATATTTTTTAAATATTCTATCAATCATCTAAGACTGGGAGTGATGCCGTTTGTAATCTATCACAATACAGACGTGTCACAGAGCTGCCCCCCTAGACAAGTTGCAATCTATAATAATAATATTACACCACATTCACACAGCGCCATCTAGTCCCAAATTAAGCAATTATATTTGCTTGTGTTATGGATGGGTACTAAACAACTGATATACTTCTTATACACATTTTTTTTGTAAATACTTACATATTATAGATATATTACACCCAGACACAGAACAAACAATCATGCTCATCACACAAAGATTTATCTTGGTGGGCATCGGCTCCGGCCTAGCAGTCACGGTGACTAACCACTAGACCAACAAGCCAGTCAATCTATAAAATCTATCTATTCTAACGACATGTCAAATTAGTATATTTGATCACGTGACATGTCGATAGCTTATGTCACTGATGTGACCAAATGTATTGAAGTGACATTTTAATGTATCGAATAGAAATAGAAGGTGTATGCCCGTTGTCAGCGTTTTGCCACTTATCTAGGGGGGGGGCAGGGCCTTTTGCGCAACAGTCATACACACTCATCATGCGCATCAAAATACATTCAAAACTTAACTAATGTTTACAAAATTTCACATTACCTGAATAAATCGGCTTATACCAAAAACATTTGAATTTGATCACCTTAGTTTCAGCTCTATAAGAGAAGCTATGCATGATCCCTCTATGCATACCCTGCAGTATGCCGAACACATCTCCAGGACCAAGCGTTTCGTGAGTAATCTCAGTGAAGTCGGCTCGAACGGAAACCACTGATATAGTGCCACTTGCTACCCAGTACATGCGAGCCTCGCTATCACCAGCCACTACGATGTAATTACCTGTGAAAAAGTATAATTGAAACAAATTCATCAATTATATATAAATAATAGATAGTTGTGTGTTTGATTGTTGTGATGTATGTTAATAGTAGTTAATAAGCGATGGTGGCTGAATGGATAAGTGACCGGCTTGCAAATCACGAGTTCGATTCCAACCAGCAGTACCAATGTGGGTTTCACTTTGTGGAATTTATATGTACAAGTCAATTGACTCACCATCTGCTAACGGTGAAGGAAAACATCGTGAGGAAACCCACATACCCTAGAAGAAATTCTATGGGTATGTCTGATCCACCAATCCGCACTAGGCCAGCGTGAGTGGATTATGTCCTAAACCCTCTCAGCGCTTTAGTTAGAGGAGAGGAGACCCGAGCCCAGCAGTGGGACTTAATGGGTTGCTGATGAATAGATAGTTTTATTTATTTGTTTAGGACAGCTCAACAAATCTTACACCAATACAACAAAATCTTACATGCGAAGAGAAATACAAACTTAATGTAGAATTAATTATAGGTTGCCACAGCATGCAACTATATATTTATATTATATTTTTATTTAGTTTTAAATACGTAATTAGTTTAAAATATTTTACATATTTAGTAAGTTATTCTTTAATAATAAATATTTAATTTTTATTTAACTTATTATTTTTTCTTATTTTTCTTATTTTAAAAGACTACGCCCGCACTAGGGAACTAGCCCTGTGTCGCGGGGAGCTTTACAAACATGAAACTAACGGACACAAAGTACACCCAGACTAGAAACAAATATCTATGAATCACACAAATATTTGTCTCGTGTGGGAATCGAACCCACGTCACCCAGCACGGCGATGTAGTGGCGAGGCGACCACCTTAACCACTGCGCCACGGTGACAGTCGTTATTCTGTAGTTATTCTATTACAAGACTGATTGATTACAGAATCCAGTGTTATTTGAAGACAAACAATTATATGTATGACTGGCCTGTTGGTCTAGGGGTTAGTGACCCTGACTGCTAAACCGGAGGTCGTGGGTTCGATCCACACCCAGGACAAATCTTTGCGTGATGAACATGACGGTTTGTTCTGTGCCTGGGTGTAATTTATCTATAAAGTGTATGTATTCAAAATAAAATACTATTTAAGTAGTATATCACTTGTGTAGTACCCATAACACAAGCAAATATAATTGCTTAATTTGGGACTAGATGGCGCTCTGTGAACGCGGTAGAATGTTATATATTATTATATATATATTATCTTAAAACCTAGATGTTTCTCCCACTTCCTTGAATTCAGCTCCCCGCGCTACTTAAATCGCGTCATATTGTCATCAAATTCGTGAAAGTGATGAAATACCATGAAATGAAAAGGTAAAAAAAAAATACAACCCAACCATGTTATTTAATACATTACTTAACCTAACAACTGACACGGTTTTGATTTGTGTCGTACTTATAGTTAGTATTCCTTATCATTGTGTAAGTCTCCACTGCTTGGCGTAAACCTTACTTGATTTACACAACAGTGTGTGCCTTTAGGCCACTTGTAGCCCACAAAATCGACCGATATACTTCAAAAATTAACATTACAGTTATATAAGAGGACAGCTTCAAGGACATCAAATTGAAATATTTAACTCAAGAAATGTCAGTGAAATTTTATTTCGGCTATCTCGATCTAATTTAGTTTTCTCGTCTACCCCTATAAATAGTTATGAATGCATACAGAGAATTTCGGATTGAACCCAACATTCGTCATGATTTTCAAACGAAAAATATTGTCAAAGAGAATTTTATTTCGTTACCATACATCGCAAAATAACTTTAATAGTGCTATCACCGTTTTCTATTGAATGTTTATGTTCAATCATCCCTTTTTATTTTAATAATAAATAAAATACAATTTAAGATACACATTCTATTTGAAAAAGGGCCCATAAGGGTCCCAATGTCACAAGGACCTGTTTAAATCTATTGTGACGAACGGATACATTATGCATGCTTTCAATACAGCTCCTTTTTTATTTGCGTTCAACTCGATCACTCTTGTCTACTAGACGTAAATGTACTCCGTAATAAAACACGAAGTCTAGAAAATTTATAATAGCATTTAGATATAAGACACCTAGTTGTAAATTTTTTGTAGAAGGTTTTTAACAAACGATGGACCAAATTGCTTTGTTCGAGTAAAAGGAATTTTCATTTTGTTAATATAAATCTTGTCCTAGTTCCAATGGTATAATTATTATTATTTTGTCTTACTGAGAAGGGAACTAAAGCTTCATTAAATTGAACGTAACCAAGTGGTGCGAGTTTCAACAAGAATGAAGATAAAGACGTTTCGCTTAGAGCTGAAAACTGTTCACTTGCAACTAGCTTGTAACTAGCTTTTCGAGAATTTTATTAGCAAAGTCGCACGTTGTTGCATTTGATCTAACTGATTTTAACAGTTCAGTAAAAAAAAAAAACTTGGAAACTAATCAAAAAGATTCATGGAACAAGAGTCTTGTATACAGATATACACGTATAATACATATATATATATTGTACCACAAGTCACATTTTACTCACAAAGTAAATAAATTGGACCTTTAGGTCTATAACACATTGAAACTATGCAACTCGCGTTAACAAGACTTATAAAGATTGTCTGTTTATTATTGATGGTAATCTTTTTTTAAATAATTATTATTATGTTCGAAAATTAAATGGAAAAGCTACAGCTCAAAACATTTTCCTTCTTGTTAAAGGCTATTAAACACTTTGAAATTTCTAAAACTTATAAAAGAACGGAGAGTTTCTTTATTAACTTACCGGGAAAGAAAATAGTGTAGTCGAGGACTACAGTGAGCTGTCTCAGAAAAGATTCTCCAGTGTCGGCGAATATGTAGCAATTCCTCAAGTGATGGCCGAACATTGCCGACATTAGGTCACATCGGCGAACATACGGCGTTTGCGACAGCAATACTGGCAGCTAAGACAAAAAAAGTTTCACACAATTTAGTTAAGGCCTATTCTTTCGTAAGATTCTTATTTTTGGTTATTAAAGAATAACAACGTTTTGCCAACAGATATCCGGTGCATCTGATCGTTTTGTTAGCATCGCCGCATCGCCCCAAATTATTATTTGATGCTTTGCTAACCTCTACTAGAATAAGTATACTGTAAACTTACTTATTTCCTACGTCCAGCAGTGGACGTCATTGGGCTGATATGATGATGATGATGATACCTACTTGTTTTCCTACTTAAAAATTACGTAGTTCTGTTGTATAGACTTTTTCTTTATATAACGTAGTTTTATAAACTGTTCAATCAACAACCAAAGTAACACTTCAATATACCTAGTATATTTATACCTAGTATATCATACCTAGTATTATATTCTATAGCTATATGATACTGATATATTTTAAAGCTATTAAAATAAGTAACATTGTTAATAACTATCCTACTGCCAGAAACTAGACGCGGTGAGATGATAAATGATTTAATTACGGATACCAGCCTCACATATCGTGACAACGACACCTTACACTGTAATTTGTTAATGGCCACAGATATTGTCCGAAAATAGAACTTTCAAAATTACTTTGTAGATACAGTCGAAAATTGCATGCACCGAACGTCATAATGACAAAAGTCTAGTTAAGCAGTCATAAGGATCTTCAAGCGATTTTCGACTTTACTTATTATGATCAATTAGACCAGCGTAGAAGATCATAAAGAGAAACACAATGTAATGGGATGCAAAATTTGATAATATATTATGTACTATGCGATTAAAATAAGTATGGAACTGTCAAATCAAGACGCCATTTTGTTTTCCATTTGAAGACAACTTCATACCTTACAAGTAGGGTCAGTATGGTGTACAAAAAACGAAACACATTACAAGTACATACATACTTTTTCGATTTGAAGATCTTTATTTTCTGAATAAGTGGTGGTAGTAAGTAATAACAACAACAATAAAACTATAACAAAAAGAACAATAACAAAAAAAACAATAACAATTAAAAATTAACAGAAGTGTTAATTTTTAATTGTTATTGATTTTTTACAAAATAACGAAACGAGATAATTTTTTTGGCTATTTTATTTCGGCTACCTGAAAAAAAAAGTGCATATTCAACTGAAGTTTGCGGCAAATACTGTCAAGTGCGATACCATATTTATTTAAATCGCATAGTACAGCCAGCACCGGACGTTGCTGAAACAATTATAATCAAAATAATTCTAAAATTACAATTTGGAAATTTGAATCTGGGTGTATGTGTGTGTTATGTGCAAGTTATTTAAACATTCAACCGTCTTGTTATACATTTAACTATGTATTTATGTGTGTCAACTGTACCACTATCAGATGTTCCTTACGTGTAGAAACTACGAGAACACAAACTATATGACTGATTAATAAATTAGTATGTTGGTAGGTACCTGTCGTCCTCGCTCAGTCACCCAAAGTTGTTGTATGTATTTCCAGAACTTCTTCAACTGGTAGTCTATAACAATTTGTAGTTAGACAGCTTAGTTTTATTTAGTAACTAGAAGTTGCGCGGGCTTCATTCTCGGCGTTATTTATTTGGCCACTGCGCGGCTCCTGTTGGCCGTAGCGTGTTGTCATATAGCCTATAACCTTCCTCAATAAATGAGCTATCCAACACTAAAAGAATTTTTCAAATCCGGCCAGTAGTTCCTGAGATTCCAGCGTTCAACTAAACAAACACGCTACGGTCAATAGGAGCTGAGCAGTGGCCAAATAAAGAACGACGGGAGCGAAACCCTGCATGAATTCTAGTATTAAATAAATAGAGCATCTATCTGAATCCAAAATGGTAAGTGGTTTAACTTAAATTTGAGGACCTCTGATTGAATCAAAGCGTAAAAAGTGCATCTGTGAAACACATTCAAATAATCATGATAAACAATTACACGAACATAAGCATATTAGGATAACTTTGACTCTGAAAGAATAAATTTTCTGTTAGAATAAAATAAAATAACTGTTTTGACTAATTCGACTGGCTTGTTGGTCTAGTGGTTAGACTGGTTAGTGACCCTGATTACTAAGCTGGAGATCGTGGGTTCGATCCCCAACTAGGGCAAATCTTTCATGATTGTTTGTTCTGTGTCTGGGTGTAATTTATCTATAATATGTATGAATTTACAAAAAAAACTGTATTTAAGTAGTATATCAGTTGTTTAGTACCCATAACACAAACAAATATAATTGCTTAATTTGGGACTAGATGGCGCTGTGTGAATGTCGTGAAATATTATTATTATATTATTAAATAAAAATTTACTTTCAGTCAGACAAATCACAACTCACTTGACAATCCTTGATTCTTCAACATATCAATAAGCTCCCTAGTAACCTTCTCGTAAGCAGTCAAAGCATACTTAGTAGCATATGCCAACTGTATAGAAGTAGCCACTACAATAGCGGCAAGCATTTTACCGCACACAAGAATAATGCCGAGTATCGTCATAGGCAGAATATCGTCAACCACAAATTCATCTGTGCCTGTAGTAGTTAGTTGGGCTACTACTACATAGAATGATGTTACGTAGTCCCAGCGACGGTGTGGTATATCTCTGTTGTAAAAAGCATACAAATAAACATATACAGTTAGATTTATTAAATATATACAGTTATAGATAATACAGCTTTCTTAATCTTGTTCTGAACGCTAGCGTCAGGAGGCCTGCTGACCTGTACCTAATACAGGTTTTCTTAAACCTACCTCGGGCACCAGTCTCTCACAATGTTCCGTTCACCTGATTTGTATTTACTTAGATATGCCTAGATTTAAGGTAATCATTGTGAAGAGAGAATAAATCATTTATTATTATTATACAGCTAGCTCTGTTGCGCAGCGGTGGTGTACGCAAATAAAAAACTAAACTAAATATCGAGCGAAAAGGTTATAGGTTTTATTTGTATTAAAAATCTTAGTAACAGTCGGAAGTTTGAAAACGTACCCTATAAATTTAATAACAATAGGCTTGCCCACTTGCCCACACTACTGAATTCAAAAGTGTGTGTGATACACTTCTGTCAAGCCCTTCAGGAAAAAACCAGCAAAATGCTAGTCGGGTTCCGTACGATTATCCAATTTTTATATTGTTTTTAGTGATTGAAATTAATATTAGTAGGTATTAACGGGCTAGCTATAAGTTAGAATAAATTAATATTCACTATACCTTCTTTCTTCCAGCGCTGAGTGCATTACTTTATAAATATCAAAACATAGTATAATAATATATAAAATTTCCGAAATGAGGTAAAAGCAGAGAAGCATGGCTTTTAATTTCACTTGCACTAGCTTCATAATAAATGTATTTACAGAGTTTCCAACGCAAATGCAAAGTTCACAACAGTATGAATAATAAAATCCAGTTTTTATAACTATTTAATGTTTAAATCGTCAAGTTACAGTGAAATTTCTCGGTAAAATAAAATTCAGAAAATTTTAGAGCCACCTAGTTGAAAAAAATCTAAATAGATAATAAATAAACCGGTTAAGAGCATGTCGAACCATGCTCAATGTAGGGTTCTGCAGCAAAAGAGCGTATCTTCATAGCGCTTACGTCCTTTTGTTGAGAAGCGCAGTTATTCAGGTGTAAATATAAGCAAAAAAGAGCACTACGAGAAAAGGAAAATTCGAAACCAACCCGTCTGGCCAGCGTGGTATAGTAGGCTAAATTCCCTCCACAATCTTTGGAGGAGACCCGTGCCCAGCAGTGGGACGTTTATAGGTTGTAATAATCATGATGACGATGATTTTTTCTGATACCAAGGAATCACAAACATAAGGAAATACTTACGTATTGATGAGATGTATCTTGAGTGTACGTATGTAGCTCACAGGTGATGTGCCGATCATTGAGACGAGCCACACGCAAGCAAACGTGTGTATCATTAGTACCACCACTATCACTGTCACCACGGCCTGGTCAAATTATAACAATAACTATAAACACACACATTAATAGGGTTCAAACGAATACTTCAAATAAACTAAAAAATTGAACAAGTTTAGCAAGACAGAATTATGTGATGATAGTAACTGGTTACTTTTGTAGACGGCCGCAGGGGTTTATTTATTTATTTATTAGTTAGTTATACAATTACAATATGTAAATGCTTAAAAAGTACAGACAATGTCCCAGAAAACTGCACAGGCAGTTTGTCTGTGGGATCGGAACATTACACTTATACTAAAAGTTCTACTTATACTAAATTAACTACTATGGTAATGGTAATAGGCTCAACAGATGCTTTTTTTTATTTGTTTCATTTCTTATATCTAATGGTAAAGTATTTTGTAGGTAGGGGATACGTTTGTTAAGAGTCCTATCTCCATAGACATTGGTGATTCTGGGAACTCCTATATTAACGTTAAACACGTTAACCCCTTATGTATGACGTTCATAAGTATCATGTATGTCCAGATCCAAATTAAATAAAAAGATTTGACTTTGACTTATATTAGCTTCCACCTGCGGCTCGGCTAGCGTGATATGTAGGTAAAAAGTAGCCTATGTCCTATTCCAGACTATATTCTATCTACGTGCCAAATTTCATACAGATCATTTGAGCCGTTCTGGTGTGGTTGAGTGACAAACATCCATTCATACTTGGATCTATATATAACTTATATATAATACTGGCTGTACCCACGACTTCGTTCGCGTGGACAACTTATCCCGCATTCATGGAATTTTAATTTTTTTTTTTACGGTACCCTGATATTTTTTCAAAACCAAAGTAGCCTAAGTTAAACCTTGCGACATTAGCTATCCGGTATATGTATATTCATATACATTTAGTAAAAACCGGTTATTTCAATATTACAAACAGACACACCAATTTTATTTATTTGTATAGATTAGTAAGATTCGAACTCAAAATTTAAACATATTCAGCTAACGCCGAGGCATCAGCCACATAACTTTAAACTTACGTAAAGCGTTTACAAACAGACTACTTTCACTCATTTACTTTCGTATTTATCATATTAGAAAGGATATCACACAACACAGAAATTACACTAATTATTTTCTTGCTTGTTCGAGGCAAATAAACCGAGAAATGTGGTAACACGTCACGCCAAATCGTCATCCATCATCTTTTGTGTGCTTATTACGATGATACATTTTTTTTATATACCACGACGGTGGTAAACAGACTTACGGTCCGCCTGGTGCTAGTATAGCAGTAACCTAGTCCTATATAATCAAATTTAATGTTAATCCAGCTTCCATTTCCGTGGCATCGTCCACATGACTTTTGGGACAGTGCTGCGTTTCTCAAACGCTGCAACTTCTCCTAAATTAGACAATACGTGGAACCGTGTTGCTCCGATACAAAGGCTACCAAAGGCTTTCTACGAATATTACTAGGAATTTCGACATCGACTTAGTCGAAGTTGATATAGCTGTCAAATGTTTGAGACAGCGAATAAATTTAATTTTTACACATCTGAAAGCGATATGGACTCCTATTAAGGAGACACAAAAATCACTTTTGTGATCATTATCATCATCACTACAACCAAGAGCAGAAGAGATCCGTGCTCCGTAGTGGAATGAATATGAGTTGAAATGATGACGATGATGACATTACGTATTGTCAACAATAAAATTGATTTACCACCCTTAGAGTAAATGTCGTTTGCATATCACAAAACAATAAAGTCTATTTTTGCTTGCAAGTGACATCAGTACAGTGACAGTTGTCATCAATAATGAGTCTTGCACCTATTTCACCACTGGCCAAAAAGTGCTAGTTAGCCTATATGGAATTTACTTGACAGATTTTTGACATAAATTTCATATAAAATCTGTCAAAAAAGTCTCTAGTAATTTATTAGACACTTATTTCAAGGTGGTGAAACAGGCCCTTATAGAATTTTAATTTTGTTGAAAGTTTTTGTCAAAAATGGTAAAGCAAATATATGGTCGACCAAACAATATCCAACATACCTGTAAACTTGTCAAGTTATTAGTAAGTTCTTTAGATGTAGTACGATAAAACTCAAACAAATACTTGAGTCGTAATAGTTTATTTGCCCGCAAATAGTGCATTGCCCTAATACCGTTCCTGAAAATAGACACATGTTTTTAAAACTTAATTCGTACTTAATTAATATTATTCACAAACATCTGTATCATTGACACGCAGAACTGATGGTTGATGCGGCCGAAATTTCTTGAATGGAGACCAAGCACCTCAAGCGCAGCGTAGGACGTCCACCCACAAGGTGGACAGATGATCTGATCCGAACAGCAGGATCGCGCTGGATGCAGGCCGCATACAACCGATCCTATTGGAAGTCTCTTGAGGAGGCCTATGTCCAGCAGTGGGCGTCCTACGGCTGATATTCTATATTCTATATATTCTACCACATTCACAAAGCGCCATCTAGTCCCACAGTAAGCAATTATATTTGCTTGTGTTATGGGTACTAAACAACTGATATACTACTTAAATACATTTTTGTTTTTGTAAATACATACATATTATAGATAAATTACACCCAGACACAGAACAAACCTTTATGCTCATCACACAAAGATTTGTCCTGGGTGGGGATCGAACCCACGACCTGCAGTTTAGCAGTCAGGGTCACTAATCACTAGACCAACAGGCCAGTGTAAAATATGATAATTGACACGAGACCATTTATTGACTATTCACGTCATAAAAAAAATATAATAATATGACCAAATAGAAACATTTATCTAGTAGATACACATAATGATTTGTGTATCAAAAAAATAAAATAATATTTAAAAAAAACATTATTACATTTACATAATAAACAGTTAACAGCAACTTTCTATAAATATCCTTTATAAAGAGCTTACATGTTTGTTTCAAACTTCTCAAAATTATTTTATTATTAATTGTCCAATATAATAGGTAAATGAATAAATAACAAACAGGTTTCATAAATCATTCAATCATTAAGTAAGGTTCGTAATAGTAGGAAGTTTGAACTTTAACGCTGGTCTATTTTATAATAGTTATAAATCTGCTTCTGTAGCGCAGCAGGGATTTCATAATCATAATTATCATAATCATAATAATTTATTTGTGAAACATAGGTATACAATAAAGATGTTAAGTAGTGCTCGATGTTTTGCCATGCAACCATACAAAGATACAACTGTTTCGCAAGAGGTTCTAGGTTCCATTCCCAGATCGATTAGATTAGACAAACACGATATTTAATTTTTCTTTCGTGAAATTCTTAATATCATCCCAGAGTTTGGAAATGTGCCCGGTTAATTTCAATAGGCACCCTATATTAAGGAATCAAACATATTATACTCTATTCACACGTACCACAAACACACCACACCACACCGTGTGTTGCGATGCGGTCACGCTGTAGTTACTTACGTGTGTATGTATCGCTGATTATTTTTGCGGTTGCGTTGTGGTACACACCAAACGTGATTATGGTTGCGTTGTCACTAGCAGTTGCAATGAGGTTGTGTCATGGTTGAAATGGGTTGTTACCACGCGGTCGATATTGACGGCAAAATGTAGTCTGTGTCAATTGAACTATTAATTTTCATACAAATTAGCGCCCGATGTGGTTGCAATTTTGTGGTTGTGATGTGGTTGTACTACATGTGAGTAAAGCCATAGCAAAGAGAATATTAAATTTATATTAATAATGCAACTTACGGCACAAAAAACCCGAAGAACTCGCATGGAAAATTGACTATGACGTCACTCCAAAGCCAAAATTTATGTTTGAAGTATCGGCGTCTACATTTAGGTCCATCCACTATCAGCTCTCCATGTCGACTGATGTATCCCTGTGTAAAACAAATAGTGAATTGAAATAAAATCTATATAATTTACATCATACATAATATGTATGTAACTGCTTACTAGAGCCGAGGTATCATCCCAATCAAATTTTATTTGTTTGTAAATGTATTACCAGGTGAACTGACGTCTTGGTAGAGATTACGGGCGGTCGTTCGTCACAAAATGGCACGCTCTGGTGGCGGAAATTGGGTGAGGCATTTGACCAGCAACGTTCGTCATTGGGCTGATATGATGATGAAGAAATGTATTACAGAGACATCGCTGGATTCAATTGCAGGTCACACCGTAAAACATTAGCCACTCCGTCCAGAAAATTTAAAGTACGTTACCAACGTACTTTAAATTTTTTGGGCAACATTCATGAGGTATCCGAACTAAATAAGATATTTACATCTAAGGATATCAAATATTTATGTAAATATTTTTTGCTACAAATAATTTTATGATCTACTAAAACATTATTTTTAATTAGATTTCAGTAGTATCTACACTATTTTACAGTAATTTTTTGTTAGTTCCAAAATTCTGAAAGTTTATGTTTGACATGTATTTTAAGGAATATAAATACATTTTTATGTGCATTATTTATATTTACGAAGAAATCTAATTAAATAATCAACAACTCTAATCTATGAAAATAACAATGGAGCAACTAAATTGAATCGCAGCAGTGTTTACCTGATGCATAGTCAAATATATCTTGATGTAGAAATATATATCAAAGACAGCGTGTATCCAGAACAATGCATAGCAATCGTTGAGAGTCACCAGATCATACAGACCTAAGACGTAGTTAATTGTAACCATTAGACATGTTACGTAACCATAACTCTGAAAATAACAATGATATATAATACAATTTGTAATAAATATATTCTCAAAGTTAAGTGTAGAATGCGTAGAATAGTGTGTAAAATTGTATGTTTTATTTTTTGTTAATAAACATTATTATTATGTCTCTTTTTTCACGGCTATACTTTTTTCTAAGGTGAGAAGTATACCCGGTCCTTTTGGAAGGCTTACGCGGGGACACAGGTCCAACACGCAGAGGCCCTTAAAGAATTTGAATTTAGAATGTGATGAGCAGGGGATGAGACATTTACCGCTGCCGTATCACAGCTGCACTATTGTAGTACAGCTATGATTTAGCATAGCACTAGCACTTGTAAGTGTAAAGCTATTGTATGATGTTATGGAGTCTTGTATGATGTTATGGAGTATTATTATTATTATTAATATATTTATTTTGCTTAGGGTACCGTACCCAATAGGTATAAAGGGACCCTATTACTAAGACTCCGCTGTCCGTCCGTCTGTCTGTCTGTTTGTCTGTCACCAGGCTTATCTTATTAACCTTGATAGTTAGACAGTGAAATTTTTACAGATGATTTATTTCTGTTGCCACTATAACTATAAAACTAAAAAATAGAATAAAATAAACATTTAAGGTGGCTCCCATACAGCAAACGAGATTTTGTGCTCCCTTTTGCTCGATGTTAAAAAGGCAACAGGTAAGCGCTTGAAATATTCATATTTTTTAGGGTTCCGTAGTCAACTAGGAACCCTTATAGTTTCGCCATGTCTGTCTGTCCGTCTGTCCGTCCTCGCTTAATCTCTGTGACCGTTAGCACTAGAAAGCTGAAATTTGGGACCAATATGTGTATCAATCACGCCGACAAAGTGCTAAAATAAAAATTGGAAAAAAATGTTTTATTAGGGTAGCCCCCCTATATGTAAAGTGGAAAGTGTTTTTTTTTTTAATTTTAACCCTAATGTGTGATATATTGTTGGAAAGGTATTTAAAAATGAATAGGGGTTTACTAAAATCATTTTTTGATAATGTCAATAATTTCGGAAATAATCGCTCCAAAAGTAAAAAACAAAGCGTCCCCCCCCCTCTAACTTTTGAACCATAAGTTTAGAAAATACGAAAAAAATCTGAAAAGTAGAACTTTATAAGGACTTTCTAGGAAAATTATTTTGAACTTGGATGGAAACAACAGATGGAAACTGCAATTAACCAATATAATTTGGTCCCTGAATCGTATGAGCGCCTATACAATCCAGAGGTCAAGTTTCATTTGCCCGTATTTTTTTTGCTTTGAACACTTATTGTGACGGACGGGAAACTACGGAACCCTACACTGAGCGTGGCCCGACACGCTCTTGGCCGGTTTTTTATAGATTACTTAGAAACATACAAAACATAAAAAGTATCTAATTAAAAATAAAAAACAAAATAATATTTACAAGATAATAAAATTTATATTAAATATCAACAAAATAAATTATCTTAACTCGTATTAAAGCCGTGCTACATGGTTATAAACTTGCCTTCCACAGAGGTGGCCTTGGTGGATTCCAAATTTCCAACCTTGTAGCCGGCTGTTGTAAACCAAATTTCATACAAACTAAACCAAGCTCCCACCAAGGTCACTATGTTGGAACGCAAGTTTATAACCGTGTGGAACGGCTATTAAGTATATTAAATGTATGGAAATGAATATCAGATTCTACTAATTAATCGCATTATCGAATCATCGAATCGTAAAACAAGTTAATACATTCGTTATTCCCTTCACTAATGAGAACTTCCGTTGAAGCAATAATGGTTTTGGACAAAAGAAAATATTGGCATATTATGAAACATGTACATAGATATTAATAATGTCATATCATATGTGATAATCTGTTAAATCTATATTAATGTTATGTAGCTATAGAGTTTGTTTGTTTATTTCGTTGAACGCTAAGATCTCAGGAACTACTGGGCCGATTTGAAAAATATTTTAGTGTTGGATAGCCCATTTATCGAGGAAAGTTATATAATATAACAAGCAGCAGGGCAATTGGGAGCTAAGCAGTGGCAAAATAAAAACGACGGGGGCGAAGCTCTGCGCGACTTCTAGTAAGTTGCGTAGCGGTTAGGGTGGTCGGCTCGCCACTGGCATCGCTGTGCTGAGTAAACGGGTGCGATTCCCACATGGGATTCATAGATATTTGTGTCGAGTCTGGGTGTATGTTTTCCTAGTTCCCTAGTTCGTGATAATAATGTAAAATTGTTAAAATATCCATTCAGTAATTTTTGCATGACAACAAGTACATTCTATCTTTAGACAATTAAAAACCTAAACAAAACACCGTTAAAATTAAGAACAAAGTGCTTCAAATAGACACTATTTCTACTAATATTATAAATACGAAAGCTTGGTTGCATGGATGGATGGATATCTGTTACTTAATCATACCAGAAAGGTTAAAAAGGATCTTTATGAAATTTAGGCACAAAGATAAATTATAGTCTGAAAAAACACTCTGACGTAAGCTATTTTTCTACAAACACATCACCCAGGTGGAGCCGTGGGCGTAAGCTAGTATTTCTTATATAATATCATATATAAAACAAATGACAAATGTTAATAAGTTCACCTTTAAGTGTACATATTGTACATATTTGTAATAAGGCACAGAACAAACGACGAAGCGGCGGTGATTTACACCGCCAAAAAGACCGCGCGGCCAGTGCCCGCCGCGGCTGACCGCCGTGAATCAAACAAATCACTTTATATGCAGACGGGGTAGCGCGCGCATGGCGCGGCTCGGACAGCAACGGTCAGACGCGGCGCGGCGCTGTTAAAAGGACCGCACCGCGTCGTCTGTTCTGCGCGTAAAGAGCCCTGAAAGAATATACCCGTGTGAGACTCTCGCGTTTATGCAAAAGAAAATTATAAATTATTCATCTTATTCCTACTACGTACGCTTGGTAATTTGCATATTTTACTTTAAACGCGTATATTATTCTTTATACACTCGCATACAGGTTGGCAATGATTCCGTAAAGTCGTAAGTCAACATTATGTAAGTTCTAGGCCTAAAGTATACGATATTGGAACAAAATAGAACGAACTCTTACAATGAAAGGCTTTTACCCTCTTTAATTGCAAATATTTTTTATATTTTGCAAGCATTCGCCATAATATTGCTGCAGTCGTTCGTCTTATACAAAACGAGGCTTTATTTCCAATCAGCGCCGGTGGTAAATTGCGAGGAAATGCTGCCATTATATTCAAAGGAAATTTACGAAGATTGAGCATGCTCTATTTACTTCATCAATGTAGGTAGAAGAATAATAATTTTATTCTACAAAACAAAACGGTTCTAGATAAATTACGTTTTAACTAAAGATATAATTTAAGCTTTTCAAACGTTCGATATTTAATTTTATGAATTAGCAAACCGTAAGTCTAGGGAACCAATTGAATCTTTCATACGAAATATCGAACCCAAATTGGGAAATAAATTATTAAATTTGTTGCTAAACAAAAAACTCGAAAGCAGTTGTACTAAGCTTATTATTTTTTTAATGTGTAAAATAAAAGTTAATTCTGTTACCGAAATTCAATACATCGCCGGTAGAGATGTGGGTATTTTTAATCCGATTCGTAAAATATAACTTCTACTTCTACTTCTCTAAAACTTTGATACTTATTTTTTGACTCATTCAGATTTCTCTGCATGAACGGTTATTAGCAGTTTTTTTTACCTTACGAACTTTCTGCATGTCATAAATTCACGCGGAATAAATCAATCGTAATAATCAAATGTATGATAAATATAAGCGACTATATATTTTTCCATTACATTTTCAAACATATCGAGATTCCTGAGATGACAACTGAGATGATATTTTCTCTTCAGCTGAACAACGTACCAATACGAGTATATTATTAGTACTATAGTTACAAACGCCAAACCCAAACCATTACGCATTGCACCAGACTCCATGATTACATCGTCACAAACAGCTTTATTAGAGGCTCCAAAGATATCGGCTTTCAGAGATGCCAGACGAAGGATACCGGTGCGCTGCTTCAACAAACTGTTCCCATTACGTCGAGTTTTAAAGATTATTGTTAAATTGAAATGTTATTGTAAGAATTGGTGGACTAGAAATGAAAGCGGGGATTCTTGACATTGAGGCAGTAAAAACGTGGTCTCATCACTTGACGTAGAGAGACTAACTTCAACGCAGCCGCAACGCTGTGATTACAATAGACTGAGTACCACGCGAGCGCTGCGTTGTCGCTGCGTCGGTGTCATTCGATATCATAGAAAGTACTGCGTTGCCGGTCCAATGTCGCAAAGCAGCACCCGCTCTCGCTTCATCTCCTAGGTCTCTTGTCACAAGCGCTACACAACGCAACGTCTGACATTTAGTTAATGTATATATAGAATATGCGGCTCCACCTACGTGTTATGTCGCTAAAATGTAGCCTATTTACTATTCCAGATTATAATTTATATTCAAATATACACCGTGTACTTTCAAATTTTGTCCAGGTCTTAGTAATCAGATATAAAGTACATCTAGCCATGATAAAAAAAAACAAAAATTTCAATAAAACACGGTACGTAAGTTTATAAGACGACTAAAAATGTACGGTATTTATTTATGTACTTATACATATGTGCCAAATTTCATACATGACACAACTTTCTTAACTTTCGCATATAATACCGGTAGGATTTAGAAGCAACACCGTTCAGTCATCGCAGCAGCGAACCGGTATCGCTCGTGTGACGTAACTCTTACCTGAAACATGAGAGTGCCGGGCCGCAGAAGATTAGAGGCATCGGAGTAACTGTGATATGTATTTGTACTCGCAGTAGACTTCGCTTGGCTCACGTTCGATGATGACGCACTCATTGAGAGGTGTCCTGTTAGCAATACGATACTTTTACGACTGTATTTGAGATGGCGTTTGAAAGGGAAACTTTAGTAGGCGCTGGCGGCTAGCTAATAATAATAATAATATTCTACCACATTCACACAGCGCCATCTAGTCCCAAAGTACACACAACAACTGATATACTACTTATATATTTTTGTTTTTGTAAATACATACATATTATAGATAAATTACACCCAGACACAGAACAAACCTTTATGCTCATCACACAAAGATTTTTCCTGGGTGGGGATCGAATCCACGACCTCTGGCTTAGCAGTCAGGGTCACTAACCACTAGACCAACAGGCCAATCATCAGCTGTTAGTACATGGGGAACAATTTTAAGGGTTGGGTAATTATTATGTTGTTATTGATTCTATATAACACCAAAAGAAATTCAGCATTCTAATTTATACAGAAAAAAAATAGTGTAAGAAAATTAAATCACCCAAAAAGAAAAAGCAGACTTAAATAGTCTTTAAAAATGAGACTTATACTATTACTACTTACTCTATTGCATTTTCAAGTCATATTTTCGGCAGATGAATTTCATACTCGTTTTTTTGGAAATAAACGAAATCATATTTTTTTAAGTAACCTATCCTCCTATCCTTCTGTTTCTACGATTATTATAAATTAATAACAATAATAATAAGTTTATTTTCCAATATCTTAAAAGCTAGATTACTACAGCGGTTGAGGTACACTACAAACAGGCGGCTTTTAAGTAAAACATTACTTGTGATAGGAGACCCCGCTCTTCACATTATTATTACAAAAAATTGCAATAATATAAGTAGGTACCTGATAAATCAGCTTTACTGGAGCTACTTTTAGCGGTAAGTCCTGACTCCATAGATATCAGATCAGCGGAGGAGGCCTCATCTGAAATAACAAAACAACATAGTGTGTTTGACACCAATAAATTATTATTATTATTCTGAGATTCTACGAGTGCTACGAATGTACTACGAATGTGCTACGAGAATAGCTACGTCACTAAACATCATAGTGATTTTTATATTATTTGGACTAATTTAGAAAGTAAATCTTTGGTAATATAATAAATATTAGAAAATGACGAAATAAAGTCCTAGTCAGAATATGCAAATTTTGTTTTTATTTTATAGGGTTTGATTATTACTAGCATCCTATTAATGAACTTTCAAAACAAAACAGAAGGCCTGCTCAAAATCTTATTATTCGACTTAGTTGGTTTTGATACTAGTAATCAAATGATTCAAAAAAAAATCACTGACATATTCAAATATTTGAAATTTATACATCGCGTCGCGTCACATTGTCAGGTTCGTCGGCTTGAACACAAAACTTCGATACGACGTCGCATCGTAAATATTAAAAAACTGCAAATTGACTTGCAAATTGACTCGCATCGCAAGTTACATGTTCACGGACGTCGAAGGAAAGTCACCCGAACCGTGGAAGAGAATCGTCTTGCCGCACGAAATCGCATCGCAGTAATTCGCATCGGGCCGATTTGCGAATCAAATATCGAAATTCCTAGTACAATTTTATCAAAGTCGGAATACTTTCATGTTAGTAAATCGTACTGAACACCATTTTACTTAAGTAATAAATCACCTGATAAAACGCTCTAAATTCACAAATAATATATCACAATTCACCTGACGTAGTATCATCATTTGTCTCCATAGTGATCGGTAGGATATAGTCTCGAGACATTTCAAATGCTTTGGTCAAAGGGTCTTGAATCTTCGGGTAATATTTGACTAAGTTAAAGAATGTCACGCTTGGTATAACAAGCAAATCTAGACTTCGGCTTGCGCATATTGTTACTTCAGAACATGATATTGGTTGCTGGAAATTTAATAATTAGTCACAAAATATTAAAACTGCCTCGGTGGCGCGGCGACATTTACGACTGCTATGCAAAACGGACCTGGTTTCGAATCCCGGGTTGGGTAATCTGTACTGGATTAAGAAATGTACCCGGTTGCTGGTAATAGTCGTGTCTTCTATTATATGTCATCATCATCATCATCATCATATCAGCCCAATGACGTCCACTGTTGAACATAGGCCTCACCTAATTTCCGCCACAACGAGCGATTTTGTGCCGCCCGCATCCAACGCCTATTATGTATATGACGTAATTTATCTGGCAAAATTTGGGTGTGATACACCTCTGCCTACTCTTTCGCGGGAAAGGCGTGATCCTATATTTATTTATTAGTAAAGAGAGATACCTGTATCTAGAAAGTCACGCTAGCATAACGCTGTCTATTTTTTTTTCAACTCTTTCACTTACGCCAGTAAAATTCCCGAACATTCCACCAGGCCCCATGCAAGTAATCATTTCATTGTATGAAGTGAGAACGTCCACCTACAAGTAATTTGAATACGTAACTTACAAGATACAATACGATAATAATAGATGAATATTCTTCGTATAAACTAAAAATACGATTGAGCTAAGAAAAAAAAGATTTCAAAGATTCAAATTCAATTTCAAATCAAATCAAAATTATTTATTATTCTCCGACCAACAAAATACTAACAATGCTTTTTAAGGCTCACTCTAATGGTAAGCGCTTACCATGTTGCCACCAGGGCTATCACAAGCACGTTACCGGCCCTTTAAAATCTCCTCCCTCTTCAATAAGCTCTTGATACCACTACACCCCAGCAAGAACACAACACAATGTAATTATGACTTCAGAAGCTCTCGAGCAGGGATACACGCTGTGCCCTTCAACTTAAAATTTAAAAAAATTGCCATAGAATTATAGAACAGATATACCGATCCCAACAGTGCTCAAAACTCGTTTAGACCAGAAATAAATCCTAATCTTTCATTTCCATTAAATCTAAAATAGTACCTAAATAAACCTATCAAAGAATTCAAATACCAAAGAGATATGAAACATCAAACACACAGTGTATTCTTATTTTTAATAAAAAGCTTGGATACCGACGGAAATAATCTAAAAAACCTTTCTTATTCTTCCAGCTCAGTGAGTCGGCATCATGTCCCGGGAATACATAAAATACCCGATCACTTACCTCGAATGATATTTGACTTGAAAGATTGACTGTGGACACGAACTGTCGTGTGTGTAATAAAAAATATCTATGAATATATATAACACATGTTTATGATACGACACAATGTTTTCGAAATGAGGTAAACTCCCATTTGATGTTATTAAAATGATAAACGTTCCAAAGGGTTTTTTACAATAAAATCTTTTAAACTTTCGCTTTTTATTATTATTATATATTATACTCGTATAATGGGTCTACGTGACGTATTATATTTAAGGAATATGAAATACTTTATTTATTTGCCCGACGTTTCGATCGAATTACACCGACCGTAGTCACGTGGTCGTAGGCCAATTTGCTGACACTACTTTCTGGATAACCTATTACATTCTTACTTGTAACTTAATTCGAGCAGTGGACTTTTACAGGCTGATGATGATGTAGGTGCAAAAGATATAACGTTGTTACAATATTCTCAATTTACGAAAAAAAATAACAATTAAGTAATATACGCTCTTTAGAAGAATTGCAATGTTGTTTGATTCATCTTCCATTTCAATTAAAACAGATAAAGGGAAATCTAACACCGTTTTTCATTTTGAACAAAACGATTTTTGCACTCAAATATGAACTTTTTTATTAAATCTATGAACGTTAGAACTAATAAAACGCATTGAACTTGCTCACTTATAGTTCGAAATTTCCTAGTCATAGATAAAAGTGGACAACAAATTTTTATTATACGTTTTCCGTCGTAACGTTAATGATACATTACTATCACTTCATAAAGATGAATCTGTTTATATAGTTTTGGATCAAAATCGAATAGCGCGATCTTAATTCACTGTTTGTTTGAATTTAGGGTTGACACTCAAATCTTACTACGACTATTAGCCTACTGTTCATCATCCAACTGTTGGGTAAAGGCCTACCCCCAGACCAATTCCATGCGTTTCGATTAGTGGCGTTTAAGCGACAATAAATTATCTACTAAATATCAACTAAAATTTTTGACTAAAACTAAAATGACTAAAAATTCATTTTATTTTGAAAATTGTATCTGTTGCTGTGATTGTTCTACAAAAATTCGGTCTTTTCTTCGGTTAAAAAAAAATGTTAAAGCAGGTTTCGTTTTTAACATCTATTGAATGTAAATTGTGTAATACAATTATGAAACACATACCTTACCGCGATAAATAATGAATATATACGACTGTATATCTCTGCATTGAATTACAGTATCACCCTTGAGGAAGTACATTTCGTGTAGGTGTTGAGTGATGACCCTGATGAATGATCTTTCCACCTTGCCAAAGAGCGGCACTTCGCGAAGAGCCCGCTCGTACATAAACACCAAAGTGTCTTCCATTAGAGCCGAGTTCAGACGCCGACATATTTTCTAAGGCACACAAAACACTATCTAAATAACTGAATACATAATGTATGGGTACATTGTATCCTATCTCATTTTGAGGCATTACTAAAATATCATCATTGAAATAGGATGTAAATATGAGCATGCGTATATTTTAGATGTTATTTTGCCGTGAAATATTTTGTACTGTGAGGTGTTTTGCTTGTTTTATTTTTTGAGAAATTGTAAGTAATCATACTAGTTTTCAACCATAAAATAATAATAATAACTTTTGGACCAACATCTTAAGAGGCTGGCGCTAGATGGTTGGATAAAGGGTCTGATACAGAAGGCAGTGCTACTCGACACGACACGTATTATTGTGAGGAGTTTTCTTTCTCTGGAGCCATTACCGTCGCCACGTCGTCGGCGCCTTAGACCCAGTTCCCCATGTCAGCCCCCACATTAATTTTATATTTTTGAAATGTAATTTTATGTGAGAATAATAAATTGTTTATTCAGTATAAATAGTACACAATTACATGTGTGTAGTTCTTAAGATTAAAGATAAGGTACAAAATGTTTGGTGCCTGCACTAGGAATATTCCTGTGTCGCAGGCAGCTCATGAGCACATTTTTTGTTACTGTACAAATGTAAAATGTAAAATATTTTAAATTTTTTTTCAAGTAGGTAAGTATATTTTACCCGACTTCCAGGATGGGTATTGTTTTTCGCGCATATCTTGTATGTTTGTAAATTTCTTTTTTCCCACGTTAAGTAACGTTAGATTCTTCTCAAAAACCCGTGTCCTTAGATAGGTATTAAAAAAAACGAAACGGCGGACTCTTGGCGCCAAATTCTAAGACGTTAATTTTTTACCAAACAAATCGTGTAGGGTATCAAAATAAAAGACATCAAATGGAGAGAAAGTTCAGTGTGATAAACAGTGAGTTAATAATTTCAACGTACCTGTGGGTTACTGCCGTTTGTTCTCTTCCAAACATATTCGAAATATTTCAGTGTTTTCGCCGTAAGCATTGGATCCACGTTTTCCTGGTACAGAAAGTTCGCTAGATCCTTTGTTTTTTCCTATAAACGAGAACGGAGCTCGTTAAAACTAATATAATTACTGCGAAAGGACTATGAACTCGTAATATTTTTAATGACTCAACTTCAGTAATACGCAGTACTAGAACTAACAATTTGGAAAGTTAATTAGATTGCCTTCACTTTGTTATATTTCACTATTTTTCATAGATCCCTTTGTATTGTCTACAAATATTGAGTCGACTTAATATCCGCTCCCTGTACAAATATGATTATATATTTCTTGAACATAAAAGCGGTTCTATTATGTAATATTGATTTCCTTTGATATTGGTTATTAACTTTTTAGATATTTGATCGGCTTTGAAGGTAATTGAAATATCGCTTACAATGCGATAAACTTGAACAATATAAAATGAATATTGTATGACTGTACAAGTGGTTTTATTTATTGGTTTCTATATTTAATTTGAATAAGGCGATCGTTTATTTTATAATGTTGATTATTATTTTAAGAGGCTTCATAATGAGGAATCGCAACTTCGCAATTTAGTAACTTCGTAATATTTCGTGGTTTTCGATTTGTATTATTTATTCGGAGCAATTGTTTTGAAATGTTTTCAATACACTTTTTACCCGATTGTCAGGACGGGTATAGTTTTTCGCGCGTATCTTGTATGTTTGTAAATTTCTTTATTCCCACGAATCTTCCAAACGGCTGGATGGATTTTGACAATTAGGGTATCATTAGATTCGTCTAGAAAACCCAAGTGTCCTTAGATAGGTTTTAAGAATAAAAAGACTTAAACGGCGGACTTTTGACGCCAAATAGCAAGTTCAATTTTTTTTTTAACCAAGCTATCGATTTGGGTATCAAAATAAAGAGAACCAAAAGGAGGTTACATATATTCAAAAAGAGATTATACATAATTGAATGGATGCAAATTGTAAGTAGTTTTATTTTATTTTTTTAATCAAACCTATCGAGTACAGTATCAAAATAAAGGGAATCAAATGGAGATTAGAAATATATACATATGTTATGTATTTAAATTTAATTAGGTATAATAATATTACAATAATTTTACGGTCTTTTTAGTGCGCTGCTCTCAGTTGATTTTTTGCAGTCGGGTTATTAAATTTTTTAATTATATTTACTTGTTTGCAAGTTCCAATGTGTTTTTTGCATATAAATAGAACTGTAAACGCAATGATTTCGAACCTTTTACACAGTTTCACCTAATTCTAAGGGCATTAATTTTTTTTTTAAATAGCTCAGTTTAACTAATAAATATCGTAAACCACGAAATATGACACTAAATTGCAATGTCGCTATTCCTCTGTCTGAACCCTCTTAACAATTTAAAGTGTTGGTTTTAGAATTTCTGCGGTATAAATGGAATCGTAAAGGCGATTACTTTTATTCCTTACAATAGCATCAAGCCGTTAACGTCCCTCTGGGCGAGAACCTTTTGCTAAAGTTGGCAGTACAAAAAGATAACCAGAGCAATTATAGGCTGTAAAGCCGCATTTATTATTTTCAAACATTGCTGTGTTAATAATTATAAATAATCATGTTAGTTGTAATGCGATGAGTGTATTTTTTCGATTTTGGTAATTAAATAAATTGGGTTTTTTTTTATCTTTCAAGCAAATTATTTTGTAAAACAAAATAATTTTGGTTAGTTGATTCAATTCAAAATTCAAATTGTCAATGTTCTACATCTGATTCCAACCAAAAACAATCTGCCCATCACATACTCTGGGAGTGTTCAGTGTAGTCTGGTAAAATGCACGTAACGCCATTGTAGATACTTTGCAAGTAGTGTTTACAGTAATGTTTGTTTGCTTAAAATATAACGAGGGTTAAAATTAACACTTTTTTTTTTATTGTGCACCTCCTAATTTCACCTACACTCTTAAGTCCGAATTAATACGGTTTAAAGTTCAATAAATAAATAGATAAGTTGTTTATTCATATACATTTATAGATAATACATACGTCATGTTCTAACAGAGCAGACGCTGATGCAGATCTTGTTGACGCCACATAACCGAACATGAAGGCGAAGTAAAGAAAACCGGTGATCTGTAGACACATCACCAGCCACATGTCCACTTTGTTCCACATGCCAACAGGATTGCATCCTAGGCCTGTATAGAAATATAATTATTATTCATTACATTAGTAAAAACCTAAAAGTGACTCAGCGAGCTATGGAACGAGCTATGCTCGGCGTCATTTGAAGGATAAAATTCGCAACGAACTAATCCGACAAAGGACCAAAGTTACCGACATAGCTCGTCGAATAAGCAAGCTGAAGTGGCAGTGGGCTGGTGACATCTGCAGAACGACTGATGGATGATGGAGCAAACGTGTCCTAGAGTGGAGAGCGCGACTCGGCAAACGTAGAGTAGGACGCACTCCAGCTAGGAGGACCGAGGACCTGAAAAAGGTCGCCGGGTCTGACTGGATGCGGAAGGTGGAAGACCGAGTGTTATGGCGCGTATTGGGAGAGGCCTATGTCCAGCAGTGGATTGCAATAGGCTGAGTTGATAGTGCAAACCGCTTGATGCGCTTACAAACATACAGACAGACAGACAAAAATTCTAAAATTGGGCAGACATCGACTTATTGTAATTTTATTATATGTAAAGTTATATAATTATTACGTACCAACAAACACCTCGTACACCCAGTAGAAAGTGTGAGCGTATTCCGTGTATGCATCTGTGCGAAACATAAGAAGTAATTTACATTTGGTATGAATAGCAATTCTTAGAGCTATAACCTACTGTCACTTTATTACCGAAGTGTGTGTGTAATGCACTTTTGTATAACCATTCAGGGGAATTTTTTAATAATCGTCGTAAAAGAGGTTTCGAAAACATAAAAGAAACAGCGCTATTATCTTTAGCCTAGAACGCTCAAAAGAACAAAGTTTAAAACATTACCATTACAACTTTTCCAGATATTATGCTTTTATAATTATAGGAAAACACAGACAGACTAGTATTTTCATTATTACTTTAGGAAAATAACTGGTAGATAATATTTATTCTAGACAGTTACGCAACTTGTCGGGTAAAAATAAATTAAATAGGTTTTTGCTAGTAACATAGTAATAAATAAGTACTTTTTTAACCTTTTTACAGTCATCATCTGGCCATAGGCCTCACCTAATTTACGTCACTGCGAGCGATCCTGTGTCGCCTGCAACCAACGGCGATACTTTCTTTTTATAGTAATAATAATAATATAATAATATTCTACCACATTCACACAGCACCATCTAGTCCCAAAGTAAGCAATTATATTTGCTTGTGTTATGGGTATTAAACAACTGATATACTATTTATATACATTTTTTTTTTTTGTAAATACATACATATTATAGATAAATTACACCCAGACACAGAACAAACCTTTATGCTCATCACACAAAGATTTGTCCTGGGTGGGGATCGAACCCACGACCTCCGGCTTAGCAGTCAGGGTCACTAACCACTAAATCAATGCCGCTGTGTGAATGTGGTAGAATATTATTATTATTATTATTATAGTCAAAAATGCAATCGGCTAAGTACTTTTTATCATACGAAATTGACATTACCCGGCCACCCATTGCTGTGACTATTTTTTTAAACCACATCTACAGTATTCGAAGACTAAAATATTTATTTATATATTAACACTTGACTTACATTTCACTTTATGTTTGTTATTATTAAGTATCATAACAGTGGAGCAATTCACAAGTATATACGAGGAATGCTCTGGTAAGTACGGATCGCAGGCATTGCCGAAGATAAACGCAGTCGCTAAGTTCACAATAGTAACAGCTATAGGCAGAAATTTTATGAGAACTACGAATGGGTTGACACGCAGTATGTCACTCTCCCAGTATGAGAAAGCGCCTGTTATTCGCGTTACCTAAACAAAAGAAATATTCATTTAATACACGGCGATGATATTGTGGTTGGAAATTTATAGGATAAAAAGACTGTCTACCAACATTTTTTAATCTTCTTTACTTGGGCTTATATTAGTACTTATAACTATTCGTTTACTAGAATAAATTTAAAGTTAAACTTACACAAAGCATTCGGTTAATCCTATACACATCCAAATTTGTATTATCGTTTACGACTCGTATCTGAAAATTATAAACATAACATAACATAGTCTCACGCCTTTTTCCCAGAAGGGGTAGGCAGAGGTGTTTCACACCCACATTTCGCCAGCTATGTTTGGTCCCATGAAATAGGGGGCGAGTCTATTGTCATCAACCGGGAACATTTGTTTACCAAACTCTGGGAAAATTTCAATACTGGAATTTCATGACAGAAAAGCCCAATACCATTTTTATCCGACCCGGGAATAGAACCCGGGACCTCTTGCACAGCAGTCGTATACACTTCCCGCCGCGAGACCGAGGCTGAATAAATATCAATAATATAACCCACTATATTTCAATACTAAGCAAGCTATGAGTCATCTTGTGACCACGGTTCTTGTAACTTGGTCCAAAAATCTAGATTAACTAATGACTGCAATTAAATACACCCATGCGAAAAGATACATTAAAACATACTAAGATTGTGTTTGGTTTCCTATTGGTGAATCCCCGAGGTCATAAGGGGGGAAATGGGTTTTAAACGCGCTTACTATCAGGCGAGTCGTATGCTCATTTGCAAACGTTGTGTATAAAAATTCACGTCACTAGTAGTAGGAGAGTGTATTCAGTTTCAAATCATCATCATTTCAAATGATACGCCCCTCCTAATAAGCGCTATAACACTCGGTCTTCCGCCGTCCGCGATCAGCGATGTGTTTTAGGTCGTCGGTCCATCTAGCTAGAGGGCGTCCTACTCTTGAAAGTCTAGGCATTCTTTAGTTTCAAATCAGACAGTTCAAAATTTCGCTATACTTTTGACGGCAATCGTCAAAATCATAATCATTTTAGCATGTAGATTGCGGAACATAGGCCTTAATTGCTCCGCTACCTGGCCGTTCTATGCCACCTAAAATGGGCAGGTCAACTGTCCTACTGGTGGAAGGAGGAGGATACAGGGAAATGACCATAGCCGTATAAAATCTTACCAGTTGCTCAAAGGGAAACACACTAATAATATCCCACAAGAAGGCTCGTTTCAAGTATCTCGTGACTGTTAACAAAGGATGTGTGACCAATAAAGACTTCTCGTTGTAATATGCGACGTAGGCCATCACCACTATATCTATCTGAGACAATGTGTCTATCCAGTTGTAATGTCCTCCAAATCTGTGTTGTTTTGTCTGAAATTGAATGGAAAATAAGTAAGCCACTGACGTGACTTTAATAATACTGTTGATTTACTCTGAATTTCGACATTCGACTTAGTTAATTATTAAAAAGTATTATTAAATGTTCATAGTCGTAATCTAAGTCATTTTTCTCGACCAATCATAGTCGCAGAATATAGCGTGATAAATGCGTCTCATTGGATAATCCACGATTCTTTTAATGACAGTGTACCCGAATTACACATTCTAAAGCGTACACTGGATTACTAGACTGGAATCATGTGAATTAGTTATTAAAATGAGCTGAAAGAAAATACTATTACGCCCATTACTAAAAGCGATTTTAAGTTAGAGTTTGCTGCACACTAACTGGTTTTGTACCTGTTGTATACATCAATTTTATTATTCCCTCAATACAACTTTCACAATACTATAGTCATTCAAGTTTTATCCTTCTTCTGTCTACATCTTAGGTATACTAACGTTAACACTAAAGGTTCCATTGTACCGCTCAAACAACAATAAATGCACATACTCACAGCGATATCGTACGGCACAGCGATCATGTAATACACGGCAAGTAGAAACCGTAGAGCGCACCAGAACTTGAGGAATATGCCGTGGGGAGTGATACATCCGGGCAGGAAAATGTACCTAAGATGTCTAACAAACGGAATATTATTCACGCTAGTAAGAATACATACTAGATTATTATTTTAAGGCGAGTGTTTCTGAGAACAGACGAATAGTTTAAAGGTTTATCCAATTTCATATTTGCAACATAGATTACAATAATATACAGCTAAACTTTTGTTAAACCGGTTATTAAATTGAAAGGAATATTCTATTAATAGAACATGGTCATTGACGTATTAATCCGAAAAGACTGGCCACATTCATCATCATCATCATATCAGCCCAATGACGTCTACTGCTGAACATAGGCCTCACCTAATTTCCGCCAGCGAGCGATTTTGTGCCGCCCGCATCCAACGGCCACCCGCAATCTTTACCAGATCGTCGGTCCATCTGGCGGGGGGCCGCCCCTCGCTGCGCTTTCCAATACGTGGCCGCCACTCGAGAACTTTTTTGCCCCATCGGCCATCAGATTACCACACACACACACACCACATTACCAGTAATTTAATCCCTATTTATTTACATAAGATATTGGCACGGATTTGAAACGTTAAATACATTTTGTATGAAGCAGTTTATATTACACAGTGTATGATCCGTGTCCCGTCCGGGCCCGTTTACTAACGTACGACGCTCGTCTACACCACACCATGGACACGGCACTGACACAGCCCAGTCTAATATTAATTATCCCTCAAAAGGCAAATCTTTTATAATATAGCTGGCAGACAGAATAATAATTATGTAAGTGAGCTGTTTGGTAAAAAGTTCTAAAGCAAAATATTGCATGTAACTCTCGCCTTAACCAAATAAAATATTTTGATGCTTCACAACTTGTATTTTCTAGAAATATTATACTGCTTTCATGTTGAATGTGAAGATATTTGTGAATAAATTATATACGATTTACAACAGATATTAAAGGCAAGCTAAATTAACGTTCCAGATGAAAATTACATATTTGGGGAAAAGGTTATATTCGTACTTATGATCTGTTTATCCTTTGAAAGCTTTGAAGTTTAAAATTTGTGCATAACACGCGTAGAAGGGTGGGTTATATACTTATTTAAACCCTGAGATATACTTATTATAAATTTAAGGTAATCACCTTAAATTCAAATCAGTAGATTTATGAGGCGAAAGAAATTACTGTTAACTCATCTAAGAGCCTACGGAATCTCAAAATTAAAATGTTCGAAATTTAAACATAATCGCTGTCATTTTCTTACATTTGACAACGATATCCAACTTTACTATTTAACGTATGAAGAGTATGTAGAGGTAATGAGAACTGTCTGTTGTGAAGAAGTTTCCGTCAAACTACGTTATATTAGAGTGGCGCCACAGTAGTAACAAGGTAGCATTTACCCACGTTTAGTCACAGTTGTAATTTTAGGTTCATCATCATCATATCAGCCCAATGACGTCCACTGCTGGACAAAGACCTCACCTAACTTCCGCCACAGCGAGCCACTTTGTGCCACTTTTAATTTTAGGATATGTTTACAATAATTTTGGAGTTGAGATTTGGTAAAAAATATTATATTTTCTAACTCTGTATACTTCAATCTGTGAACTGCTACATTCATACCACACCCTTTGACTACGCTAGCGCCGTTTTGGAGAAATTTTAAAATGTTGGACACCTTTTTCAACTTCCCCTATATGAAATGGTTCCCTTTATCTCTACCTTGCGTAGTCTATGGTCGAGATTCCCGAGTAAACCCTCTAGCCATAAACAAAATAAGTATTATCAATAAATGAAAACATTATTTGTAGTGCAAAGTAGCCCCAAGCCATACCCAACCAACAATAACAATGTTTGGAGAAACAGTGGTTTATACGTACAATAAATAAAGTTAATTAATCTCGTAAAATTTAACAATAACGTAAGTTACCTTAGTACGCCCAACTTGTCGAACGTCTTGAGGTAGTGCAGCTTCTGTTCTCGGTTTGTTAATATAACAAAACTTTCTTTTATCTCTTGCTACAAACAAATCAGCCATTGAAACAAATACTTAACACAACTTGGATTAATTTTATCTTGTTTATTTACCGCTATCCGGTTTGTTTTGACGTCTAAACGACCTGTCAGAGGCTTTGCTTCTTCGTAAGCTGATGCTTGCTGTTTAAGTTCCTTATTTTCTAGGACCTAGATATGAAAAATGATTTTAGACTTTCGCGACTTGTACACATATTAAATTATTATTATAACGGGTCTACGTCACGCATTTTTATTCGACCGAAACGTCGGGCAAACAAATAAGGTAATAATAATAATATAATAATATTCTACTACATTCACACAGCGCCATCTAGTCCCAAAGTAAGCAATTATATTTGCTTGTGTTATGGGTACTAAACAACTGATATACTACTTATATACATTTTTTTTTTGTAAATACATACATATTATAGATAAATTACACCCAGACACAGAACAAACCTTTGTGCTCATCACACAAAGATTTGTCCTGGGTGGGGATCGAACCCACGACCGACGACGAATAATTTAATAAATGATTTTAGATTGTCATGTCTACTACTTTTGCTTAAGTAAGTAACGGCTTAAAATAGTGACAGTATTTTACTCTTGTCGTATAGAGATACGTAAAAGTGACATACGCAGTGCGTGATATTGCAAACGCATGTCAGCCAGCCCGCATGTCAAAAACAGCTTAAAAACAGAAAGTCGGTAGCACTTCAGTGGAGCATAATAATCCACAAAAAGCACACACCATAAGATTTACCTATGCTTTGAAGAATAAAAAGTTGAAACACAGATTTCATCGTTTAAAAAAGGTTTCCTTCTATAAAGAATGTACCTAACACATCTTTTATCAAAAACATAAATAAACAAATTATATTTAAAAAGATAGCAAAGGAAACTCGACGGGCGTCTGTTCGAAGTCATCGATGAGTGAAATCGTGTTAAAGTAAGTTAACTCAGTGAAATCGTGTTTGGTTTATTTTATTTTTATTTGTAACACAAAATCATAAATTGACTTGCTGAGCCTTTATTTTCGGAATTGGGAAGCTAAGACGTATATTACGTGTATTATTTTACTGCTAACAACTACTACTACAAGCTAAGCTAGTACAAAGGACCTAGTACTAGTCATTCCATACTAGGAATCTGACATTCGACTTAGTAAATTTTGATATCGGTGTCAAATGTTTGAAAATTTATAATTATTAAATGTTCGCTGTCATTTTCAAATATTTGACAAAGATATTAAAATAGGCTGCCGAATGTCCCAATTTAGAGTATGGATAGAACCGTAGTTTTAACACATACACAGGATATAATATGAATGTTATACGTACATAATTACGTAAGATTAAAAACGCTCATGTTTTAAGCCAGATTCATACTAACATAACGCCAGATGTTTTTTTTTGTTTCTCTTTTTTCTTCTAAGACAACACCCGCACTAGGGAATAAGCCTTGTGTCACGGGGAACTTTATAAACATACAATTAATGAAAACAAAGTACACCAACTCGAAACAAATATCTATGAATAATAAATATTTAGCTCGGGGAACTCGAACCCACGTCACTCGGCATAGCGATGTTAGTGGAGAGGTGTCCACCTTAACCGCTACGCCAAGGCATCAGAAGATCTAGTTACAAAATGCTTTATAACATGATGTAACTCAAGTGATCTGCTATGTTGTCGTGTTGGCCTAGTTTGTAAGACATGCGGTTCACCGTTCGGTGCGTCACCAGACAACCGCAACCACGTTCATAATTTGTACTCTAACTGTTAATTTGACACTTCTACTATGATTGATGTGTACTCCGAACGCATGAAGAAATTTGTCAAGATTACATCACTATATTCAACTTTATAAAACGGAACGAGTGTTATTTTTACAATTGTGAATTGCGTTTTTTGAGTTCAGTAATTTATTTTTAACCGCCTTGGGCAACTTTTGCGTGTTTGTGTGGCACAAAATGGACTTTTTTAAGCCACTTAGCGAAAAATGACTTGAATCAAAAAACCCAACTTACTACGACCGAACTTTAAAAACGGTAATTTTAAATGCATTTTCCTGTAACTATATTATAATATATATTATAGTCATCATGACATATATATATATATATGTATATAATGAATAATATATTTACATAAATCACCTTAATTTCAGATTAATATACGTAAAATATAGTATTGTATCAACAGCTTTAAAGTTACTCTAAAACCATTACATTAATACTGCACAGTAAAAACTAAAAACTAAAAACCTATCTCTGTTCTGTGACTCAAACAATATAGCCAAAACAACATTCTAAAATAAAACTATTCAAAAATTCAACTTTAAATAAATAATTGCAATATTACAATACGAACTCTCGTAAACTACAATTGTATAAGAAGACACTAATAACCTAAGTGCAACTGAAAGCTGAAGACAAAGACATAAATGATAGTTCATAACAAACAACACCTCACAAAGCACTAAACCTTTGTACTGTACTACTGAATAGCAAAGATATTAAATGCATGAATCACCCTTATAATGGGGTGACTAATGTCCGGGAACGTGCCCCAACATTGCACCAACGCGCTGTATTCCACATGCAGTAATATGCAGTTTGTTGACGTCACCACTGTGTATACCTGGCCACATTACATACTCTGCGTCAGGTTAATGAGTGCGGCTTTTGTTGTGCAATTACTGCAAACTCCGCATTTAGTATATTACAGGTTAAATAGAACTTAGTTTATATTGTAATTATCTATGGTATACTAACAGTGGTTCTTAACCTTTTAGCAGTGAGGGACCATATGACTAATATCGCCTTGTCACGAACCACTAAAAAGTTTAATGGGTGATTGGCTCCAAGTCCGAAAAATTCTAGTGGCCGTTCGACCACTTTTTTTACCGTCAGGGACGACCAGTGGTCTGCGGATCATAGATTAAGAAACACTGCAGTAACTAATGAATTTGTCACGACATCGTACGCATGCGATTTCATAGTACTAATACTACGATAGATATTTTTGATATTTTTTCCAAAATAAATGTAGTCTAAGTTACTCTTTGTTACATTAGCAATTCGCCAGTAAAATTTCCGTCGAAATCGATTCAGTAGTTTCGGAGTTTACTGGTTTTTGTTACGGGTAACCTACAAATTTTCATATGCCTATTCTAAACAGCTGTTACTTTGAAATTACAAACAGATAATTATTTTTTTTAATATCCGTGTAGTGACGAGTTAAGAATACATAATGTCACTACTCCATCTCAACCCGTGAGTGTCGTAAAAGGCGACAAAGGGATTATAACTATATGCAGACAAGAGCACTGCGAGAAAAGGAAAATTTGAAACAAACCCTACACCAACCCGTCTGACCAACGTGGTATAGTAGGCTATATTCCCTACACATTCTTTGGAAGAGACCCGTGCTCAGCAGTGGGACTTTTATGGGTTTAAATGATGATGATGATGATGATTTTTATTTATTTAGATTGAGCTTTTATATGGGGTGAGAAACAATAACGGCTTTTATATTTGGGTGTTGATATATGTATGTATATGCTCATTGCTCAGGTCATATTGCGTGTATTAGCTGTAACAACTACCAACTCTACTAATGATGTTTATAAATGATATCATTGCACGATCTTTCCGGCACAAAAAATTAAAAAAAAATACAAATATCCCAAGGAATATTATATTATATTTCTTATATGAAGGTTTGACAATCAACTCTTAATTTAATCTTACTTACTTTAGGTAAACCAAAGAGCATTTCCACAAGACCAAAGTGGCTTCCAGGACCAATGGACATCTGCCTTTTACCGGTATAATTCAACACATTGCAATGACCCTGCAAAAAATACGTACATTAAACATCCACTTTAATGAAGAGACTGAAAGTTTTGCCAAACAAACCGGTCCGACTGTTCCTTTGATGTTTAAAAAAAGTCCTAACCCTGCCAATTACGAACGTACAGAGGGTTAAAAGTTTTGATCCGTAAGCCGTACAAAAAATTATGTGAGTCATAGTTGTGCTGAATCTACATGTACTTTGTTCCAGTGATTTCAATGTTTGGAAAACCATTGGTGAAATATTTATTTAATAGGAATTAAATCATCATATAATATATGTATGTCTATAGGTACATAGGATTGTAATTTATGTGTAATACGTAGATTTTTCGTGTAGTGATGGATTAAGAATAAAATAACACTACCCCATCTTAACCCGTGGGTGTCGTAAAGCCGATTACGGGAGAAACCTTAATGCAGATAAGAGCACTGCGAGAAAAGGAAAATTCGAAACAAACCCTATACCAACCCGTCTGGCCAGCGTGGTATAGTAGGCTAAATTCCCTCCAAATTCTTTGGAAGAGATACAAGCCCAGCAGTGGAACGTTTACGGGTTGAAATGATGATAATGATGATGACATGGATAAAGCATTGCCATTTGCTTCAAATAACTGTTTCACTTTGATCGGCCACGCATGCCCTCTCAACTTTGTTTGAGTTTGAGTTTGAGTTCGGTATTGATGTCGCAGTCAAATCCATGAAAGTGACAGCGACCAAATCCAAATTTCCTTACATTTGACAGCGACATCAAAACCGACTAATCGAATGTCGAAATTTAAAGTAAGCCCTCTGTACGCAGAATTTGTTCCTATCATATCGTATTTTGTACTCGTATTAACAGGTCTTTATCATCACTGCAGATAACAAAAGGTACAATCCTAGAACTAACTTCGCTATTAACTGATTTCTCAACTTTCTGCTATTACAATACCCCTTTTCACTTCAAGTCTATTGTCTAGCACTAGAATACAGCAGACCGAGTATTGTTACGATCAAATCTTTGCCAAGGTCTGCACAATTGGATGATTGTGACATTTGGACTTAATTCTCTTTGTTATGGACTTACCTATCACAGAAACAATTAGATACAAAAAGTTTATTTCGCCCAAAGCCTGTATGCTTTTTATATCACTTAATCGAAAATATAAAGAAATATAACTTAAAGATACACATCTGAACACAAAACCAGTTAAATGTCCTGTGATTTCTGAAATAGCTGTAAAGTTTACTAAATCTTTTTACTATCATCATGCTTTTTAATTAATGAAAAAAATGAAAATGCTGTAATGTTACAAAAAGCCAGCAATTAAAAAAGCAAATTACTTTCACCTGCCCCGGCATCTAAAAAGTAATTAAGATTGATAATATAATACTAATAATTTTATATCCTCTGTAGACAACCTCAGAAGAAAACCGTTGTAAGGCGATTAATTCTACTACATCATTATCAATCTTAATACTTAAAACATAAAATCAAAACTGTTAAACACACTCTTTTCACTTAATGCCTTTTTCAAACAGCGCAACTGCACGATATAATTACTCGACTTTCAACTACAATAAACAAAGAATTGCGTACATTTTTGAGTATATACATGTCACGTCCAATGTCGGCGGCGTGTTGAACAACCTCGTTGTCAGGCAATACTATCTTCCTAGTATTACTGGCGACTGTCTGCAGGAAGTCACGATTGCATACCTACACAAAACACAAAATGATATCCTACATCTGTCACTCTTGCATTTTATGCGGAACTTTATTAAAAACTCGCTTTTGTTTCAGTTGCAGATATTGTATTTCTCGTTCGGAATATACAAGTAGACCGAATGCTTGGAACAATTGTAATGAATTTGCTGTTTCAGTATATAGAGTATGATAGTGATATTCTCTCTCAAATTAAAAAAAAATCTGAAGGCATAAACACCTAAGAACCTAGCGTTGACTGCTGGTAGGTGCGACTTAACTAATTGCAGTGTCCCACTGCGGGTAAATAAAATTACCCATGGACCCACCAGTGGGTCAAAGTAGTGGAATCATGGGTAAACATTCCAACTTTAATATTGAGATTGCTAATTTTATTACACGTCAATCCTGTGATGCAATTACTACTAGCCATCAAGGGAACGATATCAAAAACTTGACGTCATTTATAAGGAAATTGCAAGAAAAAGATTATTATTTTTTATTCTAAACCAAAGATATTACCATAACTCAGTGGCTAACCTGAAATAACGGGCAATACAACAAAGTCTCAACCATTTCTATTGACCTTACTTCTTGCTGAATGTTTGTCGACATGTCATTGAATAACTCCTCAGTAGATACTGCATTGTTATAGTACCTATTATAATAAATATTATATAAATCAATGAATTAATTATGGATAAATGGGCACCTTTATTCATAAAATGGAAACCGTTAAAAACGGAAGATGTTTTCTTGGATATTTCTCGTATAAATATGCAAATCATAAAACAGTAGCTGTTGTCATTGTTTATTTGACTACTGCTCAGCTCCTATTGGCCGTAGCGTGATGTTATATAGCCTATAACCTTCCTCGATAAATGGGCTATCCAACACTAAACAAATTTTTCAAATCGGTTCAGTAGATCCTGAGATTACCCCGACAACGTCACACACTTTACGTCTTTACAATATTAGTATTGATATTCAAAGCTCTCACCATTGCACACAGAAGAACTTTTTCACTCTGTCTTTTATTTTACCACTAACATGGTTTACGGAGAGGAAATAAAACAACTCTCTGATGGATTCCTATTAAATACGAATAAAAATTAATAAGGGATAACATGAACTGTTTTTTCAAAATACTAGTGTTTAATTAAATGTTCGGCTTTAGTATTAAGACGACAAGAACTGATAAAGTTATTGAAATACGTAACATTTTCCCAACAGATCCTTTCAGTTCAGTAGTTAAATAAGACAATAAGACAAATCTGGGTCGATGAGGAAATTAAATAAATTCAATTCAACCTCTATTAGAGTCATGTTCAGTGATTCAGAAGATTTGCTTAGTCTTTGTTTTGTAAATCTGTATTATAAAATTACATCAGTAATCTCACAAAGGAAACTTACGAATTTTGGAATAATTCTTCAAAGAACTTTCTGGAACTTTTAAATTATCTTTGTAGCAACAGTTTTAATCTCATTGTAAATATTAATTAACAGTTAGAAATAATCGATGTTTATACTTTTTATAACTAACTAACTAACATTTCTTTTGCTTCGGTTTTTCATTACCTATTTGAATTTATAATCGAAATCTCGCCATTGAAAACCTTATGCTGTAGCCCGATTCCCATAACGACAATAATTATTTTTGTCAATCATAGATAGTTATTTTGAATAGGGTGTAATTTGAACTTATAATTTAACATTTGTAATCGTTACAGACGTGTATCGTGACGTGGTCACACAGACTTGAACCGACAAAAGCTGTCAAATTATACAGAAAAAAAATATTTTGCTTGAAAAGCTTCATTGGATAAATTTAAGAAATTTAAGTTCAAAATTACCTAATAGTCTGTTGGGCACTTTTCCCACAGACAATGGCAGCGATGCGGAGGAATTTTATGATGCCGTATTTTAATTTGTAATTTCCTCCCCCCTTTTTTATTTTATATATATATTATACATTTAGTTAGTTTTTATTTGTAAATATTATTTTTAAATTTAGTTTAATATTATAATTTTCTGTAAATAAAAAATTCTGTAAAGTTATATAGCTAATCCTAATTAGACTACTTTTAACAATTCGTTTAAACGAGAAAACAGGGTACCCATCTATACATTATGCAAACTCTTAGAACTTAAACTGTTAGAATATGTAGATAAATATAAGGTATTCAAATTAAAAATGTTCACGAACCTTAAACTTTAATCTTCTTTGTGTGGAGAGCAAGTAATTGCTGCAGATCATGGCGGAATAGAAACAGCTCAGGTACGTGCCGAGTACGAATAAAAAAATTACCTGCAACGAACAATTCCTTGTCTATCATTAGTATAGAGCAATTTACTCAGAAGCTGGTGTTGCAGGCGCCCATAGGCTACGGTAACCGCTTACCATCAGGCGGACCGTACGTCTGTTTGCCACCGTAGTGGTATATAAAAAAAAAAAAAAAAAAGCTATGAGGCTAAAGAGTTGAATAAGGATCTTGTTTCAGCAACCTGAATACTTAGTTTAATGTAATAGTCGGTAACTCGATAGTGTTTATCAGATAATGTACATGTTTAAATATAAGTACTTACTTATATAAGATAAGTACTTACAATATACATTTATTCAATAAAATATTTACACATAATTTAAAAATTATACACAGCTAACCTATTTAAAAAAAAAGCAGATACTCTATTTACAGGAAATTCCTATAAATAGAATATCTGATTGAGATCAGATTTCTGAGGAAACGTATCTAAAAGGCTAGCCACATTACAGCGTCGGATAGCAACGGTAAGGCGTTGCCCCAGGTAGAGGCCAGCCTTTGGGTCATGTGATACCTCAGAAACACGCTTACGAATTTCACGATACTTACATGTAAATATAAAAATTAATTATCATAATAATCCTTTGGCAAATACCTTCTAACAAAGATTTTTTCGAAAATATTATTAGTAAGTTTATTTTTTGTAATTAACTGTAATTGGAAAGAACGCATTTATTTGTGGCAAAATATATATTACAAACATAATATACGAAGATTAAAAAAAACAGCATGTAGATTTTAATGTTTTACGCTACCTACAAAAATCGAATAATATTGCAATTAGATTTTGTAGGTTTAAAATATGACATAAATTATATTTCTATATATGCCTATTCTTATATTATGTAAGTACTTCAACAATTAATTATTAGAGCTGTAAAAATCTAAATTAACAAAATATAACTTGAAACCTTTTGTTTGTGTAACAGTAAACATCATACGCCACAGTACACACATAAAATATACATAATACATATAAAAATGCGTCATCATAACGCAAAGTTGAGGGTCACCTGTGAACTGCCTGTAGCGATATCCTCTGGGCACACATTTAGGATTTGTAATTAAAATCATAAATATACCAACTGTGTTCTATCTCTGAATGACAAGGCAATTTATTTTGTATGTGAAATTTTTATAATTATAATTTCACCCGACTGACAGGACGGGTATTATTTTTACTAGCTGTTGCCTGGTGCTTCGCTCTCGTGGATCTTTGTTTGATCGCTACTCAATTTTTCAATTCGGTTCAGTAGTTCTTAAGATTAGCGCTTTCAAAAAACAAATAAACTTTTTCAGCTTTAGCGGTCTTTTTGACCGCGCCGCCCGCACCGTCTTTTGTTTTATCCTTTTTAGGCCTTATTCACCATTTTGGAGAATTTGAAGAATAACGTTTCTGTGGGTTCGATTCCCATACGAGATAAATATTTGTGTGATTTATAGATATTTTTTTCAAATCTGGGTGGTCAAATAGTCCGGGAGTTGTCTTTAAAAAGTAGTTAATAGGTACTAAACTACATTTATACGTAAATATAGAAACATTTACCTAGTACCTACATAAATTCGAATACTGAATATAAATCTAAAATGAGCACCTACAAATCATAAGCGAAACATGTCACGAACAAAAGTCAAGCACACTTTACAGAACGAAACCACAGCAAAAATATGCTAGTACTATAAATAAGAACCAACACCCCATAAAACTTTTTGTGCATTGTACAAAAATTCACACAAAATATACGGTTATGGTGTAAGAGGTAATGGGAAACATACGTGGGATAAAATATGAAGTGTTTTTGTATGAGCTCCGATGACAAAGCACGATAGCAAAATTCGAAACTTTCCGTACTGTCAATGTAAAACAGTTATAGGAAGAGATTTATCTTTATGGTAACTTGTATCTTCTGCTTCTTATTTTAAAGTTCAATATTATCTAGTCACATGTGTCATGATAGAACTCTTTTCCATTGTTAGCTATATGCTAGTTCTATAATTTCATTTAGAAAATATTGAGTCAGTGATAAGATCAAGTAAAGGTCCAGCCCCGGTCCAGCTGAAATATTCTCTTGTTATATAAATAACAAGAGAATATTTCAGCTGGACCGGGGACATTAATAGCATAACCATAGAACAGAGATAGGTTTTTCTATTTTTCTGTAGAGGTAACAATACTGTGAACGGACATAGCATTCATATATCGCACTCCCAGTGGGGAAGTGTTATAAGATGAGAAATATTACTGGACAATTTTGAACCATATGATAATAAACAAATGATAAAGATTGCCAGACACACAAATTTTTGACTTAACTTTATATATTAATAAAGTTTTTTTCCTGTAAAATGTCAACTTTCTCTAAATAAAATTCAATGCTGGTAACACAATCTCCTAGACTATAAGGTAACAATTTAAGACATGTGCCGCCACCTATTATGTCCAGATGTTAATAATAGTTTATTAAATTCACCATTCTTGACAGGCCTGTAATTGGTCTAGTGGTTAGAAAGAAAGAAAGAAAGAAGAAACGTGGGTTCGATCCCCACCCAGAACAATTCTTTGTGTGATGAGAATGAAGGTTTGTTCTGTATCTGGGTGTAATTTATCTATAATATGTATGTATTTACAAAAAAAAATGTATTTAAATAGTATATCAGTTGTTTAATATCCATAACACAAGCAAATATAATTGCTTAATTTGGGACTAGATGGCGCTGTGTGAATGTGGTGAAATATTATTATTATTATTACTTTATTACTCACAACTAAAAGATCAGGTATCCCAGGAGATATATCAGAGGCCCCAGTACCGGTGAACACGGCTGTGCCGAAGCCGAATGCTGTCTTGATGGGGCTTTCGTGCTTTGCATCGTTCGTCATATACACCTTTGTCTCCCAGAATATTAGTTGTGACATCCAAGAGTTCTGTCAATTAAAAAACAAATGAATAAGCATTCTAAGAATCATCATCATCATGGTTACGACCCATAAACGTCCCACTGCTGGATACGGGTCTCCTCCAAGCATTTTGTAGGGAATTTAGCCTACTACACCACGCCAGACGGGTTGGTATAGGGTTCTGAATCGAATTTTCCTTTTCTTGCAGTACTCTTGTCTGCTTAACACTCCCATAGTCGCCTTTTACGAAACCCACGGGTTCAAATGGGGTAGTGAAATTATGTATTCTTAATCCGTCACTACACGGATAAGTATAGTTTCTAAGAATACTTCCTGTCAATATCTGTCACCATGCACACTTGTACTGCCTTGCTAAGAAAGAACGACGCATTTACATTAAACTGGTTACACAAAAACGCACGTAATGCAAATTAATTAAGATGTATTATTCTCTGAACTTCAGATACAGTTAAATAGCGTTTTTCTTTAGCAAGGCACTGTAGCATAGTGACATTGACATGTTTGTTATGATCAAGCAAGGTTGGTCCATAGATGACAGACTATTGGTTGTCATTTTTACTAATAAATGTCTCTGTACCAGGCACGTAAAGACGTGGCAAGTTGGAAGCCTTCTGGACGATTTGTTAACTTTCAACTCCAATGCACGTCACAATTATGGTAGCGCACCAACCTGATAGCAGACCCAACTTGATTGAAATAATAAACTTCAATATACCGTCATCATTATCATCATCAACCATTATGTTAGCCTATGATACCTTTTTGGCCAAACGGCTTGCATTATATATTATGATTTGTTCCGATAATTTCCTCTTACCGTCACCCAGGAGATAAAAATGAATAGTGACACATTGTATTCTAATAATATACATAGCATTGCAAATCATCATAATAAGATTAGCAACACATTTGCAGATGCATAATGCATACCGAATTAGGTCAAATCAATTCTTAGTCGTATAATGATCAGTAAATCAATACACAGTTTAATTAATGACAACATCACAATAATACCAAGAACAATTTCGATTATAATCTTCATTAACCAACAATTAAATTAATCATTAATGCAAAATACCTCGTAACACAATTTCCTCGGACACGCAAACAGATAGAGGAAGCATCCGGACCAATAACAAAATATAACGAATATTATGCAGTATTTTGTCAAGTTCAGAAACTGAAAATAGCATTAATTATTATTACTACGTTCAGAAAAAGTACATACATAAGTGTTACTCTTTCACTGAAATAGAACAGAATGAATAATCATTAAAGTTTTACTTCTACTTTCTACATTAATCTATTATTTTTAATTACAAAATATTCAAACCGATATTCTATTAATGGACGAAATTAAAATATTTTGTTTCCTCGTAAATTGAAAACTTATTCGAAACAACACGAAATTGCAATAAAGGTTTTGTTCGGGACTAAACTCTTAATATGCGACGCCCAAAATTAATATTAAATTTATTACAATCGTAGTGCAAGTATGGATTAATTATATTGGTGCCAGCAGAACTAATTATTTTTACAGTGGATCTGAATACATACACTCATACATTCATCACTCATACATTCATTATGGCACTATTTAGATACTATTAAGCTAACGAAAATACGAATTGAACTAAAAAACTAACTATACCAGTATAATAAATCTGAAGAGTTTGTTTGTTTATTTGAACGTAATAATCTCAAAAACTACTGATTCAAATTGGAAAATTGTATAAGTGTTGGATAGGCCATTTATCGAGAAAGGTAGGCTATATAGCCTATATAGCTACGACCAATAGGACATGAGTACTGGCCAAACGAAGATCCGGGCAAAATCTAGTTGATGATTATGCCAATTAGAGTAGGCGAAGGCGTTAGCAAAAAACTATTGCAGTCTCTTTCGCACTCACTATAAAATGGAAGTGAAGAAGCAAAACAGACATACTATAGGTACGTGCTTATTATTGTACCATGCAAATAAACATAGGAGTAGAGTTATAAGAACTAAATTATACCAAACATATTTATTCATCAAGGTTAAAAAGCAACTTTAGCTCTAACAATCTCTAACAATCAGCTCATTCAACTACAAACGAATCACAATCATCCACAGAACAACAACAATAACAAAACTTTATTAAAGCCCTATTCAATACAAACCAATTCCGAATAGGTAATTACGATTACACAACAGCGCTTAGTACTCGTAATTAGAACAGGTTAATACATCCCTTAATTATTACTATTCTAATACGTCACATGCTTACCGTGTAATCACAGTAGGAGCATGGTAATCTACTACAAAGGACAATCCCTAAGAGCAAGGCCACACCATGCGTTAACGGTGCGGTGCGGTGATACACCGTAATGGATTTGAGGAGTGCCACATTGCACACACACATTCTGGTGATATGCGGCGGCGTCTGTTAACTATCTGTTAAGCTCTGGTTTCCTACAAAAGCGGTAGCGTCATTAAACGGACGCAATATGATGGCCGCAAAAAGACGGCCGTAGGCACGTGGAATGTTCGACTGGCCTGTTGGTCTAGTGGTTAGTGACCCTGACTGCTAAACTGGAGGTCGTGGGTTCGATCCCCACCCAGGACAAATCTTTGTGTGATGAACATAAAGGTTTGTTCTGTGTCTGGGTGTAATTTATCTATAATATGTATGTATTTACAAAAAAAAATGTATATAAGTAGTATATCAGTTGTTTAGTACCCATAACACAAGCAATTATATTTATTGCTTACTTTGGGACTAGATAGCGCTGTGTGAATGTGGTAGAATATTATATTATTATATGTCAAAGACTTCGACGGCCGTCTTTTTAAGGTGAACAGACCACAAAGTACGTGTCAACGGTTGCAAATGGACTACTTTAGCGTTACTCGTATATTTGGAAATATTATAATATTATATTTTTTGCTTCATCTGCGTCTGTCTGTAGTTTTTAAACTTTACATTATATAATATCTCATGAACCCGCAAGAAATCAATTAAAATTTCATCGTCGTCGCTTTTCCAGTTCATGAAACTCTATTTGTACAATAAAATATTTAAAAAATGGCACGCAGCATATTATATGCTTGAAAATGGCTTCACCGCTATCGAAAAAAGCGTTCACAGACCATCCGACACCGACACGACGGCCGTCATGCAAATGGCGGCACCGCTGTTTCACGTTACGATGTTTGAAGACGTTCTCTAGGAAACCGCACCATCTTGTTTTTATGGACAACGTTTCAGTGACGTCATTCTATTCTATTTAGTGGCCGCTAAATGACGGTACCGCTATCCTAGGAAACCAGAGCTTTACCAACTATGCAGCGAAACAAGTACGGTGCGGTGGAAGTAACCGACATCGCACCGTATCGCATCACTCTTTCCTGCTTTGTCTCTCGGTCGCAAGTCCAGTGCCAGAGTCCCCATAGACATGGTAATATTGGTAAGTATAGTGATTTTTAAGTAGGTAAGATGACGCAGCGGCACCGCTTCGTTACCGCACCGCACCATCAGAGCATCGTGTGGCATGGCTCTAATACATGCTGTAGCCAACAAAGCATCTGAACATGTACAATCCATTAACGACCTCTCTAATCTGCGTACAGTGGTCTGCAAAAGTGGAAAGTTGGAAAAATGTCCTTTGAACTGAGTTTGATTGTTGTTCTGTGAAGATCGCGTTAAAGGATTGTCAACCTTATGCTTTTGTAACCGATGAGCTATTTTTGAAAATACAATGCAAACCGGCATAATCCTATCGTGTGCTCAGTATGAACCGTGTTGACATCCATACAATATTTAGTTCATTTACTTATAGTAAAACGTATAGCGGTCTAATATTTCTAAGCACATACATTGTAAACCTACGTTCTTGTATATAAATAATTTTAATTGATTTTGATTCCATCTATACAAGCGATTGTCTGTGTGTGTATGAATGTGATTTAGCGCTGAATGAAAAATATATTAATATGCAAATGTATCATCAACGTTGTGATTTATTACAGAATCCATCCCAACGCATGGAGTTTTCAACCTCTTTATTTTGTTTTTAAGACAATTTGTTATTGGACATAGAGACCTGTAACACAGCTAGAGAACCAATCGCATTGTTCAATTTTATTTATTTTTCCAAATCAATGTGTTAAAATGTTTAATTTCATAAACAATACATTATTGTAATATATTATTGTAAATAGTTGACTTGAAAGCCATACCTTCACAGGACTATGGAAGTTAGTAGCCCATTTATCAAGATAATCCCAAATATGCCATACTTGTAACGTTGGAAACAGTTTAGCTATTTGACCAGATACCGTCTCTCCTTGCGGGTCTAAAGTATCAGTGAATATGTATACTGGAAACACCGATATAATATCTAAATAAAAACCAATGCTTGCCATTTTTACTTCTGCAATCTCTTTCATTGTTTCTTTCTTTATGTTCTAAAATGATAACAACAATAACATTATTGTAATCTAAACGATGTAAAACAGGACAATTAACAATATACAAATAAACAGCAGTCTCATGTCTGTACCAAATAGGCACCATTTTAACTTAATACCGAGCACAGGTGCTGGCGCTGGTTTTCAAATGGACACTTACAAATAAAAATGCATCGACTTTTTCCTTGCATATCTGCAATAATTAGTATAACTTGTAGATATACTACAAAATGGTTATTCATCATCATTTTCAGCGTTTACTAGGCTGGACACAGGCCTCTCCAATTACACGACACTAAGTACAGCCTATAATACGATATATAGGAAGCCTCCGTGGCTCAGTGGCTAGTGACCCTGATAACCCACCCAAGATAAATCTTTGTGTGATGAGCACAATTATTTATTCTGTTTCTTTGTGTATTATATCTACGAGTATATGTACGTTACGAAAAACAAAGTTAATTATGTATGTTATCAGTTGTCTAGAATCCATATTTAATTTAGTATCTATATAAGCATTAGCTTAGTTTGGGACTAGATGGCGCGGTGTGTGAGTGTCCAAACATTATTATTCACATCCAGAGCTTACCGGTCACCTTGTGAACTTCGTCACTCCACCAAATTTGAAGACGTTTAACACTACGGTTACCGGTACCATTCGGTTTCCATCGATAATATATATACAATCTGGTAGAGGTACCATTGAAATCCCTTTCAATTCTGTATCCCAATAACAGCTAATCGATTTGAATTAAGCATGTTCACGCAAAGCTTTGTATGGTTTGATTCAATTAATCGAGCGTCTTTGTGAGCGGCGGTAATAACAACAATACAATCAAATCGGTTTATTTGATACCACATGTTACTGCGCCGTGTGTGTAAGCATTTAACTAGATATGAAGTTCTTATGTTTTTAAGTAGGTAATATTATTTGTGTAAATAATTGTTTTAGTTCTACTCAATACAATATCATTGGTTCTACTATAGGGCTGCTATTGTAAGTAATCCTAATTTATAATTTACATATTTAACTCATACAGCGTCACATTTATAATATATTATGTTAGTTAATAAGATACCTACATGTTATAAAGTTTAATATAGATTAACTGTGTCTGTAAAACTAGTATTTTATATTACTGTTACTGCCAGAAATATTAATGTACACTGGCAAGTGATACTATTTGTATTTTATGATAAATAAAGAAATTTATAAAACAAAAACAATTGTTTTAGTTGCGAGGATAAAACAGTCAATTAGTGTTTAGTAAAGCTAACGAATGTAGGTATTCGCATTTGTTACAAAGCTACCAGTATCAAAGTCGTGTAAATCTATATCAAACTAAATTAATTTAATACAGTTATGGCAAGAAATGGGAAACAAAGCCGTACTTTTTTAATTGCCAGAATATAACAGTTTAAATTATCACGAAACCAAAACACCAAACTAAAAAAAGAAACAAAATTATTGTCTTTTCCGTGGATCAAGTAAATAAACCGCAGTAGAAAGTTAATTAACATATATCACATTACAACAAAACAGATATAAGTTGAGATTTATCATTGCGACAATTTCCATCTTCTGCTTATATGCATAAGATTCACAACTGTTATTGGCGTTTTTAATATTATTACTATTTTTCACCATGAGTGCGAATCTAGTTTACTTCAGCTTTTCTTAATAGTGAAACCACCCTGAATGGATAAGAGCCCGGCGTGCAAATCACGCGGTCCGAGTTCGATCCCGACCGGCAGTACCAATGTGGATTCCACTTTGTGGAATTTATATGTACTAGTCAAGTGACTTACCATCTGCTAACGGTGAAGGAAAACATCGTGAGGAAACCCACATACCCTAGAAGTAATTCTATGAGTATGTCTGATCCACCAACTCGCACTAGGCCAGCGTGAGTGGATTATGGCCTAAACCCTCTCAGCTCTCTAGTTAGAGGAGAGGAGACCCGAGCCCAGCAGTGGGACTTAATGGGTTGCTGATGAAACCACCCACCTTAACAACAATAGCTGTCGTAAGCTGTATATAAATATTCAACAGTAATCCGGCGACGACTATCGTTGTAAACACCTTCTCAACATCTTCCGCGTCTTGTTGGCTCTGTAGCGCGGTGTATGGTGACATAATACATACGTACAGAACCATTATGAAGTGAGCTATGTCGAACATACGTGTCTGAAATGGTATTTTACGTTATTAATTTCAAAAATTATATAATATCTAGCCGCCCGCGTCACACCACGCGAGTGGTGATAATAATAAAAACAAAATTGAAAAATTTACGAAACCTCCGACAAGCACTACTTTGAAACGGCTGCACAGATTTTGATAAAATAACGAAAAAAGCTATATAAAATCCAATATAATAATAATCTATATAAGCCATTCGTTTATAAGCTACAATGCCACAGACAGATACTACACAGACACGTTAAATTTACAACACCCTTTTTTCGTCGGGGGTTAAAAAGCAGCCTATGTAATTCTAGACTATATCTGTGTGCCAAATGTCATAGAGATGCTTGCAGCCGTTCTCGCTTGATTGAGTAACAAACATCTATCCATACATCCAACTATCAATCCATCCGTCCTAACTTTTAGCATTTATAATAATAAGTAAGATAAGATAACACTACCACTAATTATGAATCATAATTAATTGTACTAATAGTAGGCTAGTATGAAGATTATCAACCATGTACAATATGGGATCGGTTGATAAAGTTTTAGTGTTTATACATAATATATATATATATATATACTGCCTTGGTGGCGCAGCTGGAAGTGTATACGACTGTTCCCTCAAAAAAGGTTCCCGGTTGATGACAATAGGCTCGCCCCCTATTTCATGGGACCAAACATAGCTGGCTAAATGTGTGATCTGCCTTCTGCCTACCCCTTCGGGGAAAAAGGCGTGATGCTATGTTTTATATGTTTTATTATATGAAATTGTACATTGTTGATTTTATTTATAAACTCGACTGATTGCATCGCAAAAATTGGAATTGTGACCAATTTCAAAAACATTGCTATGAATTTTGCATTTATACTCAATTTTTGTAGGTGAAATATTGTATTTATTAAATTTTTATTTGATATGCATGAGTAAATAAATACGTTAAGTGAACAATAGAAAACAATTCCTGTATAACACAAAATAAAATAGACAAATATAACATTCAAAATATTTATCTTACACATGTATTTTTAAGTTATTTTTAATAATAACGTTATGACCGATAATAAACCAATCCCTAATCACACCTATCGATGACTTTATAAACCATTTAACATACAATATCATTGTTCTAAACACAATTCCTAACATCGAAATCAATACGAAACTCTGAACAAAAGAACAACATATTAAATTTATGAACTACATTGAAAGCATTATTATTTATCAACAATAGTTATATTTGTTCAAAACTCCGGGACCCGTATGCAAAATAACATAACAAGTTAAGTTTGAAACTACAATATACATACGAAATCGGTGTCAGGCATTAGGATCCAGGGGAAGTTGGATCTTAAGCATATGCGGGGCGCATCGATTGTGGTTACGTTGCTGGACATACGATACAGTTCCAAGTATTCAGTTGTGAACTTCGGCTGGCGTTCGTTGTTCTCGTCTGAGGATCAAGTATTAAAATGTAGGGAGTGATTAGCAACATGCAAAACATTGCTGTATAAAGGCACCATTATGATATACACCAGGGGTTCCCAAACGGTGCGTCGCAAAACCCTAAGGCCTCGCAGCATTGTCCCAGGGACGTCGCCTCGTGTGTCTATGTGACTGACTTACCGATTGATCGAAACAGATTTTTCTGTAGTTGCAGTAATAAAGAATAGAACAAGTACAGGTCAAAATTACGTAGAGAAAGGAATGAGAGTGGCAATTTCTGTGTGTACGCATACATTTTCTTAACCACGTAATGGATTTTGATGTGGTTTTCACTAATAGATAAAATGTTTTAGGTATAAAATTTTACTACCTACATCATCATCATTATCATTACAACCCCAGAAGTGGGACTAACTACATGCTACGCCGCAAATTCATGGGCGGTACCTACTTTTAAATAGTCATTAAAATTTCGAATTTCGGAAATATATAAATATAATTATTTTGTACACAACACACACCTACACAATGATTCATTGGGCCTACAGGATACCTAATATTCGCAGATATACTGCTATATTTTATCACCTTACAAATAATAACAATAATATTCTACCACATTCACACAGCGCCATCTAGTCCCAAAGTAAGCAATTATATTTGCTTGTGTTATGGGTACTAAACAACTGATATACTACTTAAATACATTTTTTTTTGTAAATACATACACATTATAGATAAATTACACCCAGACACAGAACAAATCTTTATGCTCATCACACAAAGATTTGTCCTGGGTGGGGATTGAACCCACGACCTCCGGCTTAGCAGTCAGGGTCATTAACCTCTAGACCAACAGGCCAGTCCAGTCCCAAATGGGTGTATAATGGAAATAAATAACAAAGCTATATATTATTATTTACCGAAAATACCGAAAATAAATAGGAAATCCCTTGGGGAGGCCTATGTCCACCAATGAATGTCCTACGGCTAAATATGAAAAATATTTACGCATACAAAACATACCGTTCCTTTTTCGTACACACGCTTGTTAACCCTTACCGATGAAAAAGCAAAATAAGCCACTTGTGCCGATAATGTAATACAACCCCACGCTGCCGTATAAGCCGTTTAATTTTAAAAGAGCAATCTTATCTTAAATTGCTTTGATATTAACGTTTTATCTGCTTTCATCATTTCTCTGAAGATAATGCGTAATAAAAACAACGAAGAGATGCTTCATGAAAATTCATATAAGTATAATATTTTTTATATTGTTTAGTCAATTTTGTTCGCGTTTATATTCTAAATATAAAATGACTGTCTTCACTGTATAAACAAGAAACAATTATGTTGTAGAAATTATAAAGAGTTAGTAGAAGTTTACTAATATTTTCTATATCCAAGTTGTTTAATCAATATAGTGGTTATAGGTATTGTTAAAGCTTGCAAAATAATACTGTGAAAATTTATAAACTAATTAAATGACCCGGCAATCTTTATACTGCTTCATTTTTTTGTTTTAATATCAGAATTGGCTTTGAATATAGATTTAATTATTTTTTGTTACTTTTACAATGTTTGCATTCCATTAAAAAAAATATTCATACAAAAGATTAAAGATAAAAAATTGATTCAGTCGTTCTTAAGTTAACTTAAGAAGTGGATAACGCTGAAAAGTTTTTTAACATTTTAAGAGTTACGCAATAACATAATATAACTTAATATTAAGAAAATTGTGTAACTATTTGTTTTCCTGAATAAAATAAAAAAAAAGCTGGTGTGGTTGGTTTTAATAATAATTATGTCGAAAATGAGGGTTACAGTGGTTACTTCTAATAGCAAGTGAAGATTCGTCGAAAAATTCATTTATTTTCGTTGGATCCCAGTTTTAAATCCCATTTTTTAAGTATTAACGATGGATCCCATTTGCTATTTCCATTGAATCCCATGTTATAACAACATGTGTACTTGTCAGAAGAAAAGTGACTAAGGAGGGCATTGGGGCTCCGGCATTCTGCACTCACCGTACGAAACATAACAGTACGGATACTGCTACATTAAGTCGATATTCTGTGAAAGGGTAGTACTTCCCCGGTCGATCCGGACCATTCATGCTGATATCAGCAAGGATCTACTACCTTACCTTTACCAAACATTTAAAAAGCAGCATGTGTTCGGCCCGTCGACTATTAAATAATTGAAAGAATGAAAGACAGAAGAAACATGAATTAAATCATACTTTATTTGCACACGGAAACCTATAGGTCAGTGGTACCTACCATGAGTTTTCACAGCGTTCACCCAAGACAGTGCTTTTGATTGACAGCTTTTTATGAAAAATAAACAGCACCCCTAATGCTATATGTGTGAATTATTAATTCAAATATGTAGTACTAGGGTCACTGTTCATTTTTACATATAAATCTGGCAATCAAACAGTAAAACGCCGTGAAAACTCATGGTAGACACCGGTCAACTTTTTACACTACAGTCGAAGTTTTTCCAAGCACATTCCTACAGAGATATTAGAGATATAAAAAAAATAGTCAGTCAATATAAAGTATACCCTCATTTAATTCATAATTTTGTTGTTGAAAGTACCCGCAGTCAGATTTTTTAAGAATTTGGGATCCAACGGAAATAGTTTTTGGGATTCAACGACAATAAAACGTAATTCTCTTACTTTTTTTAAATTTGGGATCCAACGGTAATACATAATAATATTTTGTGGGATCCAACGCCAAAAATATTAAACTAGGATTCAAAACTGGGATCCAACGAAAATAATTCGAAAAATTGGGTTTTTTAACTAACTTAACAAAAAAGGAAGTCTTTATGTTTATATAATTTGCTTTGTAACTATACACCATTTCATTTTTGTCACTTTTATTTCGAAAATTACCAAATTTTTTTGTAAATATATTTCCATTTCACCAAATACACATGCAATAATAAACTCAATGAGCTTCTCACTTTATGACCTACTATATTTTACGATATTAAGAACAAAACTTTACAACTGGCAAAGTTTAAAGTTCAAAAACAAGAATATAGAAATAATATTACCTACCTCTATAGTACATATGAGAGTCGTCCACAAAAGTAGGGTCCTCTTCCTCGACGCCCGCCAAATTGTCTTTGAGCACTTTCATGGGACGGTAACGAGTACGAATTAGCCTCGAGTCGCCTTTATCGTACTGTTCTATTGCCTCCTGGGGAGACAGTTTTATTTAACTTATGTGGAAGCAAGTGAAAATGTCTTTAGTTACAATTTACGAACTTTGCTGCATGTTTGAGACATAGAAACCAGGGATAAGCTAGATCTAGGGTCGAATGGAATGTAGAATAAACAATAACTGTAAGGCCCTTCGTCCACAAGGATACTCAAGTCGCCGATACCTTACGACTTTAGTCTCTTCGCGACTTCGGCAATACAAACTCGTATACTTCCGTACACAGGTCGCGTCGCGACTTTCGTCGTACGACGTAAGTCGCGCGCTACCTGCCGGCCAATGTCTCCGATACTAATGTCGCCGCGATTTTAAAGATGGCGGAGCAATTTATTATTGAATAGGGTAAGTCCGGGGTAGTTGGGCATAGTTTTTTCTAGGCTCTGTCAGAAATGAATTACATATAATTTTGTTATTATATTTATATCATATAAAACTTTGAAATCGACTATGATATTAAAAACATGAAAGTAACAATTTCTAATGAGATCACCATGACCTTAAAGTTCTAAATTTCTTTATGTTGTAATAGATATAATCGCCACGATAAACCTCATCGACTAACATTTTTGTAATACAAATGCTTAAGTTTAATTAATTAAAGTTCTTAATAATTATTTTCACTAATTGTCTTCGCAGGATTACAAATTAAATATTTTAAAATTCAAATTTTATTTATTTTAGTTGATAGGGCATCTATCGTACTTAGCATTATCAATTCATAGCGGGGCATTTATTTATAGTCAAATAACACTCCTTCTTTGGGCAGTCGTATAATAAATTGTTTTGCAAAGAAGTAAATTTCTGCCAAACGTTATAGTTAGGTTAAATAAATAAAAGAAGAATAAATTATTTCTGATAAACTCGTATTTTAAATACACCATTACAAAAAGTGTGGCGTCTATCCTGGTTTTACTCTATAGTTCATTTTTTTTCTACAGTATGTAAAAAAAAAAAAAGTCGCGCGTCGCTAGTGTCACTCGTACACAAGAATACTCAAGTCGCCGATACCTCACGACTTTAGTATCTTCGCGATCCCTGTAATAGAAATTCATAGTCGGCGACGCAAGTCGCGCGCTACCTGCCTGCAAAGATCGCCGATACTAATGTTGCCGCGACTTTAAAGATGGCGGAGCAATTTATTATTGAATATTACATTTTGTTTATGAAGAGAAAAATATATCTGTATATGGCGTGCGCCGCATGCTCAATGCCTCCATTATAATGCGCGTATTATAATAGAGGTCAGTGGTTAACATAAAAACACTTAGGTATTAAATACTCTATAGTGCTCTTCTTGCTTGATTTTTTTTTTTAATAGTTTTATTTATTTAGTTGGTATTTTAATAGGGAGCGCAAAGAGCGCGAAAATCTATCTGTCCGCGATTTCGAAGATGACAGAGCAATTAATTAATATAAAATTTGTTTTTGAGGTAGAAAAATACCCTTGCCTTTATAATTATAAAATGAAAGAATATTCTAAAAAAGAATTTACAGAAAAGGCTTGGATGTCAGTAGGAAAGGCATTCAATATAACAGGTTGGTAATTTTTCTTGGTAATCCGATAGACTTCCTTTTTTCAAAAGCTAATAATGACTGGAACACAGTCCCCAGCATTAAAACGTAGGTAAATGTCCGTTCACAGCAGAGCCAATTTTGTATAGTATTAAAAATAAAACTGATATGCAATTAAAATTTTTGAACAAGTACTATAGAAATTTGCTTTGCTCTTCGACCCGATCTATGCGAACGGACACTAATCATATCGTCATTGAGGAAAATGATATTTCGTACAGCGCCTATTTCGTACGTATAGTCCGACAAGACATGTCGTGCAATTTAAAAGTAGGAAGTACACAGTTACACACTAGGAACTAACGCTATTATTGTAGGAACAGAGCGTTGTCAGACTATAAGTTGATAATAGTTGATAAATATGAAACTACTGCTTAATCAGGGTTCTTAAATAACGAGTGTTAGTTTTTATACCTCGCATCACACGAATGTTTTAAGACTAAATTATGGGCAATTTCATACACTACTTTATCCATTAAAAAATTTCTTAAAACGCTGAGCGAAAGAACTGTTCTAACTAAAATACTAATAATAAATAGTCTGTTTTTCTTAATACAATTTTTATTTACTTATTACTTAGCTACATATAAAGACATATTCTGTAGCGAACGTGGAAATCTCGTGATTTCATGTATTTCTGTATGAACCCTCTTAACAGTAAAATATACTCTACGTTAATACTCAGTGTTATTGTAGCATTTTACGAGCATAAGAAGAATTTTTAAAATTGGTCTGGACCAATTTTAACTTTCTTTTATATACTTAAAACTAGCTTTTGCCCGCGACTTCGTCCGCGTAGATTTCGATATTATATAGATCTTTGTTTTAAGTACAATTCATGAATTCCACAACACCCCACTACAGAAGTTGAATTTCATTTTACGTCAATATAGATAATATTTTCGTAATCGGCGTCCCTGAAAACCTTGAAAATGACATCCATATCAATTTCTAATAATTTTCACACCTATTTCATCAGTAATCGTAAGTTTTTCAAACACCAAAAAGCTAACTCACTTCATAACTGAAGTTCTAATTGCGTATTATCCGTCCATAAAAACCTAAAAAATAACGATTAAGTAGGTACGTCGTTTTCAAACGTCTATCACAATTGCATCCCCTTTGGGATAGAATTTAAAAAAAAAGCAAGGAACACGTATTTGTGTTTTTGATCACATGTAGGTATAAAGTTCCGAAGTAAAAAGACACTCAATACAATTTCTCCTTACAAACTTATTGTGCCCTCTTTCACCTCTTTAAGGGTTGAATTTGTTTTGTTGAATTAGTCAAAATAAATAACATTTTCGTAATCGGCGTCCTTGAAAACTTCAAAAAAAGACCTTATTACTATTTATTTCCTGATCCTTCCTTCTGATCCTGATACAAACCTATTTGAATAGTTTAATTTCGTGTTTTATTTTTAATAGACAGGGGTAGACTGTATAATGATTGGCACCACCAAAAATTTAAGTAGTTGTCAGATTTTAATGCAATCTTCGTAGAACATTTTAATTAAGTATTCCTTTATTTTAAAATAAAAACGTATTTAATCTGGTGATCATGGTTTTATGAACAAAAAAATTCAAAAATGTTTCGAAAAGTACAGTAATTGAAATCAAAAGTACAGTTATTATCACATAAGTATCACTCACTGGCACTTAATATTAATTAGCATTTTTAGGGGTCCGTAGCCAAAATGGCAAACAGAATTCTTATAGTTGCGTTATGTCCGTCCATCCATCCGTCCGTCCGTTTTTTGTTTTTTTGACTATGTGAATATTCTAATTAAGATATGTTTCATCTTACCTCATGCCATAATAGGGCTTATTAGAACGCGAGGCGACAATCACAGAGAAATGTCCACTACGTTTTAGTGACAATGTCGGTGCGAGTAGCAAGTTTTATTTTTCTAGTATCAGAAAACGTTTTTAAAAGCTACCGTTGAACTCCAATTATATTGACATGGAAGAATAATTTATAACTCTCCTTCGACATTCTGTAAAGCGATAAAAACTTTGCATCTGTTTGTTGCAATTCCTTTGCAGCAACAAACAGTCTGCAATTAATATTTTTTTCTATATAGGGGTGCACCCAGTATCTTCTATTAAGAGTATGAAGATTTTTTCGCTTTCGGTAATAATAAGCTAAAATTACTGTTTCGTCGTCACTTGTGTCCGACATTTTTTAAACGTCTGTGAGCCGTGTAGCCGCAACACCTATACTATACCCTATACTGGCCAAACAGACGACTCGCGCATACGTGCAGATCGTACGACTTGCGTCGCGTCGCCCCATGTGTGGATCAGGCGACTCGAGTCTCCTTGCATGGGTGTCAGGCGACTCACGTCTCCTTGTGTACGGATCGTACGCGACAAGAGTCTCGCGACTAAAGTATCCAACATTAGTATCGGCGACTTGCGTATCCTTGTGGACGAAGGGCCTAAATGTTTTTGGAAAATGAATTAAATTAATAAAAACAACATTTGAATTAAGAAATGATTGAATAAGAAGTCTCAGCTTAATACCACTGATTACGGTATAAGAAAACATACATAATATATAATAAATTAAATCTTAAAATAAAATTTGACAGTATTTTGACAATAATTTGTTAGAATATTTATTCTACATGCATTTAGGCCCGAGTATACGTATTAGGTAACTTATAGTTAAAATAACACAGCATTATGCCTAGTTGGCTTTATTAATTTTATTTTATTAAGCTCAATAAAATAAAATTCCCAATTAAGGAATAAAATAATTAATAATTATTGTGCCTTAAAAATCATTATCTTCATAAAATAAATTAAAGAAAACATCAAAAATTTCCGTGAATCGCTGTAAGAATTGAAATTTAAAGGAAATTATGGGACGTCTGTTACAAGGAAAAAAAATCGTCTAAAACAAAATCGTTGAAGGGGAAAACTTGAGCGTTAAGGAAGAAGACAATCCTGAATAAATTACTATGGTGAAAATAAGATACCTGTCTAGCTTTTGATTTGGTAAGCCGGCTCTGTATTTTCTTTCGGATAAGTTCATGCATGTTCGGATGCTCTGCTATCACTCGCATGAAATCCGTCCGACGCAGTACCTTGAATTAATATAATTTGAATTCAGAACTTTCGAACTTTCCACATTGCCAGGAAGTGGGAAGATAATATCGAAAGACTCTTTATGTTTCGCAAGTTACATGGGAGGAGGTCACGGGGACGCAGCCCTATGCGTTGGTCCGACCAGAGCCCTGATTCTGACTCATCGGATTGGTCCCGGATCGTAAAGTTTTTCGAATATTAGAACGACATATTTTTACAGCTTAAGTTATTGAGTGATACAAAATAGTTTACCGTATAGAAAATTAAAAACTGATTAATATAAGATTTTGTTATACATCCATCTATTTTTTTAACATTATGTTTTTTAACTTTTTAACATTCCTGGCCAAAAATATTTCGACAGCTCAGAAACAGGGGGCAGTTCGCACACTCGACATCAAACTATATGATGCTGCTCACGTTGCCGATGACAGTCACAGATGACGTAACATCGCCAAATAAATAATGATGACTGGAGGTCACGACCCTCAGCACTAAAGACAATGACTTACGGAAAAAGTGGAATTCAATTAGTGTAAATGTTACATTATTGAAGCCTGTAAACTACCTTACTCTACTGATATAATTATAAGTATCCAATATTTTTAGTAAAAACAGTAACAAAATTATATGATAAGTAAAAAATATATTTGTGATTCGTGAATCGATATTTCAGGATTAAACTGTAAAACTAAATGTGCGTAGACAAATAGATTCGTTATTTAGAGTCATGAGGAGCGAATTTGATCTCAATTGCTCATTAATAAAGATTAAAGGATTCGTTTTAAAGTTTAAACGCTTCATTAAGCTTATTTTGAGGCTTGAGATTTAATTGATAATAATATATATTGTATTATAATATATTATTATAATATATTATAGAAATGTTAACCAATTTCCCAAACACTGCGACCTCAATACTAACAAAATCGGACCAAACAAGATTGTCGAAATGTTCACACTTGCCTGTAGTTCGACGTAAGTAGCTGCTTTCACGGTAACTTTGGAGGGGATTGAGTAGAACAAACTCAACTCTCCGAGCACCTAAAATATAAATACCTACTATTACTATATACATAGTTTACTCTTGAAAAAGAATACTTCAAAATATCGGAATTAAGAAACAAAACAAAGGTTTTATAAAGAAGATGCTTCGAATACCAACCAATCAACGATAATTAACGAAAGAAAAGTTTTGTGTTCACTGCCGCATCATTGACATATTTTTGTTTGTTAAATGATAATTGCTGACAAAATAAAACAAAATCAAGCCCAATCCTATTTCATAACATTCTGTGTGGTAGTAGTACCATAATTATATTTTTTGACGAAATGACTGGACCCTGAACATTTAAAAGCTGAAGAAAAAAATACAAAATTACTAACTGTCCCAGCTTCGAATGCAATCATAGGACTTTCATCATCTTCATCAGAAAGCATCTCAATGACACCTCTCTTGATGTAGATCATTCCATTCTTCACTACCCCTTGACTCCAAATATGCTGTCCAGCTAAGTATAGCTCATGGTGCATCAGCAAGGATATCTGACGCATAAAGGACTCCTCTATAAATGAAATAAAATATAGATATGAAAAGTGAAGTCCTTAATTGTATAAAAAAAAATATTATATAAATGCAATGCCGAACTAGAACGTCTCCGGATATTATCATTTCAAACTAATAGACTCTGCTAACGGAGATTAAGTTGTGGAAAATAGTCTAGAACCAATATAATTAGGTATAATCTCCGATTTAAAAAAATCGATCATGTTATTAATCACGATTACATTTATTCAAAGTAATGAGTATTTTACATAATGCAAATCCTATACAGCAAACCCTACACCATCCTTGTAACTTTTGGTCTATAATATAAAGAATATTTTAAGTACAACGTAATAATAAAAATCAACCTTCATAAAAATCTATTTGTGTTCAAAACTCAATAAAATTAAAAGATTGCCTTGGAATATTAATCGAGAAAAATATCGAAACGTAAAAACAAACGAAAGATGATCAAAATTCAATGAGTTTGAAAAACAACGCACGTTGAATTAATTCGCTTTTCATTTTTAAATTTGCAGAGGTTTTTTAATCGCTGTCAAAGTTATAGACAACAATTTACTCATACACCAATAAGCCCTAATACTCATAAATTCTATCGAAATTGATACTTAAATGAACACAATATATTCAGCTCATTTTCATTGCTCATTAACTTAAGTACCAATTTTATGACATAAATAAACAACTTTTGATGCATTAGACATTCTGTGTAACCTGACGTAAATAGGCGATCAATATATAATAAATAAATAAATCATTATGATTCCTGTAAGCCGGGATTAACTAACCGGGATGAACTATTACACTCGGAGTCCCAGGCCAAACCTAGCCTGCTGTCTTGGAACCCGCAACGAATTTAATCAGAAGTAAGATGTAGGAATTACAAAGAAATTATCAACCATCAAATCCATAGCAAAGCAGGAGACAAAATTAATCAAATTCAAAGACTTGTGACCTTGTAAGCGTATGTTTTATCTAAACTGATATAATAAAGAAAGTTTATGAGCTTGTGACGTTGTAAGGGATAATCTCGGGATCTGCAGAACCGATTTGAAAAATTATTTTAGTGTTGGACCTATTTACTGCGGAAGGTTATAGGTTATATAACATCATGCTACGGCCAATAGGAGCTGAGCAGTGGCCAAATAAAGAACGATGTTAGCAAAGCCCCGCGCGATTTCTAGTTCAACATAAAAATACTTACTAGTATCTCTAAACAGCAACGAATTATGAAAATTGCCGACATTAATGTCAAAGATAAGTTCCATTTGTAGCGGTAGCGGCAGCTTCTGCAGCTGGTCTGATCTCATTATACCATCTTTCATTTTCCACAGTTTTAGTTTGTAGTTCGAGCACTGGTCGTATAACCATGGTGGAGCTCCACTGAACTTCAGATAGTTTATCATGTGATGGTACTGAAAGTACATTAGTTGTTAAGAAACTACGGTCGCATACTGAAGGGGTTTCCGCGCCAAAAGCTATTATAGCAGCTGATATGAAGCTACGAATAGGCAGTTGACAGGCTTTTGGTTATGCTCTAACACTATAGAATGTGTGGTGGTGATATACGTTCTTATAGTGTCTGGAGGCTTACTCTGAATTTCAACATCAACATCGACAGCGACATCAAAACCGACTAAGTCGAATGTCGAAATTCAGAGTAAGCCCCCAGTTATAAAGGCTACACACGATGCGAACCATGTTTAGGTTATCACCCATTGCCAGCGACCTTGGAGAGCCACAATGAACTTATACATGTATCATCATTGTAGATTTTCCTTCTTCCACAAATGGCACTCTTATTATTGCGTCAATCGGTATGGATGAACCAGCACCTGAGACTCTAATTACAAACTTTATCTTCGATTGTTGTTTCAATATCATTGTAATCTAATCAAATCTAATCATTGTTGCGATTAAATTATATCGAGTTTACGACTAAAGACCCAATGCCACAACTTTCGTATAAGTAACGTAAAAAAATATTTGGTACAGTAAAAACACAATAAGGTGGGATTTTTTTTTTTTTTTATACCACGACGCTGGCAAACAGACGTACGGTCCGCCTGATGGTAAGCGGTTACCGTAGCCTATGGGCGCCTGCAACACCAGGGGCATCACGAGCGCGTTGCCGACCCTTAAGAAACCTATTCACTCCTTTTTTGAAGAACCCCATACTGTAGTCCCTTGGGAAAACCTCGTTAGGGAGTTCATTCCACAACCTGATGGTTCTTGGGATACATAAGATACAAATACATACAATACCTTTTAAAGACCCTATCCTATTACTTAGGTCTAGAACAAAAGATCAGTACCGTTTCAACAAAGTTCCATCTTCGATTATGTTCAATGACCAGCTCCCACGCAAGAGTGCCGATGAACCGATAGCGGAAAAAAACAAAACCAACGAGCATTAAGCCTGACGTCAACCATTTTTGCATATCACTCTGAAATTATATTGAAATACCTATTTTATTTATTTTCTACATGCATTTATTCAAAGCGGAGATGAGACAAAAGATAGATGTGTTAAACAACTAATAAAATTTTAATGCTTTATTACTTAAAATCTTGGTATTCGACTTATGGCCGTTTTCAATAATCCATCTATAGATTTGGCTATGTAAAAATTCTAAATTTAGTAGCCAAATCCACAGATAAATTTATTATTGATGGTATCGCTTTCAGTTATTTGAATCACTGAATGATTACAATTATTTTCAAATATTTGACAACGATGCTTTCTGCTCAATGTATGTAATTATTGTTGTTTGTAACACATCTCTCTTACTACAATAATTATATAGTTTAGATAAATCATCAAATATATAAAATCAAGAATAACTAGACGATAATTCGGACTTAATGAGAATACAATAATTCTTACCAGAGGAAATGAATCTCCAAAAATAACATTGAAGAAACGGCAAGTGCAGTAATACCAACATATTCTGTAACTGTGAACGATTATATTATTTTATATTGACATTACTGTTTAAAAAAAAAAGACAACATTACTTAAAATCATCTTCCTTCAACTTCAACTTTTCGGTCGCGTATTTCTCACGTTTGCTTATTACTTCATAAACTGTCAATATATGTAACTCGCACTCGCACAATTGTTGACGCAGTTTGGAGTTATCCAATCACCAATACTAAACGTGCAAAAACGGTTTCGGCACGTAAAAACACACAGCATAGAGGAAAGACTCACACTCAGGACAAATATTTCCTAAAGTAACTACCAGATGGAGTGATTTCAATACCATACAAATCTACGTATACTTTTACTTCGAAAACCTCGCACTAGGCACGCTGTTCCTTTACAATGGTCATTATCAAAGATCTCTTACTTCTATAAAAGTTCTATCAAGCAGCGTCCATTTGTATGGCTTATTATTTAGATAAGTGACTGCCCAACGGAGAAAGAGTACTACTTTCATGTGTATGTTCTATGGTGAATGCTTAGAAAGAGCTACAAGAGCGACAGCGGCGCCTAAATAGTGTGCAAATTAATTGAGTGCCTAGTGATGTTGGGAGCGTTGATGACGTTGCCTTTACTATATAGTTATACTCAGAATGTGTATACTCAGAAGGGTTTAGTATAAGCTATGTTATTCTATAATAATCTTGTGTAATTCCTTTTGAGAGAAATAAATAAATTATTATAATTATTATTATTATTATATAGTAGTTATCATCATCATATCAGAGGAGAAGAGGTCTTCAATAGAACCCGTTGTATACGGCCTTCATTTAGTGCAATTATCAAAACCATCATCATTGTTATTAATAAATAATAATAATAATTACGTATTGGAAAGCGCAGCGTGGAGCGGCCTCCCGTCAGATGGACCGACGGCCTAGTAAATGCTGCGGTTAGCCGTTGGATGCGGGCGGCACAGAATCGCTCGCTGTGACGGAAATTAGGTGAGGCCTATGTTCAACAGTGGACGTCATTGGGCTGGTATGATGATGATGATGAATTACCAATTAAAATTCAGATTCCTTGCATTGACGTGATCAGGATAGCCCATGTTATACCACTCTTGTTCCAGCTCTTCTGATAGGTTCAAAGCGTACCAAATGCATGTACTTGCATGGAGTATCAATCCTGTAGTTACCAACTGTTCTAAAAAGAACAAAAATTTCCGAGATTCTCGCATCTGTTGGTAGAATTTAGTAATTTATATATAAACACACGGTTTAAAAAAAAACTGGCCAAGGGCGTGACTGCCACGCACAGTGTAGGGTTTCATAGTAGCCCGTTATCACAATATAGTACAATGCTGTTGAGGTACTCGAATGAAAACGTAACCCGTTTGTACTGCGCCATCTAACGGCAGTATTGAAAAACTTACGATTTATTATATACTTGATATTTGTTTTTAAATGCAAGTCTTTACCCGTTATAAACAAGCAACTACTTTATCTTAGTCACTATAAAGGATGAATGCTAAGGATTTTGTATTTGGTACAAAATTATCCAACACCCAAGTTCAATGACTATTACAGCAAAACTAATAAAGTTATCTTAACCGCTATAATTTTCATTTAAAGTTCATGAAATACACAATCATCATGAATTTTTCCAGATTTTTCAAGCCAGCAGTTTAGCTTTTAGAGGGGAGGGGGACGCCCTACTGGAACAAAAATTTGCTCTTTAAAGTTTAATATATCGTAAATGGATGGTCCATTTACGAAAAAAATTTTAAATCGAAAAATAATGTTAGTAATCCCCAAGTCATTTTAGAAGACTTATTCAACCATACCCCTCATGATTGGGTAGACGACAAAAAAAATATTCATCCCCACTTCACATGTATGGGAGTTGCCCTAAAAAAATTTTTTTTCCAGAATTTTATTTTAACACTTTGTCGGCGTTATTGATTTACACATTTCTTCAAAATTACAACTTTCTAGTACTAACGGTCTCTTAGCAAAACCTCGGACAGACAGACAGACGGACATAACGAAACTATAAGGGTTCCTAGTTAGAACTACGGAACCCTAAAAAATTGCCTGAGTGAAAGTCTTTATATACGAAAAGCGTGTCCTAATAATTGTTTTTTTCTTTGATTAAAGAGAGATTATTTGCAAAGTCATATGTTTAATTCATACTACTTACATGTCCATTGATGTCGCGATAGAAATGCAACAATCTATAAATACGACCTATATCACTCCATCTACCAACTAAAGCAAATCTCTCTAATCCGACTCTTCCTTGACCTGCAAATATACTTTTTATATAAATTCAATTCAATTCAATTCAATTCATTTATTTATGCTGAACATACATGGTTATATACATTACAAGATGTTAGGTTAATGCTAGTCAATATGTTCTGCCTATGGGCATGCAAATTACTTATTCATAATTAAAATTAAAGTGAATCATACAATTAAATATTCAAATCAAGTTAAAATGTCATAATGGATACAGAAATGTCAATAATGGATACAGAAATGTCAAGAATAGGTACAAGAATGTCAAATATACGATATAAAATACAGTTAAAATTAGTCATTATGTCATCAAACAGTTATAAATTAATGTCATTATCTGTAAGGTGTTCATTTACAGAATAATATGCCTTATTAATAAGTAAAGATAACAATTGTTTTTTGAATACATACAGGTTTTTGTTTTCAATTACATATTTTGGTAGTTTATTGTACACCTTGGGTGCCATGCCCAGAAAGTTTTTATTATAAATAGTCTTTTTGTGTTTTTCGAAACATATTTTATCCTTATGTCGTCTGCTTTTTAATGTATCGAACAAATGGAAGTTACATTTAACAAACAAAGCAACTTCATAAATGTAAATACATGGCAGGGTTAGTATACGAAGACTTAAAAAGAAATAAATAAATACTACTATGTATTAGATATATAAAATTCAGAGAGCGTACTCGGAATTCCGACATCAACTTAGTTAGAGTCGATATCGCTGTCAAACTGAAATGATGATGATGACGGTGATGGTTAGGTAAACCTCTATCTTCTCTTAGCATTGGCAGATTTCTCTTAGCTAAACAACGCGAAGAAAACACAACCAACGCACTGTCTCCCAAAAAGGAAAACATAGAGTCAAAGGAAAACTTAAGGGATTGAGATGTGAAGTTGGACCTCCGCCGGTCTTTACTCTCTAGATAATACAACTAGACGAGGGTAGTACTTCCCCGAATATTTCGCGGCCCATTCATAAATCGAATAAATCTAAAAAATAAATTAGCAGCAGTAGCAGTAGGTATGTAATATACTGTCCTCCTTACTATTTATTCATATTAAGGTTACAAGAACCATTTACTTATGAAAGAAATATTTTGTAATATAATTGTTGGTGAGACAGGGACAATTCCACGCTCATGTCCACCACTGCAACTCCTGTGAGCCAGGATTAACCGCGATGCCTAACCTACTGTCTTGTAACCCGTAACGAAATTAATCAGAAGTAAACAGGAGTTGAAAAAATTCCTAAAATTTCTAAATTCCCTCCACATTCTTTCGAGGAGACCTATGCCCAGCAGTGGGACATTTATGGGTTGAAATGATGATGAAACAGGAGTTGACATGATTGAGACATATTGTTGGTAAGACAGTTAAAAGTACTTACAAGTCGCTGCCAAAGGTACAACTGATATCACATCATAAGTAAGAAAGAAGGGGTTTCTTCTGAAAACCCTGACGTGCTGCCTAACAAGGGGCCAGCAGGAGTGTAACACGTGTATAAGTACATCCAAAATGAATACTATTTCACATGCGTGTAATGACAAGTCTAACCACATACAGCTCGTATTCAGGTAGTATCCAACAAGAAGGTGTATTATGAACTTGTAGATTACTGTTAGAAGAACCAATCCCTGTAAACAAAATTGACTGTAAAATTATTTTCTATTTGTTTAATTTTTATCAAAAGACCACGTACGCTAGGGAACGTCAGATAAAAAAACTCAAAATGTCGATAAGCGTGCACAAATTGGCTTTGGGGTCTGAGGTATCATTCATTTTGAAAAGGGTTTTCTTACTTAAAATAGTTTGGGAATCCCTGGTGGTGTGGGTGTTGTCTTTTTAAAGAAAGAGAGAGATAAAATGTTTGTTTTAATACAAGTCTATATTCCAAATCTTCTCCTTCTCTTCTCCGTGTGGTGACGGAGATAAAGAATAAGAGTGTCACCGCTCCTTTTCATTTTCAGAATGTCGTAAGAGATTAAGGGATAATCGCGCCATAACAACTGCGCTAGAGAAGAAAAACTCGAAACAAAACCCTGTACCAACCCGCCTGGCCAACGTGGTAACAGTAGGCTTACTACCACCTATTTAGGTGAGACATATGTATGTCTAGCAGTGGCCGTACCAAAACCATCTTCACTTTCGCGTGCTCGATAAAGCGGATCTCAGTACTAACCTTAGTAAAACAGTTTTGAAAAATAGTGTTGCTAACAATATCTAGACGCCGTTCCAAACGATTTCGATAAAATCTTATCGAGCACATAACAATGCAGTATCCAGTAAAATACACTGATACTTTAGTTACTGTAGAACTATTTCTGTAGAAAGCTCAAGGTTTACTACATTTTTATATAACTTTGTACATCGTATAAACATTTTGTTAGTCCGGATAACCCTTACCAATAACTATATATATAAAATATGAGATAATATTTTACCTGAAACCACTTATTCCAGCAAATCATAACAACAGCCGTTGTGTATTTTTTCCAGTTCCCTTCCCACAGAAACTTGCCTCTTTGTTTTTCTGCTATGCCCTTGGCTTGATTCCCAATACCAGTGGCTTGTGTACTTTCCGTTCTATAAATAAGTAATTATACAAAACAATCTTTACAAAAGATAATTTGTGATTGTTACTGAAGAAATGAGTTGATATTTTTGAAGAAAATTTTCCTTACGATTGATCGTTCGTCGAACAAAGAAGTAAAGTGCAAGATTAAGACATGGTAATGTTTTTGCTCGATAAACGTAGTCAATAAGTACAAGCCTGAAGTGTACTTTGATTTACGATTACGAGTATTACGATACAACATTGGCATCCTTATCACTCATACCTTATATACACATCGTACGAGTGAGATAGCATTATTCCGCTAAAACGATTATGAAGACCAGAATAACCCTTCTATTTATGGTTCCTCTTAATAATTACAACATAATATATTCACATGACTATCTACGTTTTTGAAGTGGTGTAATAATGCTTTGTTATGTCTCATGTTACAGGAAACTTTCGTCCACAAACCATGAGTACATGAATACGAAACTTCAAATTAAGAAATATGCACTTACATGTTTCCCAACGTCCCTAAGGACGGCTGGCTAACACTTCTATGCATACGTCCTAACATTTTGTTGCCTCGTTCTCCAAAGAAGCATCCACTAGCCCGTCTAGCATTAGGATCCATATTCTACAAGTTATAATAAAACATTACATTATTATAATACCGTTAAGTACCTAATTAATTACATAGCTCCAGCCAAAGCCCACCTGATATACTCCGACCTTATTCAAAAACATACCTTTTTAATTTTGAATGCACGGAACATAAAGAGGCACCTTAACTTTTACTCTTTGAATAGAATACCAACAAGCAAAATGGATATAAATAAACTGGTTTATAGGTTTAATATAAAAGAGCAGGGCTATTCTATTAAGCACATAAATAATTAGAAAGAAGCCCATTACATTTTTACGTTCTATCTTGGTATTTCGGCCAAATGAAATGCCATATTTTGGCGGATATTGAAATTTTACTACGGGCTGCCTCCTGCTCGAAAGAGCTCGTAAAGAACGTGTGGGAGCTGAGGGTGCGGCGGTGATAAACTGACACCGAAGAACCAAAGTGCCAAAGTCTTCAGCGATGGATTTGCAATAAAACGTTGAAATGTCAGAGTTTCGCAATCGACGTGGGAAAACGACGCCGGAAAAATGCCCTCGTCTCTGTGAGCGGGATTGATGATGTGGATCGTGTCAAAAATAGAATAAAAACGTTGCCACCCGCGGAAAATACGCCAACCGTAGAGCAACAAAAAGGCTAACCCAGTGAAATGGGCACGTTGAGCGTCGTAGGCTCTCATATAAAATGTAAATATGCGTCCAAGCTGTAGCAACGAAAGAATAATTCATATTCACGAGGTGCGCGCGGGGTGGAGGTGACTATCCATTTTGCTTGGTTATTTTGTTGAAATCCCCGCGTATTCTGCCTTCATGTAATTAAGAGATTAAAAGATCAGTGAGCACCGCTACGCGGACTCGGTGAGATTTTTATGAAAACATTTTTCATAGCAATATACAATAACTCACACTACATGTAATTTTCAGGTATAAACAGAAAATTCCTTTAGAAAAGTTTTGAGTTTTATATTCGTTGATCGAAAAAGTAAGGTGACACTTACTTTGTATTAAACTCCAATGAAAATTCATAAAACATTTTTCCCAGGAATCTAAACTGGTACCCAATCAGCTAAAGCAGTAAGCAACAAACGAACCTCTCTTATTAATGAATGACTTCAAACGCGACAAAAGAAAATAAATATACAACTAAGCTATTACAAACAAAATATAATAAACATCGAGCTCATTGTAAATTAAAATTGTGTCCTAGTTTCATACTGAATAGTTCAAAGAAAAAGGGAACAGTCTATAGGCCAGCACCTAGTTATATAGAGCCATGTGTGCAAAAGAGAAACGTAAATGAATGGATCACAAAGAAAGAGTTTATTAACGTGAACAACACCAATTTCACAATGTAAAAGCTAAAAGGTAACACGGAAAGGCAGGGCATAGTCGTACCAGTACAAAATTCTGCTTACACACGGTCATAAAGTTATACGAGTTAACACCTGACGCACATCAAAATTAAAATATAACCTATATACAATGCTGAAGGTACTAAAATACTTTTGTCGTACAAAAGGCATTGTTTCGTATATTGCGTTGTTCAATTTATTGGTGTTGTAATAAAATGAAATATGTATAAAAACAAGTGTTTATTTGAAAAACACCAAAAAACCTAACTACCTTGCCTTAAAAGTAGCCTCCGTCAGTCAATATTAATAATTATTATGTACTTTGTGAATTTTGATAGTTCAAAATCGGTCAAGCTATTTAGGTTACAAGAGACAAGTGGAGTCGCGAGCAATAGTTAGTGCATATATAATTGAATTAGGCTATTAATTACTTTTCATCTGATACCCATATTGCGATAGCACTAAAAAACGTCTGTATTGACAGTTTACGGCTGTTTTGTTGACGTCACATAGCCTATAACACTCGGGGGAAAAATCTAATGACACCTCTCACTTCAAAATCAGCCAAGCCGTTTAGGCTACAGAAGCACAGATTAGATAATAGTTACTACGTAACAGATACATCACTCCCATACAAAAGCGAAAATACCTACGTTATATTAGCCTACAAAAACGAACAAACGACGCGGCAAGAAGAAACGTATTCTACCACGCGCGCCGTGAGTCGAGATTCCCGCGTACACCGCGTGAGTCAAAGAACATTAATGAAAACAACATGGCTGAAGTGAAACTTAAATTTTCTTATTTATGTTTAGTTTATGTACAATGAATGCAATGAAGTGAATGCGAGGTAAGCAGTTAACTTAAAACTTCTAATTTCACATCGAAATCAGACTTTAGTTAAGATTAGCCGCTAGACAATGCGTGGCAACTTTTTTATTTAAACCCGTCAAGTACCTTCGGAGATTAGCGTGTACAAGCATCCAAACAGACAAAACATTTGAATATCGTCGTATTGTATTCTGTTACTATTTTTACTTAGGTATATTAGTTTTGTTAAATATATTCAATGTACACACAATCAAACAGTAAATGTCTAATTCCGACTCGCGCTTGACCAGTTTGTTTTAAGAACTCCACGCCACGTGAACTCGATCGTAATAGATAGATAGACAAACTCGAAAACGACTCGATAATGTAGGTAATGAAATACAAACTGCATTTATTTCTGTAAGACCGCACTAAACTTTCTCGTAAATTTTAAAGAAAGAGTACCTACACACAAGAAGCATTTTAAAATTACTAGGTACTACTAACTAACTAAAGCCAGCTGAAATACGTACCTACTTTCAAATAACGTAACGTACCTTTCTTCATCTTTCGGCAATGAAAAAAAAGACATTTTTTTATTTTTATTTTGTCTATGACATCCAACAACTTCACAATAATTATCTATCGTGTTGTTAGTAAAAACTTAATATACCTACGTAGTGTACGAAAATATCGTTAGTATCACAGAGTACATATATGCGTTTTGAGCGGGAAACGTGCTGTGTGCGCTCTCAGTGTCGCGTGCGGAAGCCCTCTGGCGATTTGGCTCATTTGTGAGCTACATAGCGGTAGGCACATAGCGCGTGACCTTGACCGAGTGACGGAGGCCTGACAGAAGGTCACAATGGAACAGAAATGAACAAAAAAACAGAAATTATGGCACAATATCGAAGCGATATAATACAAAGATCGTCCTAAATAGGGGCAAACCATCCACATCGAGTGATGATCTCGATCCACAGCCATGAGGGACTGACTACAGAGAGAGAGATTATGTCGCAATATACAAGTCATTCTATAAAAAAAATAACCCTCCTTTTTTGCAGTCGGGTAAAAAATACATTCATCATCATCAGCAACACATTAACGTCCCACTGCTGGGCACGGGTCTCCTCTCCTTTATCTGAAAACCCGAGAGGGTAACATATTATATTTATTACTTTTTTAGAAAATGTAGTTTACGTTTGCAGCTTCGTTCGAGGAAACAGGACGGTTATGTGGGGTTCGCTAGCCCGTAGATGGCCTGTGCTTTCTACAGGCCAGCATATCCACTAAAAAACTTCGCTTTGTAGGGTGGATCGCCAAGATCTTGGTCGGGCAATAACGGTATCAGATTTTTCTGTATCAGCCCGGCGGCGTCTGGAAATATACCCGTTTACTTTGTCCACCCCATCAAAGACAAAGACAAGATACTTTTTTACTCTTTTACTTTACACATTTATTACAAGAGACATAAATGTGCCTGTATAAAATTTCTAACAAATATTCCGTTCACCCGTATGTCACCCTCGAACATAACTAGCTAGTTCGAAAAAAAAAGTGCAAACTGCGTTGCCCTCAGTCGTGGCGGAAAAATGTTCCGTTGAAAGTGCAACAGCAGTATGAAAGGTAGCAGTAACTTTGAGCATTCCGCCGGCAGCTGCACAGTGCACTGCTAATTAGCAATGTTCTTGCCTTTAACTGCGACGAAGTGACTTCCTCCATACTTTGACATAAACAATAAACTGAAAACGTCGACATTAATTAAGAAGATATGTTTGGCAATGTACGCTTTCTGTGAGAATTTTGTTTGAGAGGTGTCTTATTCAAGATATTAAGTTCGAAAATGAATTATTGTTTGTTAAGTTTGTTTGTAAGCGACTATTTTGATTGGATAGCCTCTTTAACGATAGCTAGGTACTTCATCATTCTCATTAACATATCGGACTCTATTCCGGGGCATAGTTCTCTTCAAATACAAAATGGACGATTCGCAATATACGTGATCAATTAGCGTTTATAAAAATATAAGTATATATTTAATTTATAAAAATAAGGCACTTTTATTTAAGTTTCTATTTTAACTTAAATTGTCTATTTCATTGAGTATTACGCGGTTTGCTACCAGCAACAAGTACAAATCTCTTAAAGGAAAATATACACAAGAGACCAAACAATAAGAGAGATATAAAAATAAAAATATGATTTCGATTTTCAATTTGTTTTATGTGTATCTCCTGTGCTGAGGTTATTACTTCTGACGACAGGCAGCAGATGTTCAGTATCGTAATAACTTATTTTTCATAATATTGCATATTTCAAAGCTTACTATGTAATGAAACAAACAGCCCCTCTAGACAACTGGCAATCGCTTCTATCTATCTATTCTAAACGAAATTTCACTTCAATACATTAAAATTTGAACAAATGCTTAACATAAGCATTTGACATGTCGACAGAATAGATAAATCAAATCGATTGCCACTTATCTAGAGGGCCAGTAGTTCTACGAACTGTATCTGTACTAACTGTACCGACGGGCCTGTTGGTCTAGTGGTTAGTGACCCTGACTGCTAAGCCGAAGGTCGTGGGTTCGATCCCCACCCAGATCAAATCTTTGTGTGATGAGCATGATTGTTTGTTCTGTGTCTGGGTGTAATTTATCTATTTTAAGTATGTATTTACAAAAAAAATGTATTTAAGTAGTATATCAGTTGCTTAGTACCCATAACACAAGCAAATATAATTGCTTAATTTGGGACTAGATGGCGCTGTGTACATGTGGTGAAATATTAATTAATATTAATAATTAATGTATCTTAATAATAATATTTTACTGGGAAAAAAATTGCGTATCGCAGTAATATATTTTTCTTTACGTACACAAAAATGGTAAGGAAAGATTTAATACGTCTCTATTTACCCGTGGGTAAGCAGTCATCGTAGCCTATAAATGCCTTACTGCGCATTGTATTATAATAGCATGATTCCTTTCATGTTTTTTAACAGTAGTCATTACGAACGAAAATGTAATTAAAATGTACATCACATCGTACATACATTCAGAAGACTTTTTGAATGGTCTAACCTTCTGTAGAAAAAAGAATGACTACAAAGTTATAAACAGCAATAAAGTATCAGTTATATCACTATCGAAATTTTAGAGCCATTCGTATGATCAACAAGACATACCGTTAATAAGGATTGTCTCTAAAACTGAAGAAATTTCTACAACTTTTCAAGTCAGTCCACTTAAAAAACAAAGCAACAAGAAACTCCTCGAAATGTAGCCCGGGGACAGAGAGGGAAATACCAACGTAAAATTGGAGTGAACTTAGTTAGGGAGTCATCAGCGAGGTGCGGACTAAACACTCTGCCACATTGGCGACTGTAAAACGCACGGCTTTCTTGTTCACATTCACGTATAGTATCAGTTGATGTACCCATTTGGCCTGGTCTCAGATATAGTTGGATGATTGTAACAATTGTTATAAACAAGTAAATACTGTAAAAAATCAACAGAGAGCAACGCACTAAAAAGACCGTAAAATTATTGTAATATTATTATACCTAATTAAATTTAAATACATAACATATGTATATATTTGTAATCTCCATTTGATTCCCTTTAATTTGATACGCTACACAATAGGTTTGGTTAAAAAAAAAATAGAACTACTTACAATTTGGAACCATTCAATTATGTATAAACTCTTTTTAAACATATATGTAATCTTCTCCTTTTGATTCTCTTTATTTTGATACACAACTAGATAGGTTTGCTTAAAAAAAAAATTGAACTTCTTACAATTTGGCGTCAAAAGCTCGCCGTTTAAGTCTTTTTATTCTTAAAACCTATCTAAGGACAATTGGGTTTTCTAGACGAATCTAACAATACCCTAATTGTCAAAATCCATCCAGCCGTTTGGAAGATTCGTGGGAATAAAGAAATTTACAAACATACAAGATACGCGCGAAAAACAATACCCGTTCTGATAGTCGGGTAACAAGTGACAATCGCGAGTTTCTAGACGCAATACCATGGAAGCCCGTACTTGATTAAGAAATAATCTAATAAATTAAGAAATAATCTAATAAATTAAGAAAGCAGGAACGGATGAGTCGAACACGGTAATTCTTGGAGAAGGTCCATCTTCAAAAATTTATAACTACAATCTGATCATCATCAGACTGTTTGTATACGCAATTATAATATAAATACTTGACACTGATAAATATGAGTAGGTATGATTTAGTAGTGCAACTAAATACATGAAATGACCACTTTTTTAGTCTAGTAAGTCACGAGACAAGACCACTTTTTAGTTCTTTCCCGACACGCTCAATAGGCAAAAACACATGCGTCCAGAAAACGCCCGTGTGAGGTCACCCTACGCCGACAAAGTCACGTTCTCGCCTTGCCAGAGTCGCCGAGGGGAAAAATCCTGGAGTAGTGATTGAGTTAGCGCCTGGCCGGGAAATGGACGTCCCCTGTCGCTTGTGTAACGCAATACCGCGGTACGGACCAGCCATTTGCACGAGATTCAGTTACACATTGCCGAGCTGTGACTGGAAGAGATTCTTAACTATATCGCTATTTATTATTCAATATCGTGTGAGCGACATCGTCAGTCAACTGTTGCGGTAAAGTCGTGTATAAAATAGTTGACTCAAATGACGAAGATGATACTGCCAGTTTTTAAAGCATAGGAGGCCAGCAAGCGGCCCGCCAGGCATCCGATTTCGACCCTTGGATCTTGCTCTTATTATGAAAAAAGAACTAAATTGGAAAAGCACATAAAATAATACAAGCATAATATATAATTATAATATTTTGATTTATTTCCTTAGATCTAAATTGTTACGATTATTTCAACCCATAAAAGTCCAACTGCTGGGTCGGGTCTCCATCAAAGAATGTGGAGGGAATTTAACCTACTACACACTGGCTAGACGGGTTGGTATAGGATTTGTTTCAAATTTTCCTTTTCTTGCAGTGCTCTTTACGACACGTGCAGGTTGAGATGGGGTAGTGACATTATGAATTCTTAATCCATCACTACACGGACTATTGTTACGATATTATTATTTAATTGATTAACGACAAATAATATAGCTTGAACCGAAATAAAGTTGTTTTAATTTCCTACTGCCGACACGCTTGGCCAAGGTTGATTTAGAAATTATAATATTGTGATAGCTTACGTTTGTTACAGTAAAGGCTCCTTACATTTATACAGATGTAGATTGTCTTAAAAAGAAATCTTTTACCAAAATATCAACAAAATACATGCTTTTTTTCTAAAGTATAATTTAAATCTTACATAACATAAACCTAATTTAACATAATTCACAATAAAGTTAACTTTTTAATATAAACTTCGGAAGCCCATTCTAAGCTGCGACTTCTAATTACTTTAGTTCTATGAAGTTGGGTCGTGACGAAGTAACCTCCGAACGGAGCTCATTCAAGACTAATGAACTAGGTTTAGAGAGCTTTCCTATAAGTGCCTCTAAATATAGCTACCGTGTCATATCTATTGTTATTTCAGTAATTATGGCAGATGTTTAAGTTTTGATAATATGCAGCGTTATTTTATTGTCATATTCAACCCAAAACTCTTGAACTAATCATCATCATTTCAACCCATAAACGTCAAACTGCTCGGCACAGGTCTCCTCCAAAGAATATGGAGGGAATTTGGTCCACTATACCACGCTGGCCAGACGGGTTGGTATAGGGTTTGTTTCGAGTTTTCCCTTTCTCGCATTGCTCTTGTCTGCATAAGGTTATTCCCTTAGTCGCCTTTTACGACACCCACGGGTTGAGATGGGGTAGTAACATTATGTATTCTAAATCCAACACTACAATCACTCTGTTTGTTTGTTTGGTTGATAGGATCTATGGAACTACTACAATCTTGTTGCACGCACTATGACTATGACTCAAATAACATATTTACAAGTATTTCAAACGTTTCAACTTGAACTACGGTTGATTAACATATTTAATCTAATCATGTTTTCCTTCCAACAAACAAGCAAGAAATAATCAAATATTATTGATCTAATCTATGTGTACATCAAAACAAATAATTTCCAGAGATCAAAAATACATCCACGTGTAATCGAGGATTCCCCAGAGGAAATCACGGACAAGTTAATAAAGTCAGTTCAGTTATCTTGCGCTTGTAAGAAAAATATTACTAGCAAGTGAGTTTCAACCTCATGTGAATAGTTCTCATGTAGAAACTATGACTACATTGTGATTCAATCTATTATAATAATGCATTGGTAGAATCATATTTTACATAATTTAACATAGCGTCATGCCTGTTTCCCCAAAGTCGTCATCATCATCATCATCATCATCAGCAACCCATTAAGTCTTAAATAGGTTGGTGAATCAGACATACTCATAGAATTTCTTCTAGGATATGTGGGTTTCCTCACGATGTTTTCCTTAACCTTTAGTAGATGGTAAGTCACTTGACTAGTACATATATAATTTCGTATATAGTGTCGTCATAAAGTGGAATCCCCAAAGTCGTAGGCAGAGGTAAATCACACTTACATTTCGTCAGCTATGCTAGACCCCATGGAAAAGAGAGTATGCCTATTGCCACTAGTTGGGCATATTTCATTGGCGGAAGATACTGCCGAGTACGTGAGCCAGAAATTGTATCGCTTAACTTCAAACAAAGGTAAATTGGATTTACCTTTGAAGGTATTGTATGAAAAAGCCGAGAGAGCAGGTTGTTGGAGTTGCGTCGAAAAGTCAATTATAAGTCGTTTGTGGTGCAAGTCCCCAACTGCTACCTGAAAGCTGTAATGGACGAAAACTTCTGAACCCCAAAATATGGTATTTCGTCGCTTCCACGAACAAGTAATACCTCAAGAACATAGTGATATAGTGCTAAGAAAGTGTTACTAACATAGTTTTTAAGATGTATATACCTACTAACAAAATTGTTATCTATTCTAATATTATAAAGTCCGATTTAAATAATTCTTTTAGTGTTGGATAGCCCATTAATCGAGGAAGGATATAGGCTATATAATATCACGCTAATGTCAATAGCAGCTTAGCAGTGGCCAAATAAAGAAGGACGGGAACGAAGCCCCGCGCGACTTTTAGTACTTACATATATTATGTAAGTTTATAAGGTATATATGTATGTATGAGAATTGAATTGAATACTTCCATACCCTGGACTGATACTGACAATTTCAAAATAGAAAAACCAAATACTATTTTTGCCGAGACCTCTTATCCAGAATTGTACACATTCCTACTACGCTAAAGCAGTCCCATATAACCCAATATAAACAAGCTAAATAACGTGATGAACGAATAGCAAAGGTACAATAAAGTACACAACTTGGCACTATACCTACATACTAGGTACACTATAGCCCCGTCAAGTGAAAGTCCAACTAAACATAACACCCTTGGGACCTAACTTTGACTCGCGAAATTAGTTCAACTAAATCCGAGGACAAAGTCACCAACCATTAAACGCTGAAAGCTAAACTTTCGTATCACAGAGCTTAGCCAATTAGAAATTCAGTTAAACTTCATTAGCTGTAAGTGGGTACTACAACTTCTGTCCAACAGTATGACTTGATATGAGTACCGGCACTAGACTTTATTATGAATCATATCACATCGCACGTACACTCAAAACAGCTACAAGTTGAAAAATGCTTATGATATTTTGAACCTTAAAATAATATACAGAAGTTAAAAATTGCTCGAGAGACAAATTCTATCTTATTTCTATTTCACATTTACAGTGTAACGTGTGGTTTAGGATTGAAGCTGTTCTAATATTGCAAGATTTTGTTGTTGCCTTTGTCTAACTTGTTAATACAGACAAAGATTTGAAGGCGGTTGCCTTATAAATTTTGTAGTATGAATAAGCCTTTAGAATCACGACACACAAAATCGAACTAAAATAAAATCGAATATAATAATAATAATTCATCTATGCCAACATTTCCAAACCGTCTGGCCAGCGTGGTATAGTTAGCCTACTATACCACGCTGGCACCACATCATGGAGGGCATTTCTTCCCTCCAAAATGTTTGGAGGTGACCCGTGTCCAGCAGTGGGACATTCTTGTGGGTTGTAGTGATGATACACCTATATACCTGATAATTCTTTATTAATGATCCTAAATAAAATATTTTTATGATGATTATATGACAATAAAGAAATTTTCGATAAAACACAAAAATTAACTAGACACAATTCGTGGATCAGACCTAAAAAAAGAAAATCACGTCAGCTTTGTAACTCGTAGCGCCATCTATGACGTGCATCATGTACTAAAACGTTTTCATAAAAAAACATTTCCCATACAGAAGTCAGACGCTAAAATTCATAGATAGTACAATCTAGTTCGCAATATGTTGTTAACAATTTAGGAACAATGAACAATGAATAGATAACTATGACGGCCATAACTGGCATAAACAAGGTCATAGCAAACAAAAAGCGACTTTATTCCTTTAGCAGTAGAATGGTTATAAACTTTTATAGTATGTTATTCTACGCCAGAACATAATTTTTATATAAAAGAAGTTAGGTACACAACGCACTAGTCATATTAAAACAGAGATAAAAAGATACAAGTTGTTTATATGCCTGCAATAATGCTTTATTTTGAAATATATCGTCATGGCTCGTTAGCTCAGCGGTAAGAGCACCCAATTAATTGTTTAATAGAGGTGGTCGGGGGTTCAAATCCCTCACGAGCTGATTTTCTTATTTTTGTAATACACACTTTTTTAATCTTACTATTATTATCTTATCGATTTTTTATTTAATTTATATAATTCTACAGCACATTGACTAAATCAGTCGAAAATTATTGAGTACGCATTTTTCAAGTCATTTTTCAAACTTCAAGTTTGTTTAAAACAAGGCCTACCTTTTATTGGAAGGAAACTAAAACAGTTTTTAGGGATCCGTACCAAAAGGCACAGAAGTAACCCTTATGGTCTCGCTTTGTCCGTCCGTCTGTCACAGCATCATATATCTCGGAATCCATTTATGCTATTGACATGCAATTTGGAGTAGTTGTAAACACAGTTGAACCAATTTAAAAAACTTAGGAAAATGATTTTATTTTCTTTGCAAGCGGCCCAAATGGAGGGTTGAAATTTTAAATTGTCACTACTAAATCAAGTGGGGTATCAAATTAATACCCCCTTATCTCCCAAGTTTGTGATTAGAAATATGTAAAATAATTCAATATAAATTTTATGTAAATATTAGGTACAGGAAAAATAAAAAAAAATAAAACGACGTTTATACTAGCACACTTTTTAATAATCATCAAAAAAAACTTGATTATTTAACATGTTATTTGGACTAAGATTCGATGCCAATAATATTACAGCCGAAGTCTAGTAAAAAATAAGACGTAAAAAAATAACAAACGTTATCAAAAATCGTTTCTAATAATAAAGCTTAATCTGCAAAAGATAAAAAATAAGCTAAAAAGAAAAATTGGTAACAAAATAGGTGAAATTACTTCGTATTTCAACGGAATTCTTGTTCCATCAGGCAATTGCGATAAATGAGCGAGTCTGATTGGAATCCGATGGGATAAGATTTTTTTGCTTCGTTCGTAGACGTCAATCTGGGAGGGAAGATACCGTCGAGGCAATTTCCCGAACTCCAGATCGTTTATCACAAACCTTTATTGTGTCTAGTTGTATTGACCGAACGAATGTCAATATATTACTTCGTTAAGTACTCTTATCATACATTACAACTGTATGTATGAGGAATTGGTTGCCCAAATATATCATCATTTGATAATTTTAACCCATTAACGTCCCATTGCTGGGCACGGGTCTCTTCCAATGAATTTGTAGGGAATTTAGCCCACTATACCACACTGGCCAGATGGGTTGGTATTTGGTGCAGGGTTTGCTTTGTAGTTTCCTTTTCTTGCAGTGTTTTCGTGTTTACACGACTCTCGAAGCGAACCCGTTTATTAATAACATTTTTTGCTAGCTTATTCTATATTTTTCACTTCACTCTGATCGAAATTATAATGAAGAGGCTAATACAGATAATTCTCCAATGAGTCGTAACGCAAGGGATTGGTTGTTTCCATTAACGCTAATGGAGTTAATCGCCGCAGCTCTAATGGGTGATTGGATCCCTGCTGCTTCACGTTTATACACGAGGAGAAAATCTCCACTTATTTGTTACTACGTAATGTTTGCCATTTTCTGATAAATAAGTAGTTATCTTCTATTCTTGTTTTATACAGTTTTTTAATGTGTCTAACTTTGCCTGCATTTTTTACTTTTTCACGTTTTTTAAAAAATGACAGAAAGGTATGCTTTTCTCTTTTAAATTAAAATATGCTTACCAAAATTTATGACGAAGATTTCTACTAAAATAATCTGACAAATTCAACATATACCTACTTCATCATCATCATATCAGCCCAACGACGTCCACTGCTGAACATAGGCCTCAGCTAATTTACGCGTGGGACGGCCCCCCACCAGATGGACCGACGACCTGGTCAGGATGGCGGGCGGCCGGGCCGTTGGTTGCAGGCGGCACAGGACCGTCCGCAGTGGAGTAAATTAGGTGAGGCCTATACTTACTTATTCAGATAAAATAATAATTAAACTATGATAATATGACTATTCCTACATGATCTGAAATAAACAAGGGATTTCTCGAAACTTTATTTTAACGAATTAAACGAAAGTTTAAATTTATACATAATTATAATATACGAAAGTTTAAAAACATTATTTTTTTAATTATCATAAATAAGGACCCGTAAAGTCATAATAAACAATTTCAAACAAAAAACATTAAAAATAAAAACATTTAAAAATAATAAAAAACGTTACTTAGATTTTTACTATAAAGTAAGTAGTAAATAAAATTACAGTGAGTTTTATGGCCTATTTTATTATATCGTTAAAAACTTTGCCTTGCGGATCCATTTACGGTAATCGTAAATAACCGAAACTTTTAGGAAATTATGTGGTTCGAAGTAAAATAATGGCTAATAAAAATGAGTTGAGCCGTACTGAGTCAGTCAACGGTATCCTAAGCAAACCGCCGCCTAAATTGAAAATGTTAAAATGTTTGCTTACTGATTAAAGGCGATGGTGGCTGAATGGATAAGTGACTGGCGTGCAAATCACGCGGTCCGAGTTCGATTCTAACCGGCAGTACCTGTATAATGTGGATTTCACTTTGTGGAATTTATATGTATTATTCAAGTGACTTACCATTTGCTAACGGTGAAGGAAAACATCGTGAGGAAACCCACATACCCTAGAAGAAATTCTATGGGTACGTCTGATCCACCAACCCGCACTAGGCCGGCGTGAGTGAATTATGGCCTAAACCCTCTCAGCTCTCTAGTTAGAGGAGAGGAGACCCGAGCCCAGCACTGGGACTTTATGGGTTGTTGATGAAGGATTAAAATGCCACTTTTGACGCAGTGCTTAACTGTACTATAGTATCTAGTATACAGGTTTGATAGCTAGATGAGACAAATATTTATGTAAGCAACGAAAAGGTATTTCTACATTGGTAATTTAGAAATACCTACCCCGAAACTGGAGACTCAAAATATTATGCCCAAATACGAGTACATACACTGTTTTTAAATTAGGTACCCTTCTTTTTGGCTCCTCATAAAAAAAACCGGCCAAGTGCAACTCAGACTCGCGCACCGAGGGTTCCGTACGATTATGCAATTTTTTATATATTTTTTCGTGATTGAAATGTAAGATATTATTAGCTAACGAAATAATTATAAGTTAGAATAAATATTCACCTAAATGTAGGTAGTTGCACAATATTTATAATATAATAATAATATTCTACTACATTCACATAGCGCCATCTAGTCCCAAAGTAAGCAATTATATTTGCTTGTGTTATGGGTACTAAACAACTGATATACTACTTAAATATTTTTTTTCGTAAATACATATTATAGATAAATTACACCCAGGCACAGAACAAACCTTTATGCTCATCACACAAAGATTTGTCCTGGGTGGGGATCGAACCCACGACCTCCGGCTTAGCAGTCAGGGTCACTAACCACTAGACCAACAGGCCCGTCATTTCATTTATGTTAAGTCATTTCGGAATACTCTCACTCTTACCCCAATTTTTTTAGGTTTATCAGTTTATACTTCCAATATAGTACTAGTATTCAGTGACATAACTACACGAGTACTACGGTGCTCGGATTTTTTCCATTACTTGATACTGTCAAATATCATGATTTTAGGTTAACGGGAAGTACCCTACAGGATTTGACTTTCTGATCGTCACAAAAATGGAGTAAACACGGCTGTATCTTTAGATTGCGTTTACTTAGAACTCTGATTTATTTTATTGCGCCAATGGATTGCAGACTCGAGTACTTGATATTAAGAGAAAAATAATCTTCATAGACGGACAGACAGACAGACGGACAATGGAGTGCTCCTATAAGGTTTCTGTTTTATCGTTTTTAGGTGCTAGTAAAAAGCAATTGCCAAAAGAGTAAACAAAAATGTCATTCACTCGTTTAAATTAGGTTATAACATTCTAAATGTCCTGTTGAAAATAATAATATTATGTCTAACAAAATCTTATGCAACCTTCAAGATTTGGTAGGTACCGACTATACCTGCGTATTTTTTTTCACAGTTCACAACAAGACACCAGATACCCCACCCTCTCTTTAAAAATCTATTCACCGATTTTAATTAAAGAACCCTGTCAATCTCTGCGCCAACAGAAAATAATGTCGTAGCGAGATGAATTTCCGCTATCCCGTAGGTATCACCGAGTTCAATTTTAAAGTAACTACTCGCTACTGACTGAAGTCCTTTAAATTCTATTACATAAACCATTAAAATCAAGAACCTTCCAAATCATTTACCTATGAGTGTTTACTTACCTTAATGTTAACAACGGTTGGACCGTGGTCTTTGTGGAACTTTTTATGATGAAAATTACTCATAAGAGCCTCATTCGTGAAATTAAACTTTTTTTAAACTGCATTTATTTAAAATAGGAATAGTCAAAAATGACATCCTAAAATTCATAAGGTGACGTATGTCATCGGCCTAAAAAAATTACAAAATTAGTTTTTTATATTTTGATAACAACCATTATGAATAACATTTCAAAATAAGGTAAATGTGATGTTCCTATTTAATTTTATTTAACTTTGTAAGTTCAGCGTTTTAATGAGAAGAAAATGTCTTGAAGACGGAATACTTAGTTGTTTTAATGTTTTTGTTTTTCGTAGCATTACATTTGCTGCTGAACAATGATTGAAACTGGCAGCGCGGCGGATACCGCAACAGCTGCAACAAAAGCGGCAACTCCGGTTAGCCAATCTATCATAATATAATTATTGCTTACTTTTTCTGACGGAAATATTATAACTTATCTATAGCTCTATTATATAAGCAGGTACTATATACTAGGTCCCTAAGATTAGGCGGAACGCAAATGTACTGAAGAAAATCTCCATATTTATAAATTAATTTATGACATGTTTATTTGTGCCTTGTTCCACTCTTCCACTTCATCATCTCAACAAATTTTTACATTTATTTAAATGAAATATTTAATCTTAACTAATTAAATCTCTCTTAATTAAGAGTTCATACTTCTCTATTAGAATGATTATCATTTTTATACAAACAGGACATGACTGTACAAGAAGACGATGACATCGCACGACCGGAGGCAACTTTCCGTTTTACTGTCCAAAATATAAGTCAGTTAAAAGAGCAAGTATTATCACCACCTTGCTACGTGAGATGCCTTCCGTGGAAGATCCTTATACTACTTAGACATACCACCACGCCAGACCGCCAGCAACAGAAGGCTTTAGGCGTATTCCTTCAGTGCAATGGAGAATGCGACTCGCCGGGCTGGTCTTGCTACGGACTAGGAGAACTGAAACTGCTGTCACATAAGCAAGAAGGTGATGGTCACCTCACCAGAAAACTTCATCATATGTATCACTGGTAGGTATTTTAGCTGCAACATTAGATTGACATTAAATAAATATGAAAAGTAGCTTAATTATAGCTCGCAGTATTGTCTAAAACATTTTCAATAACTAGTCTATTAAGCTTAAATATATTTTAAGTCTGACTGGATGCGGAAGGTGGAAGACCGAGTGTTATGGCGCGTGTCAGAAGCCGGCCTATGTCCAGCAGTGGACTGCAATAAGCTGAAATGATGATGATATTTTAGATCCTATGCTTTTTATCAACACTTCAGGGTTTTTATAATTATCAAAGTCTTCTCTAAATTTAAGAACTGTGCTATTATCGATTGGGTTAACATTAATCCCTTCTGGCTTCCGCCAATCGTTTTAAATCTTGGTCTCAGCCAATGGAAGATCCAATCCTGGATTGGGCTTAGGTCTAATTAATCATCCATAATAAATAATTCATTATTTCTTTACGATATTTTAAATTTGAACAGCAAAGAAGATGACTGGGGTTTCGCACACTTCATATCGTGGGATGACTTGATGGATCTACAAAACGGTTTTGTGAAAGACGACAGTATAACCGTTGAGGCTCACGTGGTTGCCGAAGCTCCTCATGGTGTTTCCTGGGACTCGAAGAAGCACACTGGTTTCGTAGGTAAATAATTTTTATTTAATTATCCAAAGCTTTTTGTGGAGTATTTTATAGAGCTTCTCCAAATGATGCATACGTTCAAAATTTTGTGTAAATTACAACACTTGAAGCAGTTGCCTAAGTTACCGTAGTGAAATTTTATTTTCATATTTTTTAGTGTTCTTGGTTTATTTATGATAGAAGGGCAAAAATAGATTTTAACCCTTAATATTACATAATAATGTATTCTAAAGCATATGAATCTTTTATGGAGAGTGAATTTTACAATTAGTTACAGCGCATCTATTTTAAAATTATTATTTTTAATGACGTAGATGACCCATATAAAAACTGGTAAGAAATACAAACCACTAAACCACCAGATATCTAAGTTAGTAGTAATACATTTTTTTAAATTATTATGCAACGGGTCTACGTTAGGTATTAAATTTAAGGCATTTGAAATACCTTATTTATATACCCAACGTTTCGATTGAATTACATCGACATCACTTGAAGATGAATAAAAATACCAACAGAAGGGACATAATAAAAGCAAAACGTCTGTTATAGGACTAAAAAATCAAGGAGCAACCTGTTACATGAACTCGTTACTTCAAACGCTGTTCTTCACTAACGTCTTGCGTAAAGCTGTGTACAAGATCCCGACAGTTGGAGACGACAGTTCCCGGTCGGTCGCCTTCGCTCTCCAACGTGTATTCTACGATCTGCAATTCGCTGACAAACCCGTAGCCACCAAGAAATTAACGAAGAGTTTTGGGTGGGAAACCTTGGACTCGTTTATGCAGCATGATGTTCAGGAATTCTTACGGGTATAACTTTGTTGCTTAATAGGTAGTAAAGTAAGATTGATCCAAAACTTTGAAAAAAAAGCAATAGTAATTAATTAATTAATATCTTATTTGTTTGCCCAACGTTTCGATCGAATTGCGTCGATGTAGTCACGAGCTGACTTAACATTTAAATGTGTGCTAGTCGCAAAAATTTTGAATGTTTTGAAAACATGCCTACATGAGTTGAATCGTGAATTATTTTAGAAGTAGGCCAGTTATTAGTAAAATGCGTTAAGTGCTATAACATTTGTACTATGACCTTACTAGGTACTACTAGATAAACTCGAAAACAAAATGAAGGCTACGGTAGTTGAAGGTACAGTGCCGAAGTTGTTTGAGGGGAAGATGACGTCATTCATTAAGTGCAAGAATGTAAACTGCACCAGCACTCGCGTTGAAACTTTCTACGACATACAACTTAGTGTGAAGGGGAAGAATAACAGTAAGTAAACACGTTTATTTTTTTTATACTACAACGGTGGCAAACATACGTACGCCCGATGGTAAGCGGTTACCGTAGGCTACGGATGCAACACCAGGGGTATCATGAGCGCGTTGCTGACTCATTAGAAACCTATTCACACCTTTTTTGAACCCCAAATAATAAGATTATAAACTGTTTTGTGTACGAAGTAGTTATTTTAAAACTACTCGCATGGATCAGATTACATATACTGCCTCTCAAAAGTTTACCAACTAGAAATATAATTAGTATGACATAATTTACTTTCCTCGAAATATCTATTACAATACAGTATTTTGAATAGAATTTGTATTATTTAGGCTCACTCAAATACGAAACATATTTTGCATTCATCACGAACTCAATCTGCAAATTAAGTCGTTTCTATTTGTGAGACCAATCGAGCGTCCAATTTTGTACGAGTCCACGCAATTTCCGGATGACATTGATAAATTTCAATTAGGAGTACTATTTCTCAATTCTGTGTTGTCCGTTTCATTCTCGCTCGAGACGGCGACTCGATTTATTTATATATAATTATTTATAAGTAAGATAAGTAAATGAAGAACTTACTTTCTAAGGAGTGAAATTATAATCTCCATATTAGTGCAAATTTAAATTCTTTTAAATTTAAGTAGTACTTAAATGATTTTACACAAAAATTGAGCCAATGTAGGACAATGTATAACCTGGATATGTATAGTATCCCGCCATTTTACTCCGAAAATGTAAGCAAAGTTATAATAACACGTGTTAAGAGTCATTGCTTTTTATACAGGGAACAATTCAAAACTGTAGATATATTCTTATATTTCGCGACATAAAAACGACTTTTGCACAGCAGCCAATTACATCTAGATTACGCTACGGTATGTTATCGTATCCGTAATATTTGCTCAAATTGATTTAATTTCAGTCTACGAGTCATTCAAAGACTACATAAGCACGGAGCTGCTGGATGGCGAGAACAAATATGACGCCGGTGAACATGGGCTACAAGAAGCTGAAAAAGGTGTCAGATTCGACGTGTTCCCGCCTGTACTGCATCTACACCTCATGAGGTTCCAGTACGACCCTCAGAGTGACGCCTCCATCAAGTTTAATGATAGGTACGAATACTGTCGAATACAGTTCGCTATGAAATTCCCGCATTAGATGGGCTTGATCCCAACCAGTCGTAAACGTGGTAGCAATCTTGGTTGCAGATTCAATCGCAAACTCGGTCATAGAAGCCAGAAAAAATCTTGTTCGTAAAATTAAATCGCAATATTGCTCGTAGAAGCTAGCAGTTGACAAAGAAGTCCGTTGGTCATTGTTACCAAGTGCTCGATTTTTATTGGTTTGTTTAGCGCATGTCCATAATATGTATCATGAAGTCATATAATAAGGCATAAGACGAATTCTTCGGCCGTTTAAGTGGTAATGAAAATAAATGTAAATTACTTTTGTTACCACGCCTCCTTTAAAAAGAATATACGGTTATTGTGTATAATTCACATAAAAAATTATGTGTACCCGGTGTACCAATGTTAAATAAAAACTAATATAAGTATTCCATAACGTACCACTGTTCGTCGTTGTACTAGATTATTATGTAAATATGATGCCCCAAAACAATTTCATCCTTCGATATTAGTGCCACAGGTGTCGTTGTTTTTAAGTGGAAAAGGAACGTTTACGGTAAAATTTCTAATGTTTGGTTATTGTACTTTAAAACTAAAGTGTCTAATAGACTCATTTAGGTTATGTTAATTAGGTTTTGCCTTATTACTAAAATATATAATAATTGAGATAATCTTGTAGCCATCGAAAACAATTACTTTTGCTCAAAATATGACTATAACTTGTTAGATATATAACAGTTTTGGATTATTTTTCTTCATATCACAGTTTTATGACCGCCCAAGAATCAGTGTTTGCAACCCCCATAGAAGGCTTTCGCATCAGCCGTAAGACGTCCACTGTTGGACATACATAGATTGAATTATAACTTTATTATTATCTATTGAGCCAGGAGCCGCCGGTGACCCCTTTAGCTACCACGACCACGATTGATCTTTTGTAGTGCCCTTGTTATTTATAGTTCTCTGTTTAGTCCTGTACAAACTAGGAACTTCCAGATTTTCTGAGCAGGGAGATTTTGTATCTCATTAGGCTGCGCTTAGTGCTGTTCTAAATGGATACATCTTTTGTGCATGAGTGGTCCAGATGAGCAGCGGACATGCATTACAGTTTCCTCTGACTCTAGGCAAAATCTGCACATTTTGGACTGACTCAGGCTAAGTTTAAACATGTGGTAGTTAAGTTTACAGTGGCCGGTAAATTATAATTTATAATACTATAAATGTTGTTAATTCCAGATTCGAGTTCTACGAAGAAATTAATCTTGACCAGTATCTACAAGAGATACCATCAATACCTGCACATTACACATTACACGCAGTATTGGTACATTCAGGCGACAATCATGGTGGGCATTACGTGGTCTTTATCAACCCACGAGGTGATGGGAAGGTGAGTGAAAACATTTTGGAATTATTTTGTATGGTACCCCATATTGAGAAATTATATTCCCATAATTTGACAAGGACTGGAGGATCAAAAATCAATAGAAAAGAATGGGAGAGAGCTTGCAGGAGACCTTTGCCCAGCTGGGGGCAAAAACAAAAAAAATGTTTTTTCATTACATAAGACACTGAAGTATTTCCAGGTCGAATAGTAGCTTGACTTATGGGCAGCAAGTAGATATTGCCAACTTATAGAAGATCGAAGACAAATAAAATTGAAGTGTCTGTAAAATTTTTGTGTCTGTCTGTTCGTCTGTTTTGTCTGTCCGTCTTTCTGTCTTTTTGTTTGAGGTAATCTACGAAACTACTGAACCGATTTCGAAGGGACTTTTACTTTTACTGACTTTCAATGTCACAAGGAGTAACTTAGGTAACATTGATTTTGGAAAATTGACAGAATTCCGTGAAAAAATAAATAACCTATGAAATCACAAGCGAATGAAGTCACGGGCACAGCTAGTCTCAAATAAACAGCGTAAATCAAATATAAGTAGTGCTTTTGGCTATATCAATGTCCACGCATACCAGTAGAGCATTTTTCTACTTTCCTTATAATCATCATATCAGCCCAACGACGTCCACTGCTGGACAAAAGCCTCACCTAATTTATGCCACTGCGAGTGGTCCTGTGCCGCATGCAACCAACGGCCGCTCGCCGGTTTTTTTTTTTCTACTATAGTCAATCACCACCCTCTCAGCTCTCTAGTTAGAGGAGAGGAGACCCGAGCCCAGCCGTGAGACTTAATGGTTTGCTGATGATGATGATGATAGTCAATCAGTCATTCAAAACTTTTCCCGTCAAAAATCTAACGTATTTCTTGGGTTGTTACATAAAAACATTGCATGTAACAGTGGTGCAAGTTCGACGACGACGTGGTGTCTCGATGCAGCAAGCAGGAGGCCATCGAGTACAACTTCGGAGGTAAAGAAGACGCACCACACCTTGCGCGGCGGGCCACCAGCGCTTACATGCTTATTTACATACAGTGAGAACTTTTACTCTTAACATCTATACTAATTATAAAACTGAAGAGTTTTTTTGTTTGAATTCTAGGATCTGAGGAACTTCTGGTCCGATTTGAAAAGTTCTTTTAGTATTGGATAGCCCATGTATAGAGGAAGGTTATAGGCTATTTAACATGACACTCAGACCAATAGGCGCCGAGCAGTGGCCAAATAAAGATCGATGGGTGCGAACCCCAGGTCGACTTTTAGTCGTTAATATTATTTCTACACGGTCTTGATACGCGGCGTGTCATGACCCGTTTAAATAGGCAATCATGATACGCAAGTGAGACATACGATACGGACATGCCTTTAGACGAGTGCCGAGTCGAATAAAATAATATTTTTCTTTAGAATTTCACCCGATTGTCAGCGTCTGCGCAGCCACTTTACGGCAGATAAAATAGGTTAGCTCACACTGCATAGAAGAATATTTTATTGTATGTACAATCACGAAACCCCTCTGTCGTTATCTTCTCATAAGATTAACGCAAACTTGGAGGGCAGATTAGTGTGGCTTTTCAAACACTTGCCATATAAACAAAAAAAATGTACTGCAAGTTTAAATGAAGAGCCCACAAACCGCAGGGCATTTAGTGGTGAGCTGACTGTAAGTGGCGACACTGCGGTCCTGAATGCCCCTGAGAGTCGGTCTAGGCCTCGTCTCCAGCACGCCTTTGTTGGCTGACTGGAGTAGATCTCCAAGAGCGACCATAGAACTCTCAACTCTGCCTTAACCAGCTGACCAGAGAGGGTTCGCCAGAGCTATATGCTCGGGGGTGGAAGTGTCATTTTTCAATGGCATAATTACGAGGAAACCCGCTCCGGGTCTCCGCTTGGGACCCGCGATGGCGAAATCGGCGCCGCACCGCTCGACACCCCTAGCCGCGCACTACGGTGTTGCCCTGAGACCCGTGGACTTCGGCACATGTCGGTTGTGGAAGGGGCCCATCTAGTTTAAGGCGAGTCACCGTCTGCCCAAATCCTCATTTAACATCATATATGGAGGAGGCAAGCAGGCGTCTTTGTTCCCGTATGCCAGATATCACCATTCCACCGAACACCCAAACCCATAGCCCAACTTTGACTCCATAATATCATACAATAGCTTTACACTTACCGGTGACAAATCATAGCTGTACTACAATATTGCAGCTATGATATGGCAGCGGTAAGTGTATGAGACATTCTAAATTAAAATTCTTTAAGGGCCTCTGCGTGTTGGACCTGTGTCCCCGCGTAAGCCTTCCAAAAGGACCGGGTATACTTCTCACCTTAGAGAGAAGTATAGCCGTGAGTATAGAGACAATAGTAATAATTAAAAATATAAAATTTGTATAAAATTGGAACATACCTGTAGCTCTTTTGACCTTTCTACGCAGCTATTTTGTGCCAATATTATCTTGAAATAATGTTGAGTCCAACCTAACTACGAATCTAAAGCGGCCCCTGGCGTTATAGTTAAAGGTTCCCTCGAGTACCATTTTCATAATTTATTATTTTTGGCTTCTTGCTTTGATGTCAGCAATTTCGAAGTAAAGTGAGACCTAGCTTTAATATTACTAAAGCGATTCAACAAATTATAAGTAAGTAACATAAAGCAACCAAAACTACCTATAGCTAATGATTAATTACAGTCCTTTGTGGCTTATCACGCGGTCCGAGTTCGATCCCTACCGGCAGTACCAATGTGGATTCCACTTTGTGGAATTTATATGTGATAATATATATTGGATGTAGCTATTTTTATCGGTACCTATTCCTAGAATAAAAATTAGGAGATAATAAGTATTTAATCAAATAATCGTGGTAAAAGTTAATGTTCATAAATAAAAATATCCTATATTTCTTAAGAAATTTTGGGAATAATTATGTTAACTTAGTCTGTTTGTGTGGCAGGACATCGCAACTGAAATACGTGTTACAAGAATGCACAGAGACGGACATACCGACCGACCTGTGCGAGCGCATCAGCGAAGAGATGCGATACGAGATGGTAAGAACATGTAAATATCGCATCCACAACGCAACTACATTTTGTTTTAAATTTTTTTAACAGTTTTTTTTTGTCAATTTGCTGTTGCGCGTTTCAGGCGGCAGAAAAATAAGATGCAGAAAAGTTAAATCTGATACATCTGTCACCTCTGCCAAGTACTACGCGAAGATATTCAGCGCACTAAAACAGTTCTTCACTTTGCAGGCCCTAGCCGGCTCTAAATATAAAGGAAGATAATGACTACGGACCACAACACATTACATTGTCCAAACAAATTTTGATACATTTTTACAGTTTATACAAATTTACAAAGTGTTTAATATAAAATTTGTCAGGTAGGTAATTAAGCTTTATATAATCTGAATATATTTTCTTTGTGTATATTTTATTGTAATTATTTATGTACCACTGTTAATAAAATTTGTTGCGATATTATAGGTTTCTTTTTGAGTTATCAAACCGTCCACGCAATCCACTCATCGCTCATTTATTCAGTAAAACAACCACGTCTCTTAATTATTGTTGGAGATTAATGTTACAGTAGAAATTTCCCGCTGTCTGTGTTGTTAACAAAAATGTTAAATTCCATTTTGTACAGAAGTATTACGCTTGCAATATTTAAAATGATTCAAAGCAGAGCTATTTATAATCTTTTACGAACAGAATAGATATTCAACAATGTGTAATTTAAATTGCTGTGTGACGAGTCTATCTAGATTATAATATTTGGGTATTAGTGATTTTTACTATTAAAAATGCTACAATCGAGTTCATTAATATATTGGCACCATCAAAGATTCAAAATATTGTGAGCGTTGAAAAGCTCATTAAATACTATAGAACCTATGGAACAAATATATGTCCTCATGTGAATGGTTCAATAAAATATGCTGTACATTATGCAATAAGTTGTAGTCACCCTTTTCAACAAAAATATCTAATGATGGTGCCACACTGAATACTTAAATTTGGTGAGGTATAATTTTTATAACAAATTTACAGAAATTATAAAATGTAGGCAGGAATTTTGTTCTCTATTTGCTTGCCGCAATCAATACACACACACACACACACATTTGTATTGAATCTCTCTCACACTAGCAGTAAATAAAACCTAATAAATAATAATAAAAATATATATCAACACGTTCACATCCATTATCCTTCCAATTAGAGACTAGACACGCTCGAACAAAGGTATAACGAATTACAACGGACAAGTAAACAGAGAAAACCGTGAAACAACCAACGCCTTATTCTTTAATCATTTATTAGCCGTCTGCTACGTTAAGACACGTTCAGGAATTCTACCTACGAGTTACAATCATTCAGAGGCAGAAATTAAACCACTGCACGTTGCAAGTTAACAATTCCAGTGAGATTTGCGTCAGACAGATGAGAAATTCCCACCCAACGTTTGGCCCAATATGCGCCAATATTGACCACAGTTTATCAATATTCCCACACAAAATCACAGTAGTTCAATGCTCTAATAATCTGTATATGTAATATGTACACTGTGGTTTACGGCATATGTTGGCCCAACATGTAAAGCGTGTGTGTGTATTCGTGAGCTATTCGTGAGACTACCTCAGTATATTATTTACCTACTTATGCAATCAGTTCCTCTTTGTTTCCAATCATCTAAAATTCAAAATAATAATTGGTACGATTGTTAATTGTCTACGTTGAAGTGATGGCTAATTGCGGCGTTTCGTGCTTCTTTTGTATAACAATGAATTAACGATGAGTTTGCTCAAGGATGTTTGAATGATATTTGAGGGGCACAGCTATATTTCTCGCTTAAATTGGAACAACTCGACTGAGGATACAGTTTATTCATCTTATTTAAATATCATAGTAGGTACCTACCTAGGTTCTACTGATAAGTGGTTTCCAGTAACGTATTCGCCTTCTCAGCAGCAAGAAAAAGGCGTTATGCGCGTGTCTTTGTGCGCTATTGAAAGTGAGCCTTAGCGAAAGTGATAAAGCATGTAATGACGCATGCATCTTTAGTATCAAAACTACCATCAGTCATGCTCGGTACTCTTACCAAGTAAAGTAGGCACGCCTTAGTGCTTTCTTGCATGCGGCAATCGCATGCCTCTGAACAACTAGGGCAAGTCAAAAGCACTTTTGAACCGCACGAATTTTGACACGTAGGGATTTTTTTCATCTATACAAATAAATAAAATTTAAGTGTCTGTTTGTAATATCTAAATAACAGCTTTATATACTAGGCATTTGAAAGTATGTGGTACATACTTTCATTCTATCACGTTACTTTATAACAAAAACACATTTTTATCTATCGTTTCGAGGTAAACTCCGAAACTACTGAATAACTTGCTGTAACTTTTTAATATAAACATTTCAAAATAATACAAAAGTTGTTTTTGTTAATTTAATTGATTTTACAAGAGACACTAATTTATGTTATTGTTTTCTCTAGACTACTTTGAACTTGAAATAAATATCAGTGTTTCGTGAATAAATAAAAAATTATGAATTAGTTGTCCACGCGAAGTCGCGGGCACAGCTAGTCAATAAATAAAAGAGTAAGTTCTATTCAAATGCACATTGAATAATTTGTGATTCCTCGCCAAGAATCGACACAAATTGTTCCTAACTTCACATTTTTCACTCGCATTCTAGTAATAACAGTGTTAGTGCTGTTCAGTTTTAGAATTCTAATATCCAACTGGATGATAAATGTAGAGAACTAACTACGAACTAGAGAACATAAGTGAACAGCGGATGGGTTACATGCATATTTGAATACTGCTCACGTATTCATGAGTGGAGGCACCACATCAAATAGTACAAATGTTAGACTGAGCTAATTAATGTCTTGACACTTATTTCGTTTGAACTAAATACTGGTTTTACTATGCATAATTCTGAAGAGCATATGTATTAATTATTTATACCAAAAATAGCCGTTCGTCTTCAAAAATAGCCGATAATCAGAATATCACAAATAAAATGATGATAAACTAACTCCTGTACCTAAGCCAGTATTTACAATGATGAACTACAAATCATTACATGAGCTAAATCATAAAGTGATCATAGACAATAGATTATATTTTCTCGAGCAATTCTATATTGTTTGTTAATTCTAAAAAGTGTTGCAAACATATTTTTATCTACACTCAAATCGAAAAATTCGAATTACGAATTCAAGACGCTCTTTATAAACGACATAAAATTAAAAATAAAACATTATTTATAGTACTGCCAACTGTATCATAAAACTCATTATAGTACCGCTATCTTTTTTTTATTAATTCATTAAACTATGGTTTTAGGCTGAATATTAAAAAAAAAGGCGCACGCATGCGCAGTTCGAACTGTGAAAAAATGGCGCACGCATGCGTACAAATAAATTACTTCCTTGTAACCTACCTACTTTGTTTAATTTCAATTTTTCCTATGAGTGAAGATAAAGTAGTGTATGAAACTGCATATAACTTAGGTATTAAAACACTCGAGTCAACCAATTATCGCATGAGGCGAAGCCGAATGAGAGATAAACAGACTTTCGTGTTTTAATACCCCTTCTTATATGACAGTTGCATAAACTACTATTAAAATACAGCTCCGATTAATTTATAAAACCACAAAATATGACACTAAATTGCGACGGTGACACTCTGTTTGTACCTAAATACGCTCTTAATCCCCAAATAAAAGGGATAAAAAGCGATGGTGGCCGAATGGATATGACCGGCATGAAAATCATGCGGTCTGAGTTGGATTCCGAGCGGCAGTACCAATGTGGATTTGGCTTTGTGTAATTTATATGTACCTAGTCAAGTGACTTATCATCTTTTATCGGTGAAGGAAAACATCGTGAAGAAACCCACATACCTACCCTAGAAGATATTCTACTGATATGTCTGATCCACCAACCCGCACTAGGCCAGCATGTATGGATTATGGCTTATACCTTAGCTCTCTAGATAGAGGAAAGGAGACCCGAGCCTAGCAGTAGGACAGTAATGGGATAAAGACCAAAGCAAAATGATGAATAGACATAGCCAAACAAATTGAACGAGACATTGAAGTATTTTAGCGTATAAAATTCACGCTATACAAATACCATTAATACGCATCACAAAGTGGCTACTAGTAAAGCCAGTAGTTTAAAAAATTGGCTTACGCTTCACATTGTGCTGTAAATCTTTGCGACGTGCTATAAATTAGAGCTCAGTTACTGCTACACCCTGTATTGTTTGTGAACAGAGTTCGGACACCACAACAACTGTGCTGATGTCACGATTTATTGCGACTTTAATTTTATTTATAATGTTTCACACTCATTTTTGGCATTACGCTTCGCATAAATAGTGAGTTAATTTAAAGTAAAATGAGTCGTTTAATGCTAGTGTTGAAGGTAATGATTAATCTATACAAATAAATAAAATTGAATTGTTTGTTTGTTATATCAAAATAACAACTTTCTAAAATAGGCATATGAAAGTATGTACGTTACTTATAACAGAAACACACCTTGAAATATTGATTTATAAACGACTAAATGTATCAAATTAATGTTAAAATCACTTAAAATGTATAAATATAAAGTGGACGCCGCTAAAGCAGACATGAGATATACACTTACGCTACGCTCTGCACGACTATTATTTATTATCTAATGGATAACAACACTTTTTCATTTCGTCACCGCCATGTTTATAGAATAGATTTTTATTGGGAGAGCCTTGGTGGAGTTCGAAGCTAATAAAAAGCCACCGGTGCAGTGATGTCTACGAAGAGGACCATACAACGGAAGAATTTACTGTCCGATGTCATGTCAATCAAGTGTCACTACGCGCGCTCAGTGTGTTTGTTCAAATTAAAAACGCCAGTCCATTCCTCTGGTTTGTTTGTGTACACACTTTGGCTTTATGGCTAACTGAATAGCCGGCGATAACCGGTCTAGATACCTACAATTATTTTCTAACGAGAGATTCAATACTGAGCGGTATGCGCTCCCGCTGTGGATAGTACAAACAGCGCGGGTTTCGCTAAGGTACCTATTTACGCTTTGGTTTGAACGGTAGTATTCCCGCATACCCAAGCTTTCTCTACCGATAAATGGTAGCGAATACCGCTCAGAAACGGCTGCTATGGATGAAATATAGATATGACGCACCTCAGCCAATTCTTTCAGGGTAAAAAGCGTGTGAAGATGATGCTATTGTAAATAATACATTGATTTAAATACTAAACATAGGTAGGTTAACCAACAATGAAGAAATTGCCGACACTTTTAACAAAGCAAACTGTCAAAAGCACATAAATAAATGACGTAATTTGCATAAAGATACAAATCAGACGCTCCAAACATCCATCATTACAATTCCCTCGAAATGAAGTCGGAGATTTCGCTAAACAAAGAACCTCTGAAATATTAAAAAACAATGTCATCTCCTTCCCCGGTCTTACAGTTAATCAAACAAATGGAATAGGTAAATAAATTATCGTCGTAAGTAACGGCGCTGTCTTCTCAATAAAGAAACCAGAAAAAGAATAGATATATTTCACAATCAGCTTTGTTTTAGTAAATGAAACCCTCTGGGGACATCAATCAACTTAATCAAACTGCCACGAGTACGCAGTCGGAGGTACGACTAATTATAAATATTTCTGCCGTATTTATGTCTGCTTTTGTTCACCGTATTTTATTTTAGCAATGAAAATGAAGGGTTTTGCTTCTCTATAAAGTATGATAGGCAGTCATTAGACCTTTGACAAAACAAGTGCTCACAGAAACGTGTCCATGTTTAATATAATATATTGTCATAAAATAAAAATTCAAGCAAATGATTTTTTATTTTATTTAAAACAGGGACACTTGTGGGAAAATAAACAATTGTATATCTTGTCAAAGACAAGACATAGCGAACTATAAACTTATTTATAAGTTAGTAATCGTTGAATGAATGAATGTTGCCTATTGGTACAAAAAAGAAATGTTTTCTTTTTAAAAGTGAATCTCATAATGAAACTACATTTCTCTTCAAAACATCTGCGCTATTGAAAAACCTTTCTTGTTTATTCGTAGTGAAGTATAGTTCTTAAACTTTATACTTTGTTATTAATTCTGAAGAAAAATAACTAACGAAATTCAAATAATAAGGGTGGCGAGAGGCGGGTGCGGGAAATCTCCGATAATTAATCCGGAAGCTGCACTATTAATTAGGCGAGTTTTTCTTCGTCAGGACGAGGATTATGGCCGACGAGACTTCAGTAATTGCTATTCCAGCCGGAGACTTAACCGTTTTTTATTAAACAGCCCCAACGAATATCTGTCTGCTTATTTTTATGAGTTGACTACTGTAAAACATAACAATATTAGGTTTCAATTTTATTTATATGTTGTGTCATACGAATTACTTGAAAAATACATATTTATGCAAATACCTTAATTTCTTATTATGACGATCTTAGAATTAGAATCGCTGTTAACAACGATTACACATGGGGCGGTAGATAAAAATAGATTAGTCAAAAATAATTGTTTGAATCTGTACAATAAATTGATATAATCACACATAGGAACCAGGTGTTATATTGTGAACAAACCATTATAGCCTTGGGACTCTAAACCTCGCAAGGCTGAAGCATTTTTCACAAATCCCGTGAAATCAAAGCAATCCAATTTATAATGCAAGAATGAATGTGTTCGTACAAAAACGGGTAGGTATCATTCGTAGGGCTCATCAACAAAGCGTCGAGCCGATTGTTTTGTTCAGAACAAAGTCGTCGAGAACCATCCATCAGTAAGTCAGGACTTAATCAAACATCTCCGAGGACTAATGTTGCCGTCAGAAACAATTACACTGAGTGGAAAATTCCCAGACGACTCTCGATGTTTTCAACCATTATAGTCATTCATAAATCCCAAGATGTGCTCGCAAAAAATGAAGCGCAATCATTTTAAACGCGAATATTGAAAGTAGAATTTCTTGTAATACGTGTTGTATTGTTTTTTTGTCCCAATAAAGAAGAATTAAAAATTTAAATATTCGACCAAACCAAAGTGGCGATTAAGCGATTTTACCTCTAAACTCGATATTATTATTTGTGTATAGTTTCGACTCGTGGCTATCATCAGAACACTGTCGAGTTCTTTTTAGTATATAAAATGAAATGTAGGTACGATGCACCTCTAAATACCTCTTTGAGGACAAAACTACATAAGGTGTGTCGCTATTATGTTTTCAGGGGCGATGTATATAGGGGCTGCAGCCCGAGGCCTCCGGATATAAGGGGCCCCCAGTGCCATTAGAAGACATTGTGAATTAAATAAAATCGATTAAGAGTATGTCGGACTATACTCAATGTAGGGTTCAGCAGCAAAATCTCAATATTACTTAACGGGTCACAGAAGACACCTATTCTCCAAATGTCATCGATTTACATCTATTAGTTTTCAAGTAAAATGCCTGTGACATACGGATGGAAGGACGGACGGACATAAAGAAACTATACTACGGTTTTTTTAATGGCAGTTTATTGATAATTTAGACAGACCCTCTAGGGGCCCCCGAGTAATATCAGCCCAGTGCCCCACAAATTCAGAGTCCGCCCCTGTATGTTTTGGTTAGTAACTTGGCGTTAAATTTCCAAATAAAACAACTTAAGAACATAATAAGTATATACTTATGACACCTAGTCTACTGTCGAACATCGCTGAATGCATTCTTGTTCCGTCTGAAATCTGTTCTGATTGCCACCGCAGCCTCCATATACAAACCTTTTACATTTTTTCATGTTCAGGTCGTAGTAGTATCTTTAAAAAAATTCAGAGGATTTCTTTTTTTAATTTCACAGTTTTCAGCACTTTATGGTCTTTTTACGTTGCAAGGGGAAGACCTAGAAGAACGTACCATGACGAAATAGGAGACCTTCTAAGGAAGGGACAGATCAGGACTACCCTCAACCGGCGAGAATGCATGAAAAGACTGATGAATGTTGAAGAAGTCAAAGATGTATGTCAGAATCGTAGCAAATGGAAGGAAATGGTCTCTGCCTACCCCTCTGTTGGGAAAGAGGCGTGATCTAAATTTGTGTGTATGTATTTTTTTATGCCGGCTCTGCTGCAGAGTAGGACACTAGCTCAACTCACTGTTCTTGTCTCCACTGTATCGGAATACATGCACTAGTATGGTCAATGAACCTAAGTTTGTGTTAACTTCCTATTCAAATGTATTCGAAAAAGAATTATTATTAAGAATAAGTATATTAGTATATCTTACCGGTAGTTAAGAGCCAAGCACATTCCAGCATTCGGTTGTAATCCACAATATGATGTTCTAGCAGTATTCTTTAGCGTCATAAAGACCGTGCCTACAACCATTATAATACACAGTGTATTGTTTGATAATTTATATTTAAGAGGGTTCATACGTAGGAATGGCTACGTTACAATCTAGTGTCATATTTCGTGGTTATCGTTTATTATTTATCGGAGCAATTTTTTTGAATTGTTTTTTATACACTTTTTTGAATTAGGTGAAGTGTGAAAATGGTACGAAATTATTGCGTTTACAGTTCTATTTATATGCAAGTAACACATTGGAATTTGCAGGGCGTTATTTTCATAGTAATATAACTGTGAGCATTAAGGATATTTACTTTTAATAAACGTTCACGTATTACTAATAAGTACGAGTATATTGAAAACATTAAAAAAATAGCGAGCAAATACGATGTTGCCATTCCTACGTATGAACCCTCTTAAACAGGGAAAGGACACATTGAGATTTCGAGAAGAAAAACAAAAATTCTGAGGAATATTTAGCGGTTCACACAAAAAAATTGATGCTGGTTCAATGTAATAAAACTACGAATCTTGACACTCGCTTAGTCCATTTCCATATAGATATCAAATGTTTGAACATTTTAATAATAAAGGTCGCTGTCATTTTCAAACATTTGACAACGCAGGCAATTTAGGTTCAACGAAGACTGTGATATACATTTACAAGTACAGACCCAGACTTTAAACCAGTCCATTGAGTTCAATTCTAATGAGATTAGGGTTTATTCCCGGGAATTCTCGAGCCGAGAATTCCCGGGAAATCGTTGGGCTTTGTTCCCGGGAAATCAAGCTCGAGAAAAGTCGAGAACTCGAGAAATCATGTACCTACATAGAAATTAAATCGCCGTTTTTTGTGTTGCGTGGTGGCGCGGGCCAAAGCGCAGCGGCACCCTTTGATCTCACTGCAAGCGCTCTGCGGCGTCGTTTTTACACGTTCTTTCGTGTATCGACTATAGCAGAGTATAGTTTACGTAGTGATCGTTTCACAGATTACGAGATAAATTGAAATCAAACAGGTAAGTCTTTTCACTTTTATTGACACATCATGGCTTTATTATTTATTATATTATTAATTATACTACTTAGTCTAATTATATTTTCTATGTTTGTAAAACAACAACACACAAGCTTAGTTTTTAATTATTCTGATATGTTTTTCTTATGTAAGTAATTTGAAATTAATTAATGTGTCATTTTAAATTTGTGAGACTAATATTACCAGTTGTGTAATGTGTGTGTGTGTGTGTATCACATATTACTCCAAGTGCTTATTATATTTGAATTGCGTTTGTTATAGATTTTATAACATATTTGCTCGTAAAGGGTCTCTTATTTCACCAATTTCAGTGTCGTAATGTATCATTACGCACTAGTGCGGTAATGTAAAGTAAATTGCACGGTTTCTCATGCTCACATACCAATAATCAAGGGGCTCCGTACGTAACGAACGGTACCTATTTTTTTAATCTTAGCAAAGAGTTTTTATGTCAGAAAAGTGGTCAACATTTTATAAATAAAATTAGCTTTGGGAGATAAAATAATTATGATAATATATATAAAATAAACATTTAATTCTTTAACTTAATTATTTTAGATCATAAATTACAACCATTTATCTGTAATAAAACACAAAAATATTAATTTACTTTATTAGTAATACTGGCTGCTTTTGTGTTTTTGCCTTTAAAAAAAAGCGCTGATGCACGCGCATCGATAATTTGTGACAAGTAAAAATTATTCCGCGCGCTATTTCTTTTCGCTGTATTTGTTTTTTTCTAAGAAAGTCAGAATTTTATTTATTTTCTCGCAAATATGTTATAAAACGTCGTATGACATTCGTGCGCTTTGATAATTACAGCCTCTGCTATCTTCTAGCCCTCGCCTGCGGCTCGGGCTACTATTACCCTGTCTCCTTCACTCTAACCAGCCAAAAATGGTGCTGTCATTATAATTATGAGTCTGAATAATATTATTTCTGTATTTTGTTAAAAAAAAAAAGTTAATTAGCTTATTCATAAGATTAATGTTTTTTAATATGATCAATAAAAGCTTTATAATTAATTTGATACTTTTATTTGAGAGGAAAACCACTGAATTTTTTTGTCGTTATTGGAACCAAATAATATGAGAAAACGTACGTAAATGTAAATTTCTCGACAACCCGAGAAGACCCGAGAAATTAGCCTCGAGAATTCTCGAGACCCGAGAAATTGAAAAGCCCGAGAAATCATGAACCCTAAATGAGATCGAACCTTTAATAATCGGTAAGGGTCCGTTCACAGAGACCGGCTCTGAGATAAGAGCAGATCTTTATTATGTTTAAAACAGAGTTTTGAATCATTGTAACAAGGTTTATTTTTACATGTCACTTCTTTTATTATTGAGATTCTTTTGTTGTTGATTAATAAAATAAGTGACATGTAAAAATAAACCTCATTACAATGACTCAAAACTCAATTTTAAACGTAATAAAAATCTGTTCCTTTCTCCGAGCCGGTCTCTGTGAACGGATAGACTTACCTTTGCAATGTCGTTCACATTCGACTAGTGATTGGAAATTGTTCTCATTGCCGTCAGATCCACCGTAGCTAAATGTGAAACATTGATCCAGTTGTGAGTCGTAGTAGTACCTGCATGTTTAAAAGTGTCAGTTTGTTAATATCGCTTCTAGTTTTTTATGAATTTATGCAGCAGTTTATAATTTTACAAAACCTATGTTTGTTATAATGACGTTTTCCTAGCCAAATCTAGGTCACAGCACAGGTACAATAACTTACTAAATATATAAAATATTTTAAACAAAATTTAACCAATAATATAAGTATACAAATAAAAACTACCTAAATTTTAATGTAATGATTAGGGTAAATAATGATTTAGGTACTTTTAAATAAAAAAAAGAAGGAGAAAAGTAAAAATTTCAAATTAAAATACGGCTAGGCTTAAAGAAGACCAGCCAACATTGAAGGAAAAATATGATATCTCCGACATTTCTGGGTGCACAATTATTATACAAGACATTACATTGGTTGGTGTTATAAACAAGTAAATATAATTTGAAAAAAAATAATAACCCGACTGCAAAAAATCAACAGAGAGCAACGCACTAAAAAGATCGTAAAATTATTGTAATATTATTATACCTGATTAAATTTAATTACAAACTTACGTATATATTTGTAATCTCTATTTGATTCCCTTTTTTTATTACTCTACTCTATAGGTTTGGTTTAAAAAAAAAAAACGTAGCACTACTTACAATTTGGAACCATTCAATTATGTATAATCTCTTTTTAAATAATATGTAATCTCCTTTTGATTCTCTTTATTTTGATACCCAACTCGATAGGTTTGGTTAAAAAAAAATGAACTTCTTACAATTTGGCGTCAAAAACCCGCCGTTTAAGTCTTTTTATCCTTAAAATCTATCTTAGGACACTTGGGTTTTCTAGACAAGTCTAACGATACCCTAATTGTCGAAATCCATCCAGCCGTTTGGAAGATTCGTGGGAATAAAGAAATTTACAAACATACAAGATACGCGCGAAAAACAATACCCGTCCTAACAGTCGGGTAAAAATATCAATACAAATTTAGTTTTCCTACTAATCCTACTTTATCATCATCAGCGACCCATTATTGTCCCACTACTGGGTCCGGGTCTGCTCTCCTCTATCTAGACAGCTAAAATCCTACTTAATCCAACTTAATAATTATTGTAATACGATATACGTTACAATCATCGAGGTTAAGCAACTCGCGGCAAAGTTAGTCCATGATTGACCGTTTGAGACAATTTCATTCTCGAGCGTCTCCGTGCTTCGGAAGGTACGTAAAGCCGTTGGTCTTGGTTATCACTTATTGTGGAGTTGGAAACCTTCTAGGCGACTTGATTAATTCCAACAATAGGGTCTTGCCGCAAGCCCATACGATAAGAAGAAAATTATTATAAATGCTAAAATAAAGATGGATGGACAGATAGAAGGATGTTACTCAATTACGCCAAAATGATCGGAATGGAATTTGCCAAACATAGATTTTAGTATAAAACAGCACATAGGCTACTTTTTACAGACATAACATGCGGATGGATCCGCGGGCGGCAACTACCATTGTTTATGATGTAAAAAATTCTACGTACCGGGTAAGTATCTCTTCTCCTTGACCTGATTTAGGTTGCAGTTGGCACCACCAGTCCCATTTCCATATTGAGGTTAAAATTTGATCTACATGATGAAAAAGAAGTTCTATTGTTACAACCGCTTTCATCAGATAATAGTAAATAAGGTGCATAGGAAACTATTTAACTTAAATATCTATATTAATATTATAAAGCTAAAGAGTTTGTTTGTTTGAACGCTAGGATCTCAGGAACTACTGATCCGATTTGAAAAATTATTTTAGTGTCAGATAGCCCATTTATTGAGGAGGGTTATAGACTATACCTATAACATCACGCTATATCTTTTTTTTACTTACGGAGTTCGACAAGGAAGCATACTTGGTCCTACTCTGTTCCTTATCTATGTTAGTCAAAAATCTTAACCGGTCAAAACTCTTAACCAGTCAAAAGTAGTTTCACTGGATATCAGTTTCGTACTAAACGTTTTCAAGACTGGTTGTGTTAGTTAGGTTTAAAAAATAAATATATTCTTCTTATTCTTCTTCTTAGGTTGTCATCTGATTTTAAAATTAAAATACACAATTGTCATAATCCTCCTAACAAAGTCTGTTAATATGTTTTAATTGAAAGGCTTCAGCATGTTCGATACTTAGGAATCATCATCAATCAGCGGCTTTCTGTAAAACCTTGTTACTTTAGGTAGCGTATTTCTGCTGATCAAGGGTCCTCAGAACTTCGTTCATCATCATCAGATCATCAGCGAGCGACACTGTTTCTCGTATGCAATCATTAGTGATGTCTTATAACGGAGTAACATCATGAACTTAACACTCTTAGCATTACCAAGAGTTTGAGCAACTTATTCATGCATTATCATACCCTTCGCCGTTCCCTCATCAGCCATCGGTGATGAAGAACATTGTCAGATAACTTTCTCACGGACAAATTCTAAGCGTAAACACCTACCCGCATTAGGTCAGCGTAGCGTAAATAGATTAAACACAGGTTGATCTGTTTATATTTGCGTAGTATTATATATACTAATATTATAAAGCTGAAGATTTAGTTTTGTTGAGCGCTAATCTCAGGAACTTCTGGGCTGATTTGAAAAATTCCTTTAGTTTTGGATAACCCATTTATTGAAGACCAATTGATTGCTATAGGCTATAAATAACAACATGATGTCATCAAGCTGAGCAATGGTCGAACAAAGAACGATGGGAGCGAAACCCCGGGCATCAGTTAGTTTATTTATTTATTTTATAAGGATTACCAACAAGAGATACACATACCTACATAACAAAAAAATATCAAAAACTTAAAGCGTGCCTGGTGATCTGATCTCTCAATTATAGGCAACCACAGCTAACTTAAGAGAAACATATTGTTTGTTATATATAGTAATAATAAGTCTAGTTGTCTAGTTGTAATATAATTTTAATTAATCTTAGTATATAGTTAAATGTATATTGGTTTAGAATACTAACTTCGTCTTGCTGATTCTTCTGCAAAAAACAAATCCATTGGAGTACTTGTTTCAAGCTTTATAGGCTGCAATGTCCGCCTCGGCTGAATATAATCTCTTGGTCTAATAAACGGAGTGTATTCACTTTTGCCGCACGTAAACGTACCAATCAATATTAGTAAATTAAATTTCATTTTAAAATATTTAACTGTACACTTTGGCTACTTTGACATATTCGCCTGAAATCCGATAAGCATACAATTTATATCGCCATAAAATTTAAACCAGTTATCGCTATGTTATAAACACATTTAGATTACGTGATTTGTGTTGCGTGTACCTAAGTTGATCTTTCGTTGATCGGTTTAGTTGGTTGGAGAGGAACTAGGGGTATTATGTGTCATCTACAAAATCTAGCACTGGCATAATCTGAGATCTTCTGATCATAATCGGACGTGCCCTTATAGAAATGATGTGGGTAGAATTAAGGACCATCTTTTCAGTTAAAACACGTGACGCTTTTTTATCGTACTTACTGTAATAAACCTATAAAATATTTATGAACATAAGCGTAAGTTATAAATGATATTTCGATACGTAATGCACACATGGCATATACGCAATAAAATCTCAGCATACGAGAAATATTAGTTTTTACCATTTCAAAACAAACCAACCCAAACTAGAACGCACAAAATATTGTTAGGTAGGTACATACGCAATCACACGACGACGACACAATACGATAATTATTTCTCAGTTACAAACAATAACGTTTGATCAGTAAGCAGAATGTTTGGTGATCTAATGGCATTTTCAATTTGCATTCAAATTTCTGAGCTCGCATTGCTGAGCCGCGGGATGAGAGGGCTGGCTGAATGCCGACAGCTCGAACGTTGGGATACTCGAATGCTCCAATGCCCGAATCAGATTAACGCTAACGACGCACCATTCTGCACGGTGCCGCAGTCGGCCGCATTCCCGCCGCGTGTCCTAGCGACATTGATAAACTGATGCAGCAAGATCCACAACACACATTCACGTTGCTTACTGACCGATTTATACTCGTAGCATTAGCTAAATTAGGACACATATCTACCTACATTATTGGATAGGTTTAAATCGGACCAAATTCATTGGAAGTGAGCTCGACTAGGGAAAATCTTCCATACAATAAACACAGCCAATTTGCCAAATCACTACAACCCAGAAACATCCCACAGCTGGGCACGGGTCGCTTACAAAGATTGTGAAGGGAATAACTTAGCCATAAATTAGTACTCAGATAGGATAAATTCTAATTTTCTTGAAATAGTAGATAATGTCCAGAATTTCTTAGTAAAAACATAGTGACAGAGAAGAAGACGCTGTTGTTAAACAAAACATTAACATTCTAAATTACCACAGAACAGAGATAGGTTTGTGTAAATTACAGACCCGATTTGAATGAAATTTGGTATGAAAATAACTTGAAATGGGTAGCAAGGAAATATTTTTTTTTACCTATATAACAAATTCATGAACTAAATCTTACCTCAGAATCGTCATTAAAAAAAAAAAGAGACAAAAATCACAACTGAAAACGAAAAAATACAATTACGATGATGCAATGTTAAAATTTATTTAAGTCGTAACAAAGAAAAATATTCCCATTATAATTTCTGCATCCGAGACAATGATTCTCATTGCGAGCTCCATCGATGTTGCTAATTAGCATACCCCGTTGAGAATTCTAATGAGAAATGTAATTTCGAGAAGGCAGATAGCTCTTCACAAAGCTTTTTAAATGTACAATCTCGAGCTGTAGGATTAATTACTATAGTTTTTCATCCCGTCTAGTCGGCCGCCAGTCTACGGATGGCGGGATTACGGCTGGATTCCGCCGGCGACGATTAATAATTAATTGTCATTACGGTTATGGCTGCAAAGCCAATTGCCGCGTAGGCTTATGCGAGATTATTTAATCTTCAGCTTGATGAAGTGGCGAACGTACATTTCAGATGGTTTGTTAGTTATTTATACGTGTACCTGTTTGTGTAGTTGCCACGTTAATAGCTAACTGTTTATTTAGCGTAGATTGATGATATCTGCCTGTATCTACATAACTTATAGTATTGTAACATAGCGTAACACTTTATCTACGAAGTTGGCAGGCACAGGCAGGGGCGGACCTTGAGTTTGTGGGGCCCTGGGCCGATACTACTAGTACCGAGTAGTGTCAAATTATCAATTAACAGCCATTAAAAAAACCGGCTAAGAATGAGGGTTTCATACGATAATGCATTTTCTAGGGTTCTGTAGCCAAAATGGCAAAAACGGAACCCTTATAGTTTCGTTATGTCCGTCCGTATACGAGAATAGGTGTCTTGTGTGGGCCGCTAAGTATTATTGGGATTTTGCTACGGAACCCTACATTGAGTATGGTCCGACATGCTCTTAACCATTTTTTATTTATTTACAATGTCTTCTATTGGAGCTGGGGACCCCTTATATCCGGGGGCCTCGGGCTGCAGCCCCTATAGCCCCTACATAGATCCGCCACTGGGCACAGGTGCATCACAACATTTCACGAAATAGGTCCGATGTAATATTTCACACAAACAATCATGTATTTTCAAACTCTGATACTGGGAACTCTGGAATCTGGGACCTCTTGCGCAACAGTAGTACCTAGGTACACACTTCTCATAGATGCGATACTTTTTTTCTAATGCTACGTTCCTCGTGTTAGCGCCTTAATGCGGTTATAGACTTTTTTACTTTTAGGTAATACAAGTAAAAAACTACTATAACGGTACTAATCTTTTTGTATTTACCCGACTACCAAGGAAGGGTATTGTTTTTCACGCGTATCTTCATCATAATCATCATTTCAGCCCCTATTGCAGTCCACTACTCTGCAGGACGTAGGCCTCTCCTAGCACGCGCCATAACACTCTGTCCTCCGCCTTCCGCATCCAGTCAGACCCAGCAACGCGTATCTTATATGTTTTTAACTAAAAAAAATATATACCTACCTTCCGTGTTTCATGAATCACCCTATTTAATGGTGAAAACCGCATCAAACTCCGTCCAATATTTATTGACTCTATTTTATACGTACTACCTGTACTCTTAATGAACAGCCTTACATAAAACGTAACTTATTATTATAATATGATTAGTTGGGCCGGAAGCCACTAGTGGCCTCCTTGCTACCTCGACCAGAGTTGATCTATTGTAGCTAAAACGGTACTTAGTAACTGTGACATTTTTTACCCACATACCTACTTACATAATTTATTATTAATCAGCTACCGTAGCACAAAATGAAACGGCAGGCAATCGAACCGCATAAAAATTGAATCATGTTAAAAGCTGCGCTAAGATTTGTGGACCCCGGCGCGGAGAGGATTTAATAGTACATTATGATACAAGTGCGGTAAGTTGATAATTACAGCCGAGGCGATATTGCTAGCCCGAGCTGCAGGCGAGGGCTATAAGAAAGCAGAGGCTGTAATTATCAAACCGCACGTGTGTCATACGACGTTTTATAACATATTTGCGAGGAAATAAATAAAATTCGGACTTAGAAAAAAACAAATACAGCGAAAAGAAATAGCGCGCGGAATTATTTTTACTTGTCACAATTTATCGATGCGCGCGCATCAGCTCTTTTTTTTTAAGGCAAAAACACAAAAACAGCCAGTATTACTAATAAAGTAAATTAATATTTTTGTGTTATAATACAGATAAATGGTTGTAATTTATGATCTAAATTAATTAAATTAAAGAATTAAATGTTTATTTTATATAATTATATCATAATTATTTTATCTACCAAAGTTAATTAATTTTATTCATAAAATGTTGACCACATTTTTGACATAAAAACTCTTTGCTAAGATTTAAAAAAATTACCGTTCGTTACGTACGGAGCCCCGCGATTATTAGTATGTGAGCATGAGAAGCCGTGCAATTTACTTTACATTACCGCACTAGTGCGTAATGAGATACATTACAACACTGAAATTGGTGAAATAAGAGACCCTTTACGAGCAAATATGTTATAAATTAAATTACGACATTGTTTCGTCGATGGACGTTCTGACGTCATATATTAAACAATAAAATTATAAATCGAATCGAATAGATTCATGTTTTATAATTACTAGGGTGCCTACTGCAGGGTCAATAACCCTACAGATACAGATGCAGACACAACAAAAAAAAAGCTGGCGGCACATTAACCTTTCGACTTCGATTACTTCACAGATTTTTCAATTAAAAATTTATAATTTTAATAATTACAAAGAAGTCAATTAAATAAAGCTATCATTGTGGTATTTTCTTACGTACAGTCAGCGTCAAATACTTAGTGACACTCAAGGTATTCAAATTTATAGATGCAACCAAAAAGTCAATAATACCGGTACAAGCAGTTTCCATATTGTTGTCAACAATTTATGCGCTCATAAGTCGAGACGCTCAAAATATCATATAGATAGGTTCAATCAAACCGCCATAAATATGGTTACAGTCATACCGCCAATGGTATCCAAGCATCCAAGTGTTCAAAAATGTGGATCACATTAGAAACTTGTATCGAACTTTGTACCGATATTATTGACTTTTTGGTTGCGTCTATAAATTTGAATAGCTTGAGTGTCACTAACTATTTGACGCTGACTGTACTATCTATAGGGTACCTACTGCAGGGTTTCTAACCCTACAGATACAGATGCAGACACAACAAAAAAAAGCTGGCGGCACATTAACCTTTCGACTTTGATTACTTCACAGATTTTTCAATTAAAAATTTATAATTTTAATAATTACAAAGACGACAATTAAATAAAGCTATCATTGTAATATTTTCTTATGTACATAAATTAAATTCAAAACGAGACTTCTACACGACCTTTACGAGACTAGAGGGGATAGAAGTCTCGTAGAGGTTTCATAGAGCTCTTGTAAATGTGATAGAACTCTCGTACTAGTTTCGTAGAGGTAATGAAATCACGTAGAGACTTTGTAGAGGTCTCGTAGAGGTGTATAGTAGAGGTATCGCAGTAGGCTCGTAGAGGTGATACAAGTCTCGCAGAGGTTAATTAATAGTTAATTAGAGAATCAATCTCGTTGGATCTCGATCACGGTAACGCAATTATTAGTGAAGTATAAAGGAAAAAGTATATAATATAATAACACTCATTCAAAACTTGAGCGGTTCAAGTGAAGTGTCACCGTAGTATAGCGAGATGGTTTCCTCACAACTAGCATTGCCATGCCGGGTGATGTGGATTCGAATTCCTACACGAGAAAAATATTAGTGTGATTCATAATCATTATATTACACTAGCTTCCGCCCGCGTGGTACCTATGTATTTTATAGGTACCTATAAACCTTCCTCTTGAATCAGTCTATTAAAAAACCCCCGCATCAAAATCCGTTGCGTAGTTTTAAAGATTTAAGCATACATAGGGATATAGGGACAGAGAAAGCGACTTTTATACTAAGTAGTGATTTGTTTCGAGTCTGGGTCGGGTGTTCTTTTAATTTTGAGTAGGTAGGTCCCTGTATTCCAAAAAAGTAAAAGTATTTTCATTATACTTACGCCGACAAGTCGTGCCATACACTGGTCAGTCAGTTCTGCAACTGGATTCTCTGTTGTGCTCCTCCTCTCTTCTGATCGCGAATCAGTTTATTCTTATCACTTGATAAAATCATCCTCCTGTAGTCTTATCAGTAGATAGGTATCCTACGAACTCACGGGAGTCATGTCATGTCCTGACAAACAAGACTAGTCCATACAATATAAAGATTTCTCAAAGTAAAGACAGCCTTCCTTGAGTCCTGCGCCGCTTAGGTACGTACGCGAACCACTGAACGATCTCATGCGGTTTTCACCAATATTGATTCTTGAGATTCATGAGGAAGGTTAAGAATATGTTGGTGTAATTTTAATACATAAGTACATACCACACGGCCAAAGCTGAGGGCGGAAGCTAGCTAGCGGAAAAGGTCACGACCCCATTTATGCTAAAATAATTTATTTTTGCTAAGCGGCATCTCGCTCATTTAGGCTAAATTCCCTCCACATTCTTTGGAGGAGACCCGTGCCCAGCAGTGGGATGTTTATGGGTTGAGATGATGATGATGAAGCGCCATCTCTTAGAATTTCGGAGTATTCGAATAAGTATCGCAAATGGTGGATTTTGTCATAGAAATAAATAATTCGTCAGTTTCTATTAATTATCTGTCAGATGCACTACCTTCTTTTTTTTAATCAATCATCATACTACAGGTACACAAGTATTACGATAGGTACACACAAGTACGCAATAGGTACATTTTATCCTAGACATATTTCGTTCGAAACCGCGTATGAAACCTGCTGTCCTAACACTATAATATTGAACGCTACCGAATCGCCATATGAACACCTAGGTACTCAAAAGATTACAACCAATGTCAATTAAAACTACGTAATATCCACTTAACAGGAGTATAATATATTAGTCCGGGATCCCTGATCCAAATTTTTTTTTATTACTATCCAGCTAATTTTTCGTGAGTAGCTTCATTTCGATGAGACACCTAATAATTTCGTATTCCAAAAGTTTGATTGTGGTAGCTAACAGACGTAGCAAGGGTATACCGGACTGGGAAGGAAATACCGGGATAACGTACCACGCAATTTGTAGGACAATATGACTGTTCAATTACATAAATATTAAGTAAGTAAAAAAAATATGGTCCTACAAAATCAATGGTTTGATCGAAGGAGGGGACCCTTCCAACTTGTATCGACAACGAGGTCATCATAAATGATTACTAACCAGCTGATTTTTTTATTTTTACTTACTTAATATTTATGTAATTGAACAGTCATATTGTCCTACAAATAGCGTGGTATGTTATCCCGGTATTTCCATAACGGTCCGGTATACCCTAGCTACGTCTCTTTGCTACCACAATCAAACTTTTGGAATAATAAATTATTGGGCGTCTCATCGAAATGAAGCTACTCACAAAAAATTAGCTTGATAGTAATAAAAAAAAAATTTGGACCAGGGATCCCGGACTATATGCCTTTAGGACGGATTAAATGACGGTATGAAACCACGAGGGTAGACTTCGTTCAAAACAAACCAAATAAAACAAATATAGTATTATATTCAGTGAAACATTCAAATCCAACATAACAAACGTTGGAATATCATCAATGTTTGCACAAGCTGTATACAGAGACTCGCCTACACAACGGATTCTAAACTTATAGTTCAGTAATAATGAGCATGGTAACAACCTCACTTTGGTGGAAATTTTTCGAAAAGCTGAATTTTGATATACTATACTTCATTTAGATAGATAGATAGGGATCAGTTTTTATAATTGTATATTAAATACTGGGAATGGTGCACCTAAGCTAAAATTCTATGTTACATAGAAATTTAACTTTTAGACATTGAAAGTAGCGTACGGTTAAAATTTGAAAACCTCATTCTTACCAACATATATATATATATATATTAATATAGTTTGAACTTTCAATTAAATATATATGCCACCAATGTGAACCCATGTGTATAACTGGATTATTTTTCGAGAGGTAAGATAACAACTTCAGCTATAAAATTCAATAAGCATGATTTTTCAAACAAATTATACTAACAGTAAAGCTATTACTCCGGGATCCCTGGTCCAAATTTTTTTTTTATTACTATCAAGCTAATTTTTCGTGAATAGCTTCATTTCGATGAGACGCCCAATAATTTCGTATTCCAAAAGTTTGATTGTGGTAGCTAACAGACGTAGCAAGGGTACTTACTTAATATTTATTTAATTGAACAGTCATATTGTCCTACAAATTGCGTGGTACGTTATCCCGGTATTTCCATACCGGTCCGGTATACCCTTGCTACGTCTGTTAGCTACCGCAATCAACTTTTGATATACGAAATTTATTGGGCGTCTCATCGAAATGAAGCTACTCACGAAAAATTAGCTTGATAGTTATAAAAAAAATTTGACCAGGGATCCCGGACTATATTGCTTATTTACATTTGACTCTGCACTGAAAGTTAACATGCGGCTCACAACGCGAAGATACCCTTTACATAATATTATTAGAACACTAGAACCAATGTGTATAAAAAGGCAGCTATCCCGAACTTTCCCAAAGTTCGATCCCTATTATTACTGAACTACATAATTAAGTAAATAGATAAACCAGCTAATAATCTAATCCCATTTGCCACATTTCTTATAATCGGCACGTTTAGCTACTAAGCCACTATTTTTCTAAGTTGTTTCCAAAAATACCTCAAAACCATGTTAATGAATATAGCGCAATCAACACACATTGTTAACATAAAAATAATCTGAGATGAGTTGTAACATTAGAAATAAAACTAGCTACACGCGGGGACATCGCATCGACTCCTGTACACAAACATCTTATAACCTTGATATGCGAACCATCTGCTGATAATAAACAATAACTAAAAAAGGTATAAATTAAATTAAGCATTACCATTTCAAACCACTAAGAATTTCTTAAAACGTCTAAGGCATCTTTACGAAAACTTATTGTATTTTTTTTCTTAATTTATTACATCATATATATACATAATTTCGACATAATCATTTATTTAAAACGTAACATATCTCTGGCAGGTCAAGTAAAAAATTAAATAGTAACATTATACAAAATTATACTTTGGAGAAAAGACCTCTATCTCTCTCTCCCTCTAACTACTTCTCGATATTTTACATACAATAAATACCTCATTTAATTTTATTAATAATTAAGTCTGTTAGAGTCAGGATGCTACAAATACAATGCTACGGTGTTATACAAAAATAACGTATTGATAAAACATTTGAACTAATTAAACTAGTGAAGAGTCCTTCTCTCTAAAATATAATTTCACAATGGATTTTCTCAAAGGAAAGATTCTGATTCAACCAATTATATTAAATAGTAACATGTAGACCGCTCGCTATTGATAGCTGGGACGCTTGTAACCAGAATTAACAATACAGTGCTAACGTTATATCTATTATGTGCAATTAAACCTAGTGTACACTTGAGGCTGCTAACGCTACGCTATCCCACAATGTTATAATACTTTCAATGTTCACCCTTGTCGCCTCAAACGTACACCCGGGTGTTGGCAATTCGACAATCAATAAAACATTTCGTACTTTAGTATATAATATACTCCAATAATTTCTATAAAAAACAGATTACACATGAAAGTTTTAGTGGGAGTGTCTTTTAACTTTAGCTCTTTATTTATTTATAGAAAAGCACAAACCTACCACATGATTGTCGCTCCTTAAGGTAATGTGCGGTCGCTATGTACAAGCCTCACTAACATTAATTATCACAATACCGTCAAGATACAAAAAAGAATTCGTTTTATTCTATTAAAATATTTTTAAATTCATTCGACGTACATGGTAATATAATTTTGTACTACCATGACGTAAAACATTTGGGATTTTGAGCATTCTATAGATAATAATGTCAAGCTAATTTGTTATATTACGAAACGAATTGATAGTAACATTATAGTAAGCGTAGGTACATTATTAGTAAACACAATATAATATTAATGATTTATGTTACTGGGACAATTACGTTAATTAATTTACTATATATATACCATTCATATTATATCATGCACTCATCAAACTTGATTACTGAAATGTGTCCAACAGTCACAATAAACTTTTCTATAACATTATAAGCATCTGCGGCAAGCAGACATTATATTTAACGGTAAATACAATAACTTTTTATAGTACACTAATATCTTGTTTATATAGAATCAAACAAGCATGACAGGCACATTTTACTATTCAAATTCATCTAAATAATGCTATTTTGTAAATATGGTGAAAATGCTTTACATTGCCGAATCACCCCACATGAGTTCGCTTTGTTGAATCGAGACTCTACGGTTGGCAGAGCCTCGTCGACAACACTAACGATCCTGTCCTCAATCCCGCTCAACCAACAAGCTAAGAGTACAATTAACATAAACAAAACCACTTGAGAACGTACATCTGGCGGGATACCACGCGGTTCACTGGATAAGGCGTTACACACCGACCTTAAAGGCCCATTTAGACTGTGCAAGTTTTATCAGGCTAATCTCCTAAAGCAAGCAGCTGAAAGTGGCACGCAAAACTTGCCTAGTCTAAATGGGCTTTTAGTTATATCTGTCATAGCTCTCACAGCAACATGTACTTTGTTCGCGATACCGACGTACCACATCGGAGCTCTATCGTGACCACGCCGGTTACATTTCCATTCTAATATCGACATTACCTTTATAAATACCAACAACATGTATTCTGATATGAACGTCTGTAAATAAAATATTTTTTTCTAAGAGCCACCGATTTAAAGAAAATATATACTCTATCTATATGAAAAAATATGATGTGGAACCACTGAAACATAGTCGGTAGCGGCAACTCTATTGTAACTATCTATAAAAGGGACATAATTAAAGCTACTGCCCCTCTAGACAAGCGGCAATTGATTCATCTATTCTAACATGTCAGCCCCCCTAGACAAGTGGCAATCGATTTGATCTGTCTACTCTATCGACATGTCAAATTAGTACATTGATCACGTGACATGTCGATAGTTAATGTCAAGGATGTGTCCAAATTTATTGAAGTGACATGTCGTTTAGTAGATTGAAGCGATTGCCACTTGTCTAGGAGGGCTGTTTAGTACATTGATCACGTGACATGTCGATAGCCTTTGTCAGGGATATGTTCAAATGTATTGAAGTGACATTTAAATATTTCGAATAAAATCAGTGAATTTGTCACTTGTCTAGGTGGGTTATTTACAAATCATCATAGCATTTTTTTCTAGCAGTTCTACTGTGGCCTCTCTTCTCTCACACATACGTTTAGAATCTGTATCTTACATGAATAGGTAAATTAAGTCAAATTGGTGTTAGCGATGTACATTAATGTAGATAAGGCTATTTGTTGCATGTCCATGCGATATTAACACAACACATGGTAACACACAATTCGATATTCGAATCGAAGCAATCAACAAAGGTGGATAGTGAGAAGTATCGATTGTATGTTAGGGTGAAGTGTGTGGTAGTACCGCGTGGAGTCGGCGCGTCTATGTGTCGCCCCTCAGCCCCGGAGTGTTTCCGGCAAGCGAACCAGGGAGCACACATTAGAACTCAGTTGTATATCTTGATGGCCTTCTCTAGGTAATTGACGCGGGATCGCTTCGGCGTCTTGTTGATGTGCTCGAGCCCGAGCCACGGCCGGGCCGTCGCGTCTGGAAGTGACAGATCTATATTAAATTTTAGCACATATTCTCTTGAGGATTGGATCTATTGTAATATTTGAATCTATCATATTTAACTGCCTCGGTTGTGCATTGGGTAGATATTCTCAGTGTCAGATAACGGGGGCCCGCGGGCGGCCATAGCCTTTGTTATCTACACTAATATTATAAAGAGGATAGATTTGATTGTTTTTTTGTTTGTTTGCATTGAATAGGCTCCGAAACTACTTAACCGATTTGAAAAATTCTTTTAGATTTGGATAGCCCATTTATCGAGGAAGGTTATAGGCTATATAACATCACGCTACAGGCAATAGTAGCTGAGCAGTGGGCAAACAAATTGACGGGAGCGAAGCCTCGCGCGACTTTTAGTAACTTCATATAATTTTCACAAGAGAGTTCAAAAATGTATAATGGTATAACAATTTTTGCTAAAAATCCTGCGAATTTTTTGGTGGTTGGTGGGGTTCCGTACATCTAGGACCAACCACTTCCCTTATTTAAGGCCATGGGCCCACCTACTGCCACCAACTGCCCAATAAATGTGCCCAGTATGTGGCAATAGTCGCGCCTCCTAAGGACCAAACATATCTGGCAAAATGTGGATGTGATGACTACCCCTTCGGGGAAAAAGGCGTGACGTAGTGTTAATTAACTACTTCAATTTCAAATACAATTTGTTTTTTTTAATAATTAATACTCACTTGCATTACTGCTTGGCCTGAAGTCGTATATGTTTATTGTCGCTCCTTCACTTATGTAATTAGGTCTGCCATTTGTCACTATAGCAAAATTGTACTGAAACAATGACAAATATAAAATCAATAACAGATCGTTTCAGGTTAGGTACTAAAAAATGGTGTAGCAAGCTAAACGAAAGTAAATCTATCCATATTAATTACACAAATAAGAAAGCCCAGTATTTCCCAGTACTGCTTAATGGCATACTTATTCCATATGCCAACACAGCTAAATCATCAGACTCTAATAATTTCTATTGCTATTGACCAGTATCCTTAAGAGGGGACGCGGTCTGCGAGAAATTTGAAAAGTAGGTATTTGAAGTAGCTATTGCTATCGCGTTGAGCCTGAGATTTAAATGTGTGAGTGGATGGTCTACATGCGTAGTTGCCCCCTCCCTCCTCCCCACTAGCATCTTCCCCGCGCCCGTGTACCGGCGAGTCGGCGAATCTACATTTTGCATTTATTTGGTTTTTGAAATTTGGACCGATTTAAGCAAAAATGATCCAATCAACACAAACCTCATTTTGAGATATTTGACTTTAAAATTCATTGCAGTATTTCTCTGGCTGTCAAAATGAGGTTTGTGTTGATTGGATCATTTTTGCTTAAATCGGTCCATTTGATGTCATCGTGTTACTTAGTTACCTACACGTTGTTATTATTGCTTTTACGTGTATGTAAATAATGGAAAAAATCGTAGTACTTACCTTACCTCTATTTAAGATTTAAAAAATATTTTATCGCTAACCTACATATGAATAAAATGTCCTGAGGGTTCTGTTCGAATTATAATATAATTTTAGTTTTTATTAATATCATTGTAATGGTAATTAAGATCATTGTTGTATTCGTAAATCAAAGGCACTCCTAATACAGCAAGAGAATAATTATGGTAAAAGAAGAGGTAGCATGAAAACAATTTTCAGAAGAAACTAGATTGTCCGTCAACTTGGTTATTCGTCAACAACAATAAAAGTTTATAAGCTGCAAGTCTTGATGAATTTGTAAAATATTATGGCTCAATAAATATACAAATAAAATATCGGTATAAAATTTCTGAAAAACTCCAGAAAATGGAATAGAAACTAAAAAAATATGTCTTATTTTGGCAAAATATCGAGCCGAGACCAGCAGTGGGACTTAATGGGTTGCTGATGATGATCGAACTTATCTAAACTAGATATTTCTTTTCACGAATGGCCTTTGCTTGAAATAATTGACGGGATCACACAATTTACCCGTAAGCGAAAAGACGGAAATGACGATAGAATAAATGTCCTATTTATTGTTTTAAATTCTTTTTAGGGTTCCATAATCCATACTTCAAAAGGAAAAAAAAACGAATCATTATAGGATCGCTCCGTTATCCGTCTGTCTGTCAAGAATATTTTTCTCAAGAATGCGTAGAGGTATCAATCAATTTTGGGACGAAACCCTAAAAATACTCGGGTCTGCAATCCCTTGGAATATAATAAAAGATCAGAGTTCTAAGTAAATGCAAGATATGAAAAGATACAGCCGTTTATGTTCCATTTTTGCTGCATATCTTGACGATCAAAAAAGTCAAAACCTATAGGGTACTTCCCCTTGACCTAGAATCACGAAATTTGGCAAAAAGCAATATTAAGTTGCACAAGTAAAGCAAAAAGTCCAAAAACCGTAATCGTATAGTTATATTATTATCACTGAATATATTAAAACTTTATTGGAACGGGTATAAGATGATACTCGTAAATAAATTGAATAAGAAAAAGAGTTTATTCCGGACTGATGTGAACTTTACGTGAATGTTTATTGTAACTTATAGCTATCCCGTTACCTTCTAATATCTTACATTTTAATCACAAATAATAAAAAAATGTATAATTGTACGGAACCCTCGGTGCGCGAATCCAACTCGCATTTTGCCAGCTATTTTAAATAAAATACCCACAACCTACACCTCTCTTGCATCCATTATAATGCGTGTATATGAATATACTTGATAAGACTAGTCTTACTTTTAGAGCAGCTAAATCAAATCGTTGCGACCTGATCTGATAATCTTATTAACTTAATACAAAAGTCGGAAATTAACCTTACAGTTTCACAATTTAATAAATAAAAACAGTAAATCGTCAACATCGACATTGATGGACATCACTACAGTATCGATAAAAAAAATATCGACAGATACCACTTCCCTAGTCATATACATGTAAGTGCCCCCCTTACCTCAAGTCACCCCCGAAGAGTGCGATAAAGACAGCTACAGCTCAGACAGATTTTAAGACAAAAATTTTGACGAAATGGACGTTTCGTATTCCCCTGTTTTCTCCTCGAAAACTGAGCGGATTCAATCCTTTTTTACATGAAAAATTCCAGAAAGAGTATGACTAGGTTCCTATCATTTTTTTTTATGGAAATAACTAATATAATTCCTCTGGTAGTCCTCTAATTACGACATTAAAAATACGGCAATTTTAGCATTATTTGGAGGCTCATATTTTCTTTATTAATAAGTTTTTGAAAAAAAGGAAATGATAGGGACATGCCTATAGCTGAACTTGAATTTTTGAGCTAAAAAAAATTGCCTTTTACACATTATTCAGGGAGAAAACAGGGGAATACGTTTGTATGAAGAATCGTGCGCCGCGTTCCCTCTTAATAATCGTTACTAATATTATAAGTACGAAAGTAGCTCCGCTTGTTGACTGTGTCACTCTGAACTGATCTTCATGAATTTTCACATAGAGATAGTCTAAGACCTGGAGAAAGACATAGGGTTGGAGCCGCACGGAATCTCACTTCCCTATGTGTCTATTCCTTTCTGTCACTTAAAACTGTAACTTACTACATGAATGAAAATGCGCCCGTACGAAATCGACGATGCACTCGGCTCTCACTCTAGCACAGGAATTCCCAATCAGGGAGGCACGCCCCACTTGGGGGCCGTAGAAAAATGTCAGGGGGGGCCGTAATAGGTACGTTTATATTTCCGAAAACGTTATATATCGTATCTGTAGGTATATATTGTACCAAATTGAAATTCAAATAAAAAAAATTGTTGATAAAAAAAATATGTCTAACTTCTTCAAAAACTTAAGGGGGGGCATGAAAATATTATTTTAGGTGTATTTATTATGGTTCGGGCAGGCTCAGCGAAGTAAACGTAGTGACAGTTCTACGTGACAGAAAAGTATAAATGTGCGATTCGCCAGATGTGATGCAATCCATAGGATACTTTTAAGCGAGACACTACGCGAATGGAAACGTACCTTTTCCCACTCTTTGTCGGGTATGTCGAGTTTCTTCTGGAGACGGTCCTTGACCGCCTGGAAGGGCTCGTTGTGTTTGACGCGTGCGTAGAACGGTATACCGAACGTCGCATACACCTGCTTGTGGAAGTGCGCGCACGGTACTATTATTTCATCGTCCTGAAACATAACACAAATAACTCAATTACATATCATTTCCACTTCTTTTAACTTCCCTTTGGTTTTTTCTTATCTAGAACTAAACTCACGTAAAAATTAATTACTCAGTAACTCACTAAGCATATAACTCGGAAGATTTTTATGAGAAGACAGAAAGATAAAATAAAATCACTAATGGACAGTTCAAGCCAAAGTTTGTAGTAGTCATGTGAACTGAATGCCACTCGGGCGGAGCCGCGGACAACATTTACTAGTAAATAATAAAAGACTAAGCATCAATCACGGACAAAAATTATTTTCATAGACATGTCATGACATGACATACTGTAAATTATCGACATTTTACAATCAGGTTGTTTTTTTTTATGTTATGTTTTTACAAAATTAAAACTATATTTCTTCAAAGACTGCCCCTAACGGCTACATAGCAATGTGTAAAGTGATGAAACCGCAGAGCCTGACTTTTTATATTTGTTTATTATTTATTTTGTAAACATTCATTTTAACTCGGTGTGGTGCTCTGCTGCATCACTTTACACGCTACCCAAATTGTAAATTACCAAAGATTATAACTATATATATATTTTTTAAAAGAGTGGCGTGAGTTTCTTGCCAGTTCTTCTCATAGCTCCACCCCGTGAGCGAACTGGTCGTAGGCAAATTAGCTGACACTACTTTTCGGATAACCAGTTACATTCTTGTGACTTTCATAAGTGTTACCTTTTAACCTAGATGAATAAACGAGATTTCATTTCATTTCATTTACGATTTGCACTTTGCTTGTAATAACTAATACCAAACTAATTTTTTATTAGGGTTGTAGATTTCTGGAAATAAAAGATACTTTCACATCCAGGCCGCAACTGGTGAGAATAGAATAGAATATTTATTTATTCAAGTGACCAAGACTCATTAGGTTAGTAATACTTAAGACTATGTTAGTAAGTTGAGAGGAAGCTGGTCCTAACTTTTAGAATGAAACGACTTCACTGACCTGCATATTGATTTCATCTTTAGGTATCTCCTCTATTCTGTATAGTCTGGGCGGTGAGATTGTCACCTGATCCAACGTTAACTCAGGATCGGGGCCAGGTAATACTTTGTGACAAGACACCTCCACGATTCTTAACCTGAAAAATATTAATAACAACAACGTTTAATAAACCACAATGGTGACATTAAGAACCAAGGAAGAACGGTTTTACGGGCAAGCACGAAGACACTTGAAAATGACGTTAAAAACAGCCACTCCTATATGATAATAACAATCAATTGTTTCACTGCTGGACCCATCAAGGGTCTAATCACAAAAATCGGTTACGTTTTATTTTGAGTTTTTCATTTCTTGCACAGGTGCATTGTGGTTTGGTTTGTTCCTTTGTAATCCCTTGACATACTAGGGATTTAATGAGGTGCCATTGATTGTTTGGCGGCCGCCGATGTCGGGCACATCTCATCGATTATCACCACACCGATTTTCACCACACCAATTGTCACCACACCAATTGTCACCACACCAATTGTCACCACACCAATTGTCACCACACCAATTGTCACTACACCAATTGTCACCACACCAATTGTTACCACATCAGTTGTCACCTCATCGGATCATATTTATTTGCTTTAACCTACAACACGTACCACCACCCACGTAAAACACTATGTAACAACTACACTTACGTTCCAGATCCATCAGGTGACATTTCCACAACCTTAGCTGCTTCTTGTAATATATCTGATACCTTCCCACCTTTGTTTGGATATAAAATTAATTCTTTATCTTCTTTATAATTAGGACCCACCTGTAATCATATTAGATATATATTAGTTTCTAGTTCTAGTGTAATCCACAGCTTAATAATTATATAATTAATAATTATACCTATAAAAAATAGAAAATATAAAAATATATAACTTACCCATAAACATTTGAACTGTTTCTTGTTATCCAATTCGTTAACTTTAATAGATAAAATCTGATAGAACAATTTCTTAGGGCACTTTGGTTTACAGTACACTAGTAAATCTTTAAGTATTCCGTCGTATGAGTATCTTAGTGGAAGACCGGGGGTATCTTTGTAACTGGAAAACAAAACATATCAGTTAAAGTAAACACAGAGAAAACAAACAATTTTGTACAAACACAAGAATAAACAGGACAAGAAAACTTCTGGAAATAATCATTTTATTTCGATTAAATCTTTAAATTTTAACTGCACATGCGCCACTTCAAATATAGCAGCTGAAAACCAGCGTCTGTTGTAATTCGAATAATTGACATCAAGCTGGGCTGTTCGCCCTTTTGGCACTATGATATTACAGTAAAAATACTAAAATGTTCTGTATTATCGTTTAAAGTGTATTTATAATACTGACTAAATGCTTTATACATACTTTTGACATTTGAAGAACTGTATTAAGTAAGGATCGACGTTGAGCCTCTGCCCGACCGCCCTTGCCATTTGGTCGTATCGCATCTGCATCGACAGCTCCATTGTGAACCTAAATAACAAACACATTAGTTTCACTTCACCTGCAACAATATTCATTTGAGCCAGCATAAACTGAATATAATGCTAGATTCCCAGTAGCATATAACAAAAATGTAAACTTAAAAATCAATTCAACAATCATTAATTCATCTCACCGCATATTTTAATTATTGTATAATAGAGCACTGCATCACGCCTTTTATCCGAAAGGATAGGCAGCCGTGCATCACATACACATTTCACACATCGCCAACTTCGCTTTGATACTCAGAATTACAAAGACAGAAAAACATAAACCATATTTGCCCTTCATCACCTCCAATCACCTTGACATCTACGCCACTGAGGTAGATACATATTTTAAATAATTTATGCCAGGTTTCTGACCAAACCATTTAAAAATGACAGTTGTATGAATAAACTAGCTCTCTGATGAATAACTTTTATTTGATGGTTCAGAAACCAGGCATTAATAAAAATAATATTTAAAATAATCATTTTTCGTTTCTTTTTTCCCATTTTAATATGTAGTGAAGTAACTGTTTGGTAAGTTCAACCATAACCAACTGGCCGCCAGGTTCGAAACAACAGGCCAGTCAAATTATAGAATCGCATTTTTCTGTTTCTTTCCTATTATTATATTCTATTAGAAAAAATAATCAGTTTTGATAGTACCTATATACTATCAAAACTCGTAAACAACTCACCCGGGATCATTAGGCACTGTCTTATCGACGAACTGCACCTCGACCTTGTAGAAGATGTACTTGAAGTAATCCTGGCACGTGGGCAACTCGAGGTCCTCGTGTCTGTGGTCGGCGCGCTCGAACACGATGATGTCGCCGTCCATCAGCTCGTCCAATACCTGGCCGCGTGCACACGACTCAACCCGAGGGTAGCCCGCCTTATGTCCTCCGCCCGGCCCGATACAAATATGTGATGCGTTCGATACACTATATACTAACGTTCCAAACTGATATGGACTACCATTACTTGACCAATTCCTATAATCTCGTCAATGCCTTTCTGACGTACATATGCGCACCTTTATTGCCAAACTTTGGCTATATTAGCCACATTAGGGCATATCAGCTAGCAAACGCCGTAAACAGATAAGTTTTGATTTGTAAATTTTTAACTTCTGTATATTATTATAAGGTCAAAGTTACCCAATCGCGTTTCTCATCTTATAACTCTTCTCTACTGTGTGTGCGATATGCTAATGTTTCTTGTTAGCTTTTCGGATTAATTGAAGACGTTTATAAATCCAATGCGTCTAACTCACATGTTCGTATCAAATACAATTGTGTAGACGGAGGACAAAAGTGGTCATGAGACAAATAAAAACAGCAAATATGTATGTTCATAAACGATGAGCTATTATGAAGATTATAATATATAGATATATAATACTTATAAAAATAACACGAATAAAGGCTTGTGGTAGTAAAATAATTATGATAAGCAGATAAAAATAAAATAAAAAATAACACTATTCAGAGAAAATTTTCAGAATGTAGAAAAACGGTGATGTTTAAATAATATTATGTGCAAGCGGCACAAAGTCGCTCGCTGTGGCAGAAATTAGGTGAGACCTTTGTTCAGCAGAGGACGCCATTGGGTTGATATGAATGAATATTTTTTTATAGCATAGTTTTTTTTTTATTCTAATATAAAAATAAATTGAGAGTGATCAGTTATCACAAATGTTATAATTTATCCAGATAATGTATCTCCAAGGCTCACGCGAAGGAAGCTGTGTTAAAAGCTAATAGAATATAAAATAGAACGTAACTAATAAGCATCTAGCAATCGGAATGTTTGAAACTTTTTAGTGTAATAAAACTACAATTTACAGCAAGCTACATTGAACTGTCTATTAACGCAATTAATTCAAAATGGTCAAAAATAATTGCGCATACGCATGCGCATATGTTCAGTTTGCGCATCTTTCGTTGATGTTTGAAAAGAACATAAAACTATATTCTCTGAAAAGTGTTATAGAAATATTATATATACATAATAATAATTACTATAATATACTATACCTGTACCAGCGATACCTGAATGTAAGGATCAAGCTAGAACTAAAATTTATCATAACACACTATTATAATAACCTAAATAGGTATTCCAAAATTGATTTAATAGATATCCTTTAAAGATTTCTTAGTAAACATGGAAACTAAGTTGTAGCATCTAATGTAGTGCTATGGGGTACAAATTAGACAAATATTTCGACTTAGACAATTTGTGGGACATCATATTACTGGACCAATAATCAAAAATATATCCTTTACACATATACATAAGATAGAAATCTCATAATCAAAGTTACTTGAACAAATATTGTAGTAAATGTATATTTATTTACTTGGATAATATAATTATGTTTACAAACTAATGAATGGTTTGATAGGATAAAACTGATAAATAATACCTTTTCCAGGGGCTCGTTGTAGTTACTGATCTTTTCTACGAAGTCAGGCTTGATTTCTTCATATAATACGAGAGGCGTGTCGGGCATAAATCCTGTAAACAAATAATAAAATTACATATCTATAAAAGGATGGCTAAATTAAAGCGTCATTCAATAACTTTAATGACGGATAAAAGTTGGGTAATGTTGATTTTCAGAATCAGGAACATTTATTACTGTTCATATATTTTTATTGCTTGGCGTAGGGAACACAGTTTTTATTTATTAGCGTGGCGGTCAAAGATTTAAACCTAATGTCACCATTTACCAAAAAGTGTGTGTGTCTATACATCCTTAGCCAATAAACAATACTAATTAAAAAAAGAAGAATAGTGATTTAAGTATTTACCTGCACGTTTATTGAGTATCGGTATAAGATCAGCGGGCTTGCTCGCAATCGGTAGATAGTGATGCCCGCAGTAATGTATGCGCTTCTGCTTCGGGTCGTAGAACTTAAAGAACAGTACTACATCATTCTCCTTATCGAAGTTGGGTAGAGAACTGAACCCGGAGTCGGGAGGTAGCATCTCCAAGAATATGTTCCATGGATTCATGTTTTCAGACACATCGGCCACAGTCTTGTGTTGATCGTTGATGATGTCTAAACAAGTAGGTCTGCATGTCTGTTTAAAAGAAAATGTTTATCGTTAATCCCATGTAATATCTTCGAGTCATATAGATTTAATTATAGCGGTGAATGATTGTTTATTTTTATATTGAATCACTGTAAGAAACATACCTGATTAGAACGCGCACTGAAAGGCCATGGCCTTAGATGCTTGAGCGGATACTTGAAGTTCTCAGCGAGCATGTCCATGAGCTCGGCGACGGTGGCCTGCTTGCGCACACGGAACACGCGGTAGTGCGCCCGCTCGGGGTCATACAGGTCATTGCCCTGGTGACCGTCGAACGCCTCCTCTAGTACTACGTTTACATTCATGTATAGATGCGCTTCGTTGCGTTCTTTGCGACGGATCTGTAAAAGAACAAATTATTATTGGTATTTTTTTTACATAATGTCACTACTTACCTCATTTCAACCCGTGGATATTGTAAAAGGCGACTAATGGCCGATTTCAATAATCTATCTATCCTTGGATTTGGCAACTAAAGTTAGAATTTTGACACATTTTGTATGGAGCTTATGTCAAAATTCTAACTTTAGTAGCCAAATCCATAGTTAGATACATTATTATTGAAATCGGCCATAAGGGAGTAACCCTAAGCAGACAAGAGCACTGCGAAAAAGGAAAATTAGAAACAAATCCCTATACCAACCCGTCTGGCCAGCGTGGTATATTAGGCTATGTTCCCTCTTCAATGTTTGGAGGAGACCCATGCCCAGCAGTGAGACATTATGGGTTGTAATGATGGGTATTTTTTTTAAACCACGATGTTGGCAAACAGTGTTACTGCCCGCCTGGTATAGTAAGCTGTTTGTATCCTATTGATGGCTAAACTTGATGTAAATAATCAAACACTTACAGTTTCAATTCTCTTCTCTTCAGCGAGCCTTTCGCTCAACTCTGTTGGTATATCAGCTTGAGTGACCTCTTGCAAGACAGTCTTCAACTGTGAATCCCTGAACAGCAAAGCATAAAAATTAGTGATGTGACAATTATGACTTTAGCATAATAGCCGATTAGTCGATTGTAAGGAGGCTGTTGAGGCCAACTAGTCAGCCAAGAGAATTTCTGAGACGGTTCGTTTACAGCCGATTCGCGAGTCTTAACTAAGGACACAACAGTGCACCCGCTTTAACACCACTAGCAGGTGATCCCTATTGCTGCCACCTACCCTCGAAAGAGCTGTATACACTTTATTGGTAGGCGACTGTTTCTCCACCTACTTCCTACTTCTAATGCCATATCCTATTGGATGTCGGCGACTATGCTCTGGAACTCTTCCCTATTACTCCAAACATTCCATATAAGTCCAATTCCGCAAATTACCTACCCAAGTGTGTCATTTCCTTCCCCTTCCTCTCTTCCCTTCTATTATACTTTTAATTATATTAAACATTTATTGTGGCCTAGTGAGATATATTCTTAAATGTGAACTATGGCAATCTATTTTTAACATTCTTAAATGTATTCACTTACCTAATATAAACCAACATGTAAGCGTTGGTGCAATGGCGCACGGTCAACGCCATATCTTCGTCGTGTCCGCCGTAATTGTATTCGATAGCCTCTTGCTTCGTACAGCGGGACACCACGTCGTCGTCGAACTTGCACCACTATAAGTACAACATGGAATAAGTTTCAATGTATAGTAATGCGTGATTCATTTAAAAGTTCTATAAAACAATACTGCAGAGAGAATTTCGCTTGGATGTTCAGTTGTTTTTGATTCAAAACTTTAATTTGTATCTTATTACAATTCCGTATGAGTGAATTTCCAATGGTTAATTCCAAAGTTGGTTCAAAATGGTTAATTCTATGAAACAGAAAAAAAGACAAAAAAAATGTGATAAAATTCTTTAATTTTAAACAGAATTTATGTTCATATTATGTATTGTTCCATATCAAACGAAAATACTGAAACAACACTTTCTAAACCAATTCCAAAATAAGAGAAGTAATCCATAATATAGTTTGTTGGGTTAGATGCACATACATATTTTATCTTCAACTATAACTTGCAAATAATATCTGCTGTTACGGGAATGTGATCTTGGAGGATATGAGCTTATTGAGTCCATTATTCAACACTCCGCGCTCGTGTTAGCACGAAAAGCTAGCTTTGATTAACCAAATCAATCTATCTTACTACATACATGTATGTTTAATATTCGTATATTTCAAAGATACATTCACTGTTTTTTGCCTATCTTAAATCGTGTTTTGTTTGACGAAATTAAAAGAAAACCAGTTTTGGCAGGGGTCAAATAACTTGCAAATATGCTTACGTTTTTATCTAAAAATATACTAATACAAATGCTATATTCGTATTTTTAATTGAAGTTGATAAATTATAAAACCAAATTAACATAAAGGATCGCGCTTTTTTTTCCTCGAAGGCGTAGGCTGTGTCAGAGGTATATTACACGCGCAGTTTGCCAGCAAAAATCCACGTACCTAGTAGGAGCCGAGTCTATCAGATCCCATTACAAAATTCACAAATCTAAGCTTTCATTTTTTTATACCATGTTGTTGGCAAACACTTCATGATCATCATATCTGACTTTTCAAGAGATTTCCAAAAGGATGCGTTGTAACCGCCTTGCATCCAGCGCGATCCTGCGCTTCGGTTCAGATCATCTGTCCTCACCACCTTGTGGGTAGATAATCTACTACGCTGCGCTTAAACAAGCTTAGGACCTGGCGTTTTAGGTGCAGATAAGTGTATTTGTATTGAATACTAGAAGTTCCGGGATCCAAGCGTTCAAACAAACTCTTCAGCTAATAAAAACTTTTTAAACTTTCGCGACTTGTACACATTACATTACTATATATTCTACTATAATTACTATATCAATCAGCCCGATCGGTGTAATTCGATCGAAACGTCGGGCAAATAAATAAGGTATTTACTATTCCTTATAATATAATACGTGACGTAGACCCTATTTATAGTAATTTAATAAACTCTTCAGCTTTATAATATTAGAATAGATTTTAAAACAGCATACCTTCCCATCGCCTTTAGGGTTAATGAAGACCACATAATGTCCTCCATGATTGTCTCCTGAGTGAACTAACACAGCGTGTAATGTGTAGTCAGCTGGAGTCTCCGGCTTCTCTTGTTGGTACGCATCTAAGTTGATGTGTTCGTAGAACTCGAACCTGTCAAATTAATAATTAAAATAATGGATGGCGCTGTAGTGCATCAGGAATGTTTGCGGAGGCAGAGTTGATGTATTCGCAGCCATTATTCGGAAGAGATGTGCCTCCCTTTTCACTCGCGTCCGTGGCAGCACCAACACTATCATGAGTGTGTTTATAGATCGGTGGGAGACCCCCATGCTACAGAGGTGGATGAGGCTGCACACCGAAATAGGTGGTCATGTTTTTTATTTATATATTTTTTATACTAACATTAGTTTTTAAGTACTACGTAACTAACAATTTATGGACCTGGTCTGAAATAAATGTTTTATTATTATTATTATAAAACAAAATAAATTCCAAATCGGTTCATAAATGACGGAGTTCTGAGGTATCAAACATAAAAAATAAATACATTCGAATTGAGAACCTGCTCCTTTTTTTTGATGTCGTTTAAAAATATCGACATTATAAATGGGCAGCGGTATATTTTCCGTGAGAATAAACCATTCAAAGAATATAGATACTGAAGCTCTCAGAACAAAATTGGAGGAGAATTTACTTTTAAAAAATTTCACATAAGCAAAAAGGAAAATTCGAAACAAAACCCTACTATACCAACCGGTCTGGACACTGTGACAACTGTGACTGTGTGTGTGTGTGTGTGTGTGTTTAAATGTTGCCATATGTATCTCAATATTTTATTATTCTTTAATGTGAATTGTTTATGTGACATAATGAAGGTGCAGTGGTTATTGAACCACTACTGAACACAAAAAAAAAATCCTTTGCTTTTGTCGATTGGGACAAAAGCTCTTTAGTAAGTAAGGATTTCTTTTTAAATATAACGAACTTACCTATCGTTAAACTTGACGGAGCTATCAGTGATAGGGTCGTACTGGAACCTCATCAGGTGTAGATGCAATACCGGCGGGAATGAAGCAAAGATCACTCCCTTCTCAGCCTCCTGTAGGCCATGTTCACCAGCGTCGTATTTGTTCTCACCGTCTAACGTTTCTGTGCTAATGTAGTCTTTGAACGACTCGTCGACTGAAAGAACAAAAAAATATATGTGATCATGTGTGACGCTTTTAGGTACGTTTAAATTTAAAGATACGGAACATTTGAGAAGTGTGTGTCGTCATAGTCTTCAGCAACCCATTATTGTCCCACTGCTGGGCTCGGGTCTCCTCTCTATCTAGAAAGCAGAGATGGTTTAGGCCATAATCCACACACGCTGGCCTGATGCGGGTTGCTGGATCAGACATACCCTTAGAATTTCTCCTAGGGTATGTGGATTTTCTCAAGATGTTTTACTTCACCGTCAGCAGATGGTAAGTCACTCAACTAGTACATAATAAATCCCACAAAGTGGTATCCACATTGGTACCGCCGATCGGAATCGAACTCGGACCGCATGATTTGTTTGCCTTGCAGCGGACATTTATAACTAGAAGTCGCGCGGGGCTTCACTCCCGTCGCGTTTGTTTGGCCACTGCTCAGCTCCTATTGGCTGTAGCGTGATGTTATATAGCCTATAACCTTCCTCAATAAATGGGCTATCTGACACTAAAAGAAATTTTTCAAATCGGATCAGTAGTTCCTGAGATTCGTTCAAACAAACTCTTTAGCTTTATAATATTATTATAGATAGTTTTGATTTTTAGGTGTGACACCACACTACGCCATTGCACAGGGCTGGTGGTAGGCTGGTTAATTTTTATAACTTTTAAACAATACATAGATTTTTATACAGCTCAAGACTTCAATATACGTAACTATTTCAACAAAAAATATACTCACTGTTTTTCTTCCCCTTGATGTTAAGCTGTATATCGTAGAAAGTTTCTACGCGAGTACTCGACACGTTAACGTTCTTACACTTAATGTATGACGTCATCTTGCCCTCGAACAGTCGGGGTACCGTACCTTCTACGCAAGTGCCTTTCATTTTACTCTCCAATTTGTCTAACAATACCTAGAACGTGAAACATCGGTCTTAACAACAACCCGTAATAAAATGACGTCATGATTACGTCACGTGAATCCTTAGAAAGGTAACTATAGTCGGTAACCAAACCTATTTGCTGAAAGAGTAAACGCACCTATTAGGACAAAAAGATCACAGTCACTCATTAAAAAAGGTAGTATTTTTCTTATAATCTTGTTGCATTCACGTCTCTCTTTAACTCATCAGTCATCACTAAATATCTGAAGTAACATATTTCGCAGGTTTTGAATGTTTACTTGATACAGGTGTATAACATTTTTGTTTATCCTTTCAGTAAACACTTTTGAAACAAAATATATACAACAACACGAACAACGCAATTTTCAACCTTATTGTAATAAACATGGGATATAAATTTCATACACATTCTACATTATACCCTTTTTATAATGAAAGTGCAATAAAGTACGAAATTATTTATCATACATACCCTAAGAAACTCCTGCACATCGTGTTGCATAAATGAATCAAGTGTCTCCCAGCCAAAACTCTTAGTAAGCTTCTTTGTGCCCACTGGTTTGTCTGAGAATTGTAACTCATAGAACACTCTCTGAAGCGCTAATGCCACTGATCTAAAAGAGGCAAAGAAATGAAGAGTCTTAGGGCCTGTTACACCACCTTCAGATAATGTCTAAATAAACTACCTGAGAAACAGATTTTATATGAAAAATACGTCCAAAATCTATCAAGTAAGTTTCATACAGGCTATCTAGCACTTATTTGCCAGTGGTGAAACAGATGCTTACTATGTTGTCGTAAACATAACGGGACTTTTAAGGAACATAATTTTATTATGTGTTTTCTTATTTTTGAGGAACATAAGCTTATTGTGTTTTTTACAATGGCTTCCGAAACATAGCATATGCCAGGCGATTCAATATTGCGTGAAATTTTAAATCAAGTGACACTTTTTTTCGGATTCCGTACATACTAACAAGGGGTAATGTGCATTGTAAGGCCTATTTAAAAATACCTGAGCGAAACCCGCGCGGTATATACTTCTAATCGCAGCAAATACCACTCAAATTAAAAAAAAAATCAAAGAAACCTTATTACTAAATCTTTTATGAAACTTACTCGGGCTAAAAGCTGCTCAGCAGCAGAACACAGTTGTTTGATTTAAAAATATTGAAGGATGAATGAATTATAAATGTTTGCATGCTAATGCAACAATTGAAAGGATCGATTGATTGACCAGGATAGCTAATATGTTTATAAAATGTAAAAACCTTGCTCTTTATATCAAGTTACAATATTTCAGAAAGTCGTTTAGTGATAGACGTGATAAAAAATATATTACCTAGTACTGTCATCCGATTCCGTCGGCATCTTGTAGACAGCCTTACGTAGTTGATTCGTGAAATACAAAGTTTGTAACAACGAATTCATGTAACAAGTGGCACCTTGATTCTTTAGACCTACAAGCATTCAACTTATAATAAACAATTTAATTTAAGTACCATTAAAACGTAAACAATTTTGCATAATCTTTCAAAAAAGTTGATGTGAGAAGATACTTACGTAAAATTCATAATTATCACTTTTACGATGCTTAGATTCTAAAAGTGATTACGAAAGATTTTAATTTTAGATAAATATAAGTCTTCAAAAGTTTCGGCAGGTATGTAATGCATTCTTATTACGAACATTTATGAATAATTATCCAGCAAATGAAATAAAAATCACAGTTGTATTCTTGTGGCGTGTTTTTATAACCATACTAACCAACATAGCCAGTGTGTTTCTTAGAATCCCATGATACGCCGTGCGGCGCTTCCGCCGTAACATGCACCTCTAAAGTAATCGCGTCGTCCTTTATGTAACCCTTCTCCGGATCCAACACATCATTCCACGCCATGAAGTGGGAGAAACCCCAATCATTCTCTTTACTGAACAAATTAATCAACAAATGTTAGTATTTTTATGAAAAAGAGGTTATCCTTGTTGTCCATCCAATGAACACATTCCGAACGAAACATGGTTTCACCGAAACCAAGCATTCGACTTAGGCCGAAACCGAAACTGAGGCCGAAACTCATATAGTTAAATATAAAGTATAGTATTTCATTACTTTTACGAAACCATAAATGTAACGAAATACTATACTCATAACTTATCTAAACAAGTTTCGGCTTCAATTTCGGCTTCGGTAAAATCATGTATCATTCGGAAACTAAATAAACAAACAAACAAACCTATAAAACAAATGCTGAATCTTCCTGAAGAAAGGTTCAGTATCAGGCTTGTGAGAAATGAGTCTTAGCTCGGCCATAGCATAGCATGACCAGCTAGAAGATTCACTCTCACCATTGCACTGAAGGAAAAAACCTAACGACTTCTGTTGCTGACGATCCGGGGACGGTGCTTGTCTCGGCATCACCATTATCTTCCAGGGGAGGTTCCGCACGTAACACGGAGGGGACAATACAGAATCCTTCAGATTCCTGAAGTTCTGTACCGTAAAGCGAAACGTCGCTTCTGATCTTGCCTCGTCATCTTCCATTTCGGCGTCGAGACAGGCAAGCTGCGACAATACACAGAACAGACAGCTCATCAAGCAGTTTCCTTACATAACTATTGACAATAAAACAAATGTATATTAACATTGTTCATTTCAACTGTTTATTTTTACTTGAATCTGAAATAACACTTTTATAGGACATTGCTACAATCGCGTGTCAGATAATGTATCTAGTCGTAGACAGATATTAACAAATATGAAGATAGTATCCAAGAAATGAATCACTTGCCGACGTCATTTTTCACGAGTGATTACAAAATTCACAGATACCTACTATTGTAACTTGTGAATTCATTATATTAGTATTATCTGATATTTATAACCGCATTGTATCTTATTGAGATGAAAAGTGGTTTTTGAACTCTGCGTGCAGTCACAATTATTTGTACGTAAATAATAATTTAAAAAATATTTTTGGTTAAAGCATGTTGTTTATTGGTAACTTCAATTTTTGATGTACAGAGCAATTTTAGTTTAATACTTGTGACACATTCAAATTTAAGTAAGTGCACCAAAAGTAATAGGACTTTACATGAAAGATTAGACTACATTTGGTGCCATCGTCGCATTTCTATCATCGCACCACTCGACGCCACTGTAAGCTTCACCCGCACTACCTGGAGCTCATACCGTCTAAAACGGTAAGGTTCCAGCGATCATTCCTCCCACGGACGTGCAGGCTCTGGGGTAAACTTCCTACAAGGGTGTTTCCTGAGCGCTATGACATATCCTTCTTCAAACGAGGTTTAAAGAGAGCTATTCTCCAAAGGTAGGCAGCGGCTTGGCTGTGCCCCTGACATTGCCAACGTCCATGAGCAGCGGTAACCACTTATAGGGTATATATATATCAGGTGGCTTGCTCGTCTGCCACTTCAAAAAAAATACATGAGATGTATTTAAAAATGAACACTGCAAAAACAATTGTATCCAAATCCAGACTATCTTTAGATTAAGACATATATGAGTATGTACTTAACATACCAAACTATTTATATTTTAAAAAGTTTCATATTATCAATAATTGACTTTTTTATCAGTTCTACAACTGATATCAATGCAAAATATATTTAGGCCTGCAACTTAAGATAGGTGCTTTATTTATCGTATATTAAAAGACTTCAATACTTAGATCATACTTATCTTAGATCCGAACAAGATATTAAAGATTCAAATGCTCAAAAGATAGGTACCTAAGCTTCCTTAGAGATAATGACAATTGAAACATTTGTATAGTACAAGTTTTTCAGACATTTATATAACACCTTGAAGACACAAGCTTTCATTATCCAAGCAGGATGCTTGCACTAAAAACTCATACAAACCTACAAGCGATTTTCGCCCTTATTAGTTAACAGATACATAACAATGTGATGACTCTTCAATAGAAAGCCACAGACTTGGCATATCTCCTAATTTGGGTAGGCATCATAATTTAACTTATACATTTTGTATATAAATTTGCATAATAAGTTACATTGTCTGCTTTCCACTTATTACTCAACTCTGTATAAAAATTTCAATAAATTCTAAGTCAAATTAATGCTAATGAGGGTTACAGCCTTAAGAACTTGTAATTTAGGTCACTCTTTAATTGATACTTACTTACAATTTAGTTTATTAATCACAAATATTATTATTAGGGATAATCTCTTATTTTGATGTTGTAACATTTTATGACTTTAAGCTTAGTGAAAACTAAGAAAGCAAAATCAACTATATTCAGACATTATAATAGAACCTCCATTAGATGAACTTTAATGAAAAGAGTTTTTAACTTATGTAGAAGTTTCACAAGTGGATGACGGGAGCAAAAAAATTGTTGAGCTTGAAGATTAACAAGGTAACAAGAATAATTATAATACTGTATTATAATTCTTAGAAGTAGTAAATATAGTTCAGAGAAATGTTCTGTTTCTCTTGCAAATTAAATGGTAATTACTGACCGGCATATCAGAAGATGTGGTCTCCTGGTTCTTCATAACCTCTCCCATGACGACTTCACCGTTGGGACCTTTCATAAGATCGTCCTCCCAAGTCTTGTCCGTGACAGTGTCTACAGTCTCCACTGTAAAATATATACATTTACATGTTAATAATAAATCCATGATGTTAATTATGGTTTTTTTTTCATTTTTATTCAGCCTATTCCGACTGACAGCAGAGCAAAGGTGTATCCCACATAATATATAATTATTGCCAGCCCATTAACATATTCCAACAGTCTGATTGAAACCTGTTTAGGTAACCACAGCAGGCATTGCATATGTGAGATGTGTCCCACCCACTCCCACTCGAGCTTGGCAGAATTATTGCTGACATCAGTGACAGCGGTTGAAGATGGGGTATGGGATGGGGTCGACATTCCAGACTCTACCACAACATGCAGAAACTTGGGATGACTGCTAATATTTTGAAACACTGAGGTGACATAAGTCACATTCTTACATACAGAGGCCCATCAAGAGGTTAGGTGCAAGAAACTTTAAAGAACCAAAATTATTTCATAGAAATATGTTCAATGTCGTAACTAGCCCTTAAAGTGCTCTGTAAAAGCTTCTATATCTGCACCATTGAAAGTACATGCATGATCCAAAATTTGGTCAAGCTTAGATCATTTCTGTGCCTCTCCTGGATCTACACACTGTACCCGAGCACTGTTGGCACTGCCCTAGTTTGGCACTGTATAATATATGTTATAATTATGTGCAGATCAGACTGAGAAAGCAGAAGTTTAGCATAGCCTTTTTTTTTATTGCCTAAAGTGTCAACCAACAAGCTTGCATCTTTACATACACTTATATCTTCAACTTATAAGTATTTTTCTTTATTCTGAAATGTATCAACAAGCTCTCACTTCGGTCAATGGGTAACCATTGGTCACAATCAGTTTTACATATAAAACAAAATTCACTCAAGGACAAAATACCATGAAAACCTTGACAAGAAGAAAAATTTACTACGGTATTATGATCTATACATATCATGTCATTTAACTAGAGTAAATTTCTTTAACTCATAAAATGATTACTTGAATGGACCAACACTAATATAACCTTTCAAACTTAACACATTTAACCCCACGTCGGACACTGTTGAAACAAACAATAAAATTTTCTATTGTGTCTGCAGTCTGGAGTTCAATGTGTTAACTTAAAAATAAAATCAAATTAGTCTCTATGAAGTTAGAATAACATCACATGTTTATGTATAAAAATTTATATTCTCCTTGTCCTAAATTATTAATTTTGTTGTTATTGGCATGAACTGATTATAAATATATCTTTCTTACTTCTACTGCTGCACATTAATCTCTCAATGGCATAGAACTGGTGCTAAAACATATTAAATGAACAGGGTTATTACGGATAGATTCATATTTTCTGTATATACAGTAATTATAACCCAAAAGTTGGAAATCTCCAGAAAATTATGTTTGTTATACGGGATAGAAATATACAAAATTATGGGAATTGTTTTTTTATCAAATGATTGTATCAAGTGGGTTAATGAAATGAGTGTTTCAAATAAAATGAAACAATTTCTTACATTATTAGATAGTGAAAATAAAATATATTATTTAGAGAAAAATAAATTCCTTCTGCAGAGTAATACATACTACAATCAGAACATATTAGATATTTTTCAGAGTATATTTTCTTTATTTTTAGCAAGTGTAATGATTATAATAGAACATAAAAAATGCAATACTAAGCCAAGTATCCTACACATAATTTAGACTTTTCATTAATTGTACAGTTTTTACCTTAGGAATTGCAAGAGCAATTAACCACTTACTATAATTTCTTCTTATTTAAATCAGTAACAATATGCAAGATCAAATCCATCCATTGTTTTACTGATGAAACATATTGACATTGCTTGTCACACTGACATTATAAGAGAAAAAAAAATCAACTAACCAGGATTCTTAAAGCTAGTGCTTTTTTTTCTGTAACAAGGATTGCACCAAAACATTTACCAAGTAGGTTGCATGTCAAACTCAAATTAATCACTGATAACAATGTTGCTAAAAATATTAATGCAAATAATGAAAAGTGCAAAATCAAGTAACCTAAAATTATGATAAACTATAGAATTGAGCGACTTGACTGAAGTGAATGATAATAACTTATCACATATTATCAACTGCTAATCTATGGAATCACCAAAAGCATGATATTTTGAGATTATTGGCAATTTGTTTTGTTTACACTTTACTGTATGTACACATATTTCATCTGGCAGGAAAAATTCATTCATAATAGTGTACCTAATACTGAATTTGACATTTACAGCTAAGGTGTGTAGGTTACATCGATAAAAATAAGCAAGTTCAGTACCGCACACGCACTGGATATATTTAGATTAGTGAATATTAGACTTTTTCTACGTAAATGTTGTGCATTTCAACATAAATACATCTCTCCATAGGTAACACAAAGGTAATCTATATTTAGAAATTTCAAATTTCTCATCCCACAGCGACTTGCACTTTTTGAAACAAAGAAAATAGAATTCTATATTCAATAGGTAAACATTCAATGATACACTTGTCAAACTGAGTAGAATACAATTCATTTTCATAATAAGTACAGAAGTTATAAATTGAACATAATTTGAGGTTATATGGGGTAATCTGGTTAGCTAACAGATTAATATTATTAAAATGATTGGATCAGCAATTTCTAAAATCAGAAATGAGAATGTTTGTTTCTATCAATGCCTTCTTAGTCAGAAGATGAATAGTGTGTGGGCATAACAGTACATTATAATGTAAATATTGTGACATCACTAACCATCTTGAGTTTCCATCTCCTCGACCTGATTCACATTGGAGTCGTGCTGCTGCCTGTCCGGGGCAGGCGTGTGGTTCATGTTAGCCGGGCGCGCCACGGGGGACTCTCGCCCACAACTCTTTGATATTTCCTGAACAAATATTTCACTATAGAAACAGACTTTATGCGCACCGCTTATTCACACTTATGACGTCTGATGACTGCACTTCACGTACCTTTAACGCCAGGGGATTGCTCCCTTTGCTCTTTCCAAAAATCCGTTGAACAAACTTCAACGAACTTTTCTCATCGACTCGAGTGCCCTGCGTGTTTGGGTTTTTATTTTTCTTCAATGTTAAGCTGTTAATTTTCAAAGAGTGTTTACTAGCGGCGCGGCCGATGTCTGCAAATTTCAACACAAGGGCCCGATAATAGATAGGAACGCTAATAGCACATTCCTAATCTTATAATCATTGCCGGAATTAGTTGATCACTCTGTCATATAGCGGTGTAACAAGAATATTCTACAACGTATCCGGGAAAAGACTTATTTTCGCGAAAATAAACAAAATGGTGGATGTTAATTTAATTTCTGGCTTCGGATGTGTGGCCCGGTTTGATCGACGAATGCACCATTTTATCATTCTCTCACATTCACCATAGTGACGTACCTGCTAGAATAGAATTCACCTATCGATTTTTAAAATCGACAATCAGTGTCGACAATAAATAAAATCAGTGAAAAATAAAATTCTATTGTACATAATATCACTAGTCAAGTAACATAAATTTTAAAGATTATAAAAAGAAATTGAAAAAGTTTGCAAATTTTCATTTTTATTGCCATGTGCTTTTTGTCAGATAAGTGGCATGTCGGCTTGGTTGGACAACAGAGACACGTAAGCCAAGCTGGCTTACGTAAGCCAACATTATAATGTAATATGTTTAGCGTTAGCAGTAGTTACCTATGTGATCTAAGATGTTTTTTTAAATAGGTACTTCATTTTGTATCTTTAATCTTTGATGTGTTCATACAAATTTAATGTTGTGTGCAAAAAATAAAGACCTTTTCTTTTCTTCTTTCGATCCGTTTCAGTAGGCATAGGAGAGTGTGTTTCTTTACGGCAACTTTTTTTTTCTTTCTTCTTTTTTTGTTCTTATTTTTAAAACATCACTATTAATTAAAATTTGGAACAATAATTATATGTACCAAATGTAAAATTTTTCGTATAACTTAAATGGTGAATTTCAATCATTGGCATCATTGAAAGCGGTTTGTTCTCTTAAGCTACCCGCATGATGACCGTAAGCAACCCGTAATAATGCCCGTATGCAACGTCCAATCGATAGGAATCCCGCGTATAGTTTCACACCTACCAGTGTTGCGTGGACGTCTCGCACTTCGCAGTGATGTACTTAATTGTCATAATACGCGGTCATAACCGTCGTTTTGTCGCCTGCACGCAACGGTTTGGCAACGTCGCAGCATGTCAAGCACGAAGCGTGCCGATACGCTTCGTGCTTGACATGCTGCGGCACCGGCAAAATATTCTCACTACGGTGTTGGTCGGTGACGAAACGGACTAGTGGGCATAGTTTCATATTTGTCAATACAAAGAATATTTTTTTGCCTGACACGTTTCTATTACGTTCATGGTATGGCACGGTGTAGTGGGCAGAAACCTTTATTTGAAAATATAAAATAAAGTCTACATTTTTGTATTATTGGCTGTGTGTAGAACCGAGGCATTGGTACCGTCCGCAGCTATTAGGGGTGGTAGTCCACCGGAACATCGTGTCAGATTACTTTGTGAGTCCCTACGTAACGCTCTACCGTCTTCTGATCTCAGTGTGGAGATTGTTATAGGTCATTTATCTACTTGTTTCCTAATTTAAGGTCCGCAGTGTGTGTGCCACAGATATGATATAATGATAATCTTATAGTTATTTATTTATAAACATTACTGGATTACCTAATTGGCCATTAATATTAAATAACAATTGACATCAATGACATCTTTCAAATTGAAAGATGTCATTGATGTCAAACGTCACATTGAAAGTTTCAATGTTCTTAAGTCCTAACTTCTGAAATCGGGTAAATCTGCTTCAGCTGGCTTCTTCAGCAGTTTACCTCCAGCTGAAGACCCAACAGAGTACATTATATATATTTTGTCCAAAAGTTGCATTAAAGTAGTATGTATTAGTTACATATAACATAAGAATTACATAGACATGTTTCCAACAAATCATAAAACAATATTTGTTTTGGATCATACACCTTACTTTGGTATATCATCAGATAGTCCGATAGACTTTGATGTTCCCAAAAACCGGGGATATCTGCCAGTACCTCCAATTTGTAAGTCTTTATGGACCTGTAGTGTTGAAGCAGCCGTCGAATACTGCCGGATAGTGTGGGACCTTTTTCCGGAGGGAAAATTGGTAAGATTTAGCTACCTGTTGAATATAGTCAAAATGTTAAAGAAACAGATATTCAAATACAATGGAGAAACTTTTGTAGTGACCGATATAAATATTAACATTTTTAGCATTTAATGAGGAGCTAGCTAGATTTGATTTCTGACCAGTATTTTTATTTAAATAGTTCTATTTTGTTTTGTTTTATTTTTTCGACCAGCACACATTAATAGATTAGACCTCATATATAACTTTCAGAAACACTTGTGTACTAGCATATTTCTAGCTCAGAATATAAATAAAAAAGGTTTTAAATCCTGTATTTGATATACATAACCAATTCTTATTTAAATAAAAATTGCTATACTTAGTTGTGTTTTCAGGTGAGGTTTGTAGTAAGTGATTCAGCTGCTCACATACTAAATACATGGGCAGCAACACAGCAGAATATCACACATGTAAGTAAAATAAAATGGAAATAAAAAATGGTGGAAGAGTAGATATCTGGCTACAAATAACTGGGGATATTATAGCATGAGAGACAAATACCTTAGTAATCCAAGGATTCACTGTGTGGTTGCCAGGTCTACTGTGTAGTAGAGAGAGGAAAATGGATAGTGCCTGGTGTGAACTTGCGATTCCAGGTGTAGATTTAAAAGATCACTTCCCGTGTACACTATGCACGCCTTTCACTATCTGTGTTCCTCTCTCTACCTAGCAAAATTTGATAAAAACCTACAATTGCGGCTTTAGATACTCTTTCTATTTAAGCATGGTCATTCTTTGTGTAAACATAGCAATGGTTTTTTTACTCAAATATAACTCTCACCTACCACACAAATGAATGATCCATGTGACACCAGAGACTTTAGAAACATAATTAACTTTTTAATCGCCAGAGCTATTATCAGTCGAAGTGCATTAATTAACCATTTTCCTTATTAACATTGTTTTATTAGAATACAGATTATAAATAATAAAAGGGAATTATACTAGCTGGGGTAGTTGGCCATGAATATAATTATAAAACCATAATATTTGTCGGATTTATCTGACATAGGCTGTTAAAGGGATATATTTGAATCACACCAATATTTATCTTGCGTTGCAATCCAGCCTTTGCCTATTCACCACAATAACTTTTCTTGTTGGCCACCTGAGACTTTAAATGTTACATTAGTATTTGACTGGCCTGTTGGTCTAGCGGTTAGTGACCCTGACTACTAAGCGGGAGGTCGTGGGTTCGATCCCCACCCAGGACAAATCTTTGTGTGATGAGCATGAAGGTTTGTTCTGTATCTGGGTGTAATTTATCTATAATAGGTATGTATTTACAAAAAAAAAATGTATGTAAGTAGTATATCAGTTGTTTAGTACCCTTAACACAAGCAAATACAATTGCTTAATTTAGGACTAGATGGCGCTGTATGAATGTGGTGAAATATTATTATTATTATATCTCTCTTTTTTCACGGCTATACTTCTCTCTGGTAAGGTGAGAAGTATAAAGGGTCCTTTTGGAAGGCTTGTGCGGGGACACAGGTCCAACACGCAGAGGCCCTTAAAGAATTTTAATTTAAAATGGGATGAGACACTTACCACTGCCATATCACAGCTGCAATATTGTAGTACAGCTATGATTTGTCACTGGTAAGTGTAAAGCTATTGAATGATGTTATGGAGTCAAATAAAATTGGGCTATGGGTTTGGGTGTTCGGTGGAATGGTGATATATGGCATACGGGAACAACGTCGCCTGCTTGCCTCCTCCAGCGGTGAATATATGATGTTAAATGAGGATTGGGGCAGACGGTGACTCGCCTTACACTAGATGGACCCCTTCCACAACCGACATGGGCCGAAGTCCACGGGTCTCAGGGCAACACCGTAGTGCGCGGCCTGGGGTGTCGAGCGGTGCGGCGCCGATTTCGCCATCGCGGGTCCCAAGTGGAGACCCGGAGCGGGTTTCCTCATAATTATGCCATTGAAAAATGACACTTCCACCCCTGAGCATATAGCTCTAGCGACCCCTCTCTGGTCAGCTGGTTAAGGCAAGCCAGAGTTGAGAGTCCTGTGGTCGCTCTTGGAGATCCACTCCAGGCAGCCAAGAAAGACGTGCTGGAGACGAGGCCTAGACCGACTCTCAGGGGCATTCAGGACCGCAGTGTCGCCACTCACATTCAGCTCGCCACTAGCTGTCCTGCGGTTTGTGGGCTCTTCATTTAAACTTGCAGAACATTTTTTTGTTTATATGGCAAGTGTTTGAAAAGTCACACTAATCTGCCCTCCAAGTTTGCGTTAATCTTATGAGAAGATAATGACTGCCCCAGAGGGGGTTTATTTTATTATTATTAGCATTAACAATTACGATTGCATGTTTATATTTATGTGACCCCAGAGTTCCCAAATTGGTATTCCTTTACTATGTAACTTAAAATGGTTTTTAATATTTTTTATTTTTATTTTAGATTTTAAATGGCTTATGCTTAGTGGGGCCAGTGCGACGTGGGGCCGGTGGTGATGTCGCAGGTTTATGCGCCGCTATTGAAGCCCTTGGCGAGCCTTCCCCGACACAAACATCAAGACCCGCTGACAGGCATTTTCAGAATCGGTGAATACTTTTTTTATAAATGTCAAATCATTTATGTAACTTTTAACCTTTTATTACTCAAATTCATTACAATCGTCAAACGTCAATACAAGCTATTTTTAATTTGTAGATAAATATTATCGTATACAAATTGAAACAAATAAATTATAATATATAAGTCAACAAATTGTCAAGGTCTGCTACACTCGACAAATGCAGGCATGCCCTGAGCGCCGATGACGGCTATGTCCGATAAAGGGTCCATAAAAATACAACATAATAATATTAAATCATTCATGTGTTTTATTGCTAAATCATAAAATCGAATTTCCTGGCGTGGCATACAAAATTTTTAGCTTATACTGGAAGTCGCGCGGGGTTTTGTTCCTGTCGTTCTTTATTTAGCCACTTCTCAGATCCTATTGGCCGTAGCGCGATATTAAATAACCTATAGCCTTCCTTCCTCTACCCAAGACCTAAAGAATTTTTCAAATCGGACCAGTAGTTCCTCAGATCCTAGCGTTCAACAAAACAAACAAACCAACAAATTCTTCAGCTTTATAGTATTATAGTGTAGATTTTAAACTAAAAATTTCTTAACTATATTTTCAGTGGCCGTATAATTTGTATCACTAGTGCAAGAGACGATGATTCGATCCGAAGTCTTGCAGAAATAGCACATAACACACTTGTTCAGCAGAACAAGAAAGCTACCGTTGCACCAGCAGCGGCATCTACCTCAGAAGCTACACCAGCAACACCCCAGTAAGGCGATTATAAGCTTTATTTATATAAGTCATAAAAGAGAAATTGGTATAAAACTTGATGCAAATTCATAATGTACCAGTCCATTTACCATACAAATAATAACTTGTAATTGGATTTCTATCATCAGATTTCGTAATTATAATATAGCATCAACAGGAGGATATTTTAGACATTTCTGATGGCTTTTAATCTGGTTGATCTAGAGCTGAAAATAACCAAACAACGTCATTTTATTGCAGCCTATATTCAAAATTATAAATACTTAATATAGCTATGTATATAGATACTTTCAAACACTTTAAGAAAATGCCACTAGCAAATTTTAGCCTTAAATAAATTTCCTCCAATAATAATGATATTATTATATTTTCAGATCTTTGTTAATACATTATTGTCATCTAGTAATTATTAATGTAACTCCAGAAAAGGCTGAAACTAGAGTGACCAATCAGCCACTGACTGAGGTAAATAGTTCTTTTTTTAAATGCCTTATTCCCCAAATGTGTAGGTAGAAGTGTATGACATCCATTTCTTTGATAACTTCCAGATGGGAGGTGGTCTGATGGGAGTCGAGGTGATAGTATCTAGAGCAAGTGCTTTAGCTAATCTATTGGGAAGATTAGTGTTGCCACACTATCGACTTGCTATAACTACTGTCACTGGTATTCCTATGAAGGTATGTAAGGCTTCTCAAAGCAAGCAACAAGCCTTAGAAATAGATTTGAATTTATTGATAAAAAACCGGTTGAGAGCATGTCGGACCATGCTCAATGTAGGGTTCCGCAGCAAAAGAGCGTATCTTCATAGCGCTTACGTCCTTTTGTTGAGAAGCGCAGTTTTTCGGCAATTACTCAAAAACGGTACTTCTGATTATCTTCAAAATAATAAAATTTTGGATGACAGTATTTATTAAGCGTTCATTCATTCATTCATCAGAAACCCATTAAGTCCCACTACTGGGCTCGGGTCTCCTCTCCTCTAACTAGAGAGCTGAGAGGGTTAGGCCATAATCCATTCACGCTGGCCTAGTGCGGGTTGGTGGATCAGACATACCTACTCATAGAATTTCTTCTAGGGTATGTGGGTTTCCTCACGATGTTTTCCTTCACCGTAGCATATTGTAAGTCACTTGACTGGTACATATAAATTCCACAAAGTGGAATCCACATTGGTACTGCCGGTCGTAATCGAACTCGGACCACGTGATTTGCACGCCGGTCCCTTATCCATTCCGCCACCAACGCTCATTACAATAAAGCGTTATCTTTGTGATTTTTTACAGATTTTTAGGTGTGACGGTTTAGAAAATAGTGGGGGGGGACAATTTTTTTTTAAAGACGTTATTTTACGTTACGAATAACGTTGTTTACATCTATGTTTAAACTATTTAATAGGAGGAACAAAACGCAAGTTCAAGTGCCAACTACGATGTGGAGATAATACACGCAGCTGAAGCGCACGCGGGCCTGAGAGCCGCACAAACGCCAGCCGAAGCTCTCGAATCGGTAAATATATTTTCGAACTTAAAATCTAAGCCTTACATTTTTCTAACTTACTATGGCTAAATTTTGGGCTGATACGATTTAAGACGATTTGCTGTCGACACGATAAGAAGAAGAACTTACTATCTTATTTTCTATTTTAGTAGTATGTATGAGTATGTTTGTATGTGTGTGTATGTATGTGCGAGTACAGGTGCTCTATTCTCAATTATATTTATACAGGTTGTATTAAGATGGTGGACCCCACGAGGTGCAGAAGGGGGTGCGGGAGGGTGCTCTGGTGCCCTATGGCGTGTGACCCCTTCTGATGTAGCATCCCGGCCTTCTGCTTGCCTTGTAAACTTCCTTCTCAATGGACGATCTGTCACGCTGGAAGTACCTAGGTCAGTGGCCCTTAACACCAGTTGGAACTAAATATCTAATTGTGATTAAATTAACAAAATAAGCAGCATCTTAAAAAGTACTTGTTAGATATTAGCTGTTGCCCTAGGCTTGGCTCCCGTTGAGTTTTGTTTGGCTACTAGTCAGCTCCTATTGATCGAAGCGTGATGTTATACATTCCACGCTAAATAGACTATCCAACAATAAAACAATTTTTCAATTCGAACCAGTCATTCTTGAGATTAGGGGTATTCAACTAAACAAAGAAATAATCTCTTCAGCTGTCGTTAACGGTATAGGTCGCAAGCTGCACAATGCCGGGCACTACTTTATGTGTTAAAAAAAATTACACCTAATCGTTATAGGAAGGGTGGCGGTAGATCAGCTTCTCACGTGTTAGCAGCTCAAGGTGGTGAACTATGGATCGGAGCTTTAGGTGGTCGTACCCCGTACGACGATCCGCCTGCTCTTTCCGAAGGTGCTGGTGGTCGAGTTACTGATTACAGGTAATATATGTCCATAAGAAAAGAAGTAATGAAAGAATTAAATAAAGATAGAAGAGAAGTACTAAATAAGATAAGAAGTATACAGTATGATTCTTTGATCATATTTTGCAGTACAACGTTGAAGAAGATAGAAGGATTACTTCTGGTTGGTTGATTTCCTCACGATGTTTTCCTTCACGGTTAGTATATGGTAAATCCCTTAATTCGTCATCATCAAATCATCCCAATGATGTTCACTGCTCCGACACAGTAGTCACTTGATTCATTATCATCATCATATCAGCCCAACGAAGTCCACTGCTGAACATAGGCCTCACCTAATTTACGTCACTTGATTAGTACATATAAATTCCACTTAATGAAATCCACATCCGTTCTCGCTTTTACATCATCTGTTTGGGCCGGATTTAGAGGTGTCGAGACCCTTGGGCAACGACGACGGAGTAATTTCCGATTAAAAAATCAAAATCGTTTATTGCGAATGTAATTGTTCTAACAATATTAAACTATGTTCTATATTCTACCATCTGGCACAGTATATTTGCTTATGTGTTTATCAGTAAAATTGCAAAAAATCTATTAAAAAACATGTTAACTGCTGACCCGTCAAATTTTTTCTCCTCTGTGGAGGCGTGTCTCTTGTGGAGGCCCCGGGCCATCGCCCCGCCTGCCTTGCCTTAATTCCGGCCCTGTCATCTGTATAAACTAAAACTAATTTGGTTTCAATTTCAGAATAAAAGAATTTGGTGCCCTAATGCAACAGAACCGGTTACATCCCCTCCGCGGTGCGGGCTCTAACGGGCGTGCACGTGCACGGGTACAACGACACACAACGTACTGGCCACTCACTATATCATCTACACTTATATTTAATTTGGGTTCTGTAAGTAACTAATAGTAGTAGTAAAATTCTAATAGATCTAGTATAAAAAATATATTAGTAACTGTTGTTCAGGTATTAGAACCACTAACCCGGCTGGTAGTCCAAGAGACTTTAACAGATGAGGAAGTCGACACGTGTCGTAATGTGCTGCTGTCGCTACTGGGTATGGAGTCTCGACACGAGTTCCCGACCTCGCAGTTACCTTCTAATATGAGGTACGTATTTACTTTTTTGTACCTCTTGCCTAACACAGTTCCTACAACATCAATTCGTCTGTACATTATGCGACCTGGGGGCCGATTCTGCTAAATTCATAGCAAACCAATGGACTAATATCGACCAATCACAGGCCGGCAATATGGCGCGATTAACCTAGCCAATCACAGCTTTCGAATGAGACCATCGGCGTGTTAGCAGACTCGGGCTCCTGATGCCGCTCCCGTATTGACCTTACCAGTCACTTACCTAAATGTCAAACCTTACAAATGGACGTTGCATTATTATCTTTTATAGATTTTAAAGACCTAGGATGACGATAAACTTTATTGTACAGAAAAAATGATGAACTATGTCTTAATAACTTTTGGTTTAACTCTTATCTGGAACTGATGGATGTTATGCGCTACAATCAGCTATTACTGATATGATTGATTCTTATTCCGTTATTTGTTCTTATAAAGATGTTAAAATACATATATTCATCTAGGACAGTTTAGCAGGGCAATTTAGCAGACTTTCTATACCTTTTGAACGTCATAATTGCATCTTCGTGCCCTGTAGAGCATGCCAAGAAACTCAGTTTTTAAGATGTAGCTACAAAACCCTAAGGAATGATTTAATATTTTTATAGAGGAGGCCTATGAATGTCCAGCAGTGGACTTCCTGCGGCTGATATGATAATGATGATGATTCTTATGGACCTGAATATTTTGTCGGCTGTAACCGTCGGCGCATGCGCTGGTATGCATGGTAAGACGTGAATACAATTGCAGAGGCAAATCATCTGGTCGTCGCGAGGAGCTGTGGCGGCAGGTGTGGAGCGAGCTGGAGGCGCTGGTGCGCGCGCACGCGGCGGCGCCGCAGCACCGCGCGCTGCTGCGCGTGCTGCTCGACTGTCGCGCGCACAACAACCATACTACTGATGGTCATTATTACTTTATTTGTACACCTACTTGCTTATTTTGTTTTGCTTCCATCCGTGAAATATGGCGGTAATCTTGCTAAATACTTAATAATAATAACTTTTTGACATTCACACACAACGCCAACTAGTCCCAAACTAAGCTCATGCTTGTAATACTAGACAACTGACTACTTTTTTTCGTAAATACGTACAGAAACAGAACAAATAATTATGCGCATCACACAAAAAATTATCCTGGGTGGAAATCGAACCCACGACCGAGGTCGTGGGTTCGGTACTCAGCAGTCAGAATAACTAGCCACTGAGCCTCGGAGGCTTCATAAAAAGTTAGGATAGATGAATGTATATCCAACCATACATCCATCTATTATCTCTTATCACTTTAAACCCTTTCCAATATGGTACTAATTCAGTGTTATATCATTATTCAGTGTTAAAACTACAGTGATTACGGTTTTCGGATATTTTTCCAATTACTTGTGCAACTTTAAGCTTGTGTTATGGGATAAAGACAACTGACTAACATTCTTATATTTCTAAATACATATTTAATAAACATAGACACTCTGAAATTCCGAAACAAACATTTGCAAATCATACAAATATTTGTTCGGGAATCGAACCAGAGACCTCAGTAACTGCAACCGTATACACCACCGCTGTGCGGACTCAAAATGTTAAAAAATTTCTGGTGCTGCTTTTGTGTGCGGGTATTTTAGGGTGTTGGTAACACTAATATTGAAATAAGGATGCAGCATAGAGGATTCTTGTTTTATGTATTTAATTTTGCCTTTTCTACCTTTATTGGCATTATTGTCTATGATTGCGGTGCTTTCTCTCTAATAAGATTAGATCCTATACTGATTACTTTTGTCTCCCGCTTTGCTATTGAATGAAGTGAATAAGTTGTTTCCAACTCCTCCTCCTTACTTTTGATTAATTTCATTACGGATTCCAAATACGAGTAGGTTAGGCATTCTCTGGGATTCCCGTGTCAAAACTCGGTATTGGCAAGTGTCATCGCTGTTAATCCTGGCTCACAGGAGTTGCAGTGGTGGGCATGAGGGTGGGATTCTCCCGTATTGTCTATGATTGATTGCATGTCTGTACTAATTAATTTTCAATTCGTTGATATAATATAAAAGATTTCAGGAATAGATTTTAATCATTGCATGTTAGTGGTAATTATTTTAGAATTACTCACATCATTTTCAAAGCTGTTATATGCACTCTATTGAATAGAATAATGGATGTTTCCGATATTATTTTATCCATTGAAAAACTATTAGAGAGATAATTTTATTTGTTATGATATTTGTGAAAAGCCTTTGTCATCGTTATGATTTTAAAATTCTCAGATTAAAACGGCGTAATCCAAAGTCAGTGAGTACATAGTTTTTAAAGTCACGAATAAAATTGTCAAAGGTGCTGACATCACTCTACTAACTGGTAGTTCTGTTCAAGAATCTAAATGTTACTACTTCTATATTTGGAATTATCTATCCCACTAATTCAGTAGATTGGGTTATGATAACTGGCCAGTTTTGTTCTATTGTAGATGTAGTGTAGAAAACCCCTTAAAAAAATATTACAGGCGAATCTCGTGCTACAGTTATCAGAGCTACAACCGACTCTCCGCTGTCGCCCGTGGGCGCCGGCAACGGGGCCTCGACCAGCGGAGCCAGCACTAGCGGAGCTGCCACAGGGAGCGACGTGTGGGCCCCCCGGAACGTCCTCGATGCCCTGCTGGGGGCAACCCGACCTGCCCGCCGCCCCGACTTCGCAGGCCGCATGGCGGCCGGCACCAGAGTTGCGACGTTATACCCCAATTTAAACAAGGACATCGAACCTCAACATTAGTCTTCAACTCTTGTGATGTTCAGGTGATTTTTATTAGTTCAATAACATAAGCTGATTTATGTATTGTGCTAGTTGATTAAGTACATTTTATATGAATAAATGATAGGCATAAGGAATGGTGGTTTCAATGGGAGTAGATGAATTAAAAATGCGACATTATAAAATTAATATCTTATATTTGTTCAATAAAAACTACATGTGGGCCCGTGTGCCCGGCGCCCGGGTAACACGACCTTTGTATTATCTTGTTGCATATAAACTCTGCGGGCAGACTGTGTCATAAGGCAATGGTGTGAGTGTGACGGCCTCGTCAAGCGCGGCGTCGTCAAGGCATCTGGTCCGGATCACTCCGCGGCGACGGCCCCCTGCGCCCTCGCCGCCGACGTACTCGTTACAATTATTGGAATGTCACGCGGGATGCGAACGTTCGAACGTTAAAATTATTACAAACGAAACCTAACTAGGCCCTGTAGCGAGCCACTGAGATACACTCACATCGAAATATTGTACAATCTCATACTCTCGACGCGCGCCCGACCGGTGTGTCGGTGCGCCGCCCCAATGTCAATATCCTATAAAACTTACAAAATCGACCGGTACTCTTAAACTTAACGCTAAGTTAAAATTAAACGGAATTGAAAAATAAATTACCTAGGTACAATATTTTAGTCTAGAAAGCTATTTATAGGCGCACGAGGGTCGCTTGGTGGGAGTGCGCGGATGTCAGTGGGTAGCTTTTCGAAGTTTCTTCGCGAGAGGTAGCGCCGACGCGTCTGATGAGTCACCCAACGAGTTTTCTTCTGCCGAACTCGCTTCCTCTATTTGCCTGCGTCAAGTAAAAATAATTATATATTATTATTGTAGTATTCCATGGTTGTTTGTATGGCAAGATAGTGAAACAACTGTATGCATAAAAACAGAATACAAAGTGAACAATGCAACGTAATTATACGGGGTTTATAGTTACCGTTTGGCACGCGGCGTGCTGAAGGCGGAGTCTGAGTTGTCGGAGGGGGAGGCGGGGGTGGCGGGCGACACAGCTTTCGCGTCCATAGAGTCTTCTGTGCACGACGTCGTCGTGTCCTCGTTCACTGAGTCTGCACCTAATTTTCCTGTAACAATGATGGAATTTTCTAATGAAAACAGTCAAATTCTGAGTATAATTAGTTATTCTCTAGTTCTAATGTACGCGTATATAGGTACGTTAGTCGATACATCAGGCATAACTTCATCATCAGACACCAGCTACGCCCGGGACATTTTTGTTGAGTAGGATTTACGAGACGCGTCGATGATACTAAAAAACCGTCCAGATCGGGTGATAAATCGACGTAATCTACATACGCGTATTTAACATATCTGAATTACGCGTATATTAGAACGTAGTCCGTAGGCTTTAAGCTTAACCCGAGTACGCCTCGAGGTTCCCTCCGAATAATGTATAATCTATGCCTCGAGGGATAACAATGTGGAAGAACAACTGTAAAGGCTTAATAAACTCGGTCCTGGAGTATCTTCGACATCACAATTACTCTGCTACACATATTTTCGTCTCATTTACTCTAGATTGTGGGTAGCTAATGAAATGGCAATAACATAAAACGTGCTTGTTATACGTCGTACACATGCGCTATCATAGAGATCGTTAGCCACTTAAACATGCGGGAATAGCTAAATGTAAATACGCCCTTATGTGGGTGCTTCCTACGCATTTTGATAGCTTCATAAGCATCTTAATTTGTCAGTGTTCGTTGAAATGAACAAAAAATATGCAAAATAGTTTGGAAACTTGTATAGTAAGTTTGTTGCCGGTTTATGTAACAAACGTAATGTTTTACGGGCCCGTGATTAATTTGTAACTCAGGGCTTAAATATAAACTTCTTCGTGTCTACGAATTTATTATATTACACCAATTAGGGAATAGTTTGTCCTTGAAATAAGGCTTTTAGTATTTTGAACCGTAACGTCGTAACTACTTATGTACTTGTTACACCGCACCGCCTTTTTCTTTTTCATTTTAAAAGATTTCTACATTTAAATAGTTAAAATTAAAACAATTACGAATTAAACGTTACTTTGAAGATAATTTTAACGATAGTACAAATGAAGAGCTGGCGAACGAAAGCGAACATGTACAATTTTTAAAAATTTACAGTAGCGCAAAAAAGTGTATTGGGCGGTTACAGTTTCAATTGAATGTAGACCATTATAAAAGAAAATCAGTAGCCTACTTTTGGTCACAAAAATGCCATACCTCTCTTTTTCAATATTTTTAAATTATCAACATTTTCTTATTTATTAAACAGTAAAAGTCCGTTAGTGTTTTAAACTGCATATTATATTGTCTTCTCTTTCCAAATACACCTTTTATTTAAAATATTTTTTGTCAGAAGTATTTTAAATCAAAGTTGAAGTGAACTTTTTGGTCCGTAAGTAGTGACTTTTATTAACCTTATGACCGTCACGTCAAATCGGCATCTCCGTGCCCTGGACGCCTAGCCATAAAATTCGGTTTTTAAGATTTGGTAACAAAACACATAAAACTAATGATTTAGTATCTTTATCTAGTATTTTTATGGACCTGAGTTTTGTCATCTATAGACGACATCGGCGCTCAGGGCACGCTTGCGCTTGTCAAGTATAGATGACGTTGGCGTTCAAAAGGTTAACGAAGATTTTCTACAGAATGTAGATTATAAACCTTTAATCGTTGTTTCACTCATTGGGCCATAGAATATACGGGACTTGATTGCAGTTGAACTTGAGCTAGCAAAAAATCCTCAACAACTAGGCGTTCATCCTTTTAACGCCATGGATGTTTACACGTTTCAAACATACAAAAGTAAATGTGGGTTTATTTTATTGCTCTGAAAGAGCTTGCATTTATATCTGCCGCTTTAAACTATTTTACCAGCCAATAAAAGATTATAAGTATTCATAGAATGCCATTCAATCATTTTCAACTTTGAATTTAGTGAAATTATTCTGTAATATGCTAACGAATGCATAAGTAAAGCTAGTAGAATACCTTGGAGATCGTCCAGAGTTTCAGCGGACATACAATGTCGTCTGCAAATCTGAATTATAGTGTCCAAGTCTATGATAATGTCAAATACATTATTTTAAAAGAATTTGGGGGAATATGGGTATAAAATATGGCTATTGCATTATATTATTGCCTATATCGCGTTTATAATACTTATATACAAATTATACATGATAATATTACCGAATCAGAGACCGAATTGAAATTTTACGGAAAGATAATTTTTAAACCGATAAAGAACCCCTGGGATATGGAAATTGATTTGTTATTTCAAAAGGATCAAAAATATACGCAAAATGCGGCGAATATGATTGGATGTGCCGCGAGCAAAATTTGATATTGAAGTGTCTCCTTACCGTTTCCATTTGTGGAGGGTGGCTCGAGGTTACTCTCGTCGCTGGGCAACGGTGATCCACCGTTCGTCGGCGCGACAGTTCTGGGTTCTTTGCCGAGTAACTCCGGCCGAAGGTCCGACACGATGTAGTGAGTCCATAACGCAAGCTCCACCATGTGAGGTGACCATTTTTTGCCACAGCCATTTTGTTCCTAAATAACAACAAAATTCATCTTTACGTCTAGTGTAAAGTATCTTTGTATTATTGTATGATACGACAAATGGTGCCAAAATATAACTCGTTATAAGAGAAATGTAGTGTAGTAAAATAAAAAATCATTGCAAATGTACATTTTACAACTATCGCTGTAAACGTATACTGCCAAAAACGGGACAAAAGGGCACTTGGGCCGAGTTGGGCCCACTGCCAAACATGGAGAAGAGTGCTGTCAACGAAAAATACATGTATGCGGCAAGTTTACTAACCTTATTTAACCTATCACAGACGTTTCTTATGTGTTTTACAAAATTGAGGTATTCCTTGGCAGTGTAGTCGCTCCCTTCCATTTCAGGGATGGCTTGTACGCATTCATCAGCCATGAATGGCGCTATGTCAGGGCTCGCGGCTGCGAGCAGTGCTGACGCTGTAGCTGTACCTACTCCTTTCAAATTACTCAGTGCCGTCATCGCTGACTCAATGTTCGGAAGCTTACGGAACGCCTTCTTTGTTTCTTGCATTACAGCTCTCGGCGTGTTTACTTTTATCAGATATGATAATTGTGGATAGAATCTTCCTCTCTGCAAAGAAAATAACAATTTCATAAGCCATTGTTTGAATTGAATGGATAATTGCGATCGGTTAGTCGCAAGAAGTATTGAGGGTGGAATTGCTAATAAATTTCATGTAAATTGTTTGCAGTTGCGATTTTGAGTAGCATACGTGACGTTACGTGTTTTCTGTATGGGTTTGCTATTTAGACTTCATTTGAACACGGATTCCTTCTATTTGAATAGTAATCACATGTACAAGCTTACGATTGACATCAATAGAAACATTTCAAAATTTATTCGACACATTATCCGTCTACGTACTTACGTGCCAATTTATTTACTGTAAATAGTATTAAAAGTAAAACAATACGCACGTTAATCTTTTATAAACGTTTCATTGTAAATGGAAATGCTTATTTTAAATCTACATTCGATTTGAAACAATATCTAAGTACATAGCTGACACAAAAAGTAATAGTTTAACAATGCATCGATAGTTATGAAACAAGTTTCGCTGGATGTTAGTATAATAAAGTCGCACTGACCGCTTGTTTCCATTTCATGAGTTGCACCAATTCTTCATGTATCATGTGTGCGTCTTTGCCTCTGGATTTAATCTTCTTTGGTAATTCATTCTGGTACCTGTAAACAATAACACGTTTATATTATATATTACAATCACATAGGTAAATTGTTTTGAAAATCCTTTCAACACAATAGCTCTATGGTTAGTATCCAGGACAATAAAGAAGCGGGTATAGCTATTCCTAGTTTTATTCTCACGTGGTTTACAATGAGGTTTTATGATAGTTATTTGTTTTGTTGGTAAATATAAAAGAATGCGGATAAAGGCGACAATCCCTATAGAATGTGTTCTCTTTATATAAAGCGGTAATTTATTTCGAAGGAAAACGTCGCTCCACTTTAATTTACGTCACCTCGCTTGGTATCTACTCGCAGCTGCAATGAAAGCTGACATTGATGAAAAAAGGCGTGATCACATAATTGTCGAACATCGAATTGAATCCTTCTTACTAGTATTAGGTTAGGATAAATTGATGTATGAATGTTTATAAATCAATCACGTGAGGACTGCTGAAATGATCAGCACGTTATTTGACTAACAGATAGATAATAGTCTGGAATAGTACATAGGCTACTTTTTAACCCTCGACGCAAAATGTGTTATAAGTTTGACGTGCCTGTATATCTGCAGCTATAATAATATATAATAATATAATATAATATTCTACCACATTCACACAGCGCCATCTAGTCCCAAAGTAAGCAATTATATTTGCTTGTGTTATGGGTACTAAACAACTGATATACTACTTAAATACTTTTTTTTTGTAAATACATACATATTATAGATAAATTACACCCAGACACAGAACAAACCTTTATGCTCATCACACAAAGTTTTGCCCTGGGTGGGGATCGAACCCACGACCTCCGGCTTAGCAGTCAGGGCCACTAACCACTAGACCAACAGGCCAGTCAAAATAATATAATGTCTGTGGCATCATAGCTCCTAAACGAATGAGCCGATTTAGATGCGTTTTTTTTCGTTTGAACGCTGCTACGATCGTTATTGTTCTTAGACACGTTTCATTAAAATTGGCGCAGCCGTTTAAGGTCATCAGCTCTTGTCGGGTGGTAGGTCGGGTGATTTAAAAAAATTCTATTTTGTTTTTACTGACATACCACGCGGACGGAAGCTAGTTTTTATGCATTCACTTAAATGATACCTAATGTAACTTTAGTATACACATGAAAATAAATAAATATAGGATTATTTCTGTATATATGACTGGCCTGTTGGTCTAGTGGTTAGTGACCCTGACTGCTAAGCCGGAGGTCGTGGGTTCGATCCCCACCCAGGACAAATCTTTGTGTGATGAGCAAAAAGGTTTGTTCTGTGTCTGGGTGTAATTTATCTATAATATGTATGTATTTACAAAAAAAAAAATATTTAAGTAGTATATCAGTTGTTTAGTACCCATAACACAAGCAAATATAATTGCTTACTTTGGGACTAGATAGGCGCTGTGTGAATGTGGTAGAATATTATTATTATTATTTCGACAGGGAGAGGATAGCTAACTCAAATTAGGGTAGGGTATTGACGCTACAGTACTGTGCTACAGTGTTGCATTACTGTTGGCAGATTGTGCAAAGCTTGTCACTTTTCTGGCAACAGGACTAACATTGCTTTTTATGTTGTCAGTACGATTTTTTTTACGACATGGGCGCAATGCGCTAGTCATTTTCCTAACATTGCTAATAGGCGTTCTATAGGACTGCTGTTGTATTTTAACTCATAAAAATAAACAAGGACTATCTGCCTGGATTGTCTTTTAAACATTAAATTTGCCCAAAATTAATTGTTTTTCGGGTTTTAGTTTAAATTAAGTAAATAGTAGAAACAATTTTGAAAAAAAAAATACCTATGTAAAAAGAGACTATCCTTATTAATATTATAAATTTTGAAAGTTAGAATGGATGGGCGGATTGATGTTTGATAGGTACTCAATCACGCCAGAACGGCTGAAAGGTTTTGTATGCAATTTCGCACACAGATAGATTGTAGTTTGGAATAGCTTATAGGCTACTGTTACCGATATACCACGCGAGCGGAGCCGCGTGCGAAAACTAGTTAGGTACCTACACAATATAAATGCATTATAATTACAAGAACTCTATTATCATAGTAACAACGTTTCGAAAACGGTGAAGACGCTAATTGATCACTTTATTATTGTAGATACGTTTAACACATGTTCTCCAAGTCATTATGAGCCATATGGTAACCAGGACCTACAGAACCGATTTGAGAAATTCTTTTAGTGTTGGATAGCCCATTTATCGAGGAAAGCTATATGCTATATAACATCACGCTACGACCAGTAGGAGCTGAGTAGTGGGGAAACAAAGATCCACGGGAGTGAAGCCGAGGCCGGCCCAGGCAACAGATAGTGATATTAATCACTAGCTGTTGCCTGGGCCGGCCTCAGCCAAAATCCAGTGACCTTTATAGTAAGTTTAAATTTTAAGTCAAAATATCTGTAAGTACTTATAGGAGACGCCAAGATAATAAACAAACCTAATCTTTATTTATAAAAAATACCTAAGTACTAGGATATTTTCACGCAATACGGACGAATAAAAAAATCTGGTAAGTACCTAAAAATCCAAAACCTAGGTATCTTACAGATATTGAGCAATTTACCTAGGTAGGTCTCATATTTAGATTTCTAAAAAATAATTAGAATTCTCACTAAGAACCTATTAACGACCTATATAAACCTAATTAGGTATAAGTAGGTACCTAAATTGATTACTTACATTTTTTATATACAAGTATATAAACTTAGGTACATAATATATTAATAACTAAAAGTTGTTGCAATGTTAAAATACCTACCTATAAATTTTAATGTGAATTAAGTAGTAATGTGAGATATGTAAGTGTATCGTAAAATGTTAACCGTAAAACTTCCAGCTGGCGAGCGAGCAAGGGGTAACGTTCACGATGTCGGTATTATTATTAAATTATGAGTAAGTATAAAATTATGTACCTATGAGTATTCTACTAAGTACATATTTTTTGTTTGAAACAGATGTTTAACTAATTTTTACGAAAAGAAATAGCTTTAATACAACAATAAATTCAAGTTAGCTGCATACTATGGTAAAAGGGTAAAAGTTAGAGATCCGTGAGTAGGTACACGATGACTCATTATGCCCCTATAGCTAATCAAATAAAACAAACGATACACTCATTGTATTCTGTAAATATGTACAACAGTTGACAATCAGTTATAAACGACAAACAATTGCCGAATAAGCTCAAATACTAATAATAAAACATAACTTAAAAGGCAAGTCACCATTTTGAACGGATGTTGAATCGTGAGTTGTACTCAACAACGCATTGTATTATCTACTGAAGTACATAGTCAGATATACAAAAACATATCAGACACATTATCAGAGCTGCTATTTAGTTAGGGAATACATGGAATTAGCAAGCTAACGATCCTAAACGTGAATAAAACGCATAAAAACGAGTCGTGAAACGTAAAGGACAGCCACCATTTTATAACGCCTGAGCGCGGCGATATTTTCCCTCACACTGGCTTCAGGAAAAACGATCGTGTCAATTTGACATCGATCCCACGTGACGCAGTGGTTTTAATGAGCCGTCCGCGGACTAGAGATGCAGTCCGCGAGGGAGGTAGCTATCAAATCAGTTTGCACGGATACACACACAATACAAGTTCATTGACACGCCACGGCCGCATTTTCTCCTTTCGAAGGCGTTAGTACTCACCAATTGTCCAATTTTATGAGCTCCTCTGGTTTCTTTGTCTTCTGGTCAGCCTTTATTTTAATCGCTTGTGGATATAATTGTAAAACACTGTCAAATTCTTTTGCATCCGCCTCCAGAAAGAAAGTAGACGTGTCTTTCGCGGTAGCCATTGTGAACGTTCTAAATGTACAACACTGCGTATTTAGTTTAGCTATAGCGCCGAACTCGACGCGGCGGCAGCACCTGGCCAACTGGGCGCCCTCTCCCCACTCGCCGCCATCTTGTGGAGTGAACCTCGCAATGACGTTCAATATTATTATTCGAAATATGCTTATTTCTTGGGTATTCATGTTTTAAAACAGGGTTAACTTTGCATTTTACTTATAGAAATGCTACTACAACTTCAAATTACTTCGTAATTTCTGTAATTCAACCAGTTAGAGCCATGTTAGTAACAAAAAATATACTCACTCGACATTACAAGGTTATGTCGGTCGCACGGCGTGTCGAACGTCGGACATTTGTCTGGCCTCCACCCACAGGGAGAAACGGGATGAGAAAAAATAAATTCCATGTTGATGTATAAATCACAACACCACTTCAAAATACCAAATTGATATTTGAAAAATTGAACATAAAATGAGCACAATCACGATAATGTTAGTCACGTCGGCCTCGGCGTACTATCAATTTCCTTAAACGTGACGCAACACACGACACCGTTCTACCGAAACGACTTTGGTAAACACGCATATTTTCCGTTGCATTGCAGTACACACTGAGCTCGGAGTAGTCATGAAGTAGTAACTAGCGGTGTACATAAGGCATTTAGGTAGTAGGACGTACATATCACCGGGGTGGAACGTCACACCAATCGGCTTTGTTGTTTCGAAAGATAGATCGCCATGTGCTCTGATCCCTCTTTAATTTAGGTGTATTATTGTTTATTCAATCGCTCGTGGTAAAGTTGCGCTTGTTATTTGCTTTCATTGATTAGGTATGTTGTGTTTGAACTGAATGAATTGATAGTTTTCCCGCCTTAACTGAAACGTTTTTAAAGGATTTTACTTGGTGGCTTCAAGGGGTGTGCTAGGGACTCCTTGATACTGTGATGCATTCGGAGTTCTTATCTGAACATAATACTGTATCAATTCATGTGAAGCCTTTCTACACATAACATAGAATATCCTATCAAGGAGTCTCTTTATTTTAAATCTCTCTTTATGTAAAATTTCTCCTAACTTTCAAAGTTCTTACTAGCTAACTGAACACAGTTGTAATATCAAATACATTTCTACGTATAAGTCTTACTCAGACATGATAGAAGGCTTTTGATGAGGGTTTGACAGTCTAAAAATAAATCCTAAAGTCGCCTTTCAGGTTGTCCTAAGCTGGACCAAGCATAACCTATTCTGGTACTGCCCCCTGATTCTGAGCCGTCGGAATGCTCACGCATCGGTAACTTTTTCGAATCATGGAACGAAGTTTACTTAGTCTACGTTTTAAGTTATTTATTGGTGGAAAATAAATTATCGTATAGGAAATTAAACTGACATTTGCCCGAAAATTTTCCGACTGCACAGAATCAGGGCCCTGAAGACGAGTACCTACCTACCTATAAGCAATATATTTTATTTTCTGTTCCGTGATTTTATTACTTAAAGGTAGGTAATAAATTCTTTTTCGACAAGTATTTTCCTTCGAAAACTATTGTCTTCTTTAATTGAGAAGTAGGTAGTTAAGATTTGATTTGACTTTCTAGAGTGACTGGCAATCCGGCGAACATCCCATAATAATTACACCTTTTGTTTGCACGGATAGCATAGCATACGTAGTGCTATTCGTAATAACACGTTCGTTACGGGTTCGATTCAATCTCGACAGAAATCAAGAATGTTATACAAAAATGGTTGTTTCAAATCTTTAAGTCGATGTTTGTAATATTTAGGGTTGAATAGACTGCAGTGTATGCCTAATAAGTAATAACCGACTTTTCTTAGTTAAAAGTATCAACTATCAAACACTGTGGTAAAAAATCTGGTTTAAGAACTAAAAATCATGTTTCAATATTTCAATCGGATGCAGCTTTCATTCAATCAACCAACATAACTAAAGTTAGCAATTAAACCCAATAATTTGATGGTTTATAGCGTAGTCATTACGACCGCTCTACGTGACTGAGCATCGCTGCACATCGACAGTCTCTGAGCAGGTGACCGTTGAGCACAAATTAAACCCCCTTCATGCCCTTGGGTCTTTTGATTCACTGGAATATGAGATTAGTAGACTACAAAATAAATTTTAACTAAAAACGCTTAATAGCTACATCTGGTGTTCGATGATTAAACAACCTAGTTTATTTTCGTCCATTGTCTATTTGGGATCATTTATTCAGAACATAGGAGAGAGAATATTATTATTATTATTATAGAATATTATTATTATAGAATATTATTATCTTCTATCAATGAAATAAATCATAGTTTACTTATTATATATACTTACTAAAAAGGCGGGCCAGGCTGGAGAATTTCTCACTTTTGAAGCCAAAACATATGCCGCTGAAATTCTGCCAAAAATTCTAACTTTGGTAGCTGGGTGATGGAAACATATTTAATATGGAGGTATGAAACGAGGTAGGTACCTTAGGTTATACCTTTTATGTAGAAGTAGTAAGTACATTACTGACCACATTATGTTTTTTTTTAATAAAAAATATTTCAAATAAGTTCTGATGTAAATATGGAATAAGAATTAACTGTCTTGAACAAGTTATTACCGAACAAACTTTGTCCTTTAAACACGAGTTAATTTCTCATGACATGTCAGTCAATTATTTCATTAATCTGATCACACGCTTGCGAGAGACAATAGTGGATTCTGTAGTCTTATAATAATAAGCGAGTCGATTGTACTAGTGGACGAAAGAAATAACAGATGGTGACGAAACTAAATACACCTTCTGAGAAGTGTGAAATATTTAGTGACTCCTTAAAATGAAACAGGGACTAACTGAAAAACTAGGACTATAGTATAAAACAAATTGTATAGTAAACTTGGTTTCACAGTAAGATCCTGTCTTGTAATAAAAGGAACGATGTTTAAAGAGCAAGAATCTACGAATAAAATATTTAAATACTTAAAATATCTAAACAATATATAATGTTATAGCAAATTGTATACCCGTAAAACATTGAAGTTTATAGATAACAAAACGGTTGAGCAGTACATTATTAAGCAAAGCACACATACTTAACGATAATACAGTATCGTCGCCCTTTACGATACGATATTCTGAACAAAATATGGCTTCAATAGGGTGTCGGTTGAATGTAGGGATACAAACGGGCCCTAAAAGATGTGAACGTTGGAGGGTTTGGCCGGGCTCACAAAAAGTATGAAGGGAACAAACGTCGAGCCGAGGCGAGGGTTCGGCGCGGTTTAATTTTTTATGTTTATACTGGGATACCTCGTGTCGTGTGTATCCGATAAAGGGACAGGCTGCCTGCTGGGACCGAGCGCGGGACCGGCGAAAATACAACGTGCGTAAATAAATTTTAGAAAATAAATGAACCAAAATTTTAAATAAAATAACGAGGGGTAAGCAAAATCATTTTCACTTGGCGATAAACGAAAATTTAATAAATATTATGTTCCTGTTTTGATAGATCGTGACATTTCGATCTACCTGCCCAGCAATCTTATAATTATATATTTGCTAGCAGCAGCTGTTGCCCGGGGCTTCGTTCAGTCGTTCTTTGTTCAGCTCCTATCGGCCGTGGCGTGATGTTATAATATAGCGTACTATAGCCTTCCTCGTTAAATAAATAATAATAATAATCATTTATTCAAAAGCAACTGAGGCTCAATTACATAAAAACGTACACACACATATAATACAAAATAAAATGTCGTCTATAATACAAAATAATAAAATGGGCGATCCAACACTATAATAATTTTGCATATCGGTTCAATTCGGTTCTCCTAATGATATTAGCTATTCGTCAGTAAAAGTTTCATCGAAATCGATGTTTATATAGTACATACCTCAAACAAACAGACAGACAGACAATAATTTTGAAAAATGTGTTTTTGTTTGTTTGTGTTTGTTATAAGTACCGTACATATAGACATATTTTCATATGCCTACTCTAAAAAGCTATTATTTTGATATTACAAAGAGACATTTCAATTTTATTTATTTGTATAGATGTAGGTAGCACTAGCTACATAAATAAATAGGTACCATGATAGGTACCTATAAATAAATAATATTGGAAAAAATATTCAGCAATGCAGGAAAGTTGTATAAATATTGCACGTGCCGGCCGCCGTATGTTTTGATCGGTCAAAGGTGTTACAGGAATAAACAATAAACAGATATGACACACGGCGATCGCATATTGATGTAGGTACTTACTGCCTACTACCGTTGTAAATTGAATAGCGGGTAATAAAGTTGGGTGCGTCACCACGCGGTATGTGAACACTTCAGCGGCAGGCCCACTTGTCCGAAAAGGTACTACGAATGTCCGCGTTCCGGGAAATAGCGGGTAAATGTATCACCTCTCCGCATCCTGTATGGATGTCATTTATTTTTTAATGAGGCTAATGATATCGTCAATATCCTCAATAACATTACCTAAGTGTTTAGTAAAATATCATCAAAATGCTGTGTTGTTACATCATTACACTTGTTGAAAACCTAAAAATCGTTCTTGACTAAAAGCCATAAAGTCGACAGCTTAACGAAACAAAAAGAACCAAAGTAACAAATTAGAAAAAAAACCTAAACGAAGTATATAAAAAAAATATAGATGTATAACTAATCAAAATCGTTTGTTGCATAGGTTCTAAGAACAAGCTTCGCCTTATTAGTATGCTAAAGTAAGAAAAACACCGCAGTTGGAATTAAAATTGTTTCTCCTTTTTGCCCCAAGGTCAGTGAGTTGTGACTTGTGATAATCACAACGTGCTCTCTACTCTGGCGCGGTCGGTCGCCGCGCTGCGATACGGAGAAACGAGATATTTTTGTAACCACACGAACACGATAACGCTTTGTAATAAACTCGACTACTAGCGCCATCTGTTATAGCACAGCTGTACTAAGGCATAGCAGTTAATTACCTACTAATTATAGCATTATCTGTGTCATTTTACATGTTTTTGTTATTCTAAATAACAACAAACGCTTATAAATTATAATATTATTATGTTAAATGTATCAAAATAATCACTTATCAGTTTAGGTGATATAAAGTGAGCGCCTAAACTTTATCTTATCGTAGGTATTCAAATAGCTCAGGGCGACAATATTCGCTGATACGCGCAATGTTAGCACTTAGCAGTCATTTCGTATTTTGCAGTACCTACTATTTTACATGAGCGAACAAATCAACGGAAATTTATTACCTATTGAAATGTACCTAAGTAGGTACGTCCCATAGGCAGGCAGATAAATATTTGGGCTGAGCTGACGTCTACATAATTAAAGCGTGCCAAGCAACAAGAATCTCACTATACTATTATACGGTTTTAGGCATCCTGCTTTTTATTTCATGTCTCAAACATGAAATAAAAAGCAGGATGCCTAAAACCGTTAGCTTTACCGTTTAGCCCCATTGAGTTATTATGTACTACGTACTAGAGAAGCTATTTCAAACAAAGATCGCGCTAAACTTAATGACAGCAGGGCTTGCGGGGGGGGCGGCATGTCTCATAGATAACAATCAGTGCGCACAGATGCGACATTTTGTTATTATTCTGCCTACTAAATATTGTGTTTTACAGGGAATAAAACAAATATTTTTAGAAAATAAAAATATTTTAATGTCCTTTAGTTAATTTCTGCCGTTAAGTATAGTATTGAACGGTTTAGTCAGTTTTTGTTTCGTGTTAATTTTTGTGTACTGATTTATTATGGCGCGAATTAAATGGATTCTATGATTTAATGTGGATGGTTGATTCAGTGAATGTTGGTTCAAATTTGTAAATACTTCCTTCCCAATGAAATGCTTCAAGGTGTGTACGGTAAAATAATTGTATGGATAATTACATGGCCGAGGAAATCTTAAATCCAAATAATAATAAAATACATTAATTTTAATGCATTAAATTTTTTAATCATGATAATATTTAAATATTTTATTTTCCTTCATTATAGGTAATTAACATTCTACGACGATAGTGTCAAGTCTGCGCATAGAAATGTTATTACTCTTTGACATTCGCATAAACATGGCCGTCGTCGCGGTAAGCGGTAACTCGTTGGAATTGATAAAATATAAAATAGAATTAGCGGGTTTTAAAGATAATATGTTTTAGTTACTGGTGAAAAGTCACTCCTTGACTTTTACTTTTGTTTCTCGTATTGTTTAAACAGTACCATAATGCACACGAGGGCATATTTTATATTATAAAACTTAGTTGTCAAACGTGTCACGTCGCAGCAAGCGCTGGGCAGAGACTAAATGAGTTGGAGTGCATGCACTCTAACTCGTGTTACAAACAATCTAGTTGACGCGTCTCCTCTAGTACGTAGTACATAATAACTCAATGTTTAGCCCTTTCTTACTATGTTTAAACAGCAGCGGGTGCAACTTCAGAGCGAATTAAAAGTTTGACGAGACCTCTACGTACGGTTTTCCTTCTGTGTGGTCGCGAATATTATCCTACATAATGGCGACCGCAACACGTAACGAACAAAATCATAATAACCGTCTACCGTCTACAAGTGGATGCTTTCCCTTTCGTTTTACTATTACGTGCCATGTGAAACACTTACACGATATGCTGCCTACCTACGTGCTTTATTAGGTTGCATTTCTCTTTTGTTAAGTCTTGGACCGCTCCAAGTAATAAATATTGTGCGACACCAGATTCAAATTCTGAACCCTCGGAACGCTTCCGTATCGTAAACTATTTCGAAACTAAGCACGAGCAAGGTTACCTAAGGCGAAATATGGGGTGTGATACAATCATACACCTCTATGTCTACCCCTTTGGGGAAGAAAACGCCTGATACTACGTTATGTTACGTTTTATAGGCACTCATAGTACATAAACATAATGTACAGAACAACGGATACCAAAAACTTATAAAAAAAGTAATTTTTATGGTATCCCAGCCCGACGCATGTGGAACGAAACTATAGTGGTATTGAAAAGTTTAAAATACGTAGAACAGGTTACTTTCAAAACGTCGAATAACTTGTTCACAGTATTAACAATGTCCAATAGTGGGTTAACTGGCTACCTGTCTACCTGACACGATTCTTGCCTTTAACGGTACTGTAGTCACAGCTCGCAGATAATAGGGTAGTTTTTTGCCTGTCGATTTTAAATGGTGCGATTTTAAGCGTTTGTTGAATGTGGACTGGCTTCATTTTTGGATAAAAATATGATATCGTGAAAATAGGTAGGCATAGCGTCTAGAATTTTAAGATAATAATAATATCTTTGCCGAACTCAGAGACGTAACGTCTCTGAGTTCGGCAACGTAACGTCTCTGAGTTAACTTTTAAAGTTTATTTAGTAAAAACGTGTAATACTTAAGTCAATACGCCTAAAGACGATTATTAAATGAAAAAATAGTGTTAATGACAGATTACTGCAAATTGACGTCTCTGGGTGCGCCAGTTATAAGTCATATTCTTAACTAATGTAATGACCTGTAAATAAGACCGTTGCTTTGTCATAAGGACACTCAGCTTTCACTACACGGTATTCAGGGTTCCTTTGTGGGACCTCCTGAACAACGTGTCGTGTTATCGTGTAGTAGGTAACTCCTTTTAATAGCCTTGTGCTTTAGCCATTAGGTAGGTAAGTACTTAAGTGGTGTCCATAGCTTATTAAACGAAATCCCCCCCTAGTTTTTCCCTACGCAAGGATTAATTTCCATTACTTTCTAAATCCCTATAGCTATCGCCCAGGGCTTCGCTCCCATCGTTCTTTATTTGGTCACTGCTCAACTCCTATTGGCCGTAGCATGATTTTATATACCTAGCCTTGTAGCCTTCCTCGATAAATGGGCTATCAACTAAACAAACTCTTCAGCTTCATAAATAGGTAATAGTATACAATATAGATTGATACCACATTGCTACGGTGGCCCATCGGGATGCGTACGACTAGCGACTGTTGAGCAAAAGATCTTGGATTCGATCCCCAGGTTGGGCAATAAGGTTTTATGATTTCTGTCTTGAAATTCTCAGTATCAGCCCAGAGTATAAAATGTGCCCGGTTAAAGACAAAAGGTGCGCTTAACATAGCTGGCGAAATATTGGTACCTAATATAAACGTGTCTGGGACTTTACTCTCGTCGTTCTTTGTTTGGGTACTGATCAGCTCGTATTAACTGTAGCGTGATGTTAAAAATGTTAAAGGCTATATAGCGTTTCTCGATAAATGGGCTATCCAACACTAAAATATTTTTTCAAATCGGACCAGAGTAGTTCAACCAAACAATCTTGATGGCTTAAATATGTGAGATGTGATGAGATTCGAGTTTTCTTTCTATGTGTTGTTTTAAATGGATGGTGTCCTGTCATCGTAAGTAGTTAGAAAATAAACCCCTTTCGGCTGTCATCGCAACTATGTTTCACAATCACAACCAGGTGGTTGGTACCTGCCTTAAAAAATATTTATTGCTCAATTTAAATATCCAACTAGACTGTTATACTCACTTATACCTAATTAAAATTAAACACGTTGCTAAGGGCACATCAGATTTTAAGGTAGATCATTAGTAAAGTAGACGCCTGGCGCCTAAGGGATTATCCGTTAAGCGAGACTCGAGGGGGTTGTCAGTTGAAGGGGCGTTTGTGTAGCTCGAAAGGGGTTTCAAAGTTTGATTCTAATATACAGGTGCTTAAAGTACCTTAGATCTATCTACTTATTTGCAATTATTAATACTTCTTATCTGACATTGATATGCAGTATACAAAGTAGATAAACTAGATACGCTAAAAATATCGCGAGTGCGATAATGTTAATGAAGCACGGCGGCACAAGGACTAAAATACGACTACTTACGAAGTACGGTGGTCAATTTACGTAAACTAAATTACACGGCACACTTCATTGAAGTTTCGCTAAACCCGTTTATGAATGAACTGACGTCACATGTAGATATACGTGTAAACAGCTGAGTGCTAAGTAAGTATAGATTATTGAGCTCTTTCTTTTACGTCAGATGTTAGGGATATTCAACAATGCGCATTGTCCCCGTGTCCCATATCGTCACGGAAGCATGTCGTTGACGTTTACGTAGGTATGTAAATGTGTTACATCACATGGTATAGTTTATGCAAGGTATGTAATGTCTATAATACATAAATTTGACCTAGGTACCTAGATTTATTTAAAACTTACTTACTCCCAAATAATGTCGGGAGCCCAGGTGGTTACAAAAGTCTGAATACTTACCTATGTATATGACACCTTATTGTGTGATAGGTAGGTAACTGACATTTTCCGTTATAACGGTTTTCCAATAAGATTTTAAGCAGAATTTGATTATGAACCCACCTATTTAAAATAAGAAAACAATAACAGCAAAACAAACGCGCGAAAAATAATAACACGCGATTCAACAGAGCGGAACTGACGCCTAGAGATTTCTTTTGAATTAATTTCAATGCGCTTACGATAACGACACGACATGCGACATGATCAACACATTAGGCGTCTTGAGAATAGCCCGACAACTGCCCTGCTGAATAGAATAGTCAGAAGTACATAGTCACAACTCGGTAGCGATGTGAGGCGGACGTTACACCCTCGTCGCCCCTCGCTTCGCGCTCTTACGCGCCGCGGCTCATTGCTACACCGCGAATTTGGGCCAAGCACAAATATATCTATCCTTTCCCCACCCAAGTGCTACCCATATACCCGTCTCTTTCGGTTATTTTCTCTCTCGACCCGCGCTATAATACAGTCATTTATGTAATAAGTTCAATGTTTACATTGCGACTATCAGGTGATGAATGAAAAATACAGTTTAAATTGCGATAACGTTTTCAATCTTCAATGCTGCTGCACTCTCTGGCAATTTATAGGTAGGTAATATGTATTAAAACAATAAAATGCAATATGAGTTATTTGCATCATTGAAATCTACACGATTTAGAATGGGGTTATCAGGATAACGTAGAAATGCCACATTGTATTAAGTTGGTCACGGTTATTGATCCAAATCTTGTTATTTACAACGAACAACGTTGCCAAAAGTCATGGTATTTTTATCATTATATGACGATTTATTTTTTCTTGATTGTATAACATAATAAAGTCACATTAATTAGTCTGACTGGATGCGAAAGGCGGAGGAGTTTATGTTATTGATCTGTTGTCGAAAGTTGAAATAAGAATAAGTACCTTTAATAGGAAGGTACTTTTTGCCTATAAGCTAGTAGGTAATAGTATCTATAGAAATAGCTCCAACTCAACATATTAATAGGGGCCATTAAACTATCAATTTGGATTGCTTTTTATCAGTCAATCAGTATAGTCGTATAATTAATATGCTGTAAAACGTTTATTTTGTACAAAAACTTCACAAAAAAAAAAAAAAATTTGACCCAATTTAAAAAGGTTTTCAGAATAGTTGCAAGTATTTTGCGAAACGACTGAAATTTGGTCAACTCGATTGGTAGGTATCATAGCACAGATTAAGTAATAGTACTAAACGTACTGATGGATTGTGAATTTGTCAAATCCAGATTGATAGTGTAGTGCCAATATAAGTTGAATGAAAGGCAATTACTAAAACAAACAATTATTTTTAATAGTGACATTATACATCATGTCTCTTCTTACTTCTCTATAAATAGATGTCACCCACATTTAGATGACTAAGTCGGATCCCATTGTAAAAGTGACCTTATTTAAAACAGATAAGTGTCTTGTTAGATTGAAAATACAAATGTTTACGTTTTCTTTTATCGAGAAAATGTCTAGTAATTACGTTTCTGCTTTAGTCAGCGCACTAACATAATATTATTAATATTAAGAGGAGGTGTTCACCTTTCTTATTGCGGTTTTTGTATTGCGTTATGTCTACATATTTAAGAGATATAGCTTCGTAAACCTTAACATTACTATAAAACTCTTCTTGCCAGCAGTAAAAAGTGGGTAAAATTTTATGTTGAATTTTATCGAAACAATGGCTCGTCTAAAAAGTAAAAATGTATAAGTAAGTTTAACATCTTTTGTGTTTAATTTCACGTCTATTTTCATTTATCCAGTTATTCAAAATTTCTAGACTGAATATTGAATACAACAATATCACGCGCGCTCTTTTCCCTCAAAGGTTAGACAGAGGTGCATCATCAATTATATTGTATGTTAAAATTTTTAACATACAATATCATTGTGCACCATACTCAAATTTCGACAGCCATGTTAAAAAAAAATTGTACCAAATTTTTTTTTTTTTTTTTGTATTAAAGACGTTACGCCCGCACTAGGGAACAAGCCCTGTGTCGCGGGGAGCTTTACAAACATGAAACTAACGGACACTAAGTACACCCAGACTAGAAACAAATATCTATGAATCACACAAATATTTGTCTCGTGTGGGAATCGAACCCACGTCACCCAACACGGCGATGTAGTGGCGAGGCGACCACCTTAACACGTTGATGGACAGTACCGCCTGGGGCCGTCAAGATAGTCAAAAGCAATACGACAGTACGCCTGTTGACGTTCAAGTTTCTACTTACACAAAATCAGTACGTCTTTAGACGATGAATTTTCTAGGCAATTATATGGAAGAGCATGTTGTACTGTCACCGAAGATTCATTTTAGTCATTCTACTGTCACTACATAATGTTCGAAAATCCGTTTAAAAAAAGTAGCTACACACACACACATTCAGATTTTGATCTTCTTATACACGCACACTACGCCCGTAGACGTCGTATTTCAGAACAAACTGTGCAGTACTGCGCCGCTGCGGTGCGCCGACAGGTCCTTACGTGTTTCGCGCGTAAATATTTTTTCGAACGTAAGTATATTGTTTTATTTCAACGTAATGTTATTATTTATGAATACAAAATACTAAAACTAATATAGTTGTTTAGCGAAATAACTTATTTATGTAGCTAACATATATTTTGAATACTATTTAGTTGTGCTAACTTCTAAACATACATTTTTGCAAATGGATTCGCGGGATCCGTATGAAAAAGAAGTCAAAGTCAAAGTCAAATCTTTTTATTTCATTTGGATCACATACATGATACTTATGAACGTTATATAAGCCAGAAAAAGTGTCAGTAAATTTGCCTACGGCCAGTTCACTGACAAGGTTGAGCTCTGAGAAGAACTTGGCAAGAAAAGAACAAAGGCGGCTCCAGAATCTATTTGACGCTGCTTCAACTTCTGATTCGAGTCACGACCCTTTTGAAGATGATGGCGAATACGCATCTGATGTCGATTATCAACCATCTGATGAGGTATCTTCGAGTTCCGAAGATGAAGCTCAGGCATCACAAACGAAAACGCCTTATGACGTTCGCGTCTATATCCGTACTGTCATATCATGTGTTATAATAATAACTGTGCTGTGACGCTACGCCTATGGGCAATGTATGAAAAACAGTACTGTCTCAGCACCCACAACCTTTGAGAGAGTACTGTCCGTCAACGTGTTAACCGCAGTGGTTAAGGTGGTCGCCTCGCCACTACACTACACGCCACGGTGACAATGTAATAAGAAGCGAGCTTATGGGCACATTTTCAGACTTCGGGCTGATACCGGGGGTTTCAAGACAAAAAGCCCAATACCATTTTTGCACGACCTAGGAATAGAACCTAGGACCCAGTAGTCGTACCTACACACGTCCACTGGGCCACCGAGGCAGAATATTCTACTGATATAGACTATTCAGTTACTTATTCAGTTTCCGTGTAGTAACGAATCAAGAATACCTACATAATGTCACTACTTTTCGTTGTGGTCATAGAAACATTGTAAAAATAAGATGACGACTAGGTATCTGCTGACAGAATTCTGGTCACAATCAAGAAATAAATTAACAACACTTTTGTACACAAAAGACAAGTGACAATCAACGGAACACGTACTGTTTTCCAAATTTTCCATCGTTCCGTCAATATTTAACTCGGCGACTTTCCTGTCATTCATTTTAATTTACAATGATGACGTTTGACTGGCAAGAATACACGGACAGAAAGACAGCTGTCTACCACGAAACCACTAAACATACAAAATTGTCGAACGTTGTGCCACACACACACACAGTCTGGTTATGCTAAGGTAAAGACAAAATTTATAAGTACGAGTATGACACATCAATTTGAATATTAAAGTATAAAATAAAACAATGACACATAAATTTATATACAAAGTTATTTTGTGTTTTATTTAGTTTTTTTAAATAAGTACCTACCTAACTATTTGTTTTATTATATAGTTTTTCATCATCATTCATCATTTCAACCGATAAACGTCCACTGCTGGGCACGGGTGTCGGGTTTTCTCCAAAGAATGTGTAAATGTGGAGGGAACACCACGCTGGCCAGACAGTTTGGTATAGGTTTTGTTTTGATTTTCCTTTTCTCGCAGTGCCTTGTCTGCATAAGAATACGCCCTTATTTGCCTTACACAACTTACTTACCAACCCGTGGGTGTAGTAGGTACACCCACGGGTTGAAATGGGGTAGTGACATTATTTATTCTTAGTCCGACACAACACGGACAATAATTATTAGAATAATATTACATTTCAAGTCGATTCTCACTTTTAATTTTTGTTTTAATTACTCCAAGAAGTTAGATTGAGGACTAAAGCTCTGGTTCTGTATCAACGCACAATGCTGTGGTATGTCTAATGTGTCAAGAAAAACGTCTAGAATTGTCTCTTGTAATTGGTGAAGACCGCATACCCGCAAACCGTAACCACAGCGTTGATATCGCAGAACCAAAGCTTTAAAACGTCCACAGAAATAAATGATAATACTAACGCAGCTTTTCTCCTAATCTCAATTAAATTCGATTCATTTCGATTTTTTTTATTTATGGTAACATCTAAATATTCAAATATTTCAATTTATTAAACATTGAAATCGACCAATCTTATATCGAGATTGCGAGTAAGTCGGTTTTAGTTTTATACATATACCATTACCCTACCTATAGTTTACGATAGTCAGTGTTCTCCTTCGATTCAGTACTGTAAACTAGAACTACTGTATAATACTGATTCACCACCAACTACAAACCTAAATAAAAGCTAACAACCTATTTTTGCCGAAAATGAAACTACTAACGCCAAGTTCAAGGCTACCGTTATTTAGCACACGGCTATAACTCTATTCGCCTATTTAGATTGGCTTCGTACCTACTTTATTTACTGGAGTGAAGACACTACTAAGGTTGCCACTTGCCAACTGTATTGACTCTAATGAGAACAACACTTAGAATTAATTTAAAAACATTAAAATCAAGATTGCCATGAGTCCATGACAAAAAGAACTAAAGGACAATATCGTCAATATCAATTTGTTATCAACAACCCAATACAAATCACACAAATTATTTGTCAATTTTGTCTGGTGTGGGAATCAAACCCACAACTCAAAAGCACAGCGATGTTAATGGTGAGGTTAATAAATCTAGCTAAGCCACTGTGACAGTCAATATTTTATCATAATTTCCTTGTCTGAACTGAAAACCCTGGCATTGCCAACGACCATGAGTGGTGGTAATTACTACTTACAATCAGGTGAGCCGCCTGCTGGTCTGCCACTTCAGGCAATAAAAAATAAAAATATTTTGGCAACCCTACGATAACTATAAATTTATTGGTCCATTTATAGCCCAGATTGGTCATGGTCAATCAAACTATATTGGAAAGAATCTTAGCACAGACAAGTCTAACAGATCAATACCTAGTCCTTCAACAAAAGTTTTTATAAAAGGGAGAATAAGTACACGAGCATGTAATCAATCGTAATATACGTCAAAACACATAGCGAATGCTTCTGTATTAGGTAGGTAATAAACACACATGATTCTAGCTGGCACATGTTAAATTGGCATGTTTAAAACGTGCGTGTATTCTATTCTTTAATATTCTACTTTAAAGCTGTGCTACATGGTTATAAACATGCCTTCCACAGAGGTGCCCTTGGTGGATTCCAACCGTATAGCCGGCTGATGTAAACCAAATTTCATACAAACCAAGCTTCCACCAAGGTCACTATGTTGGAACGCAAGTTTATAACCGTGTAGAAAACCTATTATTCTACATAATAGGTGTATTATTTATAGCTAATTATTTCATCTGCTATTTTCAACTACTTTTGATTAGTAATTAATCAATAACCAATCATGGCTTTTGACGTTCTTTTTGTATTTAAAGTATGTCAATAAGATGGTTAATTGATGGATATTTCGAGTTTTTTTCTTACTTTGCAGCTTGCAACGGACTAACGGAGAGTCGCAAGTGGCATGTGTATTTATTCCGATAAAGTGATTCCGTCAGGCATGCATATAGTTGAAGACGCAAACAGAACCCAGTGTTCTTTATTTATTTTTGTTATTTTATGTACCTACGTGGTTCAGTCTTGGCGTAATTGATAGCTCTAATGTTCAGTTTCTTTGAATACAGTAAAACGTACTGTAGTAGCATTTAGGCACAATATTGAGTGACTCATGGCGAAACAAGAGAGAAACGCTGTAAGTGCCGGTGGTGACTAAGCACTGAATGCTTAATTGCAACCACCAACCGCAAACCAGCAATGAGTCAAAAGGAAAACCTTGCTGAAATCGACCCACTACCGCGATATATCATTTACATTGATGCAAGAGTTCTTAGAGACATTATGACGTAGCCATTGATATGCAAAAATACGGAGTTTTCTTCCTAGATGCATAATCACGAACTAGAGTCAAGCGCAAAACTGTCAAATTTTAACTACACGTTTAGAAAATAGCTTTTCTAAAATCAGACTAATACACATTCATCATCATCATTGCCTATTGCAGTCCACTGCTGGACATAGGCCTCTCTTACACGCGCCACAACTGTGGTCATGCGTCTTCCGTATCCAATCAGACCCGGCGACCTTTTCTAGGTCGTCGTAGCACTTAGCTAGAGGGCGTCCTACTCTACGCTTGCAGAGCAGGACACGCTTGCTTGAAGATATGACTAGCCTATAATACACATTACTTACCTACAATAAAATTTCTTTGAAAAAACATCACTACTTAGTATAAAACAAAGTCGCTTTCTCTGTCCCTATATGTGCTTAAATCTTTAAAACTACGCAACGGATTTTGATGCGGTTTTTTTAATAGATAGGCTGATTCAAGAGGAAGGTTTAAAGGTATAAAATACATACCACGCGGGCGAAGCAGCGGGCGGAAGCTAGTAACTTATAAAGCAATAATACTTTTTGACGTTCTCACCTCATGACAGCGAAACAATTGTGTGCCAAATGCCAATGGAACTCTATTTGAGCTCTATCTTGAGCACGGTTTTGTATTTTTTATAAGTCAATGGATGTCCTTCAATCCTATGAATATTTACTTGCGTAATGCGCGTACAAACATTCAGACATACCGAAAGAAATCAAAAATATAATTGTTTTGGTTTCTTTGGCTCTGAAAAAGGTTACCCATATTTTTCGTCTTCAATATCTATAATGTACAGACATCGATCTGTTACAATTTTAATAATAGGTAGTTAAGTATACTAGCTGTGCCCGCGACTTCGTTCGGGTCGACAATGACAAAGAAAAACTACGAATTTTTTTTTGTTTTTTTACGGAATCCTGAAATTTTTTCCAAAATCATTGTAGCCTATCCTACTATTTCATATATATATTCATACTCTAAATAACTGCTATTTTTATATTACATAAACAGACACTACGATTTTATTTATTTTTAAGTAAAGTAATGTATAAATTATGTATAGGTAGTAAAGATAGATAAACGCGGAATTACCCGTGCACTTGACAAACGGCAAAGTCTTTTTAAGGTCAGTTGCATAATCTTCATCGCATAGGCTATCAGAATTGTTGCTAACTGTTTTTACTTAGTTAATAACTCATAATTATCTTGTTTCATATTGCTTTTATAAAATAAAGCCATTATGTAGATACAGTATATAAACGATTCAATACATAATGTAATGCATCTTCAGAATTACGGTATTACACTAAATTGTATCATCATGACTGGTTCAAGTACAAATATGTAAAATCGTCGTTTTTAGGCTTGTTTAAAAATAAACTATATCTATAATAATATTTATTTATTATACCGTTTTATTTTATTTATATTTTTTATTACTTATTAAAATATTATGAATTATTTTATTATTTTCATTCTTATATTCATTCTTACTTTGTACTTAATTAATCTCTATGATTTGATTTGATCTCTGCATCACACAAAGGGTGGAAAATACTTAAAAGCATCCTCTACCAGCCAATTGTTGGATAACTTTGTGCAGTAAAGTTTTAAATACTTTTTTTTTTTGTTATATTATACAAATATCTTTGTTGGTCTCCATAGAAGAAGAAACCTGGCTATAACAGAATAGAGAGAAGAAGGAACCTGGCTATAACAAATACTTTATCTTTTAGGCTGCAAGCTACACAGTTTCATTTTTATTCATTTTAAAATAGGTAGCGGTTTGCCTGTTATTGTATGAAAAGTTACGAGAACCATTAACAGACCACTACGTGTCAATTCAGTCGTGATCGTAAAGAGGAAAAAATATCGCTTGCCAAAATTTGTGTAGCGTCTATATTTATCATAGCAATCGTTGTGTTTGTTAAAGTTTGTCGAACTTTAGAACGCCCGATTAAATTTTAATTGCAAAACGAAATCTAAATAGATACCTACTTAACTAATACCCAAACGAAGATATCATCTGTTCAATCGAAACAGTGGCTGATAACATTGATAAAACAGTGGACTTGATTCTTTAAACAGTATTATTTATAGTTGGATATTATTTTTGACATTTCGCAATAATCGGCGGTTTGGCAATGAATAACCATTTCGGTTTCGTCTGGCCAAAGTCCGCAATGGCTACTATGTTGAAGACTTGGTGTCAATTTTCGGCGTGAGTTGTCTATTTAACATTATTTTATTTCAATATTTTACATAACTTCTAGTTTCACGTGTTTGGACAATTATCGTGAATTTAGAATCCATTGTAAACACTTCATTCTTGTTACGAACGTGCTTAATAGAACACCTGTGTGCTGTAATAAGTGTTGTGGTACTTAACTACAAAAAGACTGTGGCTTTTTGTGAGTATTTTTTACTTGTGCTTTTTTTAACTTGGCGTCGTGTGATCGAATAATGACTTGTCATTAATGTACACTCATGGCGTCATGTGGGCATCGTACTCGTATGTGAGCATAAATAAATTATGAGTTGCGATGATAAAGTAATTTGAATGTGCTCTTAAAAATATGACTGTCGGAGGTGATTTGGTGATAATCGATTAGTTATTTCAAATATTCGATTATGATTTTCTGTAAAAAATGTCCTAGAATAATATTTACTATACTGGGGCAAAATCAAAATTTACGCTACGTAAACAACAACGCCAATTAAATAAATAAAAATAACTTTTGTATTATTTTGAAATGTTTATAATTATTATTAGAAGTTACAGCTTAATGCCATTGATGTTTGCATGAGGAAATATATGTTCAGTTAAAATATAATTGTTTTTTTTTATCACGAAATTCCAGTAAGTATTGAGATTTCCCGAATTTGGAAAAACAAATGTTCCCGGTTGATGACAATAGGCTCGCCCCCTATTTTATAGGACCAAACATAGCCGGCGAAATCTGGATGTGATACACTTCTGCCTACCCCTTTTGGGAAAAAGGCGTGATGCTATGTTTATGTATTGCCGCTATGCTATATATATTTATCGAGCACCAATTAAGTATATTAAAAGCATACAATAGAAGCGAACTGTTAGACTTTAGTAAACAGCTTCAATAATAATTTAATAGTGTTCGAATTGAATTGATTAAAAAAAAATATTGAAATTAAAAAGTGTCATTTCGGGCACTGTGGCTGAACCTCAGACCAACAAAAATAATATTGTGATCGAAACGTCTTGCTGACGTTTCCTTGCCTAGATTACAGAGGTATGTAGCTATGTGTAGGTGTAAAGTGTCATAAAATAAGAATAGCCTATTTAAATCTAGGCACTTTATGTAGAGTTCAAATGAAACAACTTCTAAAAATCGTTTACAATTTTTAATTACATGTTCAGTTCATTATGATTACATACATACGTCGTTTATTTTTTTTCTGATGAACTTTCAAGCTACATAATAAGTAGTTATTTACATTACTATTAAACAAGTAATTCTAGTGGCTTTGTTCGTGTAATGTTTAATTATGTTGACTTGTTAAAATATTACTTAACAAGTAAATAATAAAAAAATAATAATAACCCGACTGCAAAAAATCAACAGATAAGCAACGCACTAAAAAGACCTAAAAATGATTGTAATTATTATTCCTGATGAAATTTAAATATGAAACATAATATGTATAATATATGTGTAATCTCCATTCTGTTCTCTTTATTTTGACACCCTACTCGATACGTTTGGTTAAAAAAACATTTGAACTACTTACAATTTGGTGCCAAAAGCCCGCCGTTTAAGTATTTTTATTCTTAAAACCTATCTAAGGACACTTGGATTTTCTAGAAGAATCTAACGATACCCTGATTGTCAAAATCCATGCAGCCGTTTGGAAGATTCGTGGGAATAAAGAAATTTACAAACAAACAAGATACGCGCGAAAAACAAAAAATATAAAATATCAACCTAATTACAATACGCATTTAAATATAGTCTCTTTGTTTTCAGTTAACAATAAAATCGAATAGGTATCAAATACCTAGATAACTTTGATTTTGAAATATAACGTAAGGAATATTTAAAAATAATAAGAGAGGTAGGATACACAGACAGTAGGTACCTAAGTCTACCTAGAAACTAAATCATAAGTTTCCGAATTACAGAAGCCTATTTCATAAAATACAATTCGTTTGGGATAATGTTTTTTATGTTATTGTCAATAAGAAATCTGACGTTATTCAGCTGGTTTATGAGTTGTGAGGTCAATGACTCACATTTCCACGCATATAACTGTATAAGTAAAGGTATGCACAATGGAGGTCAGTGACCTTACGTTTTGTGTGAAGAACCACTAACGCTATCCCTTGTATTCGGCACCGAGAGGTCTGCCGTTCCACCTGATACCTATTATATAAGGTTCTACTGATGAGCCTAAAAAAAATATCAATGCGTATTGTAATGGGCATTGACGTCATCAGCCAATTGCTATTAAAACATGCAACTTATTTAACAAAAGGAAGTTTTCATTAAGAACATTATTATTTGTTACAAAGTCCAATGTGCATTGACCTATATGCGGCTACGTTATAGATATATTGATTATGATAGTGGTGACATGACATACGGAAACACAGGGCAGTACGTTATCAGTACCAGTCGGCGTTTGATCTTCACCTGTCTTGGTGCGTTCTGTGTTCGCTGGCAGGTATACCGCGGGAAGTTTACGTAAGTTTTTAAATAGGTATTAAAAACTGTTTACGTTAGGAGCGTATTTACAAACAGAGTGGCAACATCGTAATTTAGTGTCATATTTCGTGGTTTTCAATTTTTATTATTTAATCGGAGCTATATTTTAAAAATATTTTTGCTACACTTTTTAGAATTAGGTGAAAAGTGTATAAAAGGTAAAAAATCAAGTTTTGTCTTTGATGTGTACCTAGGTTTATAGAAAATACCTAATTACTTAAAAAGTGTACTTTTTCCGTAAATTAATGTATGTTTGTAGCATAGACCTAGGATCCGCGCGCTACCGCAGGTTTGTAGTCTTCCGCGACACACGGCTGGTTAGTAGGGTTGCCACCTTTTTTTGAAGTTAAAATAGTATTTTTTTTCAAAATATTGCAAAAAATATAGTAGGTCTAGGAAGGGAAATTCAAGAAAAAAATAGTACCTACACATTTATTTTTGGTAATTATGTATTTTTCCATGTGTATATTTTGTATATGTGTATATTTTGTTATTAGTCTTAGCTTTAGTTAACAAACTCTTATTATTTATAAAACAATTATAGGTAGGAATCTGTGCAATTGAATGCGTTTCGTTCTGAAATTCCCAATGCTGCGTTGCGGGTCATGCCGTCATGTTTATTTAAAAAAGCGCGTAACTGAATTACCGATGAAAATATAGTATTATTCGTAGTATATTATTTTTCTATAACATATAGTACAATCCGAATGAAATATAGCACGATACTATATAATATAGTACGGGTGGCAACCCTATTCCCAAGTGCAAGCGTTGTCTTTTATAAAAAAAACAGTCCATTAAACAAAAGTACATAGGTCATATTTATTTTGTGACAAAAACAGCTGTTGTGGACATTTAACAATTAATTAATTGTTTGTTACTGTAATTACTGTAAATTAATCAAATAAATTTACAATTACTTCAAAAATATTTACATAAACCAATTCGGTACTAATAAATATATTCTATACCACATTGTTTTTATTATAAGCTATTGTGACGAAAGGAAAATTGAATTGGTTCCGCGCGTGATTATGAATAGTCAGCTAATTAATAAGTAGGTACTTACCTAGGTACAAAGAAGTTACTAATAATATAACTAGTGTTAAGGCAATTAATTTAAGTCAGTATGAATCTTTTATATAATAGGTAAGGTACCTATATTACTCTGATTTAATAATAATTGCAGGGGCAGGCAGGCGTATATTATATCCTTTTCGATATTTTTTACACTATGGATTGGCGATGTATAATTGGCAAAAAAATATTTTAAGCTTAACGATTTTACAATTTTATTTTGGGTGTGTCCAGAGCTCTGGGCACACCCTTAGATTAACATATATAATTATATCCTCTGTTCTAATCCTACGTATGACATCATTAGACGTGCCTAAAACAATGGTTTTCTATAGTCTGGGTTTAGCTACTAAAGGCACAGTACTAGAGGCTTATAATAGAGCAACACAGACTATGTTTGTCTCTTTGTGGAAGGAATTATTTGGCGTATTTCCAGAACTAACCCAGTCTTTCTACACATATTTTAACTGGTTTTATTTTCATGATACTGCTTTTTTTTTCATACTTTTCATCATAAAAAACACATTTATTTACCTATCTACCTAAATTAACGACACTTTTCTCACAGTAATAACACAGTAAAGTAAGAACAGTAGAACATCTTCATAGAAATGGGCCGCTGCCGAAACCCCATAATATATTTTGCTATTTATAAAACCATGTAAAAAAATTACGGAATATCGTCCGTAGGTATCTGTAACGAGCTAGTCGAGCTACAATGATAAGTAGCAAAACGTTGTCATGCCGTTATCATGTTAGCATGTAATGGATAATTTCGAATTCAGGGAGTTCAGGGACACGTCCGCCCGCATAGCTCAGTTAGAAGAGCACTGAACAACCCTAAAGGCTATTAACTCGCCGATCGGCCTTAGTTAACCTACTTCTCTATTTATATTATAGCCTTGATTTGTAATTAGGTGCCTAGAAATGCACGAAATATACGATTTTACCTTTATATAAATCAAAATAAATAATATGTATTAGGTATTATTATTATTATTTATTGTTGGGAGAGGCCTATGTCCAGCTGGACTGCAATAGGCTGATATGATGATGATGAAATAATATTTTCGTTCAGCAACTCCTACGCCTACGGCCCATTTACGACGAGCTGCAGAACGAAAATATTCTTTATTATGATTTGTGTATTGTGTGAATATTTAATTTTTGACGTTTATTTAGAAGCAGTTGCTAGTTGCTCGTGTTGCTGCTCAGTAGCAACTAGCAACATACGGTTGAATATATTGGCCTTGTTATTTTCATAAACGAACATATATGAATATGATCTAATAAATTTGTTCCCAATTGGTTTTCCTTGTAATTAAGTAGGTACCAACTAAATTTTATCAATATGGAAACAAGTCGACACGTGTGACTTGGTAAACATGACCTTATTGGTAATAATATAATACATACTTACTTACTACATAGGTAGGTACTTACTTATAAACAATTTATATTACACCCTATAAACAAATATTTTTGAGGTATTTTCTTAGTTAAATAATGTAGGTAGGGTAAAGTCGCCTAATATCGGCCACTGCCTAATATCGGCCATTTACACTCTTTTTGAAATGTTTATTAAAATGTGTACTTTATTAGCCTAATTTTCGTGCGAAATGATACCTTATTTCATTGAGCAAAAGACTATTAAATATGGCTGCTGTCAAACGTCGCTTGGACGCTCAGTGAGAAAATGTTTGTAGTCCTGTACGAAAACCCAAATTTCGAGACATTTCGTAGTCAGATTCACGGAATCAGAGCGGGAAGTAAGTTTTATACATATTTTTGTTATTTCAATATCTAATGAATATTTATATCGTTAATTTGATTAATTTACTAACGTGTGAGAAACAAATAATATTGTTATTTTATTTATTTTATTAAATATAAGCCCGGCCGAGGTTAGGGATTAAAATGAACTAAAAAACGTTAAACCGGCCTGGTGGCCGGTACGTTTTTAATCGAACCTTGCCTACATTCGGCCTCTTCGTTACTCCAACATTCACCAGCTGTGGTGGATAAAAGGTACATTGTTCTGGCCATGGCGGTCAATTTATGAGAGATGTGTTTCTTACTCGTGCATCAGCCAGTATTTAGAATTTAGCTAAATTTTCAGCATTAATTAAAATAACTTCTTTAGAATTGCTATATGGATTACTATACTATTACCAGAGGGCTTACATTTCTCATTTATATATTCAATTAGTAAAAGAAAAATCTGTGATTTAATAGCTGATAGTTTTTTAACATATTTTAGCTATTTTGAAAAAATTCTGCTTGGTTCCCTCCTAAGTAACGATATGCCGATATAAGGCAACCAAACGGACGATAATTGGCATGAAAGGCCGATTTAAGGGGTTTTTGACAACTCTGCACAAAAAAAAATATAAAAAAATAACTGGGAATAAATTGAACAAATTAAGACAAAATAATGAATAATTAACTAACGTATAGCATAAAAATACATCAAGTATGTATCAAAGGCCAGGAATATCAAAGAAACATGCAGTTATATGCCGAAAAATGTTGACATGGCCGATATTTAGCGCTTTTACCCTAAGTACATCTACCTAATTTGCATTATTTAAAATTTAGTAAGTAGGTATATCGATTCTCATAAAAAGTAAACTTTTCCCATTGTCGACGTAGTTTATAGAATAATCTATAGGATATGTCAGCCTGGGCTGTATAATTTGAACTCAGACCACTTTACTTTGTGTCTCAAATTTTCTTCTATGGATATCTTGATAAAATAGCAAGCAATAATCGACTTTAAGTTAGTAAATACAAAGTTCTCTTCGCCTAAGTAAGTAATATCTTTAGTAAGTAGGTACTCAGTAACTAGCAGTCATATTATAATAATATTATTTTCAGATACTCATCACTGAGCTTGAAAATGACCTTTACGTAACCTCATGGTAAGGAACTTATCGATTGCCAAGTAAGCGATAAAATTCTAATGTATATTGCCAAGAAAAATGTTTCGTTTAATTCTGATTTATCGATGTGATGTCTACATTAGTTGATGGGTTTTATTCATTTGATGGAAAGCCATAATGTTTTGCATTTATTAGGAGCTATTGTGGTATGGAAAATAGCTTCTGTATTACAATTTGTTAGAAATATGGTCAATATTTTCCTTTTCTTACACTCGGGTAATGTTTTATGTAAGAATCGAATTGATAGGTTCGTCTGTAAATAAGTAAAGAAAAAGTAAGAAAAAAAAAGTATTTATTAAGCTTTATCTTTGTGGTTTTTTCATATTTTTGGTTTTGCGGCTTAGACACACAGTTCATCGATTTTTTATTAAAATGCCTGTGACATACTGACGGATGGACATGACGAAATTATAAGGGTTCCGTTTATGCCATTTTGGCTTTTATGAAAAAATACATTTAAAAAATATAAAATAAAATATAAATTTATATTATCACTAGAAGTCGCGCGGGGCTTCGCTCCCGTCGTTTAAACTCAATATTATTATAGCAGTTGTAAAAACATAGCACTTTTCGACATGAAAAAAGTTGGTTAAAAAGTGTCATGTTTTCATAACCGCTTAGATTTAAATTGACAACATCATTGTCACATGTGCAATGTATATATTTGAGCTCGCGTGCCCCCCTTCTACGCGTGTTAAATGTTCTTATTAGGTACTTCTTATCATTGCTTACAAATGGTGATTATATTTTGGTACCTACTTGTAATAATATATAAGTATTATCGTTCCCGTAATGTACTGAAGACTTCGCGAGTACGTAAGGGCGCGGCAGCTATGCAACAGATTGATTACTACCATTATTAATATAAATGGTGTAATCTATGGATTTATTTATGTGCGAATATTTATTATATTCTATATATTTAAGAGTACATAATGTCACTACCCCATCTCAAGCCGTGGGTGTCGTAAAAGGCGACTAAAGGAGTAGACAGAAAAGAACACTGCAAGAAAAGCAAAATTCGAAACAAACCCTAACTAGTCTGGCCAGCGTAGGCTAAATTACCTCCACATTTTTTGGAGGAGACCCGTGCCCAATGGGACTGGGGATTTATGGGTTGAAACTACCTATGTTTTCACGGATATTGACCGCGATGCGCGATGGTGCGTAGGTCTGTACTCTATAGGCGGGTAACAATCGATCGACCTTGACCATTGAATACTTCAAGCAGCTGATTCTGAACGTATGACGGACGCTACAGTCATTTGAAAAAGAAAGGGATGTGTGTTTTTCTTTGGTAATAGATCTTTATAGTGTGCAATTTTGTCTTATTAGTATACGGAGAAAAAAAAAGGTGATTATTGTTGTTACATGAAAATAAATAAAGAACCAATTAAATCTAAAAATAGATAAAATTTAAATTAAGAATTAAGTAGGTAAATTAAATAACTTTCATTTCTTTCATGCTATGCTAGTATTAGTACTTTTTAATTTATGAATAAACTTTTTCAAAGCCGTGGTAGCTCTCCTCAACCCCTTATTTCAACATATCTCTTACCCATTAACACAACCTTGGAAGGAAAGGGTAGATAAATCGATTCCTTATTCATACCACTTATGTGACTGTTTCCTACTTCAGAAGGCTTCACGGCACCTCGTGAGACATTAATTAGATACGATCTATTGCCACAGCAATTGAAGTAGCGAAGGAACGACGCAACAATGGTGATATTTTATGATCACGGTCGCAAACCGTTTGATGAATTTGACATCTATTAGATGTTCCATAAATAAACAATGTATTGATCAATACAATTGAATGGTTTATTTTCAAATGGTTTGGCATTGCCGTCAATTAATTCAGCAGAGTGATTGAAGAGAGATATCATCAATCATCATCATCATCATCTTTAGCAACCCATTAAGTCCCACTACTGGGCTAATTCTAATAAACCCTATCAGCTCTCTAGTTAGAGGAGAGGAGACCCGAGCCCAGCAGTGGGACTTAATGGGTTGCTGATGTATTTCCTATAACTTGGCTTTCGAGACTTCACTTGACGAGTCAATGTTCTTGTTCACAGATATTATGGGCAGAACTTGTGACACAGCGAGGTGATCTTCGTCAAAATGCCGGTGCTACGCAACGCTGACCATCCTGCCTCCGCTATCACTGATTCGGTTGCCACGAGGTACCTCGTCGCTGTACTAGGAGCTTTGGCCGCTGAAGGAGGTAAATCATGTTCAGTTTTTGGAAAAAATTGAAAACAATTTGCAGTGTGTTAGTGTTCAATAATAATAATGCTTCTTATTATTATCGGGTTGCTGACGTTTCGACTACAATAATTATCTTCGGCCACACACTGTTAAATTATTGAAGCTGTTTAGTACAGCCTAAAAGTACTAAAAAGCTTCAATAATTTAATAGTGTTCGAATTGTCAGTAGGTAAGTAATAAAAAAAGGAAATTTAAAACATTACCCTCCTTTTTTGCAATCGAGTAAAAAGAGTTATTTCGAGCACTGTGGCCGAACATATTGTGGTCGAAACGTCAGCAAGCCTTATTATCCATGTAGGGCCCAAAATTTCTAGTCCCTACTGTGAATCTTAGATAAGACTAAGTATTACTGGGATTATATAGGTTAAGCCAATGATATTGTATGTTAAAAAAACCGGCCAAGAGCGTGTCGGGCCACGCTCAGTGTAGGGTTCCGTAGTTTCCCGTCCGTCACAATAAGTGTTCCCACTTATGAGTTTAAAGGTGGGTATCCATACTATCCATTATGTTCGCGATCCAGCAGCGCTCCGCGCTCCTGCAACAGCTCCCGGTAGTGGGTACGTGCGCGAACACGGAGCGTGCAATAGTGCACGCTCCGCGGCAGTCGTTCCGACTCGTGACGGTTTTTAGCGCGAACACAAAGGGGAGCGCAGTGTGTCAAAGGGGAGCGCATGTAAAGGGCGCGCGACAGATCCATTGGATCAGTTGCAGGAGCGCGGAGCGCTGCTGGAGCATGAACATAGTGGTAACCCAACTTAAAAAAGACAGACAGTTACTTTCGAATTTATAATATTAGTTAGGACTCCTAAGACTACGACTAGCTGTGCCCGCGACTTTGTTCGCGTGGTTATCGAAAACTAAAATGCGTCTAAAATAAGTCCTTTAGAACCTTTACTACCTCGTACGTGCTCGTACTTCAAAATTTTCAATCAAAGTTCGAATTGTTCGAAACCAAATCTTCCAACCAAACGATTTCAATTTTTTTTTTTTTTTTTCAATTCCAACACTCTATCTTCAAATCGATTCGATTTCAAACATGGGAGAGGGTCATTCAGTCACGGAGAATCTTAACACCGCGATTCAGGAAAATGACGTCAGATGCACAACGCCATCTATCGAAAGAGACAACAGACAGCCATTCCAAGAATGCTGAAAATGCGTCTGTTGGTCATTGTCTGTTGGTTATACTTTAAGTAGCACCCTTACAATTTCTTTTTAAATATTTTCGATTTACTAAAACCATTTCTACCTTTTGCTATCACAACTTTTAAAAGTTATCTTGTGAAGGCATTTATTAATAAGTACCAAGTACCATATTCCTTTGATAGATGTCGTTGCATGTCTCATTCTTGATCATAATGATAAAGTTCTTGAAAACTATAAATTCATGAATTGGGTTACTAATTAATACATAGACGTGCCAGAAGTTTTCGATGGTAATTTTGAATTGCGAGAACCTATTTTAATAATTATTTTTTTGTTTGAAAAAAGATACGTTCAGGATAATAAAATATTATGTAAACGAAGTTAAAAAAAAAATACGGGCAAATGAAACTTGACCTCTGGATTGTATAGGCGCTCATACGATTCAGGGACCAAATTATATTGGTTAACTGCAGTTTCCATCTGTTGTTTCCATCCAAGTTCAAAATAATTTTCCTAGAAAGTCCTTATAAAGTTCTACTTTTCAGATTTTTTTCGTATTTTCTAAACTTATGGTTCAAAAGTTAGAGGGGGGGGGACGCTTTGTTTTTTACTTTTGGAGCGATTATTTCCGAAATTATTGACATTATCAAAAAATGATTTTAGTAAACCCCTATTCATTTTTAAATACCTTTCCAACAATATATCACACATTAGGGTTAAAATTAAAAAAAAAAACACTTCCCACTTTACATATAGGGGGGCTACCCTAATAAAACATTTTTTTCCAATTTTTATTTTAGCACTTTGTCGGCGTGATTGATACACATATTGGTCCCAAATTTCAGCTTTCTAGTGCTAACGGTCACAGAGATTAAGCGAGGACGGACAGACAGACAGACAGACAGACAGACATGGCGAAACTATAAGGGTTCCTAGTTGACTACGGAACCCTAAAAAGGTGTAGATAGGTTACCTACATAGCGTTCGATGTTTGGAAATGGCACACAAACGCACACATAGATATCGTAATAATGCAATGTCAAAATACCTTCGCCGGCCGTCAACGGGACATTGAGATGAAGTTTGCTAATAAGACTATTTTTAGTGTGCCACTTTTCGAGCGCTTATAACCTATCTACACCTTTTTTAACATACAATATCATTGTGTTAATCTGTTGCCCGGGCCTTTGCTCTCGTGGATATTTGTTTAGCCTCTACTCAGCTCCAATCCTATAATAGCGGTTCCTGGATAAATGGGCTATCAAACACTAAAATAATTTTTCAATTAGGTTCAGTAGTTCCTGAGAGAGAGCGGGTTCAACCAAACAAATAGACAAATTCCTTTTCTTAAACTAATAATCCCCACAAATTAAAACAAGACATGTGTCATGTTTTGTTTTAATTTCATGACTAATAGTAGGAGGCCACTGACCATCATGATTTTCACGCCTTCTTTATATTATCAACGGAAAAAACATCTTCGGAAACATTTATTCACTATATCTAAATTAAAATCACCATATTACAGCGTATAATTATGTATAGGGTGAGGGTGTAGCTCTAATTTTTTTCAAGCAATATGACTGAATGACTGGCCTGTTGGTCAAGTGGTTAGTGACCCTGACTGCTAAGCCGTGGGTTCGATCCCCACCCAGGACAAATCTTTGTGTGATGAGCATAAAGGTTTGTTCTGTGTCTGGGTGTAATTTATCTATAATATGTATGTATTTACAAAAAAAAAATGTATTTAAGTAGTATATGAGTTGTTTAGTACCCATAACACAAGCAAATATAATTGCTTACTTTGGTACTAGATGGCGCTGTGTGAATGTAGTAAAATATTATATTATTATTATTATAACACGGGCCAAACATCCAGTGAGATACATAGGTTAGTCGTCACTTAAATTTACTTAGAAAAACATGAATACCCTTTCAGAACTATAGTTGCTATCAACTCTTAGGTACCCTTGAGCTTGCTCAACGTCCAACTCTCCAAAATACTTTTGAAGTTGCCTAGAGTGGCAGAAACATAGCCAATTATGTGAGCTGAAACATTTTACTACTAAGTTAATAATTGCTATGGACTCGTTATTGATGATAGGTAACACTTTATTTTAACTTGTTTCAAGTGACGTGCGGCGTTTCGCTCCCTTTGTTTTTATTTGGCCCCTGCTCAGCTCCTATTGGCCGTAGCGTAATGTTATATAGTCTCTTAGTAGTGTGATATTAATGGGTTGATAATTATATGTACCGTATTTTTGGTTACAGCGACTTATCCATTTGACTTGACAAAGACAAGACTACAAATACAATCTGAAGTAGCGGCAGCCAAACATGGGAATAAGGTGAGTGTCGATAAATAGTATTTTAGTCTTTCCCATTATCATATTTATATACATATATATTACCTATAAGTATTATAACTATTCAATTTTATTTGTAGAAAATTTAATTAGGAAATAATTATATTTGTAAATTCTTTTTGGCAATAAAATGATTTTATTTTATAATCGAAGTTACGAACGGTTAAAGCCGTGCCACATGGTTAAAACTTACCTTCCACAGAGGTGCCCTTGGTGGCTTCCAACCAATGATATTGTATGTTAAAAAATAACACACAATATCATTGATTCCAACCGTGTAGCCGGCTGTTGTAAACTAAATTTCATACAAACTACGCGGATGGCAAACAAGCTCCCACCAAGGTCACTCTGTTGGAACATAAGTTTATAACTGTGTAGAACACCTATTAGATTCTAATTTACTTCGATTGGAAGTAGACACTACCTTCTAAATAATAATTTTTATTTAACACAAAGTCTGCGTACGTAATATTTGAACATTATAATTATGGCTTTTGATTTAGATTTTCTATAAATGGTATGGTGTTTTTTAATTAGTTTCCATTTGCACCTACAACTCTCTTCTCTGCATCGCCCAAAGGTCGACTGGTAGAGATTGCCTCTGGCATTAAGTCCGCCTTTGTACAGTTCTTTGTGCATAAAGTTGAAATAAATAAATAAATATAGTTTTAAGGGCTTAGTACCTAACACTTATTCTAGTGGTCTACGTATCACAAAGATTATAATATAGTCAAAGCAGATTACAAAATTTCGACAATAATAGAAGTACCTACTCAAAGTATGCGATGCGACCCAGGATAAGTCATTTCCTGCTATTGTCTGATACCTGGGTCATTGAAATTAAATATCACTGTGTGGTTTATTAGTAGGTAGGTAATGTAAACGAGAATTATTTTGCGTTTGAAATTACGTAGGTACTTCAATAGTTTCTGACTGGTCGGCCACGCGCTGGCGATGCCCTTAGTGTTGAAGGTGTAGACTACGGTACCCGCTTACCACGCGCACCGTTCGCCAGTTATTTCATTCAAAAACACATTTAGGTTTATTTTACAAAATTTTTATTTTTCTAAAATAAAAATAAAAAATAACAAAATTTCAGTAGGTGTACAAACATGGTTACATTAAAATTTTTATAAATTATTATGCAATTGGTACACAAGATGACAATTAATTTTATTTGTTATTTATAACCAGTTGGAGAACCACGGCATGATCAAAACCGCAGTTGGTATAGCGAGGCAGGAGGGAATAACAAAGTTATGGAGTGGCCTGATGCCTATGTTTCAACGGCACGTGATCTACTCTGGGTGCCGTCTCGTATTCTACGAACACTTCCGAGACCACTTCAAAGATGAGAACGGGAAGGTGTCGCTAGGAATCGCATCTTTAGGTGAGGCATTCGGTTTTGAAATATTTGCACTTTAGTACTTTGGCCGGTTTTGTTTCTTGCAAAATTATTTTGTCAAAATTTTAGCTGTGTCTATGGCATTGACCATGTTTATTAAATAATTAGCTACATATTTTAATCAAAATTAAAATTAGGCAATGTTGAATAATAATCTCGTTTGCATCCAAGGAGTTACTAATTAATTAAGTTGGGAAGCCCTTCCCAGTACATGGGCAGGAAATCTAATCAATGCCAGACCGAGAGCCATAACTTTATTAAATTCCTTTGTGACCAAGCTTCTGCGTACGCTTTTATATTTTTTGCACGATTTACTTTGGCTTCAAAATACTGGCATTTAATTACTTAGTAGACAGGCAACGTTGCAATAAGGAAATGAATTATAAATTCAATAAGACGCCTTAAATTAGTCCGCGCCGCATGATGACTCAGTTAATTTGACACGTGTACCTAGGTAACTTACAGTTACAATACAAACCGTAAAAGCAGGAATTAAACTTTTATTGATAAAGATTTTTTTTTAAATTAGTAAACAGTTTCGCTGCGTCGAATAATTGTTGTAATATATGACATATTCTTCTTTTATATCCATTGAACATCTCAGACACGTGCCGTTCCAGACAAAAAATATTTTTATACCTACCGTAACATGACGGACAGACTAGAGCTGTCAAACTCTGTAGAAACAAACAATCATGCTCATCACACAAAGATTTGTCAGGTTGTCAGGGTTACTAACCACTACGCCAACAGTCCAGTCTCGCGATACCTTGCCGTGATTCCCAATAAAAGTATCAAATTCATTTCGGATTTTAGAGGTAGTTAAGGCTAAATCAGACAGAGTATAGCAACAACGTAACATAATTCCTACAAAGTTCGGCAGGTGGACTGGCTGCGGGCTCCTTGGCTCAGTTGATCGCTTCGCCGACTGACCTGGTGAAGGTGCAGATGCAGACTGAAGGCCGACGGCTGTTGCAGGGCAAACCGGCACGGTTCAAAAATTGTAGGGAGGTCTACAAGATACTCTATAAGGAGAGTGGGATCCTGGGATTTTGGCGAGGTGAGACTTATTTACTATTATCGAAAAACATGTCTAAGAATCATCGCTAGAAAATCTTCTTTTAAATAAAAAGCAGCATTCAAATGGGTACCTGACGGTCAAACATAAGACACGCCTATTTTTGTGTCAGGAATTAAAATGTTTCATCATCATCATTATTACAACCCGTAAACGCCCAACTGCTGGGCACGGGTCTTCTGATCTCCTCCAAACATTTTGGAAGGAATTTAGCCTACTATACCACGCTGGCCAGTCTGACCAGACGGTTTAGTATAGGATTTTCTATAGAATTTTCCTTTTCTCGCAGTGCTCTTGTCTGTGTAAGGTTACATATACATATATACATATGTTTTCTTATGGCAGATTTCAATAATTTATCAATGGATTTGGCTACTAAAGTTAGAATTTTGACATAAGCTCCATACAAAATGTGTCAAAATTCTAACTTTAGTAGCCAAATCCATAGATAGATAGATTATTGAAATCGGCGGATAATCCGTCACTACACTACACGGAATGACAAAAGCTTATTCATGCTAATTTCAGGTGCGGTACCCAACGTACAACGCGCTGCTCTAGTCAACATGGGTGATCTGGCTGCATACGATTACACAAAACAGTTCCTAATGAGGGAGTTTGATATGGCTGACTCGTTAGCGGTGCATGCTGCGTCAGCATTTACAGCAGGGTTCGTCGCAGCCGTGTTGGGTACACCGGCCGATGTTCTTAAAACACGGCTTATGAACCAGCCCGTGGGACCCGATGGAAGGTACTTTCATTAAATATTTATATGAACTTGGTCGAAATTCCACATAGCATGATGCTATGCCTTTTTTCTCGAAAACGTAGGCAGACGTGGATCATACCCACATTTCAACACATTTTTTTTTTAGCTCTTTTTAGGTATTTATAGGTAATCACACTACAACCTCTTAATGTCCTACTGCTGGGCACGGGTCAGTCATTTTGTAGGGAATTTAGTCTACTATAATAGCACGCTGGGTTGGTATAAGGCTGCGGGTGGGGGATCGGGGTTCACTTCCTCACCCGCTCCTTTCCGCGAAGGTCGACAGCGTCCCCGGTGCACCCGGACGCTGTCGTTCGGTGTTAGGGCCCGAAAGGGCCCGGTGTCGGTGCCCCGTGAGGGGCTGTCGCTGGGTGGGCTGCTGATGTTGTAACAAGTTCCAGGGCCCACCCATTACGGCGAAGCGACGGTGCACAGAGGGGTTTTAGTGGGTATTCCGGTCCTCTTAAGACCGGCAAGTCCCACATAACCGTCCCGTGTCCTCGCACGGGGCGGTATGCGTAATGCATTTCCACTCTTAAAAAAAAAAAAAAAAAAAAAAGGGCAGGTGTTCCCAACCAGGGGGGCACGCCCCCATTGGGATGCGTAGAAAAATGTCAGGGAGGACGTAATAAGTACGTTTACATTTTCGAAAACGTTATATGTCGTATCTGTAGGTATTGTACCTAATGGAAATTCAAATAAAAAAATTAATTGATAAAAAAAATATGTGTTTCTTAATTTATTAAAATATTTACACATAACTTAAAAACATACACAGCTAACCTATTAAAAGAAAAAAGAAGCAGATACTCTATTTACAGGAAATTCCTATAAATAGAATATCTGATTAAGATCAGATTCCTGAGGAAACGTACCCAAAAGGCTAGCCACATTACCGCGTTGGATAGCAAGGCTAATGCGTTGCCCCAGGTAGAGGCCAGCCCTTGGATCATGTGATACCTCAGAAACACGCTTACAAATTTCACGATAAAAGTGAGCGTTTGGCCCCCAAGGTCCAAGGTTAATTTAGTTGAAGGGGCCACGAAAATATTATTTTGGATTCGGGGAGGCTCAGCGAAGTAAAGGTTGGGAAACCCTGGTATAGGGTTTTGTATCTAATTTTCCTTTTCTCACAGTGATCTTGTCTGCTTAAGGTTACTCCCTTAGCCGCCTTGTACAACACCCACGGGTTGTAAGGGTTAGTGACTTTATGAATTCTTAATCCGTCACTACACGGGTAATGCTTGATTAATAGCAATAGAGAAATCATGGTGTGGTAAACCATTCTACATCTCTTCGGGGAGAAACGTGTGACGTTATAACAAACACGTGCGTGTTTCGAACACACGAACACTCATAAACTTGTATTATTATGAATTTCTATGACAACTGCATATACCTAGTATTGAAATATAAACAGCTGTTTATACAGTCTGTGAAACAATGCGTTTACAAGTTAGGTAACACGAACGGCGTTTTAGTTCACTATTTATAGTTGCAAATGTATTGAATAGCTTGGTAATGAGTGTTGCCGGTCGAGGTCAAGAAACCAGGTCAAAGTCGGCTTTGCAACGCGCAGGACGGGACACGGCTTACGCTCAAATTGTTCCATATTTGCAACGAAATATGAATGGACTTAGTTGGTTGTTTTGTTTATGTTTAATGCTATGTGAAGCTGAATGACTAATACTATGGTATAGAACACTTTCTGTGTGAAATTGGCTTTGTATATTTTTGTTTAGAACTTGAGTAAGTAATTGTAACGCGACTGATATCTCGACGAAACGTTAAATAAAATTTAATGTAAAACAAATTATTATAATAATAATTATATACATTAAAGTAGATATTTATTATGTAAAAAATATCATATATTTATTTAGGCGAATTTGAAAAAGTTTTGTTGAAACAGAAAGCTTAGCCAAGGCGGCGTTTACCGCTTATCATTTGCCATCCCAGGCAATAAAAAAATGCCACAACACGTTGTGTCAATCACAGTAAGGCCACGTGGCGAAACTCGTATTTTGGCTATCATGTTAAACAACCACAATGCTCAATGCAATGCAATGCAACGGTCTTATTCGTACTGGATCGCCCGGCATTATTAGGTTTTTAACCCCACATTTCTGTTTTCAGGGGCTTATTGTATCGAGGAATGCTCGATTGCCTGCAGCAGTCAGTCAAGAATGAAGGCATTTTCGCTCTATATAAAGGGTTCTTGCCTCTCTGGATGCGACTGGGACCTTGGGCGTTAATCAATTGGATCGCTTTCGAGAATATCATGCTGTCTATAGGAGGACATAGCTTTTAATTCTATAATTAGGTCTCGAAGAGATCACAGAAGATATTGCACTGTGAGTGTAAAAAAGGTATAAAATGAAATTTATGTCTGGCTATTTCAGTCTTCAGCCTATTTTATTGTACCGACACTTTTGTGCTTCCTTTGCTTTAAATACAGTTTTTATGTGCATAGTTCTATAAAGAAAGGTCGGGTTCGGAAATATTTCGATCTGTTTTGTATTATCAAAGTCATGACGATAATTTTATTATCGTCATCACTTTGATATAAAACGATTATAATCGTTTTAGCAATCTCAATCTCAAATAAATAATAATCAATTATACATAATAATAAGAAATAATATTTAATTTATACCAGTGTAGTGACCTATAAATTAAATATTACACATTTTTTTAATAAAAATGTGAAATTAATTATAATTTCACATTTTTATTTCAGTGAAAATATGTCTAAGAATAAACAAAAACTTAACAAATATAATTTCGAGATCATAGTTGTAATTTAATATTGTGTGAAGTTCAAATCATAATTGTTAATTGAATAGTAGGTACTTAGTGTTCGTTATTATGATTTATTTATGAAAATACATTTTCTTATTCAATATCTTATAAAATATATAACTAAATAAAAAAAAAAACAGATAACTCTGTTCACAGGAATTTTCTGTAAATAGAATAATATGTGATTTATGGAAATGTATTGATTATATAGAGAATTATATATTATTTATTATAGTCATTCTAGGGCCTAGATTTGAATGTCATCGGCAAATTATAAAATTGAAGTCTTCATGATGTGCCTAGTTATAAAATACAGTTCACAGACTCAATGAATTAAAATATCTTAAAAAAAAATGCTTATATATGAAAATTACATCTGTGATTACAATCACTATTGACTCGCAAAAAATGTCTCTCAAGAAATTAGTTTCAATAGGATTCTGATACAGAATAAAATGATTTAAAAAAAACATTATAATTTATAAAACCTATGGTTAGCACTTATTAATACTTCTTTTAAATATTTAATTGATTAATCAATTAAATATTTACAAAAAATTAGAATTGTTACGATTTTCAAATTTCCACGCTTTGTAAATTGTATCTAGGCAAATCATTATTAACCCATTTTAATGTTATGCCGATGACATAATAATATGTACTTACTAAGTAAAATGACTACAAGTTACATCGAAGGTTGCGCAATGATAATAAAATATTTATATTAATAGCTATCACAAATAAATGTACCTATTTAAATTGTTGCTAAAGGTGCTATTACTTAAGATTACAATGCATTCATGGAAAATTAAAAAATACTGTATGTAGTCTCAAAGAGAGTATGTTATACCAATTTAGAATCCAAATAATCCTTAAAAGCCGTGCCACAATATTATAAACTTGCCTTCCACAGAGGTGTCCTTGGTGGATTCCAAAATTCCAACCGTGTAGCCGGCTGTTGTACAGTTGTACAAATTTCATACAAACTACGCGGATGGCAACCAAGCTCCCACCAAGGTCACTGTTGGAACGCAAGTTTATAACCGTGTAGAACACCTATTATAATTTACTTAAAATAAAAATACCAATTTATTATTCATATTATTTTAACCACAATATTACTATGAATTATTATTACGTTAATTTTTGTATTAAGTATAGGGGCGGCGACTCATGAGTCTTTGCAAGGCTTGCCTTTATCTAGTCTTCTGGTAAAACTATTTCAAAGATTGTGTACAATATGTTGTCGATAAATCGCAAGTTCTAAAATATAAATAAAAGTCTCTATCTGATATTTTTCTAATTGAGCTATTGCCCGAGAGAACCAATCCTCGAAAGATTGCCTTGTTCGCTATCCGACATTTTCTAGAATGTTGTTGCGATGTGAATGCTATGTATTATATTATATATTACAGGAAAGACTTAGGTGTTACACTATAGTAAAATAGGTGTAAGGTAATTAAAAGAATTTGTTTATGATGCGGAAATAGTAAGTACTTTGTCACATATTTAGGACCTATAAGTTTCTACACTACCTTAATTTATTAAGTTCAAATTGGGTCAAAAAGATATGCGGAATATATCTGGGTCAGCAGGGATGTAAACAGTAACCCGTATAAAGGTTTTTAACACTGTAAATATAAGTGTTAGTGTAACCGAAACGAAACTTTTGGATTACAGAATGGTTTTATAACCGAATCAAAGTGTTATTCTTCATATCTGTTAACACCTGTTAATTTCGGTTAACACTTATTATTGTCCATCGGTTCTGTGCACAGTATGGCAACGTCGCGCGTCGCAAGCCGCGAACTCTAGCTAAGGGGTTCCACGTGCCCGCGCCCTGCGGCGGTGCATCTTTTTATTCATTACGCAATTTCTCTTGTTGTCAGCCGTGTCGCCCGACTCCCGCGCACTATTCTTTACCTACATTTTTATTGAGTCTTAATGTGGTTTTAACAATGCCTCGTCCTGCAACGAACCCAGTACCATAGTAGTGTAGATATAAATACAGAAGTAGGTTAACTAAGGCCGATCGGCGAGTTAATAGCCTACTCTTTGTACGTTGATGCTCAGGGTTGTTCAGTGGTCTTCTAACAAAGCTATGCGGACGGACGTGTCCCTGAATTTGAAATTATCCATTACCTACATGTTACCATGATGACGGCATGACAAAGTTTTGCTTCTTATCACTGTGTCTCGTTACAGATACCTACGGACGATATTCCGTACATTTTTACATGTAGCTATGCTCAGCATGAATTTATAAATAGCAAAATAAGACGTGATAATCCTCCATTAAAGGTATTTAAATATACCTACTATAACTGTTCTCCTCGCGAGTCTTATATCGAAAGTTTGAGTCGAGTAAAGTACTACCTGTCCAATACAGCTCCTATTGGTTATAGCGTGATGTTATGTAACCTATAAAGTACCTTCGCGGGTCTTATATCGAAAGTTTGAGTCGAGTAAAGTACTACCTGTCCAGTACAGCTCCTATTGGTTATAGCGTGATGTTATGTAACCTATAAAGTACCTTCGCGGGTCTTATATCGAAAGTTTGAGTCGAGTAAAGTACTACCTGTCCAATACAGCTCCTATTGGTTATAGCGTGATGTTATGTAACCTATAAAGTACCTTCGCGGGTCTTATATCGAAAGTTTGAGTCGAGTAAAGTACTACCTGTCCAATACAGCTCCTATTGGTTATAGCGTGATGTTATGTAACCTATAAAGTACCTTCGCGGGTCTTATATCGAAAGTTTGAGTCGAGTAAAGTACTACCTGTCCAATACAGCTCCTATTGGTTATAGCGTGATGTTATGTAACCTATAAAGTACCTTCGCGGGTCTTATATCGAAAGTTTGAGTCCAGTAAAGTACTACCTGTCCAATACAGCTCCTATTGGTTATAGCGTGATGTTATGTAACCTATAAAGTACCTACCTACATAGGTACTATATTAGTAAGGTCGCGAGTCTTATATCGAAAGTTTGAGTCGAGTAAAGTACTACCTGGCCAATACAGCCCCTATTGGTTATAGCGTGATGTTATGTAGCCTATAACTTGAAATACAAATGTAAGATAGAAAACAAGCAAATGTATGTAGGTACTTTACTGAATACCTACGCTCGCTCGGCGCTCGGCGTGGTCAAAATTTATAAATGTGGCCGCCATCTTGAAATTTGTTGTTTTTGGGCTGATTGACTCCAAAATCGATATCTGACAATCCCTTTGACTGTTTGACAAAGTGCTTTAGTCAGAATTTGCGAAAATGGCCGCCATTTTGAACTTTGTAGTTTTTGGGCTGATTGACTTCAAAATCGATATTTGACGATCTCTTTGACTGTTTGACATAGTGCTGATGTCAAAATTTTCAAAAGTGGCCGCCATCTTGAACTTTGTAATTTTTGGGCTGATTGACTTCAAAATCGATATCTGATGATCCATTTGACTGTTTGACATAGTGCTGATATCAAAATTGGCATAAGTGGCCGCCATCTTGAAATTTGTTGTTTTTGGGCTAATTTACTCCAACATTGATATTTGACGTTCCCTTTGACTGTTTGACATAGTGCTGATGTCAAAATTTGGAAAAGTGGCCGCCATCTTGAACTATGTTGTTTTTGGGCTGATTGACTTCAAAATTGATATTTGACGATCCCTTTGACTGTTTGACATAGTGCTGATGTCAAAATTTGGAAAAGTGGCCGCCATCTTGAACTATGTTGTTTTTGGGCTGATTGACTCCAAAATCGATATCTGACGATCCCTTTGACTGTTTGACATAGAGCTGATGTCAAAATTTGCAAAAGTGGCCGCCATCTTGAACTTTGTTGTTTTTGGGCTAATTTACTCCAAAATTGATATTTGACGATCCCTTTGACTGTTTGACATAGTGCTGATGCTGATGTCAAAATTTGGAAAAGTGGCCGCCATCTTGAACTATGTTGTTTTTGGGCTGATTGACTCCAAAATCGATATCTGTCGATCCCTTTGACTGTTTGAGATAGTGCTAATGTCAAAGTTGGCAAAAGTGGCCACCATCTTGAACTTTGTTGTTTTTGGGCTGATTGACTCCAAAATCGATATCTGACAATCCCTTTGACTGTTTGACAAAGTGCTTTAGTCAGAATTTTAGAAAATGGCCGCCATCTTGAACTTTGTTGTTTTTGGGTTGATTGACTCCAAAATCGATATTTGACGACCCCTTTGATTGTTTGACATAGGGCTGATGTCAAAATTGGCAAAAGTGGCTGCCATCTTGAACTTTGTTGTTTTTGGGCTAATTTACTCCAAAATTGATATTCAAGATGGCGGCCATTTTCGCAAATTCTGACTAAAGCACTTTTTCAAACAGTCAAAGGGATTGTCAGATATCGATTTTGGAGTCAATCAGCCCAAAAACTACAAAGTATAAGATGGCGGCCACTTTTGCCAATTTTGACATCAGCCCTATGTCAAACAGTCAAAGGGATCGTCAGATATCGATTTTGGAGTCAATCAGGCCAAAAACAGCAAAGTTCAAGATGGCGGCTGATTTTCCAAATTTTGACTTCAGTACTATGTTAGATAGTCAAAGGGATCGTCAGATATCGATTTTGGAGTCAATCAGCCTAAAAACAGCAAAGTTCAAGATGGCAGCTATTTTCCCAAATTTTGACTTCAGTACTATGTTAGACAGTCAAAGGGATCGTCAGATATCGATTTTGGAGTCAATCAGCTTAAAAACAGCAAAGTTCAAGATGGCGGCTATTTTTCCAAATTTTGACTTCAGTACTATGTTAAAAAGTCAAAGGGATCGTCAGATATCGATTTTGGAGTCAATCGAGCCAAAAACAGCAAAGTTCACGATGGCGGCCATTTTTCCAAATTTTGACTTCAGTACTATGTTAGACAGTCAAAGGGATCGTCAGATATCGATTTTGGAGTCAATCAGGCCAAAAACAGCAAAGTTCAAGATGGCGGCCATTTTTCCAAATTTTGACTTCAGTACTATGTTAGACAGTCACAGGGATCGTCAGATATCGATTTTGGAGTCAATCAGGCCAAAAACAGCAAACTTCAAGATGGCGGCCATTTTTCCAAATTTTGACTTTAGTACTATGTTAGACAGTCACAGGGATCGTCAGATATCGATTTTGAATTATTATACTATTACATTATTTCTATGTATAACAAAGTCGTGTTACTTACCTACGCATGACTCAAATCTGTTCAGCCGTTTGCTGAGCAGATTTTTATGATATGTATGTATTAAATTTGTTGGATTTATCTTAACCCAGTTACACATACCTATTCCTTTAATTTTGTTCCAGTAAATTGAGTAAATAGGTAGGTACCTAACTACCTACCCTATATTGGTCAATTATGTATCTATTTAGTTTCAGAGTAATTGTCATCAATCACAATTACCTATTTTATTCAAGTAATTTTTTAATAGTTGTCAAATGCCCAATTTAGGTAATAATCTCCATAAACGCACGTGACTGTAAAATTGGCAACAGCTCGTAATTAAAAAGGTGTTAACAACACTTATTAACCGAAACAATTAATCTGTAACACTTTCGTTTCTGTTAGTTGAAGTTAGTATATGTTACAGATTCATAAGTGTTAACACTTTGGTTAGTGTTTACAATTAGCCTGTTACACTTATAGAGGGTTACACTTATGGACCCTGTTTTTCCATCCCTGTCTGGGTGTACATAAGTTTTGAGACGAACAAAATGCTTAATTAAAATAGTTTTTGTACAGTCAGTAACGGAGATAAGGATGCAGAGTATTGCACGAAATAATACAAACAAAATGTTTTTAGACTGCAATGTGTGTGTAGAAACCACTTTTAGTCACTTAGGTACACACGCACACAATAAATGTTTGTTAGTGCTATCTGCTGCGTACTGAAGTCCGTTGCTGTATGTACCTAATTTAGGTCCTAAAATTTCCTACATTATATTACGAGTAAGAGTAATTAAGACGAAGTGTGTCCACACGGTGCCTACCCAAATAGTTGAATAAAGTAGAAATAAATATGTTATTTGTGATATAATCCAGATGTATTAAGGCCATACAAAACTAAAGATAGTTGCATTTTAGATTTTTAGGCTTCGTTTCACCACATGTTGATCAGTCGAAACTTACGTGACAGGTTAAGTATGAAAATGTCAGTATGTCAAAAATCTGTCAATTAAGTTTTGAATAGTTTATCAGGCACTTATTAGCAGATGTAGAAAAGGGGACATTAGAATTTTAGATGGTATTCTGCTCTCCTATAAAAGACTAATCATGTCTTGGTTAGCGACTTTGTAGACGAGCAGTATTGCTATTTGTAAAAGAAACAATAATTAATTTGTACACCAAAATAACTTTTGTTTACCAATTAATGTTAACCAAAAATATACATGGTATTGTTACCAAAAAAGAATCATGTACTTACCAAAAACTGAATGTCTAAATTAGTAAATTCGCAAATCAAAGAAATAAATTATGCGTGAACTTTAACATGTAAACTGAGGTTACATTTAGTGAATGTTGAAGAAATTATCTAAGTTAATGTTTACCAAATAAATGCAAATGCGACCCAAATATGGTTATGTTCGTGGCTGATTATGTTCTCTGCTCCTTTTTGGGTGGACTTGACATGGAAAAGTTAGGTTATGGTGGCCATACACAATGCTGCGTATCCTTCAATCGGCATGACGCTGCCGATTGGATTAAGTAGAACTGACCGTGTGTGGGCGTGAATTGAACAATCGAAATTCAATTCTTTTGGTTCGATCAAGCCGATTGGACAATGGGCAATATGGTGTATGGCCACCATTAGAAGGCTGAGGCGGGAGCGAAGCGAATAAAAGCACCCGCCTCTGTCTTCATAGGTTATTTTTTTAGTTGTTTACACCTTTTGTCTAATTTTCTAATTTTGGTGAACATTTACCAATTTTGGGTTGTAAATGTATTTTTTTACAACCCAAAATTGGTAAATATTAGTACGTACTTAATTGGACTAAGAAAACTTAATTAAATGGGTAACGTACGCTACGTTACCCATTTAATTATTAACCCTATTTTATACTAAATATAAAATAGGGTAACAGAGTTTGGTGACCATTTACCATTTTTGGGTTGCAAATGTATTTTTTTGCATATCAAGCATAATCATTGGATATCAAATTTGGTAAGCAGTTAAACCGCAGACATTGTTAAAATATTGTGATGTTATTATTTAATAAATTATTCTAACTGTTATTTGGAGTTCATTATTTCAGTTAAAAGAAAAAATACAGAATTTACACAAACATAACAAACTTTTATAAACAGTGAAAATATCAAAGCTGTTTCCTATTTCTTTGTATGATCGATTTTAAAGCACGATTAAAATTTCTCCTCTCCGAGCCGGTCTGTCTGAAGACCATTACAGGAATGAAAACATTATAACTTGAATTTATTTTGTTTATTCTGAATAATAAATTAACTTTAATAGAAGCCGCAGTGGTATAAACATTTAACATTTTCAGATTTTAGAATAGGTAGGAACTTTTCCCCTTGTAAAACGTAACTGTCTGCCGCACTCGGAGACGGCAATTAGCAGTAAGTAATCTGTCATTAACACATTTTTTTCATTCAATAATCGTCTTTAGGTGTTTAGACATAAGTATTACACGTTTTTACTAAGTAAACTTTAAAGTTACGTTTCTGAGTACGGCAGTAAGTTGTGGTTGTATTGTATGGAGTCAAATCAGGAGACTGACTGCAATACCTACTGTGATTTATAGAACTGTGACTGTGACTGATCGATGAGTTCCCGCTGCGCCACCGAGACAGTTTTTAAAAAAGTGATATAGGTATACCCTAATTAATAATAAATTAGTTCAGCAGTGGTTGTCGTTGGGCTGATTTGATAATAATGATGATTATATACCCAAGCCAACTAGTATTTTATTCAATGTTAATTTATTTCATCCTTAAAAGTAACTTTCTTATAATGTGTTATTTTTAAATTAAATTAAATTCTATGGGGTACAAACGTCTATGCGACGTCTACAAATCTATTTCAATAACATAGAAGAAACCAACCATTGTCATAGATTTACTAGAATAAAAAAAAATATAACTTTGAAGTTCGGTTGGTTTGCTATGTCATAGGCAGTGTCAACACTTACATATTTAAATATTGTAATAATTGCTTACAAACTTACGTTTTGTCAAATGGGAATGCACACGTGCATAGGTATTTGTACAGGTACATGTACAATTTTATAAGTACCTATCTCTTTAAGTAGTAAGTACCCCTGTTACTTTTAGAACGCTTACAAGACAAGGGAACGCAGTTCCAACACTCAGAAGCCCTTAAAATATTTTTTTAAATTTATTATTGATTTTATTAGCTTGTGATCACTGCCGTTGAATTAAATTTGAACTAAAAGCACAGAATAATTAAAATAGTAGGCTAAAAGTCAAGCAAAATAATGTATGAAAATATCTAAATGAATGAGCATGGATCCTTGTTGATTTTTTAATTAAAATATTTATTGTAGGTATTGAAAGAAGAAAGAGTATCATTTGAAGAACTAGGAGTATAATCAGGATGAATGTGGACATCCTCATTAATAGTAGTGATACGAATTTACCAGACTTAATTGTTGTAAGGTATATAGTCGCTGTTATTTCAGCTTGTGCTGCTGAAACAGGCAAGTATTGTGTATTATTTAGTTCTTTATCATATATACTTCTTTATTACATAAATTATTGCTAAAAGAAGTTTGTCGGATGTATCGATTCATATTGGGCTAGAAGCGGGTAGTTCCCATTTGTTCTATTGACGACGTCACCGGGACATAAAAAGAAAAAACTTTCTCATTTTTTTTACATAGAACTGCATACTTGCCTCTCCACCCGAATTTATTCATTAATATAAATTGGGAATCGTTTTTTCCAAAACAGTTCCATACCATGTTTGTCACGAATTTTTGACAATTTACGGAAACGTCATGTTATCAGAAATTAGTTTGGTAATCATCAAGGAGTTTTGTTATCTTGTTCTATAGAACAATTTGAGAAAAATAGATACTAAATGTTCTATGGAACAATTGAGAATGTTTTTTCTTTTTTGTCCCGGTGACGTCAGTTCTATAGAACAAAGGGAACTACTCCTAGCAGCGTATGCCGCATTGTGTTCAACATTTGATTTACAACATTTAAAATTTAAAACAATGATTAAATTATTATATATTTAATATTATATATTTGTATGCCTGATGGTAAAACATAGCGAGCTGTAATAAAAACAAATGTCAACATCTACTTCACCACTTATGTTTAACAAATAAATATATTCTTATTGTATTCTTAAACATATTATTTGCCTAAAACAACTTACTTAAACTTACTCGTATTATGTAAGTTAGCCGTCCACATTTCAGTATGGTAAACGTATCGGACGCATCGCATCAAATATCCATTTTCCACACATTTTCCATTCTTTGTGTAGGCAGTCAAACAAGTGTGTCCTCAGAGCCGCATCGTACGGATCGCACGATACAGTGGACGCCTTGTAGGAAAATAATGCGTCCGATACTTACAATGCCTAAAACAATTTTGTTTTATTTTCATTGACTGGCCTTTTGGTGCTGTGGTTAGTGACCCTGACTGATAAACCGAAGGTCAAGGGTTCGATTCATCTATCACAAAACTTTGTGTAGTGAGCATGATTGTTTGTTCTGTCTGGGTGTTATTATTTTATTTATAAAAAAAGAGTATTTTGAAGTAGTATTTCAGTTGTTTAGTACCCTTCACAAAGCAAATATAATTGCTTAATTTGGGAATAGATGGCACTGTGTTAATGTGATGAAATATTATTATAAAAATAAAATGTATTGCAGTAACATACCCTATTGATTTAACGAAGACAAGACTTCAAATACAAAATGAAATTGCGACTGCTAAACATGGATTCGAGGTAATTTAGATAATGAACTAATATACATAATAGACACAATAGAGCCTTGAAACACAATATTTTTAATAAACTTTTTAGAATTACTTGAACGTGTATTAAAAAGTACTAAGTATCCGTAATGATAACAGTTCTTTTACTATGGAAAATAATGCCTTGCAAGTTCCAATATGCTATATGCATTTATATAGTACCTAAACGCAATGATTTCGTTCCTTTTACTTACTTTTCGCTTAATTCTAAAAAGTATGTATATTGAAAACATTAAAAAAAAATAACTCGGAATAAATAATAAATATCGAAAACCACAAAATTTTACAATAAATTGCGACGTTGTCATTCCTCTGTATGAACCCTCTTAAGACTTAAGAATCATTTCAACTCACGGAACAGGTTTCAACTATCCCCAATTTTTGAGTATCTAGAGATCCAGTCTTCTTACATCTTTACTAATATTATTAAGCTAAAGCGTGTTTGTTTGAACGCTAGGATCTCAGGAACTGCTGATTCGATTTGAAAAATTCTTTTAAGTGTCATATAGCCCATTTATCGATGAAGGTGATAGGCTATATAACATCACGCTACGGCCAATAGGAGCTGAGCAGTGGCCAAACAAAAGCGACGGGAGCTAAACCCCGCGCAACTTCTAGTAAGTACAGTATTTTCTCTAGATGGAGCATCGTGGCATGTTCGGGACAATGCTAAACATATGCAAGAAAGAAGGAGTACACAAGTTATGGAGTGGTTTGCCTGCAACGTGGCATCGCCATACCATCTATGCTGGATGCCGGCTTATATTTTATGAGCGTTTCCGACAGCTTTTGGCCGACTTTGACATCAAAATGACAATGGCCAATGCAATTGTTTGTGAGCTTTATTAAATATACCTATCATCATTATCATCAGCAACCCATTAATGTCCCACTGCTGGGCTCGGGTCTTCTCTCCTATATCAAGAGAGCTGAGAGGGTTTAGGCCACAATCCACTCACGCTGGCCTAATACGGGAAAGAAAGAAAAAATATTTATTCTAGTCTCACAATACATACATAACTGGAATAAAAAAAACAGACTCTCATAGAATTTCTTCTATGGTATGTGGATTTCCTCACCTATACCTATATTTTTTACAAGTTTACACGTAGTTATTTTTCATAGCGCAATTATATAAGTGTGTAGAGACTTGATGGTGATATCTAAATTTGACCTGAATTTAACCAATATGATGGTATCTACTGTAATCAGTTCCAAATTTAAGCATAATTGCTATCATCATCATCATCATATCAGCCCAATGACGTCCACTGTTGAACATAGGCCTCACCTAATTTCCGCCACAGCGAGCGATTTTGTGCCGCCCGCATCCAACTGATAATTGCTATAATTCTTAGTAATTTATCTAATAACTACCTACAATCGACAGGTGCAATGACGGCTGGTAGCCTTGCACAACTTCTTGCTTCGCCAATGGACCTTGTAAAAATAAAGATGCAAACCAAGGGTAGGAAAACAACGTCGGGTAAGACATCGGAGATTACTGGTACCTTGTCAGTATACAAGTTGGTTTATAAACAAAGCGGAATCTTGGGCTTCTGGAGAGGTGAGACTCTAATATAATTAAAGGATAATGTGAACTGGAGATGATACGCTACATTTAGTTTAGGTCGACAAAACCATCTGTGGCTATGAATCAAACAAAATGGTGTAGTATTTATTATACGGTCATGTCCGTTAATTACTAGAGGAGCGAACTCCGGCGAGGAGATATTCGTCCCTGAGCCGCTCTGCCGACTCTTTCTACGAGACGACGTTCTCACAGAAGAATGCGAGCCCGGAAGTAAAACACAGCATGTCCCAGGAGTCCGTCTGCGTCCGCAGCACCCTCGAATTTTGCCGCCAGCTGTAGGAAGTGCACGTCGAAGAGGCACCGTCCGTCTAATATCTGGTCCAGATTCATCTGGGCCCCTAGCGGTAAGAGGACTGAGCCAACATTGACCGAGGCGCTGGCAGGTGGACCTAGACGGGGCCCATGGCATATCAGGGCCTCCGTCTCGTTCAGGGCTACCCTAAGCCCCGGCGCCTCGTTGCGCCCAAGCACCTTGTAGACCACTGTAATGGCCAGACGCGCCACCTCTTCAAATTTACGCCCCCGGTCCTCTACCAGCGTTTACCTTGTAGAACCCAGTCATAGCCAATCTCCCACAGGAGCTCTAGTCCCTGTGGAACACCACCTGAAATCGTTCTGCACTCAACCCGTTGACATCTCGGTCCTCATACTATTTGGAGGTAAGGAGCGTACCTCCAAATAGTACTTAACTCATTGAACGCCAGACCACAGCAACAATAGAAAATTGTATTGTTTGTGTCCGCCATGGCGTTTAAAGACCTATAATATGATTTCCTTTAATTTTAATATTTTTTAGGTGCAATCCCAAATATGCAACGAGCAGCTTTGACGAACGTCGGCAATTTAGCTACTTACGATTTCACCAAGTCTTATTTAAAGAAGACATTTAATTTGTCGGAAAACTTGTTCTTACACGGTTCTTCTGCGTTCGTTGCTGGACTTTTTTCGGCATTATTGAGTACCCCTGCCGATGTACTCAAGTCTCGACTTATGAATCAGCCAGTAGGGCCGGATGGAAAGTAATTTTCTTTATTATTCTTTAGTTTTTGTAGCCGATATTCTTAGAGAACGCTTAAAATTCTTTTCTCTTGTGTCTTATGGGTTACCTACCATTGAATTTTGTCTTTGGTGATTTTTGGTACGGGCAATACTCTTATCGGAGATTTAAGTAAGAAAACAGTTTTGCCCGACCGTGCTGTAAGATTACAGAATAAATAATACATACATTATACCAATATAATGATGAGACTATTGTCTAATAGTCCGAAGAACTGAAGATTTTTATACCCACAGCGTTGTGTCCTGCTCTGCAGCAAAACGACCACCATTACAATTACTGATAATTCATAAAAAAACAGTAGCTTTTAGCTGTTCTGAGTGTGTGTTCTAGATGGCTCTGCTGGTGAGTATGCTCCGCAGCAGAGCCACAATTAATACATAATATGTCGTTACCTAGTGTACGTACAGCAATATCGGCAAACGTACATCATGTACGTTTGACATACATCATTTTAAGATATAATTGTTCAACATTTGTTATGGTGGCTCTGCTGCAGAGCAGGATACACAGAGGTTTACTATTCCTGTCATTGGAGCTCAAACATCGCAAACCAAGATGTTATTGTTGGCATTTAGGGTCCTTGCAAAACTGAGATTTATATGAGAATCATTATTGTATTGTTTGTTTTGATATTAAAGGCTTGTTTTAATTTCAGAGGTGCAATCTACAAAGGAGTAATTGATTGTTTAAGACAAAGTATAAAGAATGAGGGGTTCGCTAGTATTTATAAGGGATTTATACCAGTTTGGATGAGGATGGCACCTTTTACCATGGTTAACTGGGTCACTTTCGAGACCATTATGTTGTATATTGGTGGTAGACCATTTTAGTACCCAGAAACTAAATCAGCTTCTTGATAGTGTATGGAGTACCAACTATTTATAAAACAAACATCAAATAAGTACAACAACCATTAATAAGCAATAGTTTAGCCTGGAGAAAACTATAAATTTATAAAATTGTAAGTGATTAACCACAACAGAGCACAGCGGGCAGCAGGTCTTTACTATATCTTCCATACAGACATTAAACGCTTTACGAGAAGGCCGATGTGTTATGAGTCCGTAAACTGTTTATCTATCAATGTATTCGTAGATATAATCAGAACTGGTGAAAGAAATTAAACCTAAGTCCATGTAAACTTACGAACATTGGGAAGGAACTGGCTCTCAAAACATGCTATTGCTAATATTTTTTTTTTATATACCACGACGGTGGCTAACAGACGTACGGTCCGCCTGATGGTAAGCGGTTACCGTAGCTATGCTATGCTAATTTCAGAGGCAGGGCTTAAAATTTTGTTAACAATGGGGTCTATTTCAACAAACACTACGTCTACCTATTTAATAAACTTACTACTACAATAATATAAGTACTAAATGAATGAAATATTATATATAATAGATATACTTGTATAAAACCTATTTACCTACTTTCTGTAATTCCTAACTTGGCTAGGTGAGTATCTATCTTAATATTAAGATCGTACATTGTATGTTCTACATAAGTATATATAATGTGTATTTTTCTTAAAAGTAATAAACCTACATAAAAAATATTTTTGTACGTGTTGTATTTTATTGAAATTTTTTCAGACTTGAATTCAGAGTGCCCGATAATCCCAAGTGCAGTCATATTGACAGTGTAGGTCCAACAGTTGTACAATAATCACAATTATTAACTCACACATTGACAATCCAATACCATTTAACTAACGCCTGGTATTACCAAGATAAAAAATAGAGTAGAATAGACAATGAAGAGAAATGAATGCCTGAACTGAACGCGTTCTGTGTGACTGGTCCCTCGACTCTGCACATACCATTTTGAATCAAATTGTAGTTCATGTGGCTAGGTCTATGACGACATTACACATTTCAATAACATAGAAGCAGAAGAAACCAACCATTGTCATAGATTTACTAGAATAAAAAAAAATATAACTTTGAAAGACATAGTGTCAAACACTTCAAAATAAAATATTGTATTGCTTACAAACTTTTGTTTTGTCAAATCGGAATGCACACAATTACGCATTAGGTATTTGTATACATTATTATTCTAAGGACTTATAGCTTTTCCTCACGGGTAAAATTTTCTCTAAGGTGAGAAGTGTCCCCGGCCCTTTTGGAAGGCTTAAGTGCCCCGGGGACGCAGTTTATTTATGTATAATAATATATTAGCTCGTGATTGCGGCAGTTGAACTAAACCTGAATTAAACGTCAAGCAACTTATTGTATGAAAATAAACTATAATAATAATAATTGATTAACTAAACTAAACTCAATGTGAAGATATCTAAATAATTGAACACGGAGACTTCTTTTTTTTTTAATTTAAATATTTTTTATTGTAATGTGCTTAGGTATTGAAAGAAGAAAGATTATCATGTGAAGAACTAGGAGGATAAACAGGATGAATGTGGAAATATTAGCAGAGACTAAAACGAATTTATCAGAATACATTGTTGTAAGGTATATAGTCGCTGTTATTGCAGGTTGTGCTGGTGAAACAGGCAAGTATTGAGTATTGTTTAGTTTTAACTTCTTCAAAAAAGAAGCTTGTCTGATGCATCGATTCACATTGGGCTAACAGCGTAATGCCCGCATTGTGTTCAATATTTTATTTTAAATAACATAATATTATTTAAAAACAACAAACTGATCATAAATAACTTACCTACTCGTATTATGTAAGGTACTTAGGCGTCCACATTTCGGTATCGTGCCGGACGCATTGCATCAAATGGATCAAAGTAGGTAGGTAGTTTTTGTTTAAGAAGTCAAACAAGTGTGTCCAGCACCTGCACGAATCTGCTCGTCGGCAAATCCGATCGCTGCCGATACAGTGGACGCCTTGTAGGAAAATAATCCCTTTTGATGCAATGCGTCCGATACTTATGATGCCGAAATGTGGACGCTACCTATAACATACTGTTGATTGCGCGATTTGTTTTTACTATTGCAGTAACATTTCCTATTGATTTAGCAAAGACAAGGCTTCAAGTACAAAATGAACTTGCGACTGCTAAACATGGATTCAAGGTATTTCAAATGTTTCAATGCTCTCCATATGTTATACTTATTGTTACATAAATTATATTATTATACAAACAAGTTATGGACCCTATAAGGCAAAATAGAAATTAATTAGTGGTAGAGCCAAATAGATTTGCTTGAAACCACGTTGTGTACAATATAGTATTTGGTTTAATGACTAAAGACCAAACATGGTACATGTTTCGCCTTTGTTTGTTTGTTTAAGTAATTTATCGGTGCACTTGTCAGCAATTCTAAACTTAATGTTGTGCACTTTAATTAAATGTTTTTACTGAATGTTCTCTAGATGGAACATCGTGGCATGATCGGGACAATAATACACGTAGGCAGGACCGAAGGAGTACACAAGTTATGGAGTGGTTTACCTGCAACGTGGCATCGCCATGCCATCTATTCTGGGTTCCGGCTTGTATTTTATGAGCGTCTCCGACAGCTTATGACCGACCACAACATTGAAATGAATGTGGCCACTACAGTTTTTTGTTAGCTTTATATTTTTACAAATTTATACGTAGTTATTTTTATTAGGGCAATTATATGAGTGATGGTTACCTTAAAATGTCAAATAAAAGTGTTGAAAATTCTATTCGCGAGATAATTATGACTGTGCTTTCAATTGTATCTATAGCCTAGTCTAATAAATCTATTGTAATCATTTTTAAATTTTAGGATAATGGCTATAAATCTTAGCTATTTATATGTATTAACCACAATTGACAGGTGCTGTGACAGCTGGTGGCGGTGCACAGTATATTGCTTCACCAGCAGACCTTGCCAAAGTAAAGATGCAAGCCAAGGGTAGGGCAAAAAGGGCGGAATTCACTGGTACCATGTCAGTATATAAGATGGTTTATAAACAAAGCGGAGTCTTTGGCTTCTGGAGAGGTGAGATACTTCTAAAGTTAAAGGATAATGTGGACTGCAGATCTTACGCTACACTTAGTTTATTTCGACAAAATATCCGTGGCTATAAATTAAACAAAATGGTGTACTTATTATTACGATCATGTCTGTCTTAATACTTGATATAAAGTACATAGAAATTCAGTTTACCTACGCATGTGAGCCTCTTCGGTGTAATGTAACGGCATAGTCAAGTTCCACACACACATATACAGGATGGAATTTTGTAATGCCACCTGGACGGACTTTCCGTCTTGACTTTAAATACTAGAGATAGATAATTTTACTCAAAGGAAACATGTCTTTATATTAAAAAAGAAACAGAACTGCATTTAACGATTTCCGTAAATTCGCTTACCAAACCCAGGAATCGAACCAACTAAAATTCCAAAAAATAACACCCTGTACTTGTATGGCGTTCACCCATAGGGTCAATCATAAGGACCGAATCTTTCTAACAAACGCTTAGAATGTTAGAATACTTAGAATCCAATCATAGCCACTGTTCCACAGGAGAAAGCCAAGGACGGACCCCTGTGGAACACCGGCCGAAATCGTTCTGCGCCCAACGTTGACATCTTCCAGATACTACTTAATAATAGTACGTTTCGTTTACTATATTTCCTTTAATTTCAATATTTTTTTAGGTTCAATCCCGAATGTGCTACGAGCAGCTTTGTCGACCATCGGCACTGTGGGTGCTTATGATTACACCAAGAGTTATTTAAAGCGCAACTTTAATATGCCGGATAACGTGATCCTACACGGTTCTTCTGCTGTCGTTGCTGGATTTTTCGCGGCATTATTAGGTACCCCTGCCGATGTACTCAAGTCTCGACTCATGAATCAACCAGTAGGGCCGGATGGAAAGTAATTTTCTTTATTACTCTTTAGTTTTTTTTGCTGATATTCTTAAAAAAACGTTTGAAATTCTTTCTTTTTTGTGCCTTAATGGTTACCATGGAATTTTGTCATTCGTGATTTTTGGTTAGGGTGAAACTCTTAGCGGAGAGAAAAAAAAAATTTACCGACCGGCCTGTTAGGTGACAGAATACATAATGATGACAATAATATTAATCATCATCAGCAACCCATTAAGTCCCACTGCTGGGCTCTCCTCTCCTCTAACTAGAGAGAGAGCTGAGAGGGTTTAGGCCATAATCCACTCACGCTGGCCTAGTGCGGGTTGGTGTATCAGACACACTCATAGAATTTCTTCTAGGGTATGTGGGTTTCCTCACGATGTTTTCCTTCACCGTTAGCAGATGGTAAGTCACTTGACTAGTACATATAAATTCCACAAAGTGGAATCCACAATGGTACTGCCGGTCGGGATCGAACTCGGACAGCGTGATTTACACGCCGGTCCCTTATCCATTCAGCCACCATCGCTTCATTTATATTAATAATCCAAGCATATTAGATAATAATCCAGCGAACTGAAGAAGAATTTTTTATAACCTCAGCATTATATTCCTGAGTCATTGGAGTTCAAACATGGCAAACCAGGATGTTATTTTTGGCATTTAGGGTGTTTCCAAGACTGAGATTTAAAAACGAGTTGCATTACAAGTATTGTTTATTTTGATATTAAAGACCATTCTAATTTCAGAGGTGCAATCTACAAAGGAGTAATTGATTGTTTAAGACAAAGTATACGAAATGAGGGGTTCTTTAGTCTTTATAAGGGATTCATACCAGTTTGGATGAGGCTCGCACCTTTTACTATGGTTAACTGGCTCACTTTCGAGACTATTATGTTGCATATTGGTGGTAAAACATTTTAGTATCGAGAAACCAAATTAGCTTCTTCATAATGTATGGAGTACCAACTATTATAAAACAAACATCAAAAAACTACAACAACCATTAATAAATAATAGTTTAGCCTGGAGAAAACTATAAATTTATAAAATTGTAAGTGAACCACAACTAAGCAAAACTGGAGAGAGTACAGCAGGCAGCCTTAAAGGTTTACCTTACTATATCTTCCATACAGACATTAAACGCTTTACGAGAAGGCTGTTATGAGTCCGTAAACTGTTTATCTACCAATATATTCGTAGATATAATCAGAAAACGGTACCTTTTGCTTAAACGCACTAATAAAAGAAGAGATGTCTGTCCAGTTCCACGAGCCAAAAGTAATCAATCAATCAATCAATTATTATAAGACACAAGAAATTATAAAACATGGCTTAGATATGGATCTTGAGACTGAAAGTTTGCTGAATATGTCTTAATAACTCAACCTACATACATGAACTTGCATAAACACACACGCAATATTTTTATTTTCTCATTTTATTTCCTACTTTTTATTGTTTTTAACTTGTTTGTAACTGTAAAACTGTTTCTTTGAAAGAAATTTAAACTGAGTTCATGTAAAATACCCAACATTAGGCAGGAACTGGTTCTCAAAATATCGCTAATTTGAGAGGCAGGGCTGCATTAATTTTAATTTATTAATTTTTAACACTGGTTTATTTCAACAAACACTACTTCTACCTATTTAATAAACTCTAGTATCTACAATAATATAAGCACTAAATGAATGAAATGTTATATACAGGGTGGAATGTTTTAATGCCACCTGGAGGGGAAGTACTCTAAATACTAGAGAAAGAAAATTTTACTCAAAGAAAACATTCCTTTGTTTTTAAAAACAAACAAAACTGCATTAATTTTTTTTGGAAATTCGCTTCCCACACCCGGAAATCGAACCAGCTAAAATCCAAAAATTAACATTCTGTAATTTTATGGCATTGATCGAGAGGGTTAATTAACTATAAGGATCGAATTATACTAACAAACATGGTTAATTAAATAAGAAAAAAAGCCATAAAATTCTAACATATGTTACTTACGTGGTAATTGTAGTGCCTCACGCAGTTATCTTATTTTTTATTTGACCTGCATAACAAACATACGTGCATATCGCAATCTTCTTATCTAAATAGTTTTTCCTTATTTTAGTGAATAAATGACGTCAAAGATAATTATTAATTATGAACATAATTAAGTGAAAATAACGGACCATTGAGTAAAATTGCTTTATCTAGTCTCATTGAATTTATAAGTTAAGATTTTATGGTTTTGTTTTTATTTAATTTACCACGTTAGTTAGAGAGTTTCTATCCTTATGATTGACCCTATCCGTGAACGCCATAAATGAAGAGGTTGTGATTCCTGGGTATGGAAGTAAATTTCCGGAAATCATTACATGCATTTTTGTTTTAGTAAAGTACTTTCCCTCCAGATGGCATTACAAAATTCCACCCTGTATAATAGATATAAACCCTTAGATACTTGTATAAACCCTACTTTCTATAATTCAGCTAGGAATTATAGAAAGTAGGCTAGGTGAGTAGCCTGTATTTAGGAGTATTAATAAATCTTAATAATAAGATCGTACATGTAATATAAATGTGTATTTATCCCAAAAATAATAAACCTAAATAAAAAATAATTTTGTACGTGTTGTATTTTATTAAAATTTTTTCCATTAGTGTTCGACCGAAATTTCGGTTTCGGTTTCGGTTTCGGCCGAGTTTCGGCCAAAAATCAAGTTTCGGCGGCAGTTTCGGTTTCGGTCAAAATTGGCCGAAACTTTTGCCGAAACCGAAACTGATTTCGGAAGTTGTCGTTCACGCTCGCCTAACTTCGTTTCTCGCGGCAACGGTTTGGCGGCCCTGTTCGGGAATTGTCGTGCGCGCCGTTCGGATAGCTGTGTAGCAACAAAACTTTGTCAGTGCGTTATCGCCCGACGCAAACATTCTTTAGAGGTTATGCTTTAATGGAACTGCGTTACCGCGCGGTATGCGTTACCTGGAGGTAGTTCTGATGTCAGGCTGCAAGAAAATCACATTTTTATTTCAGGGTTGCCAACGGTGTGAAAATGGTATACACATTTAGATTTTTTTTTAATCATGCTCCTTTGCCCATTCAATCCGTTGCCATTTCAAGAAATTTAGATATTTTTGTGTAATTGTTTTGATATTGTACTCCTGGAGACTTGCATTATTTAATTTAATTACATTTTGAGTCCTCATTAACGTAAAACATTATTTAAATTAACATTTCAAGCTAATTTTCCCGATTTTTTTTCTTAATTTGTAGTTTTAACCCTTGATTGTGAAAAAAAAAGTACGGTGCTATAGCTGCCCATTATCTTAATAACATGTCTAGTATGTGTAGATTGTAAAAAGGTATAATAGTGTGTACTTAAGCAAGCAATACTAGTTACAAGTGCAAAAGAACTAAGCAAGGTCGAAATTTCGATTTTTCAACAAATGCTGTAGTTTTCGTGATTTATGTTATAATACTCCAAGACATGATTTTATTCAATTAAGATACCAGTTTTAAGTTGAATAGTATCTAATTACATTTTTATTTGCGTTGATAAAAATCTATGCGAAAGCTACCAGAGCATGTCAATAATAAAACGAGTTTATTTCTACTTACCATATTTATTGCTTAGATTACTACACCAAGTGCTCAAGTCCACTGCGAGCAGCAATGTACCCTCTACATCTCCTAAGTCCTAATAACAGATCTTATGATCTGGCATGCATCGCCAGCTTCTTTGATGCATGGCTGTACAAAGTTTTTCCTACAGGCCCAGTAAAAAAATTCCAACGGGTTTAGGTCTACCGATCATGTTGGCCATAAAATTGGACCCAAGCGCAGTTCATTGCTGCACTCGTCGGACACTTTGAGCACTTAAATGTAGTAATCTGAGCAATAAATATTGTTGAGAACTAAACGCCGGCTGCATCGGAACAACGAAACGCCGGGCGACCGCGGGTTGGCGGCCGTCGCGGAGAGGAGGGGGCGCGCCGGGCGCGCTGTCATCGGAGTGACAGAACTTAACTACTGCGTCATCGTCCATCGCCATAAACTCACGCGCATAATTGAATTATTGTCACTTTAAATTATATTATACAGTCCACTCATTATTATCGGAGTTTCTATTACGCCATCCTATTAACATCTTTAGGATAGGACCAACTCCATTACAATATTGTAAGTAGGAAATAGCCTCGTTTTATTATTGACATGCCCCGGTAGCTTTCGCATAGATTTTTATCAACGCAAATAAAAATGTTACTAGATACTATTCAACTTAAAATTAGAATCTTAAATAAATAAAATCATGTCTTGGAGTATTTTAACATAAATCACCAAAATTGCAGCATTTGTTGAAAAATCGAAATTTCGACCTTGCTTAGTTCTTTTGCTCTTGTAACTAGTATTTATTGCTCGCTCAAGTACATACTTTTATAACTTTTTATAATCTACACATACTAGACATGTTATTAAGATAATGGGCAGCTATAGCACCGTAATTTTTTTTTCACAATCAAGGGTTAAAACTACAAATAAAGAATAAAGATTGAAAAATTGCCTGAAATGTTAATTTAAATAATGTTTTACGTTAATGAGGACTCAAAATGTAATTAAATTAAATTAATGAAAATGTAATTAATTTAATGCAAGTTTCCAGCAGTACGATATCAAAAAAATTACACAAAAATATCTAATTTTGTTAAAATGGCAACTGAATGAGTGGGCAAAGCATAATTTAAAAAAAAATCTAATTGTGTATACCATTTTCACACCGTTGGCAACCCTGAAATAAAAATGTGATTTTCTTGCAGCCTGACATCAGAGCTACCTCCAGGTAACGGGTTATCCATTACTTACGACAGACCTTGTATAGTTAATTAAATATTGAGTCAGTAACTTTGTTTTGTTGTTATTAACAGATCAAGTCACATGTAAAAAAAAGATTGTGAATGAAAAATGTGAAGTGTTTTATTTGTACAATTACGTTGTATAGGTAAACTTATTGCGAGATTTACTGTTTTTCCAATTCATGTCCTAATTAATGCAGAATAATGGGTTAAATGCACCAAATTTCAGTATTTTAAGGAATTTTATACTTGCCCACGTGAGTTTCGGTTTCGGCCGAAACTGAAGCCACGACCGAATATTCGGTTTCGGTTTCGGTTTCGGCCGGAAAACCAGTTTCGGTCGGACTCTATTTTCCATATAATATATAATCCCAAGAGCAGTCAATTTATGGGTAGAAGTGGAACAAGTCCGTGGTAAACACTATTTTATTGATAATCACTCATAGAACGTAAAGTCAAGGAACTAGCAGATATATGTAATAGTATATTTTTACCCGACTACCAAAAAGGAGGGTAATGTTTTTCGCGCGTATGTATGTATGTGGGCAAATATGTTCCATTGTGACCTTCTGTAGCTTAAACAGCTTAATTGATTTTAAAGTGTGAGGTTTCATTAGATTTGTATATTTCCCCCGAGTGTCAAAGGCTATGTGACGTCAACAAAAAATCAAAATGGCGGACGTAAACTGCCAAAACCGGTAGCGCGCGGATCCTAGGTCTATGGCCAAAACAGTCGATTTTTTTAGTGCTATCGCAATATGGCATGTAATGGGTATCCGATGAAAGCTAATTAATAGCCTAATTCAATTAATTATATGCACTAACTATTGCCCGCGGCTCCACCTGTCAAGGCAAGGTGTTGCAAGGTATTGTTATATTCGTATTCATCCCCGAATTTCTATACTTATCTATACTAATATTATAAAGCTGAAGAGTGTATTTGTTTGTAGGGTATATAACGGCTATGTACGGCGTGCCGGGTTTCGCTCCCAGCCAATGATATTGTTTGTTTTTAACATACAATATCATTCTTTATTGTGTATAATGGTCATAAATCGTATGTACAACCAAGTATGAAGTCATGTGTACTGAAATCTGTACAGCAATTTCAAATAACCTGAATTGCGAAATTAAAGATGTCGGGCTTTTTGATTTTTTAAATTAATTAAACTTGTTTATAAGTTCCATGCGTAAATTATGTTTTGGTGTTACCATTTAACTAGGATCCATGCGCTACGGCCTGGTATTACCAAGATAAAAAAATAGAGTAGAATATACAATGAAGATATTTTTTATATGAAACATTGACGTACGGAGACGCTTGAGAAAAAAATTGTCACAAATGGTCACCCATCATGGACTCACCTTGCAGAACATTAACCCGATGATCGAGCGAGCGCCTTTGTAGCATTACAGTAAGACCACAAAGATCTTTAGGTGATACTAAGTATATTATAATGCATTTTCACATAATATCTTGATTCTAGTAAATTAAATTTAATAAATACAATACAAATATTAATAAGTATTTTTTTATTTAATCTACATATTATAAGTAGGTACGTATATGGGTATGCCAAAATTTTACTTTACTCGTCTATGTAATACAACACAGCGAACGCAGAACGTATGAACAACGCCTGAACGCGTTCTGTGAGACTGGTCCCTCGACTCTGCACATGCCATTTTGAACTAAATTGTAGTTCATTTGGCTAGGTCTATGACGACATTACAGAAATATTTCAATAACAGAAGAATCCAAACATTGTCATAGATTTACTAGAATAAAAAAATATATAACTATACGGAGGTTCTACTATTAGGTCCGTGAACGCTAGTGTTCTACTATTAGGTCTGTGGGTCTGTGGTTCAGATAGTTTGATATTTCAAAGGCATAGTGTCAACACTTACACAATAAAATATTGTAATAATTGCTTACAAACTTTTCTTTTGTCAAATGGGAATGCACACGATTTATTTGTATACATTATTATTATTATAAGGACTTTCCTCACGGGTAAAATTTTCTCTAAGGTGAAAAGTATCCTCGGTCCTTTTGGAAGGCTTACACGGCCCGGGGACGCAGTTCCAACACGCAGAGACACTTATTTTTTTTATGTACTTATTTAATAGCTCGTGATTGCAGCCGAATTAAAGGTCAAGCAACAATGAAAATATCTAAATGAATGGACACATTATTTAAATATTTTTTATTGTAATGTGGGTATTGAAATAAGAAATATTATCATGTGAAGAACTAGGAGAATAAATAGGATGAATGTGGAAATATTAGCAGAGACTAAAACGAATTTTTCAGAATACATTGTTGTAAGGTATATAGTCGCTGTTATTGCAGCTTGTACTGGTGAAGCAGGCAAGTATTGAGTATTGTTTAGTTCTTACTTATTCTATTTAATAAAAGAAGTTTGTTCAATAGCCAGATCAATGTTAAAACATTGGGCTAGCAGCGTAATGCCCGCATTGTGTTTTACATTAGATTTTAGATAACATAATAGTATTTACAAACAACAAACTGATCATAAATAACTTACCTACTCGTATTATGTAAGGTACTTAGGCGTCCACATTTTGGTATCGTTGTCGGACGCATCACATCAAATGGATCGAACTAGGTAGGTATTTTTTGTTTAAGAAGTCAAACAAGTGTGTCCTCAGATCCGCATCGCATCGTACGGAACGCACGAATCGGCTGAAATCCGATCGCTGCCGATACAGTGGACGCATTGTAGGAATATAATCCCTTTTGATGCGATGCGTCCGATACTTATGATGCCGGAATGTGGACGCCTACCCTATAACATACTGTTGATTGCGTGATTTGTTTTACATAATTAAATAAAATGTATTGCAGTAACATATCCTGTTGATTTAGCGAAGACAAGGCTTCAAGTACAAAATGAACTTGCGACTGCTAAACATGGATTCAAGGTATTTCAAATGTTTTTATGCTCTCCTTAAGTTTTACATGTTGTTACATCAATCTATTATACAAACAAGTTATGGACCCTGTCGGGCATGGCAAACTGAAGTAAATATAGGTACCTAATCAACACAATAAAGCCATATAGATTTGCTTTAAACCACTTTGTGTACAATATAAGTAGTATTTGGTTTAATGACTAAAGAACAAACATGGTACATGTTTCCCCTTTGTTTGTTTTTTTAAGTAATTTATCGGTGCACTTGTCAGCAATTCTAAACATAATGTTGTGCACTTTAATTAAATGTTTTTACTGAATGTTGTCTAGATGGAACATCGTGGCATGATCGGGACAATAATACACGTAGGCAGGACCGAAGGAGTACACAAGTTATGGAGTGGTTTACCTGCAACGTGGCATCGTCATACCGTCTATGCTGGGTGTCGGCTTGTATTTTATGAGCGACTCCGACAGTTTATGATCGACCACAACATTGAAATGAATGTGGCCACTACAGTTTTTTGTTAGATTTCTATTTTTACAAATTTATACGTAGTTATTGTTATTAGCGCAATTATATGAGTGTATACAGATATCTGAATAATTAAGCAATATGATGGTTACCCGCCCCAGCCGGTAAAGGAATACTTTTGGTAACTCTCCGTAAGTATAATTGGTTGGGGGAGTGATTTGAAGATTCGAATAAAATTAAAATGTCGGATAAAATGTTGAAAATTCTATTCCCGAGATAATTATGGCTGTGCTTTCAATTGCACCTATAGCCTAGTCTATATACATAAGGAAACATAATATGTAGGTCATAAGAATGCTGATTATAAAAGGCTGATTAAAGATAATTCATTTATTTAAAAGATGCATTCACTCGGTATCGGTACTCTTTTTTTTATGGATCACCACCGAGAAGCGTGCTAGAAACTGTAGGTAGGTACGGTGTATCGTTGAAATTATGAACTAAAAACATTTGTAATAGGCTATTAGTTCGTATTGTAATTAAGTAAATTAGATGATTAAAACCGCATACGAATATAGTATATAATTATATATTCGCATATTTTGCATTATTTGTTCGCAGCAAGCTGAAATACAACCGTGCTATTTGGGAGCAAAGGAAATTTAGGATAATGAAAGGAATTTTAGGACAATGGCTATAATTCTTAGCTATTTATATATTAACCACAATTGACAGGTTCTACGTTGGCTGGTGGCGGTGCACAGTTTTTTGCTTCGCCAGCAGACCTTGCCAAAGTAAAGATGCAAGCCAAGGGTAGGGCAAAAAAGGCGGAATTCACTGGTACCATGTCAGTATACAAGATGGTTTATAAACAAAGCGGAGTCTTTGGCTTCTGGAGAGGTGAGACACTTATAAAGTTAAAGGATAATGTGGACTGCAGAACTTATTTATGCTACACTTAGTTGAGGTCGACATAACCATCCGTGGCGTTAAGAGTTTTGATTGATATTTAGTTAATTTGTCTCGACAGTACAGTACAATGAAAAATATTAACCAGTCAAAACTACGCTTGACTGTAACACATAATTATGGTCGAAATTAAGAATAAAATATTATCCGGGCGCGATTTAACTAGGCAACCTATTTGCAATAAGTCAATGTGAATATTATCTATCATTTATTTCTTATCACTAATAAATAACAGATGAGGGTATATATTCCTTAATGGGATCTTGTACTAATATTAATATGACTGTAGTCAAGCTCGCGGTCGGACATCGACTGCACTATGATCAGTTGACTCCCTCTCACTTTGGCCGTTCCCTACCCGTACTGACCACGCAGTACTTACCCGTGGTACTACCAATGGTACTACTGGTAGTACCACGGGGATTATTTTTTGCTCGTCGTACTACTACTCCGTCTGGTAGTACCACGGGAGATGTTGCATTACCCCTGGTACTACTTATCAATTTAACATATACATATTACAAACGTATTCGAAGTATGCTTCTGTTAGAAAAAACGAGACTGTTCATGCATATTTTTGAATGTCAATTAAGGGCTACAGAACTAAGGCCTCTGCGTCGAATTTTGCGTGCAGCGGGGCGGTGGCGGTGGCAGCGCGGGAGCGGAGCGGGCAACGCAGACCCGTTCTTGAAACCAGCGGGCAGATCGCGCGGCACTATAGCGGTGTAGTGTTGTGTGCTTGGTTGTGTCATTGAGATATTTGTTGTTGAAAAGATGTTGTCGCCGATGTTCAGATATTTCGTTTGCGAATGATTGTGTAGTCACTTCAGTCAGAATATACACTAAAACCCCTCTATGCACCAACACCTCGCTTTGGGCTGGACAGCATGAACCTGTTGCGTCTGCGACCTCCTGGACAGCCTTTTTTATAAGGGGAAATGCTTTACGCATACCACCGCGTGTGGAGACACGAGACGGTTATGTGAGACTCGTTGGCCCAAAGAAACCCAAGGATACCTAAAGAACCCCAATGGACCGGAGTAGCCACTAAAACCACCCTGTGCACCGTCGCTTCACTTTGTCGGGTGGGCACTGGCGTCTGATATGTCGTCACTCGTCAGCATCCAACAGAGCGATAACGCCACACACACGCCACAGCATCTGGGTGCACGGGGGTCTTCCAGGCCCTCGTGCACCCAGATGCTGTGGCGACCCCGTGGCTAGGCGCGCCACCTCTTTGAAGATACGCCCCCGGTTTGCCACCAGCGTATCATTAGCATAACAGAATAGGCTCAGCCCGGAGGGGAGATCGCCGCTTAGAACGTTAGAATCCAATCATAGCCACTGTTCCACAGGAGAAAGCCAAGGACGGACCCCTGTGGAACACCTACCGAAATTCTTTTGCGCCCAACGTTGGCATCTTCCAGATAATACTTAATAATAGTACGTTTCGTTTACTATCCTTTAATTTCAATTTTTTTTTTAGGTGCAATCCCGAATGTGCTACGAGCAGCTTTGTCGGGCATCGGCTCTATAGGTGCTTATGATTACACCAAGAGTTATTTAAAGCAGAACTTTAATATGCCGGATAACGTGATCCTACACGGTTCTTCTGCTGTCGTTGCTGGACTTTTCGCGGCATTATTAGGTACCCCTGCCGATGTACTCAAGTCTCGACTCATGAATCAGCCAGTAGGGCCGGATGGAAAGTAATTTTCTTTATTACTCTTTAGTTTTTGTAGCCGACATTCTTAAAAAAACATTTGAAATTCTTTATTTTTTTGTGCCTTAATGGTTACCATGGAATTTTATCTTTCGTGATTTTTGGTTAGGGTGAAACTCTTAGCGGAGAGAAAAAAAGTTTTCACCGACCGGCCTAGAATACATACATGATGACAATAATATTAATATAATGATGAGATATCAATCCAGCATACTGAAGAAGAATTTTTTATACCCTGATATATTATATTCCTGAGTCATTGGAGCTCAAACATGGCAAACCAAGATGTTATTTTAGGCATTTAGGGTGTTTCCGAGACTGAGATTTAAAAACGAGTTGCATTACAAGTATTGTTTATTTTGATATTAAAGACTATTCTAATTTCAGAGGTGCAATCTACAAAGGAGTAATTGATTGTTTAAGACTAAGTATAAGGAATGAGGGGTTCCTTAGTCTTTATAAGGGATTCGTACCAGTTTGGATGAGGATCGCACCTTGGACCATGGTTAACTGGCTCACTTTCGAGACTATTATGTTGCAAATTGGTGGTAAAACATTTTAGTATCCAGAAACCAAATTAGCTTCTTCATAATGACATGGAGTACCAACTTTTATAAAACAAACTAGATTCCGACTCCGTTCTGATTCCGTTGTATATACTGGATATACATCGGAATCGATCACACCAAATGCGACGAACTTATTCTATAAATGTCAAGAATTTGCGAAAGAGAACAAAATTAATTACACATACTTACTGCTGGGTATCTTTTGAAAACATATATCTACGCAAGGCAGAAGGAATAAAACTTATTCGCATAGATTATGAAGATTATCTTATAAAACTAGTCACTAAGTGACTGTTTTTTTTCTACTATTACATATTTATAAACTACCCAAAAAACGAAAATTGTATGCTTAATTTTATACTTAGATATTGTTTTAGCTTAGGTACCTTTTTTGTTACTTATTAATTAGGAATTTACCACACACACAATTTTAAACCATCACTATAGAAATAATCCGATCAATATTGGCAAAAAGAGGGTCAACCTAAAATTGTTTACGGCTTCACGTTCTTGTAAAAGTCGACAACAGTCTTGTATTTTTCCAATAGTGGACCTATCAACAATTACTTTAATAAAATAAAATAACTACTAAATAAAATAGTTAATACTTAACTATTTTTCAAGTAGTCACCTACTCGTAGTTATAGTGTGTGATTAGTTTATGAGAAATACATTGACTGAAGATAAAATCTCATGTTTGACTAAAAACTGTTGCCAGTTTATTTACATTTGTAAATAGTTTAAGGCTACGTTTACACCAGAGATGTGCGTGGATGCGATGTTTATTATGAACCAATAGAATCACTTCATTTACGTTCTAACCTGACGTCGTAACCTGACGTCAATGAAGATTCTATTGGTTCATAATAAACATCACATCCTCGTACATCTCTGGTGGAAACACAGCCTTACTCTATTGCTTGAGATGCCATACCAATAAAAATAATAGCAAATAATTGAAAACTTTAGCTAGTTTAGCAAAAAGTTCCACGTTTAGGGTAGTGTTTTTTTACTAATGTTTGTTAATAATAGGTAGGAGGACATACCTATTGAGTTGATTCTTGTTTTTACAAAACCGATAATCTGGTGGATGGGCCTACTCATAAAAGTTCATGTTATAAGTTGACCTATCAGCAGATTATAGTTATGTTTTGGGATACCCTGAGTATTTTTTTTTAATTGATATGTAAGATATTAGTAGATAACGGGATAGCTATAAGTTAGAATATATTCACGTAAAGGCACCATCTTTATGTAACGACAGTCCTGAATAAATTCTCACTCTTATTCTATTTTTTACGCGTATTATTTTATAACCCTAGCAATTTAGTACGTACTAATATGGACAGGCCTGTTGGCGTAGTAGTTAGTGACCGTGCTAAGCCGGAGGTCGTGGGTTCGATTCCCACCCAGGAAAATTCTTTGTGTAATGAGCATGATTGTTTGTTCTGTCAGAGTGTAATTTATCTATAATATGTATGTATTTACAAAACAAAAAGGATTTAAGTACTATATCAATATAACAAGTAAATATAATTTCTTAATTTAGGAATAGATAGCGCTGTTTGAATGTGAATATATTATTATACCTACCTGATACTGAGTATCCACCATGTCCAAAAGATATTCGTTGGAGATCATCTACCATCTATCATTAAAACGTAGTGGTTATCACAAAATACATACATACATACATAGCATCACGCCTTTTTCCCCGAAGGGGTAGGCAGAGGTGTATCACACCCACATTTCGCCAGCTATGTTTGGTCCCATGAAATAGGAGGCGAGCCTATTGTCATCAACCGGGAGCATTTCTTTACCAAACTCCAGGAAAATCTTAATACTGGAATTTCATGATAGAAAAATCACACACACACATCACATCACATTATCACAATATCATTGGGTTTTATACTCTGTTTCTATCACCGACTACGACAAACCCAGACGACGACGTGGAGGAGATGCATGGATACATATCGAAGGCCATACACTCTTCCATAACACACTATAACGTTGTGATGGGAGACTTCAATGCGAAATTGGGCGCCGTATGCGGCGATGAGATGAGGGTGGGGCAGTTTGGAATGGGCCAACGGAACTGCAAGCAAGGGGCTTAAGCTGATCACTATTTGTTCAAGTGTCTCATATATATATAGGGATGTCGAATTGTCCATAAGTACGACTAAGATACAAGCCAGGCAGAATTTTTAGGCACTTAAAGCGATCTCTGCACGATTTCCACAAATGTATCACAGTAAAGTATGTATTCTTGCCATCGTTCTAATGGCACACTTTTGTATTTGTATCTGAATCTTGATTCAGCAAGAACGTAATACACTGTCTTGAGTTGTTCAATCACCTCATCTCATAGGATTATCAAGGCATAACAAGCCGAACCAGTAGAATTTTCAATCGACTCTAGTTCAGGATTGACTGTCGCAAGTAATCTAAATGTAACTAACTAAACTAAATGGCTCGGTGTTGCCACGGGCAGCAGCCTCACGATCTTATTTTTCCTCACTCACTCAGGATCAAGTTCCTCGGCCGATAATTGCCTCGCGGAGTTGCTCATGAGGACGAAGTTAATCACGAAAGAAGTTTATATAACTAGTCTAAACTTTTTAGCAATTTATCAAAGAAAAAATATGTGCTTGTCAGTTTAGTTTCATAGTTTGATTGATGATTTTCTCAAATAATTTATATTATATTTACTAATTATTTAAAACATTTCATGTAAGCAATAAATCTTAAAATTAATTCATTCTAATTAAAATTTACAAAACACAAGTGATCTAAATAATTGTAAGAATGGCAACGTTTGAAACTAAACCACGCACTGATCCAGCATTTTTCATCAATAAGGAAACCTATCAACATTTTGCCCATTAGCAGCCGACTGGCAGCGTCTTTATGTAACAGAAGACCTCAGCTAAATGATCATTAATAAGGCTTTCCGGTGCGAAGCATAATAAAATTTCTTTGAAAAAGGGTAGTTGCGGCAGTACGCAAAACTTCGTCGCCTCGGCTGCTTTCTATTGCGATTCTATTCACATGTTTCCATGTGCATCCAGTTTCAGGTGAACGCGAAGACTTCAGAATGAGTAACCTGGTGTTAAAAGAAATCGATAAACCGACAACAAAGTTTACTGACTGGATTATAACAAGATATATTGTCGCCGTCCTAGGAGCTTGGTGTGCTGAACTTGGTAAATATTATATCATCGTCATCATCAACACTGGGACAATAAGTTTCACTCGGACTTCACTATGCCAAGAATAACAATGATGAACCCTTGCAAACACTCAGAAGTAGGTAAAGTCTAATCTGCAATCCAGGAATCTACAACGAATTTATCCAAAAGAAAGATGTAGAATTTAAAGTTCATCATCATAAACAGTCCACTACTAGACATAAGCGTGTCGTGCTCTGATTTTAACTTTACAGATTCAGCTTAGGCTTGCAAGATCACCACTCTATCTGGCAGTACAACCCCCCCTACAGTATACTAGGCGTAGAGCGGCTTCCACCACAGACTTTTTTTCGTCTTTGACGTATATGGCTCCATCGAAAGAGCTTTTAAATTTAATGTTTGTTCATATCGTTAAAGGATCAGTTTTATATCCGCTCGGGGTAAGCGGAGGGGAGCTTACCATCAATCAGGTCACTGGTTAGTTCGTGCCCTCTTTAATTTAAAAAAGAGAAATACTATGGTTCGCGCGACACCCCTGATTCAAACTAGCTATTTTGCTTCTCTTCATGCAATAGTTCCTATGAATTTCTTCCGTATTAAAATTAACACACATATTTTTCTTCTTATATTTTTGCAGCAACATATCCGTTTGACTTAGCAAAAACTAGGCTACAGATACAAAATGAATTGGCTTCTGCTAAACACGGATATAAGGTATAGAATATATGTATTTTGCTTACAGACAGATTTATTTTAAAATCGTTATATGCAATCCCGGCAGTTATTGTCATCTTATTGCTACCATCATATATTGCTACTTTTAAGTATGTTAAAAATAAGTTAGTATAGCATACTCAGGGTCTATACCCTAGATATGATGGTTACTAGTTTACAAAAAAACGTTGTCCTGTAAATGAAAAATATAATACATACACTCCGTCTTTTCTTACCTGACCAAACTGGAAAACAAACCCGACTATGAACTACATAATATGTCTATGAACTTTTTGAATTTAGGCAATTTGTTTCTTTAACTATTTTATTATTATTGCTTTAAAATTTTTCTCACAGATCAATTTTAAGTGACAGAAAGTTTCAACAGACACCTTAACCAGTTCCTTTTTTTATCACTTCTGAGAAATAATAGAGGTCGATACTTTTATAAATAAAAATAACGTTTCCGTCACTATACTTGTCTATGACCGTCCTTGACGCCATATTTGTTTTCCAGTTTGGTCACGTGAGAAAAGACGGAGTATAGGTACCTACATCATGGCTATGGGCGATAATAATTTTGGTTTTAATTTTTTTTTAGCAGGTTTCAATTCTGCTATTTTAAGGTTTTGTTTTTTTGTTTACCTACCCACATTTTAATAGAAACGTTTATCATTATGTTTTGTGAACTATTTGATTTCAAATTCTATTATTTTAACAAAAGTGTATTTTAGACTGTGTATCTGCATCCAAATCGATTCTGTTAGGTTTGTGGCAACAATTTTAAATCGTCATTTTCCTAGAACAAAACCATTGCAAGAAGCCTAATTATTTTAGATTTCGGATTTCAAATTATATTAAAAGTTGGGTTTCTGACGTAATTTGTAATAAAACCCAATCTGTGATTTTCAGCACCTGGTATTCAGGTAAAAATAGATAACTGAAATTTGGTAAACCAACCAACCAATAGGCAGAGTCTGACCATTTAACCGCTTTAACATTACCTAAATATTAAGCAATTTCCTTTGCTTTCGTTTAACAACTATATAAATAAAAATGGATCGCCGAAAAGTATGTGATGGATGATGGATTCACGTCAGTCAGAATGGCTCGACCGATTTGGTTAATTCTTTTATGTTGTATTTGCTATTGCCTAGGCAAGGCATGTATGTAAGAAATTATAGAAAAAATTGAGAGTAAAATTTAAAATTTTGGGTTTCACAATCTCTGTATAAACATTTGAAAATGGAACATTATCACGAATAATAAAATATGGCTGTACGAAGTTCGCCGGGTCAGCTAGTTTTATTTAAATGCTAAACGAGTAATGGAAAAATTCAAACCCATTGTAGGTTTAACACAAGTGGTAATAACGTTGTCACGACGTCATCAGACAAGGACTCAAAGTAAGATGCAAGATCATACTGGACGTCTTAGCCTAACAGTTAGTTTAATCTATAAGTTCGACCTAAGGAACTTATTTACCTTCTGTACGTCTCTAGATGGAACACCATGGCATGATATCCACAGCCATCGGAATAGTAAGGAAAGAAGGACCATTACATTTGTTTTCTGGTCTGACACCCATGTGCCAACGCCACGTCTTGTATGCGGGATCTCGACTTGTGTTTTATGAAAAACTGCGAAGGATTTTTAAAGATGAACGGGGACGAATGACCCTGGGAACTACTATTATATGTGAGTTTATTTTCACTTGTCTAATAGATGTACGACGTCCACAGAAGTAGAGAGATCAGAGACCGAGAGACAGAGAGAGATTTAAAGACCCAGCGGTAAGTAAATAGCCGCTTCAGTAGAATCAAACTCATTTTTTTTATACCTTCCAATTATTACATATTCCTCCCAACTTCAATTACGGTACCAAACTAATACACGAAATGAAGGTTATGGAGTCCAGAGTTGACAGATGTCCAGTAGTCCGGTGTTTTAAGTAATACTGAACCCACTTATGATATTGAACGTGAGTGCAGGGCACTAGCACTAGCAGCCAGATGAAACATGTTGGTGCACAGATTTACTCGATGTAGTAACGAAGTCAAAATAACCCTGTTCAAGGCGTATTGCCAGATGTTCTACACGAGTAGTCTGTCGGTCAATGGTACGCGGAAGGCTCTAGAAGCCCTGCGAGTAGAATACGATAATGGATTTTTAGTTTTGTTGAGGCAGCCCAGGTTCTGTAGCGCGTCTAGGTTGTTTGCTATAGCACATACAAATGATTACCATGCCATTATACGAAACAGGGGAGTTACTCTGAATTCCGACATTGGATTAGTCGCTATTGATGTCGCTGTCATATGTTTGAAAGTGACAGCGACATCAAATCATCATCATACCTAAATTTTCCTTATATTTGACAGCGACATCAAAATCGACAAATCGGATGTCTAAATTTAGAGTAAGCCCCCAGACCCGCTTCTTTACTAAGTAGAGCCTGGGTAGACACCACACCATCCAAGCATATTGGCGGTGAAACAAGATGCACCGGTGTGGATTTAACATTAATGTCAGGCGCTATGATAAATTACATGTTAATGTAAGGTACTTTTCCAGATTATTACTAACACTATCACACTATCTATTCTATCGACATGTCAAATTAGTACATTGATCACATGACATGTCGATAGCTAATGTCAAGGATGTGTTCAAATGTATCGAAGTGACATGTCGTTTAGTATAGATAGAAGCGATTGCCACTTGTCTAGGGGGGCCGATAACAGATACGTGCATAGTGGATTAGGTCAAGACCAAATAAAAGAGTGGAACTCAATGACTATTGACTATTATTGGTCTCCGCCCAATTTATAATGTAGTCAGTATTTCTGTGCAGGTGGAGCGACTTGTGGCGCTTTGGCGCAACTGATCGCGTCACCGGCTGACCTTGTAAAAGTACAGATGCAAGCCGAAGGACGGCGAAGGCTACAGGGCATGCCTAAACGCTTTGATGGTTGTTGGCAAGTGTATAAGATGATCTATAGAGATAGCGGAATTATAGGATTTTGGAGAGGTAAACTTACGAATTTTTGTGCGTTCTTGTCATACTTATTCCTGGAGTAAGACGCAATACTTAGGTACCGTAAATTTTAAAAATCTTGACACTCTTTTACTGAGGAATCCTACATGCTCATAACCGATTTTTACCTGACTGTCAGGACGGGTATTGTTTTTCGCGTGTATCTTGTATGTTTGTAATAATAATTTCTTTATTCCCACGTTTCTTCCAAACGGCTGGGTGGATTTCGACAATTAAGGTATTATTACATTCTTCTCAAAAACCCAAGTGTCCTTATTATTAAAAAAAACTTAACGGCGGACTTTTGGCGCCAAATTAGTAGTAGTAGTTAAATTTTTTTTTAACCAAACGTATCGAGTAGGCTATCAAAGAGATTCAAATGGAGATATATAATAGTACCTATGTTATGTAATTAATTTAATCAGAAATAATAATTACAACCATTTTTCGGTCCTTTTAGTGCGTTGCTTATTTGTTGATTTTTTGCAGTCGGGTATTATACTTTTGTAATTATTTACTTGTTAGAAATAGCTTTTCAAATTAAATCAATCAAATCAAAATCATTTATTTGTCTGAATATGAGTACTTATAAGTACAAAGGTAGGTAGGTGTTTGGTTGCTAACGAAAATGTCTTTACAGGAGCAATACCAAATATGCAGCGAGCGGCATTTGTCAACATTGGAGATTTAGCTGCTTACGACTACGCGAAGCGGTTCTTTTTAACGCATTTGCAAATCCCGGACAATATAATACTTCACGTGTTATCAGGCTTTACAGCCGGTTTAGTGGCCGCTGTCTTGGGCACTCCCGCTGATGTACTCAAGACACGTCAAATGAACCAACCCGTAGGTCCAGATGGAAAGTATGTCATTTAATTTTTATACTAATAACTAAATAGAAATTCGACGTAGTTTGGAAAAAAGAATCCACACACAAAAAGTACCTAGAACTGTATTAAGGTGATTTTACACCAGAGTGGCGAGGCGAGGCGAGGGGAGAATTGAAATTTGTATGGCAAATTTACAACCAGCGCCATCTTTGGTAGAAACAGTGTGGATTGACGACAATAATGCGAGGCGTGAATTGAAATATTTGTTTGTGTATAAAATGAACCGTATTGCTTTCGATATAGAGTATAAATTAACTTAGCAACAGAATCACGTTTCTCGCGTTAAGGTTATTGTTGTTCGTTGCTTCTTATTACCGTGTACAAGCCTTTTCTACTAGAGGTCGGCGGTCACGCGCGAGCTCGCGATGGCTATTTTTAAGTGGAAAAGGGTCAGTGTGATTTCAATTCTCTTCTCGCCTCGTCTCGTCTCGCCACTCTGGTGGAAAATCACCTTTAGCCAATTGCTGGACTTTTAAACCCCGACGCAAAAAAAAGGTGTTATAAGTTTGACGTGTCTGTGGCGTCGTCGTAGCTCCTAAACGAATGGGTCGATTTCAATGCGATTTTTTGTTTGAAAGCTAACGTAATCACGTAATAGACTGATGCAACTTCAATTAAGGAAGATTTGTTCAGGGGTGTCAAGGTCATCAGCGCTTTTTATTAGCTGATGCAGAGATCTTAAACGCATAATGGATATTTACTTTACCTTTAAACAAACAGATCAGAATTAAACCTTTCAGATAAATACATCGCTCTTATACGGAGCGTACGTTCTTCTTTTGTTGTAGGTAGTACTTATTATAATAATATTAATTTAACCTATGTAGATAAAATAATTACTTCACTAAGCGGTCCCCCGAAAGGGCGATGTTGATCATAAAAATATTAATAAGTTCTTTAAATGAAGATAAAAAGCCGAGAAGCAAATTATATTTTTTTTTACTTTCAAATATTTTTTTAGTGTTGGGGGGTTAAGTACTTACTTAATTGTTTTATATTATTTATAGTCACAGAATAAATAATAGTACCTATTGTTTGTTTGCAAAAGTATCATATTATGTTTTAATGAGGAATTACATAATATTTTAAGATAATTGGGAAAATATACTATAAATTACTAGCGGACCCGACAGACGTTGTCCTGCATGATATATCAATCGATTGCAGCGCCATCTGCTGGGTTTATTTGTGAATCTAAACCATCCTCGAATCCACTTGAACACATACACAAAAATTCATTCAAATCGGTTCAGCCGTTTAGGAGGAGTTCACTGTCAACACACGTAAGAAGAATTATACGTATATATAAAGATGTGTCAAATAATTTTTGATCGTGCTACAGCACCCAAAAAAGGATCCAACCTGTAGGTTGCTTCCTTTTTTGGGTTTAACTACGTCCAATTGTCTTTCTGGAACAATTTAATTCATACATTTGTATTGTTTCAGGGGTGCTATGTACCGTGGTATGATTGACTGTTTTCGACAATCTGTTGGCAATGAAGGCTTTTTCTCTTTGTATAAAGGTTTTACACCCATGTGGGTTAGATTAGGACCTTGGGCCTTGGTGAACTGGGTTGCTTTCGAGCAAATAATTCAGCTTATCGGTGGCAAAACATTTTAATAATATATAAAGGTACTCGTTTACCGCTGATTATACATTAATTGATAATTCTTGTATATGTGTGTAATTGTGTATCTACAAGAATTTCTTGTAACAACAGAAATGTTTCTGTCGACGAGATAAGTTCCCTGCTAGGCCCTAGGCCATTTTTGAGCACCCTATTTGAAATAACTGGTTTTCAAAAACAGATATTTTGTATCAAATCTTCTTAGAATGTGAATGTCTCTCTAGATCCCTTATCTGCATTGATTTTAAACGCAAAGACGGCGATGGTGAAGTTTAATTTTCTGGAATTTGAGTCTTAAGGGTAACGTAGGTAATTTAATTAAAGACAGATAGGTAATTAATACTTAATACCTGCTTAGTCATTATAATTGTTGTCTTTTCTTAAAATAAGATTAAATTAAAAATTAGATTAGAAATACTTAGTCATTCGTGAATTCGTCATAATTTTATACTTACACCCTTATTCCTACTTAACGCGAAGCCTGAAAGTAGTTTTTTCAGAATCAGTAATTAGCAGAATCGATTCCAATAGTTTTTAAACCATGTTATATTTTTTTTTTTCAAAAAAGTATTAAAATTTTGAAGTCTTGGACACCGTTGTTTGAAGTGTATCAATGGCCGGCGAACGCCTTGTGCCGCACCGACTACATACAAAACATACAGTGAAACATTATAAAACTAAGCACCATTTAGCTGTTTTCGCAAGTGTATGACTAAATATAACAATTTTTTTATGCACATATTATAAATATCTTCAAATGGTGTCCAAGCTACTAACATAAATACTTAATAATATAAATCTAGATAACATTGTACTATTGCATACCTGATTAGGTAAATTGTGTTGTACTTTTTACTTTTAAGATCACACTAGACTTGTTGTACACTTGTACCTAGGTATAACCACAATATTACGCAATAAAGATATTTGAATTTGAAGCTTTTTTTTTAATAGGTACCTAGGTACTTTTTGGACAAAAAATATAATTTGGTATAAAAACTATTGGAATCGATTCTAAACAAACTACTTTTAGGTTTCGCACTATGTATGATTAAAGATGTAGGTACCTATAAATAATTTAATTATGTAATTATAATTCTTAGGTTAGGCTGTTTCAACACTGGCTGTTAAGCGTTAAATAGCCTATACTTACTTCGATTTTATATACCTACCTACCTACCTAATAAATATTATTTAAATAACTTTTGCATATAAAATCTAATAAAATAACCCGACCCTTATGTTGTGGACGTGGATAGTTTATTAGACACTTATCAGCCATTTGTGTAACAGGGGTAAGTATAGCTCAAAATATGTTTATCTTTATTTTAATGTTTGTTTGAAAAAGGCGTGCTCAGTTTAGTGTAAGGCGGCATGCGGCAGCGGCAGCCCGTACACAGTCAATCTGATCCGTCAATTCGAGATCGTGTGATCAGTGGTCTTGGGCCCTGATTCTGACACATCGGATTGCTCCCGGATCGTAAACTTTTTCGAATCTTAGAATGACGTTTTTTTACAGCTTAAGTTATTAAGAGTTAGAAATTAGTTTACCGTATCGAAAATTAAAAACTGATATTTTTTCTACATCCATCTATTTTTTTTACATTTTGTTTTTTAACTTTAAATCAACTGACAGTTCTGGCCAAAAATATTCCGACAGCTCAGAATCAGGGGGCAAATCCGAATTGACTGTGTACGTAACGTGTTAGATTGACGGATCACTACATCGGATCACAAATTATCTAGAATTCTAGATTTTTTGAAATCAGTGATCATGAATCATGAACCGTTTACGTCATTTAGCTGCTGTCAAATGCATTGACGGTAATGACGGTACTATAATAATAGAATCCTCTTTGGTTCAACCCAACACCTTTTTCGAACCCTTTTGTGAGAAGTTAGGGCCAAAACAAGGGACATCTGCCAGGCCGCGTTAACACATGTTGTCATGGATTTGCTCAAAGTTAAAGGTGTTAATGTGGCAGATATGTTAAACTGACTGAAGAACATCAAGATTGTAGATTGTAATGTTGTGGTGCAATCCCGTGATCATCAGTGATCTCGATCGTGATCGGATTGACGGATCAGATTGACTGTGTATGGGCCGCATTGGAAAGTGTGATTCCGTGGCGGCTAGATGTGGTCCTACCCTAAGGGCTTTGTAACCGGGTGGGGCACCCGCTCACAAAGCCCTCTGGGGCCTTTTGTCCCTTTGGGGAAATTATGATAATTGTTTGTTAATAATTTTAATTCAATAAATTATTATTTGCATATTATTTTGTTGTTTGAATAATTCAGTCTTTGGAGTCTTTTTAATCTAATCAGTAGGTTACTGCGCCCTGATTCAGACCCGTCAGATTGCCCCCGGGTCGTAAACTTTTTGGAATCTTAGAACTACGAATTTATACAACTTATGTTATACTTACCTATTAATATAGTGTTAGAAAATAGTTTACCGTACCTATAGAAAATTCAAAACTGATTAACTCAGACTCAAAAAAAGAAAGACGACTCACCGTATACAGTAATAGTGAAGCCAACAAAACCAAGCGACTGCAAGTAAACACACAAGCGCACGCACACACTTACACGAAAACCAAGCAACTTGCTTTTAGTAGGTACCTAGGTACGTCACGCACGAGTCGTCGTCTACATAAATAAAAAATTAAATTATGCCTTCCTGTATAGTGAAAAGTTGTAAAAACAACAGTAACGCACATAAAAATCTCACGGATACACTTTTCATTTACAAGTATTTAAAATAACATCATTTCTTTATTAATTAAACATGAATTTAAGGTACCAACTTGGAATAAACAACGTCAATAAACTAAACTAAAACAATATTTTAGTGACATAAGGTACAAGAGTTGCCATAATATGATTTATTTCCCCATTCCTTTATATTCTATCCATTGGTTTTTTAAATTATTTTTTTCATGTTTACAGTTTAGTTTTTAATTGGAGTAGAAATTCTTCTACTCCAAATAATCTCTAAAATCTAATCGTCTTTCTTACGATACAATACACACAACAATATCTTACTCGCACAAATTTATATCCTACCCACATAATATTATTACTCAAATTATAAATTATAGGGACATTTAAAATTAATGGCAACCCTTCCAACACATATATGGACAAACAGGTGGCTTCATTTTTGTAGTTCACGTTACGTTAAGCCGTCTACCTTTTTTTGTTGGTCTGAGCTGGATACCATCCCCCTTATTATAAAATACGGACTAAGCATTAAACTAGGTTTTATACTTAGTCCATATTTTGTAAAAAGGGGGTAAGAGACCTTTATTTTTTTAACTAAATTTATTAAGCTTGCTCATTGCCATGCTACCAACTTGTCTAACTTGTGGTATAACAAATTAATATAGCAGTGGCACTGGATGGAATTGGTGTCCTCTCTTCGTCGTACGTATGACTGGCATGATCGCTATCAGGGATTTTAATTTTGATATCACACAAAAAGTCTAAAGTCGCTAAATACCACAATTTGTCACTCACTGGTTAGGGTATGTAGATCCCAATCAATCTCAAAAACTAGGAAACCTAGCGAAGATCTGTTTTGGCCTGTATTTAGTCGTTAATTAGTCGAAATTTTAGTTCAAAGAAGACATAATACCTACTATGTGCCACGCAGTTGTATCAAGAGAAAGAAAGTATTTTTTAAGGTAAAGTCCATGAAAAGTGTGCGTTTTTTCAACCGCCATGACGTTATATTTTTCTACATTTTTACAAATTCAATTTATTTGTCAAACTTTCAAATCTCTGCAACGCGTAGTAGTTAGATCTCCAAGGCCGTGCAGTTTTCCGCGTTTCAATGGCACGGCCACGTATAAACCCTTGAAACTTTTTAACCGTAACTTACAACAATTTTATGGCTTTGGAAATCGACTTTTACAAAATCTTGGCATAGTTTTTTTAATTAACGCACAGAAGTCCATGAGCTTGATCAAATATTTACGAAAAATTGCACGATATATTATTATAGCCTTCCTCGCGGACTATCTTACACTAAAATGATAATGTATATAGTAATTTGTGATATGTGAATGATAATGTAGTTCGAACCACTAATTCCTGAGATAAGCGCGTTCCACCAAGCAAACTAACTCACCAAGCAATAAAGGTATGAATTCGTATGAAGGATTTGTTCGCGGAGATCGTCATCGAGCTGCTCTCGGCTCGTATCGTGCTTATCTATATTATCGTATCTATATTCGTCGATTGCCACTTTGAAACTAACATATCAAATAAAACAAAAACATTATAATATTAAATTTATTAGTAAAAAATATTATACATCTTCCACAATATTGGAGAATCATAACTTAAATTATTTAAATATTTGATTAGGTATTACAGATTATAGCACTTTCGATTTATTGAAACTTGCCTTTATGCACTTATTCATCACTAGTATAGCAAAGCACAATTATGGGCACGTACACGTACATATTATTATATCGGCACATCGGACGACACAAGATCCCTGATTCTGAACCATCGGAAAAGCTCCCGCACTTTTCCGAAGAACTACATGTATTACATAAGGCTTAAATTAAATAATGATAGAAAATACATTAAAAGTCACGCCTTTTTCCCCGAATGGTTAGGCAGAGGTGCAACATGATCACATTTCGCCAGCTGTGATAGCGGAAGAGCCTATTACCATTAAAAGACACAGAACACGTTTGTTCCCAAATTCAGGGCTGATACTGAGAATTTAATGAAAGAATAACCCAATACCAATTTTGTCCGAACCTGGAATTGAATTATGGACCTCTCGCGCAGCAGACGAATAAACCTCCCGCTGCGCCATCGGGGAAGACTCTTCTAATTCTCCGGCGGAAAGTTCCCGACAGTTCAGAATCTAAGGCAAGATCGCCCGAACAACAACTGACCAGTCACAACATGCGAATTACATACGGGTTACTGTACCACACTTACACTATAATTACACACAGTTTAAATGCTGAAAGGGAAATTCATTGTCTCTGACACACATACGTATTATTATTAATATTATTTGTGATTGCGATCGTAATGTTATATTCGTTACCACACAGCTGCGTTTTTATAGCATTCTGATAAATAGCAGGACTAAGATCTCAAGCTATATATTACATTTTTCACAACAAATTTTGAAGGAGAGGAAGGAATATACTACCTTATTGATTGAGTGGTTTGATGTCATATTAACTTAAAGGTGTATTTACACTTTCGATAAATAGATTTTGTACTGAATATATAACATACTGTCACTGTGACGTAGCAGTTAAGGGGGTCGCTTCACCACTAACATCGTCGCATCGAGTGACGTGGGTTAAATTCCCATACGAAACAAATATTTGTGCGATTCATAGTTAATATTGTTTCTGGGCCCTGATTCTGACTCATCGGATTGCTCCCGGATCGTAAACTTTTTCGAATTAAACGACGTATTTTTACAGCTTAAGTAATTAAGTGTTAGAAATTAGTTTACCGTATAGAAAATTAAAAACTGATTAATTTAGGATTTTTTCTACATCCATCTTATTTTTAACATTCTGTTTTTTTTTTTACTTTAAATAAACTGACAGTTCTGGCCGAAAATATTCCGACAGCTCAGAATCAGGTGGCAGGTTTACTTTGTGTCCGTTACTTTCCCTCGTCAGTTAAGTCCCCTCCAACACACGCTGATGTTATTTACTAAAAAAAAAATTGCTAGAACGCGATACAAATCTAATGATAATAACAAGTATGTGTGTCAGAGGCTTTAAACGACAGTAAAACATGCACGGTCAACGTATACCTTTACATTACACGTCCGCTTACGTCTAACGATCGGCACCTACAGACAACATCGACTCGAGTTCTTCATTATAGGGGAGGCAACGATGCTAATATGGATTTTACTCGAATGTCGTGGAGACTATTGGATTTGAAAATTTTGATAGGAAAAATAAAATTTTTACTATTTTTTTTTCCTTTCAGTGGTGGAGCAAGAGACTACCTACAAATTTTCGGTATTGTAAAAAAAAATTACGTAACTTATCTGTGGTTTTATTTGGTGGGAATGGCTACAGGTTCGCCACAGCGGTAGCGTCCACACACAAATATATAGTAATTGAACTAGGTTATGACTGTCATTCGCTGACACATACATGTTTACTTTAGCTAGGGGATTATTTTTACCGTTATAATAATATTTCACCAATTTCACACACGCCATCTAGTCCCAAATTAAGCAATTACATTTGCTTGTGTTATGGGTACTAAACAACTGTTATACTACTTAATACATTGAAAGCCAGACTGCAGACACAATGGAAATTTAATTGTTTGTCAGACAACGGTGTCCGACATGGCGTTTAAAGACTTAAATACATTTTTTTTTTATAAATATATACATTATAAATAAATTACACCCAGACACAGAACAAACAATCATGCTCATAACACAAAGATTTGTCCTGGGTGGGGATCGAACCCACAACCTCCGGCTTAGCAGTCAGGGTCACTAGCCACTAGACCAACAGGCCAGTCAATTTATTTCAAAATAAAAATAAAATCAACCGCCCTTGATTAAGTCCAGGCAACGTTCTTTATTTTTAAATTTGTGACCTTCTCAATCTCTTGTTACGCTAAAATCTTCAGATAATTGAAATGGATACTTTTCAACTAGTAATCAACCCACCTTACCATAATCTGTCTCGCTCGAGTAAATCCTCATTTAGCATCTTTGCCTCCCAACTATTACTATTCAAATTCTAATTATTATGTTTCCATAAATATAGTAATTTTGGGTACAATACAATAACAAAAATAAATATCTACATTGGATCAACGATCACTCAAAAGTTTTTTTATTAATTTCAAGTCTTGACTAAATGTTAATGTCATTAATGCTAACTAAGTACAATGACACTGCCGAGTGCCACGGTTCGCAGGTTTGTCCACAACACTGACATCATGACGTCATTAACATGGAACGGCGCGGTGCGGTGACGTCACGTGCAAGTTTATATTAAATGACAATATACACCACGATTCTCTCATTCACGAGCACTGAACATTCCTCAAAAATGATGCCACGCCATAACGGCATCTACGAGCCTTGGAACGCCAAGCCAGAAAAAAAATTAAGATTTAGTTATAAAACACAAATGATTTAACATCTTCATCTTGTATTTTTACATATCGATGCTCAGGGCACGCTTGCGCTTACCGAGTATAGCCAATGTTGGCGTTCAAAAGATTAATAAATCAGAATCACTGAGCCGTGCACCGCTAACGACATAATAATATGGTATTAGTCTCGTCAAACTCCTAGTTCGCTCTGAAGTTGCACCCCACTGTTTAACATAGTAAATGAACTTCGTCCGGGTGCGTTCGGGTCTATTTGTATCGCGGGATGGCAGCCCGAACGTTTCCGAACAGGAAGCACCGCTCCCAACCCATGCACACACCAAACGAAGTTCATTTGTATATAAAACAGCAGCAGGGTGCAACTTCAGAACGAACTAGAAGTTTCGACCGCACCGTCGACGTCATGATGTGGTGATATGGAACAAGCCTTATTCCAGATCGTCTAGTCGACTAGCCGACGACGGCAGACACCAACGTACGGTCCACCTCGTCACCTAACTATAATTGAATTACGTTAAACATTTTAGAATGGTAAAATACGTACAGGTAACGAATCTGCGTCAAACTAACACGTCAAAAGCTATCAAAAGCATGGTGTTACATACAACACAATAAAATATTGTTATATAAAATACATCCATCACTATATATATTCCGTTCTTTCATTAAAAACTCGTCGATATATAAAATAATTCCCGATTGATGGCATTGTAAAGTGTGCGTAACACAAACCGTTTCTAATTCTAACAAGAGCTTATCATTTGGAGGACATTTTTTATATTCTACGTGATTACTGTACCAGATTATACAACGATGTATAAGGATAATAAAAAATAACATCGAAATACATTTAAAACGGAACTTAAAAATAGCACTTAACTAACGCATAAATGGTAAATATTTTAATAATGAGCATTAAAGACTAATACAGGGATAAATAATGGTCATATTTTAAAAATCACATCAAATAAGAAAATCTATACATAATTATAATTGTGGGGAGTGGTCAGTACAAAACTGATTTGATCCCTTTTACCTTTATTACTATAAAGTATATTTCAAAAAAAAAACTACAATTAACATTCTGGCACGTTTTTGAGGATAAAATAATCACTCTCATCATCAAGCGCTTGTCACAATATAAAACATGAGAGGACAATAAATTCGTCACAGAACAATGGATACGTTATACACGACACAAACTTTTGTACTACCAAATTACCTCTTACGGTATTGCAAAAATCAAGGCAGTTCCAACACGCGAGTAAAATGGACAGACATGCGATTACGAAACGCTATTATTCTTATAATATATTATATTAAAAACGTCGTAATCAGACAGCTGTAGGACACTAAGCACCATATACTCGTCAAAACATTATATCAAATCAAACATCAACCGAGCGAGACATTGATGACACTCGGTGCCTTAGATACACTCAATAACTCATTATAAATCTAAGACCGCTTAAAATCGCTACGACATGCACTAGTAAAACCAAGAAAACTATAACGTTTTCATGCAATAGCTTTACTTATATTATTTGAATTTCGATGTAAATGTTTAGCGGGAGTTATTGATATGATGATAGGTTGGCTAACGCTAGGGTGTGATCATTGTCCGCCAGGTGCTCGGGCGAGCGGCGGTAGAGAGGCAAGGCGAGTGCGCGCGGACTATGAGTGATACGCCGTCACGTATGATGCTGGGAACAGACCACGGCGGTGAGCAATCTCGCCCTGCGAACATAATACACCATTTGTTAATATATACACGTACGTGCAGGCTCTGGGGTGAACTTCCTACAGCGGTGTTTCCTGAGCGCTATGACATGTCCTTCTTCAAACGAGGTTTAAAGAGAGCTATTCTCCAAAGGTAGGCAGCGGCTTGGCTGTGCCCCTAACATTGCCAACGTCCATGAGCGGCGGTAACCACTTACCATCAGGTGGGCCGCTTGCTCGTCTGCCAATTCAGGCAATAAAAAAAAAAACACGTGTGTTTTGCATCACTTTAAACCTATTTTATTTAAGTTAAAATTTGTTAAACTAAGTTATAGTTTAGAGTTAGTATAAATAAATAATGCAATTTGCACTGCTACGTTATAGTAAATGCTATGTACACCGAAATTGTCACACATATCAGATGCAATATTATTTACTTACTTTTACGCGGTTGTGCTAATAAATATAAATAAATACATAAGCCCAATATTATTTATTTATTTGAAACCTTGCACAAAGGCGGATATGCCAGAGGCATTCTCTAGCAGTCATATATATCATTTAGGCAATAAGAGCAATTTTCATTTGCTAACCATGGTAACTATGGCGTTAAAAGGTTAAGGCGGTTAAGGTCAAAAGATAAATATATTTGAATATAATAATATTATAAATGTAACCCCTAATAAAATCTGTGCTGCTTGGTGTAGTGACGGATTTAGAATACATAACATCACTACCCCATTTTAACCCGTGGGTGTAGTAAAGGGCGACTAAACTTTAAGTAGACAACAGCACAAAACAAAGCCCTATACCACCCCGTCTGGCCAGTGTGGTATAGTAGGCCAAATTCCCTCCAAAATCTTTGGAGGAGACACATTGCCAGCAGTGGGACGTTTATGGGTTGAAATGTTGATGATAATGTGTGAAGCTTACCTGCCACCAGTGTTGATCGGAGCGGTCGGTGACAGTGATTACGTCACCACGCCTGAACTCCAATTCACCAGCCTCCTGTGGCGTGAAGTCGTACAGGGCCTGCACCAGCATCTGTAATACCAATCGCAACAATTTAATAACTATTCTTAAAACAATAGCACCACATTAATAACCACAGTAACCGAGCAACCCCTGATGATGAAACATGTAGCGAAACAACTAAAGCTGACAACTGACTAGCCTCAGAGCGTAATCGGAATTCGATATCGTTGTCAAGTTTAAAAATAACACCAACCTTATTAAAATTTTCTAAAATTTACTAATAGTATCAAAGACGAATGTCGATGTTCCGAGTAAGCCCTTGGCAAAACAATTCCAATATATTCATCCCTTTTTAGCAAAATATAAAGACATGCGTTAGAACGGGACAGCAATATGTTATCGATTAGAATGTTTTGTCGAGCAGAGTTCCAACACGTTACAGTAACTTCATAATACGTAGTTTGCGGTCGAGTTTGCTTTTCATCACTAGCAGATTCGTATGTGATAATGGAGACGACAGATTTTACATAAATATGTCACTAATCTGTCAACTAAGTTTCGGATAGGTTTTTAAGTAGTAGTTAAGTATCTGAGCCTTATCTGCCAGTGATGAAAATCTATACTTTTTTAAACAATCAGTTGTCAGCTTGAAGCTACACTCAATAGAACTTATGAGGCGTTCTTCCAGCGAACATTTTTTCGAGAATTATTCTTTACAATTTTCTAATTTAACTCAATGTATTATGAATCATTTTTTAATGTCCGCGTATGCTCGTAGTAAAGACGTTTCATAAGGCTGAATACAGGGGTTGCAAATCCGTTTGCAGATTTTATCTTTTCGATATATCGACAGTGAGATGAGTGTATGTACTTAGGTAGAAGAGTATTAACCACATCAATACCAGTATATCAATGAAATGTTATCGATGAAAAACATTAACATGTAACATTTGTACATTTGCAGGCAACATAAACATGCCATACAAAAATCGCAATCGTTTTTTCGACAGAGATATATATATATAGATAGATACTCTCAGTATTATTTCCAATTCGTCTGATTCTTGTTTCATCTGATCTTATTCCGTTGGTAGCGACTTACCTGATGATACGTGGACAACAGCGACGCCAAGTATGCAGCCAACAATTTCAAAAGAAAAAACAAATCCAGTGAAGAATTCGACAAAACAGGAATCCGATGAATAGGAAAATAGACCACATTATTCGAATTTAATATTTAGTACGGAAATTTTGTAGTTAAAGTTAATGATTTTAGTACAGTACATTTCGGTATTTTAGCCGTGATATTATTATACTTTAATTTCGTAAACTCTTCTAAGGTATCGTCTAAAATTATAGAGGGAAGGAACTCGTCACCAACATCGTCACAAGATATATCAGACCAATTTTTGTTATAGCCTCATCTACCTAATAGTTGCACACAACAATCGTATAGCATACATACTATAAACTGAAGGATATTTATCTAAATTCCTTTTTTTAAATCATGTTCTCTTAGTCATCAGTCAGTGACGCAACATTCTTAAACACACCAAAAAATAGTGTCTAAGACATGTTTATATCTGTCAGCTTTCACCAGCGTAACATGTTATACATTAAAGTAATCGAACCTTCAAACTGCCAAAATATATATATCTACATTGTACATTTAGGTAAACGTTGTTTGCAAGAGTGTAAAGCCATTACTTTAACGAAGTGAGTTCACATCGGCGGTAGGTACCAATTACGGAAATTAATTGAAATGATTCAATTAACTAAGTGATGCAGTAAATTTGCGCTTGGTGTGAATATGACTACGTGTATTATACAAAGTTATATTAAAATGTAGTGTAAGGGGAATACTCTCAACAAAGAAACTGAAATTACTATAGACAGCAAACGTCTTGATTACCTCCAAAGCGTTTTAGGTCTCTTTGGTGGGTAGTGTGTCTATGAACGCGCGGAGATTAGAGACCAATGGAAGAACTTGCGTCGCTTGTTAGTTATTAAAATAAATTTCTTTTTAAGTTTTAGATATTGAGTATTTAAGTAACATTTTCAAGATGTTTACTGGCTATTATAACGATGCTAGTGCACCAAACAAGATGATACGCAGAAGGGTATTGTAATTATTACCGCATGTACCGTACCGAGCGTTCAACTCATGAAACAGCTGATTTTGTAATGCTAGTTTGAAAATATCTTTTTATTGTTCTGTTCAAGAGTTATTGGGAAGGTTGTTAGCAAAACTAACTAGTAGGCATTTCATCAAGAGTGTACTTATAAATTGTGAACGGACTAATCAAACTAATGGATTTTCAATTTTGTGATATATTTGATAGGAAATAAGAATGTTACTTATAAAGACGATTCCGCAGATGTGAACAAAAATGTCATAGAATTTTCAAAGGCAGAGAAATAGGAAAATATTGTTTTCCTTATACCCGCATAGTTTGACATATTATCCAATATTCTCTATTTCAATTAATCCTATTTTATTCAATATTCTAGAAGTATCCTGGTTGGTTTGTATTGAATACAATCTTTGTTTCATTGTTTTGTTGAACGAGCTAATATCAGGAGTTATTGAACCAAAATGTTAAATCATTATAGTGCTGCATAGTTTTAGAATCCTTTAGAAGCAGATATTTTTTGTTGACTAGCTAACTTTACTAAACAAGCCATTCTTAGCAAAATTCTAAAAGTAACTCATGGCCTATCTTCCATAGTTCCGAGAAAAAATATTACAAAGTTGCTCATTTAGAGGGGGTCGCAAAACGCTAATAATCTAATCGGCAAAAAATATTCACTCCTAAACGATTTTAAAACAATGTGTCTTGGAAAGTCCATTTATGGAGAAAGTCTCTGGGCTATATAACATCACGCTACGACCAAAAGAAGCCTTGTAATAGCCAAATAAATACGGTAAATCCTTTATCCAATCGAATATTCATTAAACTGTTGCCCATCAGTCACAATTACCGATAAACGAAAATGCGACTAATTGGTACAATAATAAAGGTAATATTTTAATTTTCGGTTGTGTTGGTCTGTTTTTACCATTATTTTAACAATTTGGTAGTCACAATATCCCGGATTCATTATAGCCGAATCATACGACAACAATGGCATGCTTAACCCATGGTATTATTGTACAAAAAGCGTGATTGAAACAATTACATTGTGAAGCATGTTTGGTTTAAGCGACATCGCGACATAACACTTATTTGCATCTTTTTGGTATTTAAACGTAAGTGGCATTTAAATTAATGCACTTTATTGACGCCATTATGGTGCAATAACATATATATAATAACATAACAATTATTGATTGTTGTGAATGGGTTTTATCTATGAAGGTACGGATTTAGATGTGAAATATATAAATTGCATTAAGGCAATTTGCTTTATTTAATAACAGACTCTTTATAGTCAAAATTGTCGCTTAAACCAAATAAATTTTATCTGCAACTTGCACGTGAGATGTTCAGTATTTTCCAATTGCAATGCAACATATTAGTAGCATGTTACTCTGCTGTGAAAGAACATAGAAGAGGATTTTCGTGGCTATAAGGAATCCAGAATTCATACTGTGGTTACATAAACTTGTGGTCGAAACCATCTGTGGTGCCGCTTGTGATAAAACCATCGAATATGATATTCGGGGTTTTGAAACTCATAATTTCATACGTTGATACATATAACATCAATAGATATATTTTCAATTAAAGGATAAACCATATTTATTTTGTTTTCTGTCCGAGATATGGGTTAACATAATAGTTGAAATTTTACAAGCAGTCGTACTTTAGAGATAGATGGCTATGAATAGTAAACTTGGTTTATCCTTTAGTTTTACGTTACTGCTAAGCTTTCAGCCCCATTTGTAGCTCGCGAGTACCAATGTACTGCCATTCAGAGCAGCTGTCGGCATATCTACCAGCATCGGCTTTATATGACACACATAATGTAAACGCCACTGTACACGCCAACTATTAGTGTCGATATCGGCTTAGCAGAAACGTCTTCATAACAAATAGCGTACAACGAAAGAATAGTAATAGGAAAGATTACAAAGAAGCGTTTTTGACTAATTCTATTCGCACAGTGAAAATACAATATCGTTACTGTGGTTATTGACACCTTATTTTGTACAACATTAAATATTTACCGTTGATCCAAAAACACGGTTAGGCCTGCAAAAGTATTATAATACTACATGGTCATAGCCAGGCACATGGTTATGGGGGATCTCGGAATAATTGTAATTAGGGCGTTAATACTAGCCCCCGAAACCAAACAACTGATTACGCCCATGTATAATAGAGATATCATAAAAAAACAAACGTTATAGTACAAATTCTTGAAATATTCTCAGAGTAATTATGAATAGGATAGAAAAGTAGAGAGAATAATTGAGTTTTATTCATTTTATGTCTCTGTTTTCGCACGAAATGATGTTGTTTTTATTCAGGTACAAAATTCCCTCTCACATAACATAAAGGCATAATCAGGCAAATTACATCTTTGAGGAGTAAAATAACGTGCCTTTGGAAAACATGAAAACTTATCTTAGATCTATCGTCTGCTGACGTCATTTGGAAACGAAAATTATACCCAGCTCAGAGTGTCTCCATACATAATTACTCATAGAAAACACTTGTCTTGTAGTCGAAGTATTTTTCTCTTGCATAGATTATGTTACAACATTTGTATATAAATCGTGTAACTATTCTATATACAAACGTTTAAGCAATCATAATCCGACAGCATTTGACTGATTAACTACTTCAAATTCTTCAGGGAATCATGATTTTAACCATGCTTTTAGCAATTCCTAGCATAAGATAACCTCATGCATAATTACTCTTAAAACACGTGTCACGTCGAAGTATTTTACTTTTCGGGAGATATTGCAAGAATGTTTATATAAAATTTAAATCTAAAAAAAATGCTAATTACAAAATACACATAGTGCAAGCAATATGTATATAAGCATTCTAATGCACATAACGCAACAGTTTTCCCCTTAGATTTCTGTAAAGGACATTATTGCAACTTTTTTTCATGGCTCTATAATGTCAGCGAAACGGTCGTAGGCAATTGGCTGGCACTTTTTTCGGTAAGATTACCAGTCTTACCGATTACCTACCATTAGAGACTTTCATTAGAGTTATTTTGTAACCTATATGAATGTTCTAGAATCTATTTTATTTCATATAATTTATTTTCCCTTTTAAATTGACGCAAAAAATTATACAACAAAATACGCAATTGTATGAGTCACAATAATATAACCAGTAATCATTCAATGAAATGCAATGGCCCGTTAACTCGCCGTGGGAAAACTTTAGGACACAATTGAGCCGTACATTATCTTCATTTATGCACACGCATGTAATTTAAATGAACGCGCCGTAGACTAAGGACAGGGGTCCTGCTAGGATAGGTTGCGACTTTGTTTCAGATAACGCAAACACAAAAAAGTGTCTTTAACACTGAGAATTACTGTTTTATATAATATAATATATGATTTTTACATTAAAATAGCTACTGCTGATTCAAAGCTATTGACAGTTACGAACAATTACAATGAGATTTTTAACCTTTTCAGCACAATTTTTAATATATTTTTTTCTACTTCAAAAAGAACCTTTCATGTATTACATTTTAAAAAAATACCCAATTGACACAGCCGTTTTCGACTTAGCATAACGTTTATTCATTTTTATATTTAAAAAAAATAATAAGTATCTATTACATCGATACTTATTGCAATTCTTAGTTACTATAAATTAAAACTGAACTAATGCCCCCTTATTACAAAATATGGACTAAGTATTCAACCAGGTTTAAATTGACATTAGCCATTGTTTTAATGTCAAAGTTGTCAATTTAAACCTGGTTTGATGCTTAGTCCGTATTTTGTAATAGGGGGGTTAGTATTTATAAGTAGCAATTGCTAATATTTGTTACCGCTGTTCTACTTTCAAAATAGGGACCTAACCCACAGAATTATTAATCAGTTTTCTGACTTTGCAAACGTACTATTATATCGTATATCGTATTTTACGGCCATAACGTACGTTTATGAACGGAATAACTTTCTATGGGTCAAAAATATACCAAAGACTCGGTGTCAGTAGGGTTGTGGTCATCTAAATAAAAACATCGCTCATGAGAAACAATCTGCTTGTATTATCTCTTTTTAATTTTGTTTTATTGCCTAGCCTAAGATATCTAAGAGTCCTATCTAGATACAGCGAACTGATATTGGCCGTTTAGCTAATTAAAACAGTAATTTTCTACAATTATCATAAGATGACTGCAAAATAATAGACTTAATTGAAGAGCCGTATAATTAAATACTAAATATTACTAAAGGATTTTATTATGAAACGGAATCGTACAACATATCTGACAGAGCTTTGGAATGACACTAAGTAGGTATTTGAAATTTTAACTGTATATGTACGTTCGAGAATGACAATTATTGATTTAATAGAAATAAGATAAAAAATAGTCAAACATAGCGTATTTATCAATAGGAGGTAGTATACTCGTAATCAAAGATCACAGTTCCCGTTTCTAACCGGGTTATTTTAGTTGTATCAGGGTCACAGCCGCCGCGTACACAGACAGTTTAGTTTCAACTAAATGTTTTCGCGTATAAATCGAGCTAATGGAAATGGGACGAAAGGGAGTTTTCCTCGTATAAACCATTAGGTTTTTCTTCCCGTATACTGCTATTTCGTCATCATTAGACTTGTTTGCTGTCTCGTTTCATTGATTTATGATTTTAATGTCTGTATCTTTAGTTTTGTCTTCCTGTAATTTACTGGTAGAGGAAATTTAAATAAAATATCTATTAAGAAAAATAAAACAACCCACGTTTACTACATGTTTAAAATTAGAAAAACGTTCAACACATTCCACAATTTAAATTGTTAACGACAGTATCATAAACAATGTTGCGCTCGGGTAGAATCTGTGCGGTTATTAAAATTTATTCCATAATTCAATTTTCGAACCATTTTCCTTCTATTAGTAGTTGTAATGTTTGTAAATTTTATGCGGGTTTTATTCGCCTAGTTGTCGCAACCATTAAAGAATGGGCACTAATATCCGATAATATCTTTTCCCAGGGTATTACACAAGATCCTTACGCAATGCTGTAGGATACAGAGTTACAAATGCTCTAGCCTAAAATACTATTCGTATTAGATACTTTTATGTGTAGAATAAAAATGTTTTTGGCGCAATACTGTATATACGCATTCCGTATGACGTTTAACGCTTGATCTAACATTTGACATGCTTATTGAACCGTTGTATTGTATGTCAAAACTAATTTTATATTTTATAGCTCAATGAATATAGTTCAAGGGGAAAAACTGTAGGAAACTGAACTTAACGGAATTGTATTACATAAATGGTTTAGCAAATATAATCAAACAAAACGGACATACAATAGACTATTCAGAATAAATGAGAAAGCGATCATTTTAAAGAGAAATTGAGCTTACCTCCTCAGGAACGACGTCTCGGAGTTTGACGTCTTGAAGGCGGCTTACTGACGCAGTACGGTGGTAGTCCACCAACTCGTTCAAAGAGTTGAACTTCACCACCCACAAGAAGAATTTGCTGGAAGCGTCCCGAAGTACCTTGAAATGTTGTACACCATCGGGACATCTGAGAAAAGACATTGCATCGATCGAATGAGGACTCAAATCATACTCGATAAGGCAATAAGCCCACGATAAATATTTGTCTAACTAATTGAAACATGACGTAATATAAATATCTACATGTAGGAATGTAAGTGGAATTGGTTATTTTGTAATAATATATCACCCACACCATGTCATGCTTAGTTTTATTGTACAGAATAATGACAGCCATTTTTATATATCGGTATGTTTGCATTGTATGCATTTAGGTCAATATACTAAAACTAGACGCCGCGCGGGGCTTCGCTCCCGTCGCTTTTGTTTGGCCACTGCTCAGCTTCTATTGGCTGTAGAGTGATGTTATATAGCCTATAACCGTCCTCGATAAATGCTATCTGACACTAAAAGAATTTTTCAAATCGGATCAGTAGTTCCTGAGATCCTAGCGTTCAAACAACAAACAAACTCTTTAGCTTTACAATATTAGTATAGATTATATTAAGCTATACCGGCAAGTCTATTTTATTATGCTTGTATTTATTAAGAAAAATAAGTAAATTTTAAAATTAGTTAATACAGTCAGTAGGCTTTTTCTTGTACTTACTTATTTCGTAAAACTTATTACGAATTATGCCTAAACGAAGTAATTTTACGAAAAATGTTAGTTTGGAAAGGGATCATTGATCATTTAAGATCCCGCTTAAACTTTAATTATGCGAATCGAGGCGGTTTATGGAAATTATTAAATCTAGAAAGTCATCTTAAGAGCGATTCATTCACTCATAATAATAATTGTATACATAAATTAACGAAAATATTTTAGATACGTTTATCAAACGGTAAGTTTCAACTAAAATGAGGTCGTTTATAATCTGTAGCCCAAAACTGGTTTCAGCGCAATCACGGCACCGTGCTGATTCATACTATTTGTCAGGGAACTGGTTTTTAAGAAAACTTCACGAAGAATATGACTGTTTTCTTATTATTTTTGACGCGCCCCATTTATTCAGTTCTTTCCAGCGACTAATTCATGCCGATAAAAGGTTATTGCTAAGTGGTTTATATAACCTATTGATTACATTTTCTTTGAGATTTCTATCACGATAGTTTTGTAGACGCTGTAAACAAGCGATCCAATAGCAAAGGTCAAGTAAAAACCCAAGAAATGTGTGTCAGTGAAAATTTAACAATAAAACGGATATAGCCGCTAGTATAAACAATCCATTTCGCAAAGTATTGGTGTCCCCAAATTCCAGATACCGATTCTAGCTACAACAAATATAAACTTGCTCCAACGGGCATCCTGACGGCTACAAAAATAGAAAATATGTTTACGTCACATTAATCAAGTTGTCCATCGACTATGGTTATGGTAGTACTGAGATGAATATGACTAATACATGCCAAGACAGATTCAAGACGAAATAAAACGTCGCCGAGTAGATGAGTGAGTCATTGCCGCTCCAGAGGCGGGAACCTTATTTTTTTATTAACAACCAATTTAAACTGTAATGAAATTGTTTGTTGTGCGTCACCCCGTGTGCCACTTAGCTATTGACTTATTGATCATTTGACAATAGGCTTATATGGAAACACGCGAAGCAAGTGCGCTCTCGTATAAGTATCAGCTTTTTTGGTCGTTTGATTTATCGTGGGAGTAACGAATTAGGAAGCTATCATAAAGTAATTAAGTACTAGGTATATCTACTACATTATGCCAGCAATCAGATTAGTATGAGTAAATTTGGCGGGAAACTTAATATGAATGAATTTTTAATCATATTTATTGATTTTAAACAGGAGTTCACGTGATTATGATTTAGGTATTTACACACATTATGGTGCTTGACGTTTCGACCAGGTTACACCGGCCGTGGTCACAAGCTGACTATAAATAAAAAATCATACATCATACCTAAATCATAATCGCGTGAATTCCCGTTTAAAATCAATAAATATTAGGTATAATGCAACGCGAAAGTTTAAAATTAAATTTTTAATCGATTCCTAGAAGTTACATATGACATCTTATCCGTGTAGTGATGGATTAAGAATACAATGCACTACTCCATTTCAACCCATGGGTGTCGTAAAAGGCGACTAAGGGAGTAACCTTACGCAGAAAAGAGCACTGCAAGAAAGAGGAAAATTTGAAACAAACCCTATACTATCCGTCTGGCCAGCGTGGTATAATAGGCTAAATTCCCTCCTAATTCTTTGGAGGAGACCCGTGCCCAGCAGTGGGTATGGGTTTAAATGCTGATGAAGACGATGATGATGATGACGTATGACAAGGATAGCGTTGAATCTATCTATAGTCATCTCGCTAAAGCTATAACACCTACTTTTAACCAAAAGTATGAATACATTCAGTCAATTATATTGATTCTTATAAAGGATATAACACCCCTCTTTTTCGGGGGTTAAAATAGTGTACCTCTACCTACCTATAGGGTATACCTATAGGATAAAGTGACAACATTTTGCGTGCCTACCTAAAATGCTCTACAAACTAAACTATTTGATATCACTGGCTTTAAAATGTAACTTCTTATTAAAAACATTTCTAAATATTACAAAAGTCATTTATAATAATTTAATTGTTGGTTTTAAAAACTAGGTATATTAAAAGGAGAAAGTCAAATATTGTAAATAATAACTTAATATCTAATAATAATGTATTAGATATTAAGTTTTCATTTTCAATATATATCAAGTTTAAGCATTATCTCGTAGTAGTTATTCGCTTATTATATAACGTCAATACTTAACGATTATAGTTAACATTCTTTTGACCCTTCATATTTGTGAATTAATCATTATCATTAAGTGTTTACCCAAATTATTATGACTAACAACAAACAGTGCATTATCATAATCGCTTGAAAATGAAAGAGTCTTAAGTGATAAGAAATAATAACAACTTTATGACATATCTGCATAATGGGTCATAAGGCGATTACAGGTCATCGTGTATGTGTGGAGAGTCATGATCGATCGTGATCAATTCTTTTATTTCATTTAGAACACATACGTGATATTTATGTACGTCATAAGGTGGGTCCACATTAGTGACATTTCGTAGTACACTGTGACATCGCCGCAGACTTGTTACGGATAGTGTGGACAGACGGGATTGCATCAGATTGGACTTCATTCTTTAAAAACAAAGCATCATTTTTAATCATTTTTGTTAAAGTATTGTTTATGCTTAGGAACCCACAATATTTCCTTATAGCCATAAAGTTCTATAAATTTCAAAACATTTTCGTGACGCCACTGCATATTTCTAACGAATCGTTTCAATACTACGTATAAACACTTAAATTATTATCACTTATCGATACAAATTGATAATCATCATCTACCTTCAAAAACGTTGTTGCAATGATTTCTCGAAGATGGTATGGGTGGCGGGGAGCAGGTGTTTTCTATTCATGCATTGCACATGCATTTTTGTCCGATACATCAATCCCGTGTAGGCACCCGTGACAAAAATGGCAGTGTGGTCGTCTCCCGCGCACCGTGATAGTACCGGGCGTCCTTTGAAAAGTACCGACTGGATGGATTGGCTCGTGACCCGTAACAAAACCAAAACACATTTGTAACTGGCAGTATGAACAATGTGCAGGCGTTCTTTTTGATTGAAATATTTTGTATGGGAGTATGAGACGGATAACTGATTGTAACATTTGTATGCGTAACAAATCCCGTCCACACTATTGGGGCAGACACCCGGCTTGTTCGGTTCGGCGAAATGTCGTTGATGTGGATCCATCTACACAAAGCCAAAAAGGTGTCAGCAAAAATTTCTTAAGGCCAGTCCGTTGACAAAATCGAGTTTTGAGTAGACCTGGCAATAAACTCAGGCCACTTTTTATAATCACCCAAAAGTTACAATTTCACTTGGTTATAATTAGAAATATCATACAATGGTACACAACTGAAGTCGCCGAACTAGATCAGATCGGTATAAAAGTGGCCAAATAAGAGAAAGAACGACAGGAGCGAAACCCTGGGCAACTACTTATACTTTATATTGATACATTATAGTTATCTATGTACCTAGCAAATGATGTTAGTTATTCTATGTCAATACCTTTCATGGTACCTGATGACTTATTATAAATAAATACACATCCCCTCTTAAATAATTAGATAAATAAACAAAATACAATAGAAATTATTAAAATGAAAGTGGTTATGCAATTGTTTACATTTCATTTCATCGTAGCTTATACAGAGTATAGATAAGTGAAGTTATAGGTAATAAAATTGACCTCATATAATTAGATAAACTTTTTTATGACTCACCAAAGTGAGTGTTAAATTTCCAATTAGAACTTAACATGACTATTGTATATAGGGCAGTAATAAATCCACCAATAACTATAGATATTTACTGTAACAAAACAGGGAAAACCTCACTGATATATTTGTAAATTACATGGTTTGGGTTTTTATAACTATATTGGTTGTGTATCATATTATTATATACGTCAGAAGAAGAGTAAGCACATAGACCATGGTTGAGTAATATATTACCAAAACTCAGTTCTTGCCTCATTAGTCATCAAAGTATAGTCAATTACTTAATCATATGGCATCGCCTGACATCACAACTAGTAAAGAGGTAAACTTGCAATAGTTATTTCACTATAATGCTTGCATACTGGTTGGTTAGAATTATAATTACAAAGAAATGAGTTTTGAATTCATTAAAGCAAAGGAAATTAGAAGAAGTGTAGTAGGTTTAATTATTTACAATTTTTTTTTTATTATAAGGCTTCTTCATTACACTGATAATATCCTGTTATATTGAATTTATTTATTATGTTAATGATAAATTCCAGATCATAGCTAGCAACATATAATAAAATGTTCCAATAACTTACTACATTATCATGAATATTAATGATTCATAATCCAATACAGAAATACATGAACATTCTGAGAAGTATAAAAGTGATAACTACATTATTCATATATGGATTACTTACTTGACAGATAAGGAGAAGTCTCCAGGGCTTGATTCACTGATCCTTATCAAGAAACCGCCTTCTGGTTTATTTGCTAAGAGTTTCTCTGCATCTGCTCTTGTGATTCTTCCATAATACCAACTAAAATATAGATATTTGTTGTACAAAGGTCACAGTGTTTCTTTTTTCTAGAAAAGGTTTATAGTTTATCATACATTAATCAGACACATTTTTTTTTTGTTAATAGACAATAATAACATGTAGTTTGAACATCCACATACAATGTATTTGAAAGATTAAATGTGTGACATTTTTTATCAGTTTTAACATTTTTCTTTATGTTATAAAGTTCAAGTTGTCCCATTAAAATGTTATATCAAAATAAACACTGATTTAGAAGACTACAAGACAGTAACTGTTCATAAGCTTGAAAGTTTTATAACCTCTGCAAACTATTTTTTTAGAACCTTTCAAAGTTTATTGTACAATAATATAGCAACTTTATTGTGTACAAATTGTTTACATATTGAATTATTTACGAATTGGTATGTGGGAATCCGAACATACTGTAAAATAAGTCTGATTTATGTGATATACAACGGGTTCTAGTTTCTAAACATAAATACCTATCTTGTTTTTACAAACTTCAATATTCGTCTAAATTTATGTATGACTATTAATAGAAATAACTGTATTCTTTACAAAATGCAAATTGATTACCTGTGACCTTTCATTTGAATATAATTACTAGGAATAAGTCCTTCTTTGCCGTCTAATTCAGCCCTGTACCAATTCATATCGTCCTCCATGTTTAGTATCTGTAATATGAAATATTCTAGAAAGAACCTGTCACGCCATATAATATATTTCAATTCGTATAAAGCCAAGGAGTATTGACGTACCTTGAGGACTTGATTCTTCCTAAAGCTGAGCTCATCATCAGCAGTAGCTGTGAAATCGTGTTTGGCTATAGCCTCCATGATCAAATTAGGCACTTCACTAAAATGTCACCGAATACCAAAATAACTCACAAAGTATATAAACTATTAACGACACTTAGGGTCAGGGCAATAAAGTAATCATAATGCATATATTGTCTTACAGAACAATCTTAAATTATTGCGATTTTAATGCCGACACGGGAAAAATATTCTCCGTTCACGGGCCACACATCAGTCACATCACCAGTCACATAAGTATAATAATGTTGCCAGGCGGAAAATACAATTTATTATGTAGTAAAATAGAGTTGCCATGTTACCGAGAGTTAAAGAATCCACCATGTTTATAATTAATTATAGATTTTAAAAATGTAGAATTATAATTCTTTATTGATTGTTTTTAAAGCTCCCACAGACACACACTTTTGAGTTGGCCGTTTAAATCGCAGTGTATATGGTAAAGGTAAAAGGACATATGAAAGCCCGCACATCTTCAGTTAAATCGTACAACAAATTAGTTGGACACCGATCCGATCGTATTAGAATCGCAATTCATTTCAGATTACATACAATAAAAAGTGGCCAACTGAATTGTAAGAGTATACAACTTAGTTGTAAGATAAAGTAAGATTACAGACAACTTACAAAATAATGTTCTATGTGCGGGGCTCGACGGGCACGGCACATAAATAAAGCGCCATTGATATGGAGCTAGCATAGATCCACTTTTCATCTGTCTATCATCAATACTTGCAAGTTCAATTTAGCTTACTTCTAATTTTTTTTTAAACATGTATTAAAATCAAAATTATATACAACTTACAAGATTCAAATGCTTCAAATATTATTTTTATAGTCATGAATTTGAATATGGACAATTTTTGTCGCGGCAACAACGCAACGGCACCAACCGGCAACTGTCAAATAATTCTGCTATCATTGACATAACACTTTGACAGTTCTTTTCTGTCCAATTCGCCTCCCAGTGGCATTATACGCGTAAGTATTTTTAGAAATCTTTAATTTTTGTGTGAATCTTGGCTGTAAAACTGAAGAAACTTATCTACGTATTATTTTAAACAGTCATTTTCGTCAATATCAATTATATTTATGTTATAGTTCATAAGATGTAAGTTTCTGTCAGAGTACAGCGGTGTCACATTTGTTGTTTCAGGTTTAGTCGTTACTCATTTAAACGCAACGATGTCGGGAGGATTAGACATACTCGCCCTCAATGAGGAGGATGTAACCAAGATGCTTGCTGCTACCACCCATCTTGGGTCGGAAAATGTAAACTTCCAGGTGGGTCCCAAACAGTGAAACATAACCTTAAAAAGAATCAAAACATGATGATCTAAGAATCCGTTCCATATGTTTTGTCTGAATATTTTGAGGATTTATTCTCCCAACTGACATAAAAACTGATAATGTTTACCAATATATTGAATCGTTCAGTTCAGTAATGGTCATTTTGAATGTTGTAGATGGAAACATACGTGTACAAGCGCCGTTCTGATGGAACTCACGTTATCAACCTGCGCCGAACCTGGGAGAAGCTTGTATTGGCTGCCCGTGCTGTCGTTGCTATTGAGAATCCAGCTGATGTGTTCGTAATATCGTCACGTCCCTTCGGTCAGCGTGCTGTGCTGAAGTTCGCTGCCCATACTGGAGCTACTCCTATTGCTGGACGTTTCACTCCTGGTGCATTCACTAACCAGGTAATTCTTTCATACATATATCTTGGTTCTATGTCTGCCAGTCACTTGATGAAGTTTTATAGACCATCCTTAGCTTTGTTTACAATGAAATTATACTTGGGTGGAATTGGATGAAGAGAAAACAATAATAACATTTGACTATCATTTTAATGTCTTGTTTACATAAAACCAATTAAATTAATAAAAATACTTTTGGATTATATTGATGAAATTATAATTTCACAGTGTGACATAGTAATTTGAGTTCATTATTTCAGCAAAAAGTTGATTAATTTTAGTTAAGGCTCATCAATTTAGATTGCACTTATTATTATTGTTATCTGCTGTGAGATTTAGTACTGTATTTACTCGCTATTTGAAGCAGAATAGCATCAGGTTTTTTTATATGAAAACATCTTATTACAATGATGACAAACAAACTAAGGAACCACTGAATGCATTTGTGCATACTTGATTATAAATTATTCTGACATTTAATTTCACAAATAACTACACCAAGAGGTAAAACAAAAAACAAAACAAATGTAACTTCTATCATGCACAGATCCAAGCTGCGTTCCGTGAGCCACGTCTCCTGATTGTGTTGGACCCTGCCCAGGACCACCAGCCCATCACTGAGGCTTCTTATGTCAACATTCCTGTCATTGCATTCTGTAATACTGATTCTCCTCTCCGCTTCGTCGACATTGCTATCCCATGCAACACCAAGGTAAGTTCTTTAGTTACCAAATTTTTGTTTGAAGATCCTCTAGCATGGGTGTTTAATCTGAACACCAACGTCAACAATGTTCTAGCGCAAACATGCCCTGACCACCAATGTCGGCTATAGTCTACAGTTATCCAATATTCCAATTTATCCTCTATTTTTTTCTCAAATGTACAGTTTATAACAATAGTTTTTAAATGGTCTGCTTATTAACCTAAAATAAGTCAAGTTCGGACATATATAAACATGATTGATTATGTTTTACACTGTAAATTCACATGCCCTGCCAATGGTCTTCAGCAATGTACACAACTGTTTCCTCATATTTAAAACCCAGCAGTAATTTTAGTTCATCTTATCACTTATCCATTCAGCCACCATCACTTATTATAAAACAATAACTAAATTAAAAACTTTATTTTTCAACAGTCATCACACTCGATTGGTCTTATGTGGTGGTTGCTTGCCCGTGAAGTGTTGAGACTGCGTGGTGTGCTCGCTCGTGACCAGCGTTGGGATGTTGTCGTCGATCTGTTCTTCTACCGCGACCCTGAAGAGAGCGAGAAGGAAGAGCAGCAGGCTAAGGAGCAAGTCGTTGTAAATACACCCAATATTTTTATTTTATTTTTTTATATCACAATGAAAACTCCTCCTGATGGAAAGTGTTTACCATAGTCTATGGATGCTGGAAACACCAGGAACATCAATGCATGTTGCATTTCTCTATACTAAATATTAGTCCATGTTGGCTACAATAGATATTATATTTGAAAGGTGAATAAGATTTAGCCATAGAATAATTATAATATGTTATTGTAGTTCACAGCTAATGCACTTTTAGAGGTCAGAAGTAAGGGGGACTTAAGACTAATAATAATAATGATATTCACTTTTGAGATTTAGCGCTTTTCAGTCCTTGTGAATTCACAAACTGAATGATAAGCTGTATCAGTATTCGATTTTTAATGAATGTGTTTAGATGATTGGAATCTTTACTTCCCATTTCAAAAACCCTATGCAGCAGTAGTTGAAAGATTCAAATTTTCCCTAGCAACAAGCCGTTGTGCCTGCCAAGCCTGAAGTGCCAGCACCTGTACACGAAGACTGGAATGAAACTGTTGAGCCCGTCACATCATGGGCTGAAGACGCAGCGCCACCACCGGCCGCCACCTTCGGCGCGCCTCCCGCTCAGGAAGACTGGGCTGCCCAGGTAACTACACAAGCAAACTGTTGCCCGAAATATTGCTCCCATGTATCTTTGTTTGAGTCTACTCAACTCCTATCGGTCATAGCCTGATGTTATATAGCCAGCCTTCCTTGATAAATGACCTATCCAACATTGAAATATTTATATATCGCGAAAATTAAAAAAGTTTTTACTGAATTATTATTCAAATCAATAAGTACCTGAGATTAGTGGGTTCAACCAACCAAAAAAACAAACTCTTCAGCTTAATAATATAAGTATAGATAAATGAAGCCATATTACTGTTATATAGATAACAGTACCTATATCCAAATTTACATTATTTGCCTATGCAAATAATGTAAATTTGGATATAGGTACTTAAGTAATAGCTAAATAAAATTGGCCATTCATTTTTATTTTTTCTTTTGGATGGAATAATACATGATATTGTTTTATGCAGGTACAAGAAGAGTGGGGCACAACCGCCCCGCCTGCGGCCCCTGCCGCGACTCCGTCGTGGGGAGGCTCCGCTCAGGACTGGAGCGCTTCGTAAACGTTGTTTACTTTGGTTAATATAACTTAAAAACTATCAATGACTTTTATTTATTTACTAGCTATGTCTTACTTTTATATCCCATTAACTATAAGTACTATAAACTATACTATAAATTAAAAAAAATAGCTTAATCGTACGGAACCCTCGTTGCGCAATTCCGACTCGCACTTTGCCGATTTATTAACATAAAAGAATGTCAGTGCTAAAGTGATTGAAATAAGATCGAAAATCATTTGCCAACCGTGCAATGCAATAGCGTTGTAAGTTTACTGATAAAGCACACCAGATGGTGTTACTAGTAGTATGCTTGGTTTACTTGATAACTTCATTGCACCTGTTGTACTTCAGGTACAGGGCTTTATTATTCAGGAAGAGGGCGCTGCAGCCATCCTAACATATGAAATCATTTTGCTATTGGCTAGCTATTGGTTATATAATAATACTACTTATAGAGTTCAATAATTTATTACATTAATTGGCATTAAATCATTTTCAACACTTCCAAAAAAATGAATCCTGTAAATACAAGTGTACTTCTTATTGCCTTGGTTAGTCAGTACTCTGAATATAAAGCTCTTCCATTGAATTTGTTTGTAGGCTAATGGATAGTATTGTTTCGAAGGACCTTCTGCACGGTATTGTTCGTCTACAACTTTGACCCGAGTGTTATTTGCGAGGATACCCTAGAAGTTGCAATAAGTTAGTGTTTTGTCATCAGTCATCTTAAAATAGACTAAAATCTAATAAATAGCTAGGATTGCATTGCTTTTTTTATCAGGTGTTTGTGGGTTTTATGTCGTTAAATATTCGTATTAGCTTGGAATTTGATAATGGGCTCAGATTGCAATAAGGTTGCACTCTTATTATAATTAAGGGAGATAACATAGCTGGCGAAATAAAGGTGACTTTCATTCTTTCAGCAATTTTTCCATAGAAGACGAAGACATCGCATATCCATCTCCATCCATCCATCCATCCATCCATCTTCATAAAATTATGTCAATAGCATTACTTGCAGAAACAACCTAATGTTGTAGGTATCTAGAATTCTAGATTATACAAATTGAACATAATCTCTATACAGCGATGAACTTCATGAACTAGGTATATAGTACAATACCAATGAACTCTAAACGTAAAAGAAAATGTGTTCGGGTATAACACTAAGAAATAGTTGAAACTAGTAACACTAGGATATAAGTAAAGGATATTATTATAACGAAGCTGTTGTTACGTTGCCGTTCAGAAACATAATCCTAGAAGTATGATTTTACTAACATAAATAACGAAATGCTTCGGCGCACTCCGCGCCGTATCTGGGTGTATGTGCTCTAAAGTTACGTAACTTATCCGCTGTATTTTCGGTAATCGTATTATTATTTCGCCGTATGATCCCCTGAAAATATACACTTAAGTAAGTTTCAGAACGTATTTGCATGTAAGTTGGTTATATTTTTTGATGCCAAGTGCAGTAAATATTTTTTAGAAGTCGTAAATAGTGCAAGAATATAGTCATTGTTTATGCTGCGCTGATGTTAATGTAAACTAGAATAGTTTGTGGTTTGAGCCAAAATATAAGGAGTGATAATTTCTGTCTGAGAATTAAAACGTGTTTCGAAATTCTCGTTAACAAAAGATTGTGGTACTCTGAACTTTATTAAACATCTTGGGACTAATCATCATTAATCTTTTTATCATTTCAACCCATAAACGGTCCACTGCTGGGCACGGGTCTCCTCCAAAGAATGTTGAGGGAATTTAGCCTACTATACCACGCTGACTAGACGGATTGGTATAGGGATTGATTCGAATTTTCCTTTTCACGCAGTTCTCTTGTCTGCTTAAGGTTTACTCCCTTACTCGCCTTTTACGACACCCACGGGTTGAGATGGGTAGTGTCATTATGTATTCTTAGTCCGCCACTACACGATTATTTGGAATACACTAATCCTCAACTATACTTGTGTTGTTTTGATGGTGATGTTCCAAACTGTGCAAAAGTTCCAAAGTCGTTACTTAAAACATGTTCTAACAGCGCATATCTATGACATGCACATAAGAAAAAGAAATTCTATATATAAGGTCTTTCGGCGCACATTAGCTAATAACATTGTTAGCTGATAGGACAACGCTTTGTTCACGTTTATCGAGGCGTCCCACATGCAGGTAGAAGATGTGCGCTAGACGAGTTCGTTGACCTAAATAGGTCAAGGTTCACAAGGCCTTTGACCAGCCGTTTTATTAAACTGATAGATGCTTTGTCTATAAATGATTATTTGATAGGATTTGATTGTTCCAAACTGTTCTTTCGTCGAACGCTTGCTATGTAGATCGCTTTATGAGGAAGGAATAAAGACAATTTGACTACAAAATACTAAGTAATGCAGTTATTTTGAGCGGTGGACTTTAGCTTTTGATTGCACAGTACTGTCAGCAATGAAACTAGCCGAACATATCCAAAATGTCTGATGTTTAAATTTACGATGATGATCAAAATTCCTGATGGTTAAATTTACCGACTAATTCTAATATTTGGCGACTAATTTCGTCCAATTAGCGACAAATTTTTTGCATTATCAAAATCAGAATGCACGATGGTGGCCAAGCCAGTCTTAGCTACACTTCTGGCACTAGTCTTGTTATGTAGTATAAAATAATATGTTACGGTATAACTCCGTCTGGCCAGCGTGGTATATTAGGCAAAATTCCATCTATATTCTTTGGAGGAGTCCCGTGCCCAGCTGTTGGACGTTTATGGGTTGAAATGATGAAGTAAATAGTCACTCACATGAACGGCCAGCAGTCTGACAATGTAGGTGGTCGTAAAGCAAGCACTGTGTTAGGTGGCGGTGCCGCGCGCCACAGTGGCACTAAGCCCCACAACGCGACTTGACCGCCCCATTCCTTTGTGTCATCGCCCTTTGTGGCTACACCACCTACTATGTATCGTGCATCAATTTGAGCTGGAACTTTAAAATATAACAGTTTCACGTTTAGCAGATAGTGTACGGGGGCTTATTCTGAATTTCGACTGTCGCGTCGATCTGAAGTTCGCTGTCAAATGTAAGAAAATTTAGATATGGTCGCTGTCACCTTCAAACATTTGACAGCGACACTAAAACTGAACATTCGAATGTCGAAATTCAGAGTAAGCCCCCTGATCTGACACTTAAGTGGCTTATTTAAGTGAAAAATCTGTCAATAACTTAAGTTCCGGATCAAGAAACTTATGTCTCCTGAGATATAAGTTCCTTATTCCGGATAGATTGTTATCTATATAATGTCAATGGTGAAACCGGGGCTAAAACTTATTACCCAGCAGTGAGACGTTTATGGGTTGACATGATGATGATGTATGTATACGGACTATTGAACGCTTTACTGTTGACTGGTGCATGTTAAATGGACTTGAACTTGAACATCATTATGAAAAAAACATAGAAAAATGTATGGAAACTGGTCGATCAGTAATTTGGCTGACTGAAACTACTCTAGATAGATAGATAGACTCTGACGTGTCAAATATTATTTAATTAACACAAACTTGTACTTAAAAAAAATTTTTATCTTCTATTATGTAGTCGTCGAATTGTCACTTTATGCAAAGTGAGAATTCGAAAAACCAGACAGGCCTGTAATACACCCGTGCTATGGTGTCAATAAACGTCGTTATCCGTAGGTACGCCATAAAGTAATTAAAGCGGTAATTAAATGTGTTACCTGTCTTCGTTCGCGCCGACAACATCATAGTCCGGGAGCGGAGCGTGTTTCTGTAATGATATATAACATTTTTAGCACGTAAAAGCATTTTGCCGTAACTATATCATTGCCATTCTCGTTCAGTACAAACCTGATTTTTTTTACTTGATGTGTTGGAAGTGTTTTGGATAGGCGCGGTTATATGCGGTATTTTAACGGGGCACTATTACTAACTGCCGTACTCAGAGACGTTATAATTCATTTAGTAAAAACGTGTAATACTTAAGTATATACGGCTAAAGACGATTATTCAATGAAAAAATTGTGATAATAACAGATTACTACTAATTGACGTCTCTGAGTGCGGCAAGAAAGGGTGGTAAAGCAATTTTTATTGTCGACTTTACATTAATTAAAATAGATACCAAATTGCCTTGTAAAACGATTTGTTATTTGCGATGCTTTTAAGAGTTAGGTATTTAGTAAAAATGGCTGTAGTCTGTAGTAACAGCCTTTAGAAATAAAAGAAAAGTAATCATAACTTTATTAAGATCAAAGAAAAAAGAAAGAAATTAAAACATAAAGACTAACAACTTTTAAAATCTAGTGATAAAGTCTTTGCTAAAATTAATATTTCAAATTGGAAAATATATCAATACCAGTTACATTTTTTAAATTAGAGTTTGTCCTACGAGCATTATCGTCATCATTTCAACCCACAAACAGCCCACTGCTTGGCACGGGTCTCCTCCAAAGAATGTGGAGAGAATTTAGCCTACTATACCACGCTGGTCAGAAGATTAAATTTTTCTTGCAGTATTCTTAAGGTACTTCCCTTAGTTGCTTTTTACGACACCCACGGATTGAGATGGGGTAGTGAAATTATGTATTCTTAATCCGTCACTACCCGGAATGATTAGAAACATCTATTCATACATCCTACATAATTATGTTCAGCAGTGGACGTCGTTGGACTGATATGATGATGATGATGATGATTCATACATCCTAACTTTGTCATTTGTAATATTAACAAGTTATATGTATATAGTAAGATTACTTACTGATATTAAGTTATTCCACTGTAAGTTACCTACATACTTACCGAAAGCACTCGAAAGTTTGATGAATAGGTAAAGCTACGCATTTGTGATGTCGCAAGTATTCATGCTGATGTCGTAGATTATTCTTGCTAAATTAAATATAGACGAACCAACGAACTTTTGTAACTTTGATAGCAAGCACAATAACTTTGAGGTTTTCAAAACTTCGCAGTGACGTGAAGTAAAAATATTACCTGAGAGTTTGTTCGGCTTTTGCGAGCTCTTCAGCTAAATATTTCATTCTATGACAACATTCTACGCTGACTGAAGTAGCCGAGTCAGAGAACGCTGTGGCAGAAATAATATTAGGTATTACTTTTTTGTCTAAGAAAATATTTTTATTTTTAACTAGCTAGCTGTGCTCGCGACTTCATTCACGTGCGGTTCAGTCGTTTCGGAGTTTACATGAAACAAACAGACAGACAGACAAAAATTTTACAAGGTGTGTTTTTATTTTAGAATTATAAAAGGCTGTTATTTTGATTTTACAAACAGACACTTAAATTTTATTTATTTGTATAGATATAAATACCTATTTATTAAGCTATCAACAGATAAAATGCAAGTCTATATACATATAATAACACTACTTAATGTTTTGCCCGAGTAGAGAAATTCAAATAGGTATATAGGTTTAAAATTTTATATAAATGCTAAACAAGTACCTAATGGAAAAATTCAGCCCACAATGGGACTTGAATCCGTGTCCAGTGCTCTTGCAACTGAGCTATGCAAGCGGACGTCCCTGAAATCGAATTTATCCATTACCTGCTAACATGATGACGTCATGACAACTTGTTGCTACTTGTGGCTCGTTACAGAAACCTACGGACGATATTCCTTAACAACGTAAAATGCAGGTCAATGTTTAAAAATGTCATTGGTAACAAAACGAGTACATGTAACAAAAACTGATATTGACCTAGATTAGTTACGTAGGTACAATTTCTTGTTAGTATAAGATAGGTATGTAAATTATTATCTATAGCTTGTTTCAAAAAAAAAATCATAAAAGTACAGAATATTTTTTCTGTATTTTATTCAAAGACAACATTCGCACTAGGGAATAAGCTGTGTCGTGAGGAATTTTACAAACATACTATAAACAATCGCAAGGTACACCCCGACTCTTAGAGCATTAAACCAACTTAATGCTATAAGCCCAGACTTGAAAAAAATATCTTTGAACCATAGAAATATTTGTCTAATATAGAAATAAAAGTTAAGGGTCCGTTCACACCGACCGACTGGCTCGGAGAGCATCAGCCGGCTCTCTTGTTTTCACACAGACCGGCGGATGACAGCCGCCGGATGGAAGAGCACTTTTTTTGAGCAGATGAATAAATTCGGAGTCGGATGCGCTCGGAGCCGAGCCGGTGCTCTATAAGGGCGGTATACCTCTAGACCGCGCAGTCAAAAGCAAAGAGCATGCAATCGGAGCCAGTCGGCTGCGCGAGTACGGATGAATACGTCATCAGAGGCAGCCGCAGGTCGGCTCCTCTAATTATTTCACACTAAGCGCATTAGGTTTGTTCTTAAGCATTGTCAATAAGAAATAAAGTGACACGTGAAAATAAACCTTATTACATAATGATTCAAAACTCTGTTTTAAGTGTGATAAAAATCTGCTCTCCTCTGCGAGCCGGTCTGTGTGAACGGACCCTAAACCGGTACGCTACACTGTCAGCTACTAATGTGTACTTATGCTGATAGATATTTATAATAATAATAATAATAATATTCTACCACATTCACACAGCGCCATCTAGTCCCAAAGTAAGCAATTATATTTGCTTGTGTTATGGGTACTAAACAACTGATATACTACTTAAATACATTTTTTTTTGTAAATACATACATATTATAGATAAATTACACCCAGACACAGAACAAACCTTCATGCTCATCACACAAAGATTTGTCCTGGGTGGGGATCGAACCCACGACCTCCGGTTTAGCAGTCAGGGTCACTAACCACTAGACCAACAGGCCAGTCAAAGTTTATGAGTATGTATTTGAGGCACTGTGCAGTAACAGACTAAGTATAGGTACATAATGTCACTACCCCTTTTCAACCCGTGGGTGTCGTACAAAGCGACTAAGAAGCAGACGAGCATTGGAGAAAAGGAAAATTCGATACAAAACCCTATACCAACCCGTCTGGCCAGCGTGGTACATTAGCCTAAATTCCCTCAAAAATGTTTGGAGGAGACCCATGTCCAGCAGTGGGACGTTTATGGATTGCAATGTAATGATGATGATGATTTGAGGCAATTTAAAACACTCTGTAGGTATATAGATGTGCAAGCTATCATAACAAAGGAAATAATTTGCGTATTATTTATTGCGTATGTATTATTTCGTTTGTTTTAATTAAGACGCACCGGTGTGCATTTTTGTTCTTGTGATTGTTCTGATATTGACATACTTTATAGTTATGAAATAAATATGAGGCCTTGATTTTATGACGTAGATTCTATGGTATCAAATCGATATCACCTACGGTTCTGCACTGAACTATCATTTATACCTATTAATGGAAATAGATACTATTGGAAGTATTTGAACAAGCGTATTTATACAATGACGTCAAATCAACCTACGATGGCGGACTGCGGGGAAAAATCTTTAGATATATATATACACATAAACGAAATTGAAATTTCAATTAAAATATCAAAATAACACCTTTTTAGAATAGGTACACAGAAATTTCAACAAGTTAATTTCAAATTGGTACTGCATGCCGCATGCCCGCCGAACTAGGAATCTTGTTTTGAATACTGGTCACTTCTTATTCGGCCACCCTCGGCCACCAACTTAACAACACAATTATATAGTTGTTATTTTACTTAATAATTTTCGGCCAACGGAAAAGTCTAATGGCTGTCGTGAGGACATCATTTAGGAAATCGTTTTAATTCTTCGATTACACAAAACATCTAATAAAGCAAAGAGATTTTGTTACAAAACGCCCTTTGGTGTGATTACTAGTGATTGACTTAAATGTCTTAAGGAATACAATTATATAGGAAGTACTTACATAATGAGATTAACTTCGTCAAGTCTCCTTGAAGATTCTCTTTCCAAAACGACACTGAAACTAAATTAATTATCGCTTTAGGCATAGTGACACTGATTTTGTTTATAGTATCTAATACATAAGGGCGATTTTACCAATGATTTTTTCAGTAAAGTGATTTTGTTACAAGAAATTATACTTCTTCAACTACTGCGAGAAAAGGAAAATTGGAAATACACTATACCAATCCATCTGGCCAGCGTGGTATAGTAGGCTAAATTCCTCTAACAATATTTGGAGGAGACCTGTGCCAAGCAGTGGGACATTATTTTACGGGTTGAAATAAGGAACTAATCAGGGTTCCTCTCTAAGTAAATACGTGTTATATATGAACCAAGTACAAGATACATAGTTAAAGTATAACTAGGTCTCCTAGGAATATGTGTCATGTGAGAGCAGCAGCGATAACAAAATCCCAGAAATGGGACGTTCGACCTTTAATATTGTGAAGGTTAACAATAACAATACAAGACTATTGCCTATTCCTATGTCTTGCTTTCTTGTACATTACTAGTTCAAAAAATGAGAAGTCATTTTTATCATTTATGAATCCTAGTTTTACGGTTTCATATATTATAGGGTTACGATTTCGTTTATCAATCTAAGTATAATTTCGGCCAGTGGTCGTCAAAGCCCGCGGCGAACAATTTTAGTAGATATTGGCTGTGTGTGGAGCTATGTTATGTACCTAATAATGTGCGCACTTCTGCTTTACTAAAGACTACGGATACCGGTATTGTTGCTTTTTCATACTTTTAGTCGCCGACCTCACTCGAACACGGCGCAGAACTTACACACCGCCAGCGGCAGCGGTCAGAACGCCGCGTTGCCGACCCTTAAAAAACCTATTCTCTCCTTTTTAAAGAACCCTATACTGTAGTCCCTGAGGAAAATCTCATTAGGGAGTTCATTCTACATATAATTTACGACATTCTTCGGATTTGATTAAATATATGTACATGATATGTATATACAAACCTATTATTCCCGCACAGAGACTCAATAACACAAGTAAACAAGCTGCAGTTCTCTTACAGCAATGATTTCTAGACGTTTGTTTACATCTTCTCCTCCTTTTATTGTTGTAGTTGAAGTTTTGTTCTATGTTATCTTCATACAGGTATTCCCAGATGTTTTCTCGTAACGGATACGTGGATCGCATTTCCCACTTCGGCGTACTAACTTTCCTAGATTTCCTTCCTTCGTAAACTTTTCCTGTGGATACGTTATGTAACTTTAGTTTACAAGTCAGACAGTGTAATTCTGATTTGTAGGCCCTTGTATCAGAGTTTTGGACATCACTCTGGTAATCAATTTGCGTGTTTATATTTACAGGGTATAGAATACAGTTCATGTGATTTTAATTTGTATGTGTGAGTGATTTTAAATCCGATCCCGAGGCCCCCGTCTTGGAGAATCCTGAATACTATAACTATATAAACACAGTCTTAGGACTCTGCTATAACTATGAATGTAATCACAGTTATCGTTTTTGGGGTTGTTTGGGATGCCTCGCAGATGGGGGCCTCGGAGATCAGAGTACTCAGGGCATTGCCCTTTATGTTTATACCATTCGTAGGCCCTGTCACACTTGCTGATTACTTAAATTTCGAATTTGTATATAATCTGCCATTTACCTTTCGGATAGGTTAATTATATCACTTTGATCGCCAAGCTTACAGACACAACAAGGGAAAAATCTATTGTTTGGGTTACACCAGTGACCACTATTGTGCTAGAGTGCTTAAAGACTTATTGGAGATCAGCAATTGATGAAACAGGGTCAAGTTAAATTTGGATCTATGAATTAATCAGCCTGTTCCAGCTATGCGTAGTCCTCTCGAGATTTACGCCACAATATTCAGCCCTTATCTGTCCGCAACGAGACCAAAAACTACCACACTATAACAAAACTTATTGAACCGTGTCATTTATTAATTCGTTGATAGCGGTAACATTTTATTACACACATGTGATCTAGTGAGTTTCATTGCTTATTTTACGATATTACAGTCTAGCCACAAGGGGGTGCGGTTACTCATGAAATAAACCGCATTTTCTACTATCAATAGTACCCACCCTTTAGTGAAACAGTCAACGGTTTATAGTCCAAGAGAAATTCGGTTTTAGCTTAATACGGTTTTCAGAATTGACCGGCTATGTAATGAGCGTAAACATATGTCCACGTCAATAAATAAGTAGGGCAGGTTGTTAGGCTGCCACGCTAAGTGTAGGTATATTTTTTGCTTATGACCGCGGAATTTCTCTTTATTATTGAATAACATTAAGCTTGACCTGAGGCAATCAGTTTGTATTTTTAATATTATAATGAAACGAACATCGTCTATAATACGATATGAAACTCCCTGTAACTAAAATTTTACCATGTCCAGGGGTGCCTCTGCCTATGTACCATTTTCATTATATTTAAAATACGAAACTTGTTTTTACCCGACTGACAGGACGGGTATTGTTGTTCGCGCGTATAGAAAGAAAGAAAGAAAATACATTTATTCACCACATTTGTGTGACATAAGTAGGGATAAGAATAAAAAAAAAATAATACAAAGAAAAAAAAAATGAAAAACATAATATAATAATCTCTTCTAATAATCGTATCTTGTATGTTTGTAAATTTTAAAACAATGTTTAATTAATATTTTATATATGTATGCCTGATGGTAAAACATAGCGAGCTGTAATAAAAACAAATGTCAACATCTACATCACCACTACCTATTTTTAACAAATAAATATATTCTTTTTGTTTATAATATTTTATTAAATAATGGCCTTAACCCTCTCAGCTCTCTAGATAGAGGAGAGAAGACCTGATCCCAGCAGTGGGACATTAATGGGTTGCTGATGATGATGATGATGAATATTTTAACATAACATAGCATCACGCCACGCCAAATGTAACACATACGAGTATGATGTGTGATCTTCTAATAAACCTAATTGGTAATTGTACACACAGAACATAAACATTGGTAAGGATTCAAATCAAATTACTAAAATAGAGAATAAAAATCAAATGAAGCCTCATTCCGCACACATCAAAAGTCTAAATCTCAAACTTTAACACAATTAGAGTTAAAATGACTGTAATTAGACAAGAGTAAAGCATAATTCGTTTGATATTTAGTGCAATCGAGAACGTCATTACTGTCTGCGGCAGGTGGCAGCATGCTCCAATTGCATTACACTAATTTGGACCGGCCGAATCTGTTTTTGGATCATACAGATTATTCAAAAATGGACTTAATTAAAAGGCAATACGATTAGCTTTGATTAGCCAATATTTAGTGTCAGGTTTTCGAGTTTTCAGTTCATTATTTTCAGTACAAATTGTATGATTGAAATCATTTATGTGCTTATTAACATCAGCTGTCGAGTTTCAAATAATTGGCATGTAGTGGATTAAAAAATATTATACAAAAGTGTCTTTGTTCGGCTTTAATACTTTGAACGCTAAGCTACCAGACACAATGGAAAAACTATTGTTTCGGGGACACATGTGACCCCCATGGCACTCAAAGATTTAATAAAATTTGTGTAAAATAAAGAATTATAAAGAGCAAAATATATTTATTATCAAAATTATGGCAATTTTGATAATAAATATATTTTGCTCTTTATAATTCTTTATTTAACACAAAAGAACGCAAACAAATTGAATAAAAATTCAAACCAAGGTGAATTGAAATCAACTTGAGTTCCTAACTTCTTATCTATTTAATTAATTCTTATAAAAAATACAAAAAGAGTTAATTAAAAAAAAATTGAAACCTTATCTTAGCCAGCTTAACCAATGGACTTGTTGTAGCTATTTTATAATTCCGAATAATTTATCTAGAGACTGAGTCATGTCCATTTTCATATACATAAATTTCAGAAAAAGTCAGCCACATATTTTCAGAAATGAGATTTATACATCAACATCTTAAAAATGAAAGCCTTCTCATTTGCATAGCACTATGTTAAAGTAGAAAGTGAAGGTGAAACCTAATTACATTAGCTATGAATAATAATAACACGAAAGAAATAACTTATCTAAGAATTAATAATGTAAATATGTATGCTGGCTTGCAAAAATGTTATTTGCGTGTACAAAAACTAATTTCCATATAAGCGAACTTATGAAATTACTAGAATTATTGTAATGTGGGCAACATTAAGTTGTATACTTACCTGAAAAATGGTTCATATTTTGATTAAAATTCTACTAAAATTATAAACTAGCTGTCGCGCAGGGCTTTGCTCTTATGGCTCTCTGTTTGGCCACTATTTAGCTCCTATTAATCGTAGCGTGATGTTATATAGCCTTTCTCAATAAATGGCTTGTCGAACACTAAAATATTTTTTCAATTCGGTTACTACCGACAATTTCAATATATTGATTGTAATAATATTCCAGATGATTTTTAAAATTTTAAACACATTCACGTTACATACGTCTTGTAACATAACTATTCAGGGATCGTACGCTCAATTTGATATTCAATTGTCTATTTATCTAATGTTTGAAAATTTAAATATTATTATGGTCGCTGTCATTTTGTCTTCAAAAGCTTTTACAGACCAATATGGACTAGGCGATAAAGTGCTCATATTTTCAACGTGAGTTCAAAGAGTTAAAAGTTAAAACAGGTTGTAAACACAACAAAAATATTACATGAAAAACAAACAAGAGTGGTTGCGCTGACCGAGGATTTACTACACAATAAAAATCTTGCATATTTTACCGGGCGACCTGACAAACAGTACTAGAATATCTCGAGTACAATCTCGATATACGTTTTGAAATGGTCTAAGAGTTTAAAATATAGTTTTTTTCTCTTTATGGGTTTGTATCGTGATATACGGATCTAATATAGATCAGGATGCAATTAATAATGTTATAAGTTACTGACATCATAAACATTTAAAAAAATACATAAAGACATGTAAGACTATTCGAGACGGTAATCCAATGCGTCGGTTTCTAGGCGGTGTTAACTCCACAACCCCGTAAATATGAGTTTCAAATGAGATGGTGTGCTTCGCAGTTTTATTGTCATCACAGATCGCAGGCTAATAAACTGATTTTGATTTTAATGTATTCGCGACATAATGTATAATTTTAAAAAGCAGTTTTTCTGTATTATAATTTTCAAATACAATTACTAATACGTCCGGTTAAAGAAAATAAGATCGGTTCCCATTACGAGAACATGGGACAAAACATAGCAGGTGAAAAGTTATTACTTAGAATTTAGTTTAAACATGTAGTAGTCTAGTAGTATCTACGAACACAGGTAAGCTAGAGTTACGTGGAATTCGACTTATGCGGTTACCATACCGTAACTTTGAGGTCTCTGGCTTGGTTTTACCACTGTCCAGTTAAAGCACTGCACATATTAGGCGTAATTTCGTTCCTTTGTAGCTTCTGCGAATTCTCATGGCCTTGTGTAAATTTGGCTTGGCTGCCAAAGCTTGTGTAAATCCATATTTCTTATTCTGTATGTGTTCCGTAAGTAAAGCCAGCAGGAGTATCTCCCTTTGCCTTTAGAAGCCATATTTGTATAATGCGGACCGAATTTGTGGATGTTTTTATTTGCCGTCCTGTTCATGTTTTTATTTAAGACGTTTTTTATGCCTCGGAATTGTCATCAATACTTAATGTTATAGAGTAAGTAGAGTTTGTTTGTTTGGTTGAACGCTAGGATCTCAGGAACTGCTGGTTCGATTTTAAAAATTCTTTCGTGTTGGATAGCCCATTTATCGAAGAAGGTTAACATCACGCTACGGCCAATAAGAGCTGAGCAGTGGCCAAATAAAGAACGACGGGAGCGAAGCCCCGATCGACAGCTAGTATGTAATCATTTGCCATGCAACGTCATCGCTATGATCCCAATGAATCGGTTAACTTTTAATTCACATTAATTATTTCTCTCCGTTGGATATCAGTAACAAATTAAAAAAATAATTAGAAAAATGTTACTAGTTGAATAAAGAATGAATGAGAAAATAATAACAGTGATGCTTGTGTCACTTAAATGGGTTTTATTTATGCTTGATAGAACTTTTACCGTAACAATGGTAGTGCTCTATTAACTAAATCGACATTACTACGCTGTGATACTTGAAATGAAACGGCTTTTAACATTTCGGCGATTCCCAAGGTCAAGTCTTTAAGCTTAGCGGTGAGGAAGTAAAAGCTAATTATATCTATATCATGTATAATATATGTGTATATCACTATCACTACATATTATAAAACAAACTCCTCAGCTGCGTCTGCTGTTCGCGAAAAACGCAAAAACGACTGCACCGATTTGAAAAATTCTTTTTGTGTTGGATAGCCCATAATTCGAGGAAAGATATATGTATAACATTATTCTACGGCCTATAGAAGCTGAGCAGTGGGCAAATTATAAACGACGGGAGTGAATTTTCTATACAAACTATAACTTTTAAAATTACAAGAAGGAACGAATGTCAATATAAAATTTAAAAAAAGAATAGACGCAATTGTGTCAATAAATTTATAGAAGAATACAAAAAAATAAAATAAATGTCATCCGATAAGATTATAAAAAATCTTGATTAGTAAAAACAACAACTTTCAAAATTAATTTTTGCTACTCCTGACCTCTAATTTCACGAGTTTTTTAGTGTGACCAAATCAACATTGTGATGATATTTTACCAACCCATATTATTATGAGGTTAACCTCCCTATTATTTTAATAATAGATAATGCAACCGAAAAATAAATTGTACTTATTTATTTCAAAACGTTTGATAAATTTAAATATTTTGTTATCTGTGCATAATCAAGTTTGAATATTGATTTTTCTGATGTTTTTTATTTATTTAGTTTTATATAGGTACTTTTTTGTGTAATTTAATAAAAGTATTTAATATTTTTTGTTGAAGGTGAGTAGGTATAAAATAAATTTCTAAATAAAACTTACCTGACGAGCACCATGGTGGTATAACATTTTTTTGTGAAACTTCACTGCTACTGAAGCTTTCACAAGCTTTTTTGTATGCGCTTCTAGTAACGATTACCATTTGTGTATTGGTATAGAAGTAAGTAATAGTATTAAATTATCAACGAAATAAATCTTCGTTATTTTATTTGGCGCCCGACCAACGAGATGTTGTTATTTTTTGTTACTGTGGTTGTCAACCCGATTCTCCCGCCTAGTCAGTAGGTAGCAATGTTTTTTTTTTTTAATTTGTAAAGTACGTTTAGGAATTGCATTGTAGTACTTAAATAGATTTACCTGAATATAAACAAAAATTAATCGATTTTTAATTTTAGATTTATGTCCTACGAGTATGTACCATTAAAATTTTATTCAAATAAAGATTTATAAAAGGTTACCATTAAATTATTTTGTTCGACTGTGTTTTGTTCTGCCATACAATTAACAATCACACAAAATACTTTCATTACTTGCTCCAAAAATGAAATGACCTGACCCTTGTACCGTTGCTTTAAATTACACAGAGATAATTATTTGTCCCTGGATATTATAACATGAAATTTAAATTTCATGCGCGAGGTTTTAAACTAACTGAAATATTTTAAGCGGAACAGTTTGTGAGTTATGTTCGTACTATTCGTAGTTGTGTTTGTTGCGTTGCGGGCTGATGCTCAAGATCAGACCATGAATACGGCCACGCCATCTAATTCACCACCCTTACCGTTTATGGATTTATTTACTGGTGCATCAAATTTATACTCAGAACCCATACGCAAGGCATATACGGATTCTTCGTATTACGTGTCATGCCCAAAATCTGACACCCTGTCGTCTCTCGCAAACATACTCGGAAGTGCCGCCAAAATTATGATGTCAGCTGCAGTCATAGCATTTCTCAAACTTATAGTCGGGAAAATGCTTCTGCTACCGGTCGTGCTCATGTTATTCGTAAAATTAGGATTAAAAGCGTTTCTACTGTGGCCCATGATATCAAAAATGATTAAGTATTTTAAAAGGAAAAAGAGAAAAGGCCTAAAATCAAGAATGATTACTGATTGCTCGCAAAGAATTTCGTGTGTGATACAAAGATCTGCGAAGAGTAGTTGGGGAAGTTATATAGGGGCAACTGCTACATTTTTCTTGATTGACGATTTTGAAGAAGACAGTTCCATTGCCAAAAGCATGCTTAGTATTTTAGCTGACGACGATATAGCTCAATGTATGTCTCTTGACTGTAGTTCCGGAATCGATATAAGCTGACATCTTAATGTTTACTAACATTCAACTATGTAGGACAATGCAGTTGCTTCACTTATATTGTGACCCAGATACTTAACGCGTAATGCCAGCTTGCATATTGATATTTTATTAATTTATAAGTACGTTACAGTGATATATTTGTTTAATTACTTAGTCACCATGAGTCAAGTGTGTATTGTGTTTCTCGTGATAATTAAGTTTGTCTCGGTTTATGGATATCCCGGTGAAACTATTATGAGAGTTTCACCTTTCGAGGTTCGGACTGTGGATAGGTATCCCTTCACGCCACAATTTCAAGCAAATAAAGACCTATATCGCCAACAGCCAATCCTGCATACTAACGCAATTTCACCACGTGTATCGACGGCGGCGACGGGAGAAACCTATGACCAGTTTGTGGAAAGGCTGAATGGTTTGATAGCAATGCAACAAGAAGAACAGATATCTCCACACATTCGGACTGCCAATGAACGTGACAATGAGCCATCTAACAGTCCATACCCAGGGCCTTACCCACGTCCAAGTGCACCATCATACGGGACTAATCCTCCGTATCAAAATTCGTCTCCTGCCGCAGTGACATCAGTACCAGCATTACCGAAACTTCCACTGTTAAAACCTGATCTTTCTACCATGTTTAAGCCAACCACTACAAAAGTGGCGAGTAAAGGGAGCGGTTTGTTGAGTTTAATACTTTCTTTGTTCTCCGGTGGCGGCTTAAAGATGAACGGAATAAAAGACCTCGTTATAAACAGCATACTGAAACCACTTTTAGTCGCTAAAGGCGGGTTAAAAACCTTGATTAGTAAACTGACTATTCCTTTAATAGCGTTGTTGTTGATAAATCTAGAAGTGTTACTAACTGTTTGGTGGTTATGGGAAGATTGTGAACCTCAAAAAGCTCCAGTCCCGAGTTATTCGTATCCAAAACCGAGTTACAACTACAATAACTATAATTCATACAGATAAGTGATCGTTGTTCCAGACATCATCCCAGTTATTTAGATTCGTATAGGTTTTCTTACAAACGATCCGAAATACGGTTTATTGTATAGGTAATAAAAAGAATGTTGTTTTTATGTATTAAATTATAATAATTATTATTGTAAGACTGAATGTAATAAATGTGTAAATGTTTATGCTAAAAATGTTGTTTTTATTTCGAAGTTCAATAAGTTTATTTTTAAATAATAAAATTCGAACCGAAAAAGTTATTGGCACCATTATTATTGTTTTTTTGATAATTTAAATTTAGAATTGCTTAATAATGTGGAATATCAGCGATGAAAAGCGATGAGTCGAATATTGCAAAACTACGAAACTTCAAATTTATACAGATTCACACACACACACCATACCTACTCTTTTATAGCTTGTGCACTGTAATAAATACTAAATAAGTAGTTCCATTTTTTTCAATTAGTATATTAAATTATAGTAGTTCTTAGCGGAAATTAGGTGAAGCCTATATCCCGCAGTGGACGTCATTTAGCTGATATGATGATGATCATAGTTTTACCTAGTATCCATATAACATAACATACCGCCACACCTTTTCTAGAAGGGGTAGGCAGAGGTCTGGTCCATTAGACCCACATTTTGCATTACATGGGTAAGCTGGAAGACGAGCCTATTACCATTTATGGCAGATTAGAAAAACCCAATGGCATTTTTGCCATTGTGTTAAATCGAAAGAACTGAGTAAAGAATTTAATAGTGTTAAAATCGAGGACGTATAACGAGTTTAAATGTGATCTCGTTGTCTCGTCGAATGAAGTTATGTCAAGTCCTCTTCACGTTCATTAACATTATCTAATTGGGTGAACATTGTTTGTCACTGTTATTATCTTGCTGATGAAATGTGGGTACACCTCTGCTTACCCCTTCGTGGAAAAAAACGTGATGCTGCTAACGCGTTATGTGATCGAAACTGTTTAGCAATTATCAACCTTAATGTTAATTATACAATATTAAAATTACTAAATAGATTCATTTTACTTAATGCCTTTTTACAAGCTTTCTATTAATTTGCAATGTACGTAACTTTCAAAAACACAATTTACAAATCATTTTTACAACACGAGTAAGATATATCTCTGTATTTATTTCCCTGAAGGGGTAGGCGAATGTGAATGTGATGTACCTTCATCACATTCACATTTCGCCAGCTATGTTTGGTTTCATGTAACTGGAGTCAAGCCTATTGCATAGACATGAAAATAAAAATTTTGCCCGTCCTGGAAGTCGAATATAGGGCCTCTAGTGCTCCCGTAGTGAATAATCCCGATACGCCACTGAGGTATATACAAAAACTAAAATATATAATATACTAAATTAATGGCAGTGTTTAATGTCAAAATTTGTTATACTCCTCGTTTGATTTTTAAAAAGTTATTGATGTCTTGTACTTGTCTTATATGTCTTACTTGTGTATGTACTTTCGACATCAGTTTAAAGTTTTTTGATATCTGTAATTTTTGCGGAATAATCGCCTGGACACACTTAACGATTACACCCGGTATAGGCCCTTCAAAGTGACGTTGAATTGAACACCCCATACATTTTTCGTTTCCACGGGTTCTTTTAACGCTACAATTTTTATTTAGTACATCGTTATTGCTGGAAGATGTTTTCGATCGTATCAGAAGTAATCAAAATAAATGTAGGCGATATTTAACGAATCATCCGCTGTTTAGGCACGAAGCGAAAGCATGAACCAATCACGATTATTACGCACGAATTATGCCCAATAGCCGTCAGCTTTGTGGGAACGCTGATTTTATAACAAATTTAATGCCTCTACTACATGTTGGGAAATAGTCGCTAATGCTGGTCAGTATAAAATGTTATAATACCTACTAATAAATAATACATTCTGTGCACTTTTAGATGGCTTACAAAAATATGTTTATGTAATAGTAAACAGATATAGAATACATCTAGCCATAATAATCACAATAAGAATAATAAATCAATACTGTACCAAGAATCCAATATAATTTTTTTTTATTTTTACCCGACTGCCAAAAAAGAGGGTAATGTTTTCACGCACGCGTATGTATGTATGGGCATGAATGTTCCATTGTGACCTTCTGTAGCCTAAACGGCTTGGCTGATTGTAGAGTGTAAGGTTTCATTAAATTTGTATTTTTCTCCTGAGTGTACTTAATAGGCTATGTGATGTCAACAAAAACCCAATATGGCGGACTTAAACTGTCGTAACAGACGTTTTTATTGTGCTATCGCAATATGGGTATCAGATGAAAGATAATTAATAGCCTAATTCAATTATATTTGCACTAACTATTGCCCGCGGCTCCACTTGTCTCTCGTAATCTAAATATCTTGACCCATTTTAAAGTGCAAGGTGTTGTTATATTCGTATTCATCACTGAATCTCTATATATAAGCCTATAGACCTTTGACCAGTGTATTCTTCGAATTCATTGCTTTAAATTGACTATCGGAGGCTACTTTTAGGTAGTCGGGTTTATTGGTTTATTAAATTAATTAACGTTTTTAATTTGTTCCATAAAAGTGTACGGCCTCTATTTATGTTTGTAGGTATGTTGGAAAACAATTGCTAATGCAAGTTCATATAATTGTTACAATCATCATCATCAATCATCATTACAACCCATAAACGTCCCACTGCTGGGCACGGGTCTGCTCCAAAGATTGTGGAGGGAATTTTGCCTACTATACAACGCTGGCCAGATGGGTTAGTATAGGGTTTTGTTTCGAATTTTCTTTTTCTCACTGTGATCTTGTCCCATTGTGGACACATCCCCCATCAGTGAGACTTTTATGGGTTGAAATGCTGATTTAAAATATATTATTTACCTACGATATAAATTCATAAAAGCTGAGAAATTATATAACTTTTATATCTACATTATTATAGTAATCATTCACATAATCTAACAATATATCACAAAGTTAGGTCTTACATTCGTGATTCGATCTCATTTATAAATCATAGATAAAATGTTACTTTTTGAACTTCGGTCCGATAAAAGTCTTAAGTCGTATAATCTTCTTCATCCCGCAAGGTCACGAAAGGTCAAAAGTAGGTCGAGTTGTTTCCAGAAAAGGATAGTCAGGAAGTACTTGGCTTCGAACTTGACGAAAATGTGACGTAAAATGGCTGAGATTTTTAACGCTCCGCCTCATAAGCGAGGGTGCTTACGAGGGAGTACGAAAGCCGTGTTCGATTTTTAAAAGATTTCATGTTCAAAATTCAGTAGATACTTATCACAGACCATAGATAGGTTATACTTATAGTTGGACCGTTATATTATCATTTTGGGGAATTTATATGTACTAGTCATGTGAATTACCATCTGCTGACGGTAAAGAAAAACATTGTGAGGAAACCCACATACCCTAGACGTAATTCAAATATATGTGTCGTCGCTACAATAGATCCGTATCTGATCGACGTGGCAAAGAAGTCTCTTTAGACATCAAACTCATAAATAATAATAAATAGAGTCGGACCCGTGCAGTTACTCATTGCAAAATAGCTTAGGCAATGTTTTGTTCCAAATATAACATTTTGTATGAGGCAATGACAAAATTTTGATCCCGTTGTAAAACTTGTTTATATTCATGAGTAGCTATTTTCACGTCACAACATATCAATTTCTCCCTTTTGTAATAGTGGGGAGGATATAACATCGAATTTATATAGGTATACCTACTTACAAAGTAGGTACCTGTCTTTTTTGTTGCACATGACGTTTTATAATTTTTGATCTTCTAACGAATTGTGAAACAAATTTCAGAGTTTCTTATGAATGTCTACCAAATACGAATCAGGTATTTGAGTTGAATTTTTTTTACGCCTCGACAAAAAGTCGCTTTAAAGGGTACAAAATCGTATTTTAAATTTTAAATCGCAAACGATTTATTATATTTAATACCCTTTTTGCTCGATCTAGTCTAGTCTAATCAAATCTAGAACCTCCTGCGCAGCAGTCGTATACACTTTTGCTGCACCACTGAGTCTAATGCGTTAAGAAAGTTAAGGTGGATGTTTGTTACTCAATCAGGCCAGAACGGCTAAAGGATCTCTTTGAAATTTGTCACACAGATAGATTATAGCCTAGAGTAGAACATAGACTACATTACAAAAATAACTTAAGTCCCGATAAATCAAATAACGATATTCGACTTTATATCCTTTTTGGGACAGTCGGTAACGGATATTGGTATTTCAGTAACAGCTACTAAGTTTTTCCATTAGAGGTGAAAAGGATTAATTTCTGTTACGTCATGACGTGTGAAAGCGGAATAGCCTCAAGCTTCGAATGGTATACAATACAATATACCTACCTACTTATGTATAAGTATAGTGGCTTGCGTGTTCTAGAACAGTGAACCAATGGGGTATAGTTCCATTGTTTTTCTTCGAACAATAAAGTATCCTGCGTTACAAATTATCCGATAAATTTTCGATCACCATCGGTTCAAGTAGGTATGTTTTCTTTCAAGCAAGATTGGGTTGTTATTTATTTTATAAGGCCATATCGTCGTCAAGAATTTCAAGGGAATGTTTTATCTAAAGTACGGATTTTTGAAGATACATTTTTGACGTAAATATCGTCGTCCTTGCAGATTTTACTACATGAGTGATGCTACTTTCGGAAAGTGGTCGTGGCGCCAGCTATGGCGACATGTTTAACTTGATTTCATATTCCATTAAATAAAGACCAAAACAACCTTTTCTTTTCTAATGAAAATTTTATGTGCAATAACAGTAATTCTTCTATCTTTAAAACAGTTCATTTTTAACTATAGAATTAGAAATGAACTGTTGTAAAGATATGTAATTTTTTATGTAAGTAATCCACTTTTCCCTAAACTTGATTTGGTCTCAGTACAACCATCACTTTAGCATCCAGTTGCGGCGAATCAACGCTCTCACACCTCTTTTTCATTTCTCTTTGCCTTTGACTGTTTAACTTGGCTTGCTCTGTAAAGAAACTAATGATTATAAATAGATAGGCGCATATAAACACAGGTCTTTTAAGTTTTTAAACTGTTTTTATTTTTATGAAATATTTGTTGAACCTACTCGTATAATTGATCTAATTCCTCATTATTATGTATAATTGTTTTATATACTTTAGCATGTAAGTTGTACTCCTGTGATTTTTGTGTTGTTATTTTAATAGTTATGTTTATTAATTTAGTGGCATGCTCCGGCTCTGTCTGAAAACCAGCGCTACAACATTTATGTTGTATCATTATGCTGAGACAGGGCCGTTTTTCAGACTTTTTTTTTTGTCTTATAGTTTATGTTTGTGCTGTAATATGTACATTTAGCCTGGAAATAAATAGATTTTCTTTCTTTCTTTCTAGATACCGCATAAATGCTGTATCTATTTAATAATATATATTGCTGAACCAAATCAATTGTCTATTTTTAAAAAACCTCAAAAGGAAAACACGGAACCCTTACAGAATCTCATCGAGGGATAAACATACTTATATTTGATTGAAAAAATGATTGACGTTACAAAAGTTAAATTTCTGCTTGATTGGGTAAAGAGAAGTTTTAAACACGCGCACGCCACGCAATGAACCACAGAAATATACAATACAATGGGAAGTTAGAAAGCTTGTTAGAAAGTTGATCATCTCGAAAATATGATCATATGCAAGTACGATAAGGACGTATCTAATATTACATCCCTAAATTGAGTTACTCGAGAACAAGCACACGGAGTTTGTCAGAGCATGTAGCCATTCCGTGCAACTGACAGCCAATTAAGGAAAATAGGTCATTTTGGCGGTCGGGATGACACATCAAGTGTATTTACTTATGCACGCGGTGGATGGGATGATCCCACGTCACATTATCTGCATACGTAATAGGTTAATAGTATACATTTCCTTATAATATTAGTGGTGCTGATTTCGTAAAGAGATTAAGTCAAATTATATATAAGGCACAATAGAATAAGCATAAGGGATGTAAGGCGCAGAACGGCTGTTACATTATTATTTTTGTAGTGTCATGTATTAGCACTGATTGAGAGGAAGAAGGAATTGCTGTACTAGCAGAATGAGGATCTTTCTTGCTTATATTCTGCCTGTATTTCCACGTAGCGCATGTGAATAAAACGCAATACACATATGCAAGAGTAGAACTTTATCGAAATAAAACTCCATAAAATATTCTCTTCTTGTAAGGGAAACCCCGTATTCAGTAAAGGGACTTCATGGGTAATTGTTTGTGGCGGTTACCTAAAAAGTAGAAGTACCATAATTTTTATAGTATTTGTAGGATATTCTTATCCAAACGTCCAGTCGGGATAATTTTCATTCGCTTAAATGAGGACTGACTCAATGACTTGCTATGAGATTACGGATATTATCTTTTAAAGATATGATCCTAAAAGATCATCCCCCCATTAACCTATTCGCTTTTAGATTCGATAAATAGATTGGATATTGGGATAACTAACCTTGCCTTTAAACAGCAGTTATAGGCTACTGGATGCTGAAGTGCTGTTTTCCTATATCTATCTGTATGATATTTTTATTCCACTTTATTCATTCTCAACGTAATTTAATGACGCATTCCATCTCGAAAACTTTGATCGTTATTCGAACAAGCAACTCTTAATTTGACCCGCGTTATAGCAACAATTGACAAGTGGTAGTGTTACGTGATCAACATAGATATTCGCTTCGGCCTTCGAGTTAGTTACTAAAGTCTCGTCTACTTAATTTGGTTGGTATATTGCAAAGGTACGCCTCTCATTTTACTCTGATGTCAATTCTGTGATACCTGTTATCCTTAACATAATGTTGAATAATACATCGCCAGTTTGTATGACGAGACGTGAAGACATTGTCTCTGTGCAAACGTGCCTTCCTTTTGACACACCTGAACTAATGACTTTGGTTCCACTTTCCTGTTTATCTTTGTTTGTTTTGTTCAAGCTATAGTTTTTAAATGTCTTTTATGAATTCAATTTAAGAAGTCTTTTAAAAACGTTATCATGTTTAATGTATACTTTAGAAACAACGTATTCACCAAGTCTACGCTCGAAATAATCGAAGCGTTCTACGTATATAAAATTGGGTCAATATTCGCGTATAAACAGAGAGGGAGCGCGAAAAGTTTATCCTAAAACAGTAATGTCACGAAATAGGTTCTTAACCTATTTTGCTAGTGGTTCTACAGCTTCAGGACGGACGGGGACAGCCGTTTCTATCCATTCGATAAAGTAAAAAGATTGTAACAGAATTAGTTGTATGAAAGGTCGCAGCCAGCAGATATGTTTGTAATGTTTTTAGATTTCCTAACTGAATTTCCAGCCCAAAATATTTATTCATCTATGTTTATTAATGAGAATTTTACTTTAAAGAAGGATGAGACATTCCAACATGTATGAACAAACATAATGATACATAAGGTCTGCGTTCGCTTTTTATACCCTTCAAACATAAATCGTGTAGGTCATTTAGATGTAAGCACTCTGAAAATGAGCGTTCTTTTTTACGAGGCACGAGCTTACTTCCAAATTGGAAATCGGGGTTATTTCAATAAAATCGGATCAAATTAAGGTTTTGTGTGAACAGGATACTGGAAATAAAAGTAGGCTAGGAGAGACGGTCGTTTTGCGATTGAGTGTTTGTGTCTTTGCAGCGTGAAGTTTGTCGCGAAAGAGCGGCGCGGCGAGAGTGCGCGGCGACGCGCGGCGTCGATAGCGCACCGGCCTGACGTCGGCGCGGGCCGGCGCACTCCGCGCCAGCCGTCACCTCCTCGTCCCGCGCCCCGCAACCACGAGCGACGCACGTCACACTCGACACCCGCGACACCCTCGCCACCCTCGGCGAGCCAAGCCAGCACCGTGGCACGCGCAGCACCGACTCTCCCGTGACTGTTTATTGTGCTACACGACCAGATATACCCATAGGAACCACCCAGTGCTTCGACTGTTCACAATTCGGTGTTGGTGAAAACAAACACATCACAGAGCATTAGCGCAGGCGCGCCGCTAGCGGACATGATGAGAGCGGCCATCTTGGCCGAGGACGCACTTTCGCCTCGCCCCAGCTTCGAAGCTCGTTTTGAAAGCACCATATAAGCTTTAGAGGACGAGCGATGCGTCGTGGACTAAGCTCCGCGGCGTGCGCCCTCTGAGGCCGCACCGCGCCGCTATCGATCCGGTAGCGTCATGGCGCCCGCGGAGTGAATGCGGACATCGGGACAGCGCCGCAGCCCCCGTAAGCTCGCGGAGCGCCCGCCCAGTGATAGTGCTAGAGTGGTCGCGCGGCATGTGAGACAGAGTGTCGGCGTGCTTCGAAGGGCGCGCGGGCGGCGGCGGGCCCTGACCGCGCGCCATGGGCGAGGAGTACGCGCGCTCACCGTGCGAGCGCTTCCCGGCGACGGGCGCGTTCAGCGTGGCGCCGCCGGAGCGGCTCAGCCCGCCGCCGCCCGCGCCGCTGCCGGACCGGTTCTCGGCATCACCGCGCCGGGTGCGCCGCTGTGCCGAGGCGGAGCGCGCGCGGCGGCCGCGGTACGTGCCTCCAGCGGCGCACGTGCCGGTGGAGCGCTATGTGCCGCGGCCTCCAGCGCCGCTGCGTCCCCCACCGCCGGTCTACTGCGGGCTGGCTTGCAGGCCACCGCCACCAGCGCCACGAAAGTGTTGCGGGCCTGCCTGTCGCGAGGACATCGCTGGCTCGCCCCCACCGTCGCGATATGTGGAATATGTGGGAGCGGCAGCCGCGCGGAGGCTCGCTTGCACGCCACCACCACCACCGCCGCCCGCACTACAGTTGCCGTGCGAGCCACAGGAGCCCCCATGCTGCGTACAGGCTCGCAGAAGACCGCAACCTCCACATGATTGGTAAGTACTTGTTTTCTATTATGTGTACGTTCTCGATTCCAAGGTCAATTAGTAGGTACGTAGTAAGGTTATCTGCTTTTTCTGTTTCTATCTGGTTTTATCGTTATTTCCAAATTAAACCACCCCTTTTTCAAAAATATAGACGCATAACATGCTGCTAAGTCGATACATTTTACTGCGTAATACGTAGATGTAAATGGTAGCACACAAAAGCATATTTAATAATTGGGCGATGATAGCGAAAGCCGAGCCGTTATAATTGGTTAATATTTTGTGGATGATATCGATAACGTGTGATTGATGAGCGGCTGGCTAACGATCGTCACATACGAGAGCGAGTCATAACATGGAGCCTCTGATTAGATTCTATTCTATATCCATTTTACTCAAAACATAAAAATATCAGTGTACCTACAAAATAGTTGGCACTAAAATTCGTTTGCGAAATACAATCAGAGAATTATCTGACCACCGTTCTCCGATGCTCCTAAATAATTATAGTGAAATGCAAAATGATTTTAGTCTACAAGCTTTAAGCTTTTGGAATAGTACCAAAATTGGTTAGTGTGCTATATAAGGTTGTTTTATATTATTGTATCGTAAATTCGACTCGCTTTAATTGTGATTACATAGTTAAACTTTAGTGTAAAGGAATTAAGTTGGAAGCAGTCTTATTGTTATATTCAATGCGTATCGCGTTAAACCTTTTCATTGTACCAATACTCTCTCTGAATGTACTAAAATTAAAGCTAGGAAGTAGTACTTTCTAGAAAGTTGATATACCTACAAGTCCATAGTTCTTACCATGGCTTTTTGCGTGACGGGGTAGGCAGTGAGTTATTGTATTCACGTTTTGTCTGGTTACATAAAATGAACGGTAAACCTACTTTTAACTGGCATCCAAGATTTAATTGAAATTGGGGCTGATTTCGATAATATTGTGATAGTATTAGGTATTTAAGAGTAAATAATGGTTTCGTTTATAAGTTCTACGTAGCGTATTATTCATGTCTCTGTGGTTTTAATAATCGCAAAGTAGTTAAAATATTTTCATTTTTAATCATTTTATCATGATTATTTAAATGAAAAAAATATTTAAGTGAACTTCAATCAAACAACAAAACTTAACAATTTGTTATTTTTCGCATAAGTGCTATTAATTTAGTTTTACAAAGGCCTGCTTGTTTTAAAATCACTCAACAATGTAATTTAAAGTGAAACTTTTTTCATATAAACTTTTTTTTATAGGGAGGTTGAAAGCTTGAAGCGTAGTGTAGCGAACTTATAATTTAATTTGTTTATCTCCAATAAACAAATTAAATTAGCCAGTTTACATTTATAGTTTTATTGAATTCGCGTTTCAATTTTATCCTCGGTATAGAGACGTGTTTGTGAATTATGAGAACGTTCAAAGAATAAAAGAATTATATCGTATTTACCTTTCTATGATCTACGGTCTGTTTGAAAACAGTCGAGCCGTGTACATTTGATTTGTTTGCGATAAATGGTAGTGGGATTAATTTTATTTATTTATATATAACAAACAGTACTACTAATTGCTGCCAATATGCACGTAATTATATACTCTATAAAACTCAGCAAATCATTTCCATTTCGCATTTATGGCTAACGTATCAGTCATTTTAATATTATAACTGTGACAGATACAAAATGTATATTACTATATATTTATAAAGGTATTCTTTAAGAAAAAGTAGCCTAAGTTTTTATAACGTACTGTAAGATTGTTCCTTTACAGTAGAGCCCAATGCCCATTCAGACATCCTATAATAATAATATATATCTAAAGTATTTTCACACATTGGGTAGATATGGTTATGAAAAACATAAAAAAAACAAAAAGTGGATACTAACTCAGCAAAAGTGTAGCCAATTAACATAATTATGTATTAAATGATTGTCATCATTCATGTTGTTGAATTCGCTATCTTTGAAAAAACTGACATTCGATACCATGCTCATGTAAGAGAGACTAAATTATGTTTCTATTGCAATATTGTACCTAAGTTCTATAATTTCGTTTCCTTTATGACATAATGAGAATGACTATACTTTTTAACCCTCTTAAAAGTTTGACGTGTCTGTGTATTTGTGTGTGTGTCTTTATGTTTGTCTGTGGCATCGTAGCTCCGAAACGAATGTGCCGATTTGGAAGCTGACATGTCATGATCATAATGCTTCCTAGACATGTTTTATTAAAATTAGTGCAGCTATAGTTTCAAGGTCATGCTCTTGTTGGGGGTTGAATATTAAATTTTGTTTTTTTTTGTATTAAGATTTTCGTCCTTCTAATACTATAGGGAGCCTATGGCTGTAGTCAGCTCCAAACGAGCTATCATTCTAAAAACTCATACATAACTTATGCGTAAAAAACACAACATGCACCCTATGTATATAGATACAAGTATTCTCTAGTCACTGTTTTCCAATGAACATGGCTTTCTCAGCTCGTTTGAATAGTGGCCATTGACCTGAAACAATAAACGATTCCCCGAAGACATTGTATATCCATTTACATTGGCGAGCCGTATTCAGTATTTTGCTTAAATGTGTCGTTTGCTTATACTACACCACACATGCTGCTTTACAAACGAAGAATGATGTTACTGCATATCAAGTTCAAGGAAAAATGAATCTTATGTTTTGTACTTTATATGTGATTTTTTCTTGTTTAGCAAGGGGTCATGACGTAATATTACATTGGGTATAAATTCAAGTGATATTATTATCCAGGCGAATGTTTAGGAGAAAGGACTTATTGTTGATACTATTCAAATTAATATTTTACTATCATGAAATTCCAGTATTGAGATATTCCCGGAGTTTCGTAAACTAACGTTCCCGGTTGATGACAATACACTCACCCTCTATTTCATGGGACCTCTGCCTATCCCTTTGGGGAAAAGGGCGCGATGTTATGTGTTTTACGAATTTTTAAATTTATTACCATTGCATGTTTAGTACATTTTTACAGAGTGTTGCTGATTTATTTCGTCGACAGAGTTGAGAGATCGCATCTTTTTTCCCATCTATCGAGGTCTTGGTCATGATTAATTATATTTATTTGACGCTTATTAACAACTAGCTGTTGCCGGCGATTTCGTTCGCGTGTAAATCGAATTTGCCTGCTGTAAAATGAGGCCTATATTTCCAGTGATTCAATTCTACGCACCAGTTTTTGCGTGAGGCGCGTACACGCGTACAGAACGATAAAATATTTTAATAGTTTATTTTTACACAGCGCCATCTAGACCAAAGAAAGTTTGTGTTATGGAATTTAGACAACTAATAGACATACATATATATTTCTAAATACATACATGCTATACATAGAAAAACACCCAAACTCCGAAACAAACATTTGCAGATTATACAAATATTTGCTCCGACCCGGGGATCGACCCCGAAACCGTAACACTACTACAGTTGCTCTATTGAAATACTCAAACATTCTAAAAAATATTATTTTGGTTACTGTGTGGCTATAAAGAGGAACACGCAAACATTTTTTTCAATATCTATAATGTAGGGACATTGACCCGTAACAATTTTATTATAACGTATGTTAACAATCACATAACAATTGGTAATTACTGATATAAAGGAATAGCTAAACTGATACCTAATAACTGTGATAACCAGTGTGAGTAAGCGGATAGCACTACGCCGGCGCCGATAAATTGACACATTTCACAATATTTCGAGAAAAATTTGCTATCTAATTATTCTAATATAATAGATTTTGATAACTTCTCCATTATTTATTTTATATTTTTAGGTCTTACGGTTTAGAAAATAGAAGCGGGGACACATTTTTTGCTACTTTCAGAGCGATTATTGCCGTAAATATTCACAATAGACACAACAAATTAATCAAAAAAGTATAAAAGAAACCTCAAATTGTCTTTGAAGGATCTGTCGAGGTATATATAATTCATAAACGTTTGCTGAAAAAGAAAATTATGAGTAAAATACCTGTGACATGGAGACGGTTATGACGAAACTATGAGGTTTCCATTTTTGTTATTTTGGCTATGGAACCCTAAAAAATTGTGACAGTAGTTATCTGTGTTAATCAACTGATATTTACAAGCAAAAAATGTGTAACATAGGTAACATTCTTATCGTTATTAGCTAGTAATCGTGATAAGATTAGGGTGTGTCTCTGTCGACTCGCAGTGTGAAATCTAACAACATTTATTGTAGAACTGCTGTTGCATTGTGGTGTGATAATGTGGAAAATGTGTTATGTGTGTTTAAAACAAATGAATCGTGAATAAACAGTGTCAAGATCTTTACCAAGTACACGTATTCGTCATATTCATGGATGAAAAGTAAGTAATCAATTTAAACTTTTTGAATGTCTACTTTTGTATTAATTTCAATAGAATTGTCCAGTCATTCCTTATTCTTGTTAATGTTAGCAATACCCAACTTTATGATTCATTTTACGGACTGCGAATAGCACGTTAGTCTGAAACGAAAAAAATAGAGAAAATATTCAGAAAACTACTTACTATTAGATCGCTCAAGTTTCTCGTGCCTATTCAAATGTCAACGTGGAAAGTTTAAGAATTCCTTAGTAGATTTCTTTGAAGACTTGCCGTTCTATTACTCCGGGGAATTGGGTTTAGGACAAGATGTCTAGTTGAAAAATTTTGATCAACAAAATCAGTACCTATGTTTGTTGAGTTAGGCGGCAGGTAAACATCGATCAATAAACATAAGTAATCAGAAATTTGGAGTTGTTCGTACAAAATTGTGTTTATTTTGTATTTAATATAACTATGTTTGACAACATATTCACTGTTGATTAAATTTTAATCTCGAACATTTTGCCTTTGTGTAAGCTGTCAATAGCGTGGACGTGTTTTATAAATATAGAAATTTGGTAATTACTTTCTAGACATACTTATTATTGACCTTTATTAATTTATCACTGAATATCTAATAGCACCTACTATAAAAACCTTTTTCTTATTATTGATTGATTTTAAGTATTTATGATTGGTTGCTTCGTTATAATTTAATGTTGTACATATTGCAACATTAAAATAATATAAATTGAATCTAGCTTTTTCTTTGAACTTATTAAAAGTAGATAATATTAGTACTTGATGTTTTCTTTAGTTTGTTGTGATATTTGTTCAGCTTCATGCCTACATGGTTTTTAGATGCTTTGAGCCTTATTTATTTTTCTTTGAGAACAATTCAATTATTACTTTTCTAAAAGTCAATTATTATTGTTAAAATATATTTATAGTCTTTATTTTACATTTATGTATATTGAATACGAGACGAGGGAGTTCAGAAAGTAGCCTTCGGTTTTTAGGAAATCTTTATTTTGAAACATGTTCAAACTAATAAGTCTATGTTTCATTAAAGTTGAATTGACTTTTATAAAAAGTGTGCATAAAGCAAAAAATGTATTGACGATAAGTATTTATCGATTACACAATGAGTATGGTGATATAGACAGCTGTGCCAGATAAGATAAGAAGGTACTGAAAGAGTGCGGCAAGTTAAGTACACCCTACAAAAATGTAAATTGTCATTAAGTATTGTGTGTTTTAAGTTGATGGTTATATTATATCAGGGAACCAGAAACAGGTTGATGAATGTAGAACATTGTAGTTCGAGGCAACTCTCGAATTCTGTGACATGTTCCCGCAACTCAATGTAGGTACTTGTAAAACGACGAGTGTGCCGACATCTAAATACCACAGCATCTACGGGTATTTAGGCGTTATGACAAAGGGTGACATGGAAACCTAACCTTTATTGACCTCTGGTCTTATTTAACATTAAGGTAAAGCAAAAAAAAATTTGCAGTTGTGATCTCTCTCTTTGAGCAACGAAAAGGCGAAAGTTTGGCGATATAATTGTATTAAATTCTAAATAATTGAAAATGTATTTATTATTTACAACAGATCTTTTGGTGAAATTCGTACCTTTGAAAAAATAATTTTGAAGTTTTTGTACACATCGATACACTAACCTAGTACTTACCTAAAAATAACAAAGATCTGTATTATCTAGGTGTTAGGGTTGCTGTTTATAGATATCGTGTGCTCCCGACTAAACATAATTTTTGCGTACCCAAAGTCGCTCAGGTAAACCTATAGAGCGCTAGAGCGAAACGACCTCGATGTCTTTACAAAAGAGTGGGCAGAATTAACATCGGATCAAGTTACGAAAAGTCTTGCTTATTCTTTGGGTTATATAGAAAAGCCAGATGAAATTAAATTTAGTTTAGAAAATAGGCAGCAATATAAATTTTATTTACGCAACTGAATTCGAACAAGAATTTTAACATTAAATGTTGATATTATTGTTGGAATTTTGTTGGTAACATAATATTAAAGGTACATTTTTACATGGCAAATTTTTCTAGAAAAATAAAATGATTAGAATAAATCGATTCTAGGACAAGTATCAAGACTACTAAAACCACTTTCAAATCATGAAACTGAAAGAGCATTTGAAACAACTTCACAAATTAAATACTTGGTGATATGGAAATTCGTACGTATTTATCTACTCGTATATATGTACAAGGTTTATGACAAATGGAAGGACGGCTTACAGTTTGCTCTGATTAGTTTATTATTCAGTACCAGGGTCAGTTGTAAGTCGTGTAGGAACTATAAGTGTTTAAAAATACATATTATGGTTATGGGATTGCGAACGTTGTAACGGTTTACGGTGCCCTTAGAGAGAGAGGGTAATGTTCATTTTAATAACAGATACAAAACGCCATTTATGAAAACGTATACTTTTTGTAAATTTTAGGGAACCGTATTAAAAATTTTTGGTGTTCTGCTAAGTACTAATTTAAGACCAATATATGAATGAAATGTGAAAATATAAATTATAGGAATTAATGAAAACGACTATTGAGATCCAATTACGATTCCTTTGATCCATTCGTAAATTAGCAGACTTGAGTTTGGCCGTGTCTCGATCTATCTTACGAGACGGTGAGAAGCACTGGTCCATCAAAGAATGGAAGCACACCTACGATCTAAAAGAGAAATCTACTCTAGAACTCGAAAATCTATTCGATGGATTTTTCTTTTAGGTACGTTTTAACATCATTATTAATTATATTTATTACATTTCTAAACCTATTTATAAAATTTTGTTTTGATATGAAAAAAATTGGATGCAAAAGATGTTTATTGAATCTACTTTAGCAAACATTGTTTATTCACGGCAAGCAGAATATCCATTGTAGTATCACACTTACTAATATTATAAATGCAAAAGTTAGGTTGGATGGACGAATGTTTGTTACACAATAGCGCAAGAACGATTGAAAAGATTTGTATAAAATTAGGCACACAGATAAATTATAGTCTGGAACAGCACGTAGGCTTCTTTTCACCGACATACGACGCGGGCGGCGCTGCGGGTTGAAGATAGTTGTCCATATAAGACTTAAAGTAATACGCACCTTGCCATCACTCGACTAGGGTTCGTGATACCTATATTTCTGATTCTCTGGATTCTGAAAGATCGAATTAAATAGGTTAGCTTTTTTTTTGCTTGAATATATTCTTTTATTTTTATATCATCATTTCAACCTAAATGTCCCACTGCTAGACACGGGTCTTCTCCAAATAAAAAAAAATGTAAATAAAAAATAATATAATAATTAAGAGAAATATAGAGGAATATAAATTATTTTTATATGCCTCTCTCTAATTATAATTATTTATGTCAATAGAAGGAATTACTCCGATTCGAAGCTCAATCTCGACTTAAAAAATAAACACATTTTCGCATTCAGTTACTTAGGATTATGATGAATAATTTCGAGATGTGCTTTTAACTGGTGCTTTTGATCTTTGCTGCAGCAAGATGAAAAAGATTTTAAACAAAATATATAAATGAATTTCAACAAAACGTAACTTAATTGTTAGAAATAGTTCATTTAGACGGGTTGAAACGTGGTACAATTATGTGTAGCAAGATTAATGTCTGACAAGCAGATTGCTGAATGAGCAGTAGTAGTTTAAAACTTGTAAATTCTTTTTAGTAGTAAATATATAAATGAGTCCAAGCTTTTCAACTTCTACAAAATGTGTGTCTATATCAGTTGTTGTCTCATGTCTGCGTCTGCGGTTTGAGAAAATAAAACGACGTAAAGGCCATAAATAGACTTTCATTAGCTATTTCTACATATACAAACCTCATACTTAGGTAGTTAACCATAACTTGGAGATAAAAATCATTAAATTAATACTATTTTGAACATCATTATTGTGCTGCGGTATTTCATAAGGCTAACCATAATAATAAATATTATTTAAAAAAAGATGGATGGATCGACGACCTGGGTCAAGGTTGTGGGTGGCCGTTGGTGGCAGATGTCACAGGACCGCTCGCGGTGTTGTAAATTTGGTGAGGCCTATGTCAGGACGTTGTTGGGCTGATATGATGATGAATTTTATTAAAAAAAATGATATTTTTTACACTATAAAAAGTTATTACGACTTCAAATTACAACGTATTATTTATTCTGGTTTGAGATATTTAGGCAAGAATTATTTCAAAGTATTTATGGTTTGATAAAAACATGTTGAGACATACAAATCAATACCGCAATGAATAAGAGACGAAAGAATTTGTATAACGTACGTATCTACTCGTACATTAACTTAATGGTATTATGTTGTATTGTTGTATCAATGTGAATAATATATTGAATGAAGCCAGTAAAACGGAATGTGTTCATTCAATGACAGATTTTTGAACGTCTCGATGTTAATACGATTACTCGTATAGAGCTGTGGAGAGTTTGTATATTATTTTAATAGGTGCATAAACGGTATTTACCGTGTAGTGACGGATTAAGAATACAATAATGTCACTACCCCATTTCAACCCGTGGGTGTCGTATAAGGCGACTAAGGGAGTAACCTTTTCAGACAAGAGCACTGCGAGAAAAGGAAAATTCGAAACAAACCCTATACCAATCCGTCTGGCCAGCGTGGTATAGTAGGCTAAATTCCCTCCACAATCTTTGGAGAAGACCCGTGCACAGCAGTGGGACGTTTGAAATGATGATAAACCGCAGCGTTTACAAGTAATTTGTATTTCCACGACTGAACATTGCTAGGTACCCATAATACAAGTATGGCTTTATATGGAAGCAGTATTAGTAACTATTGTGTCACTCATTTATATTGTTCACAAAAAATATATGTGAAACATGTGATAGACCATAAGATGTTACTTCAAGTGTATTTTTTCCCTATCATACGATCAGACCGGCAAGTATCGATCACGTTAGAAGTCCTTGGGGATCGCACAATTTCAAAAGCAGAGACGTCTAGTTTCAGGGTCATACTGATTATTGAGTCTGACATAATTAATACCTGGGTAATAGTGTCAGCACTAGGCTTATTAATTATAGCTTTCCACAGCTGTGTAATATCAATACTGTCGTTCATCTTAGGACAAGAGCATCTAGGTTAGGGCTAACCTTGTTTTACGCAGTAAGGCCAAAAATTATGCAATCAAAAAAATTACTGTTTATTGTAAATTATTTGAAGTACTTGATAGCATCATTATAAACTTCATCAAAATGAATATGCAATTTATTTTGTCTACATCCAATACCATTGAAGTGATGAGTGCTTACTAATATATAAATAATTCGACCTAAATAAAATAAGGCCATTGGCCGTTTCATTATAAACCAAGATTCTTAGACAACCCTGTATAAAAAATATACAAATAAATGATTTTACGAACAAAGGTAGGGCTGCTAAAAGTAAAAGAAATTACCCTAAGTAAGGAAACAAGGTACGTGATTTATTGATAACCTCACTGGAAATGTAGTAGCAAAACAAGCGAATAAGGAAGATAAATGAATTACTTTCATTTCGTAAAGATCCATTTGCGAAAACCCTAACCGTTTTTATAGTGTGATAGATCGGATTCAGTTCTGATGGTCTATGTTTTACATTAGTGCGTGTGACGTGTTGTTGTTTTTGTACGTAAATATAGAAATATGGGTACTAGAGTGTGGTTTATAACATAACAGTTTAATTGAAGTACATACCTACCCTGGATTTTACTGTGCACTGCTACAAAGTGAGAATATGATATATATTCGCTATTGTTTACGTATAAAAGGAAAACTTGAAATATTCCATATTTCAAGTTTTCCTTTATAAGGCTCATATTTCTATTGAGTTTCTTGGTACAATTCTGTTTTTTTTTGTTTAGTATGAACACAAAGTCTGTAAAATGATCAAAAGTGCATGGTGTATAATTTCTTCACAAAATTTTGGACAGTAATAATTATCATCATATCAGCCCAATGACGCCTACTGCTGAACATAGGCCTTACCTAATTACCGCCACTGCGGGCGATTTTTGGCCGCCTGCAACCAACGGCCACCCGTAACCTTTACTAGGTCGTTGGTCCATCTGGCGGCTTTCCAGTACATGGCCGCCACTCGAGAACTTTTTTAATAATGTGATATCCTAATAATGTAATATCCTATTAATGTCATATTATCCTATTAATGTTATGTCCTAATAATAATTCCTAAATGAATTAAATTCAATGTCGCGTTTATGCCATTATATTTTCACATAAAACTTTAATAAACGCGACCTTGAAATGCAACATAGCATGTGTAACTTACTGTTAACTTATTGATTAATGTAGTACAATCTAGGAGCCAGCTTTATTGACGATGTAAACGTTGTTTGTGTTTCTTATTCATAAATAATTTTCCATCCATGGATTCGCTTCGTGTTACAAGTATCGGTAATTTAATTCAATATAATAACCTGCAATTCTATGTCATCTATGCTTATATTTTCTGTATTATTATAAAATAGACGTGTTTGTTTGTTTGGAGAATTTCTTCAGTCCCGTGTATGTATTAGCGTGTTGTTATATAGCCTATAGCTTACGTCAATAAATGGGCTATCTAACACAGAATTTTTCAGTTCGAATCAGTAGTTCCTGAAATTAGCGCATTCATCCAAACAAACAAACTCTTCAGTTTTATAATATAGAGAAGATTGGGATTGACAGAGCTCTTTTCAAATCCATGCCTGATAAACATAAAAGTTATATTTTTTTATTAAAGTCGCACGGGGCATCTTTTCCATCGTTCTTTATTTGGCTACTGCTCAGCTCCTATAAGCCGTAGCGTGACGTTATATAACCTATAACCTTCCTCAATAAATGTGCTATCCAACAAAAAAAGATTTTTTCAAATCGAATCAGTAGTTCCTGAGATCCTAGCGTTCAACCAAACAAAAAGCAAACTGTTCAGATTTATAATAGGTATTATAGTAACTATAATTATATTAGTATAGAAATAGAGATAATGTTAGTTAAATCAAAGAAATATTTACCAAATGTGTCACTTTATTTACATAGAAACGATAATGTTATTATTGTATGTTAGCATCGTTTGAATCGTTATTTTTATTGTTACGTTTTGTGCAATGTTATTGTTTCGAGTAAGTATCCAATTTACTTCTTTATACACGTACATTTTATTCGAACTAGATTTCTATATTTCGCTGTAGGTTTTTTAGTTTTCTGACGGTAGTTTGGAAAGCAAGCCATGGAAAGGGCTATGCTCGGAGTTTCCCTGCGTGATCGAATCAGAAATGAAGAGGTCCGCAAGAGAACTAAAGTTGCCGATATAGCTCACCGAATCGCATTGCTGAAGTGGCAGTGGGCAAGCCACATAGCCCGCAGACCGACGACCTAGTAAAGGTTACGGGTAGCCCTTGAATGCGGCGGCCTAAGACCGCTCGCTGTGGCGGAAATTAGGTGAGGCCTATGTTCACACAACAGTGGACGTCATTGGGCTGATATGATGATGATGATTTTGGAAAAATATTCATAAAATTACATAACTTGCCATTATTAAAAAAAAATACATTTGTACATACCTAGTTAAACAAATTATGAGGAGAGATTTTTTAATTTAGATTGTAACAACAAACGTTATTCGGTTGCTGGTATTTTTTCTTTGCACAAAAGCAACGAAATAAATCATTTACAAAAGTGTATAAAATCATTCTTGACAGTAGACATTGTGATGGACACCCTGTTGATAGAATATTGATCCCAGCTGGGTGATTCATGGCTTGTACCTACCAAAGGTGCGCGCCAAAATCGAGATAATTCTTGATTTAAAACATAATAATCGTTAAAAAATATATTCGAAAATTTCGCATAGTCAATCACATCGAATACAGCGAATATTTTTAATGAAAGAGAAACAAAATTATCGATAATTGGCCGTCTGATGCAAGTTAAACAATGGCTCTGAAATTTGGCATGCGAATAAGTGAGAATATAAATTCATTATTCAGCCTTATTTATTTCAGTTTTGTTGTTAAATATCTTATAAATTTTGGCTTAATTATTCTTCTGTTCAATTATATTTTTACTTGAGCGGAGTTATCATGTTTTATCGCCATGTGAAATAAAAAATGTCTTAGTATAATAAATCAATTCATTTTTGTAAATGAAATTTATAATAAACCTACTGCGAAGGGCATGTAGCAAATAAAAACTATCCACAATAAGAATAAGGTATATATATATACAGCAAAGATAATATATTCTTATGACTAATACTAAAGATATTATAATAAGCGTCCAATTTTTTTCGTTATCATTCAGTTTCTTTTGATTTTAGAGAGCAAAGCCATGGGAAGACGTGTGTTATATGGTAGAAACACAACTAGACTTTTTTTTACAAACTATTTATTAATTAAGTAAGAAATACAATGATTTAGATTTAGAACTTAAGAATTAGGAGTAACTTGTTTCAGAGTATGGCATAGACTAACTGATAGAAGGATGGGATGGGGTATTTATATCAGGGAGATAACACATTAGGGACTATTTCCTATATAAACAATCTTATTACAAAAACATCCTAATGATGCCTGTGAACGTTAAATATAATTAGTAACTACAAACATTAAGGTTCAAAATATCATAATTAGCAAATGTAAACTAAAACAATATGGATCTAATAACTAACATGGTATACTAAGAATATGGGGAACTATTACATAACACGGGATTCATAATTTCTAACTTCTAAAAATGACCGGATGGATGGATGATGAATTGCTTTAGAAATAATGAGAACGAAATTAAATTTAAATGCACCTCCATTAAACGTAAAATACTGTCTGTTTTTCTAACTGAGCTTGGCAAGACTTAGTTGCTATGTGTACTTATCTTACTAATAACCTTTACCTTGTGAATAATAGTGTGTTAAGGAACTAAAACTGTATTGAACAAGCGCATTTCCCGCCGACAAACCGTCTAGCGTCTTATGGTTTGGCGGGTTAAATTTAAAATGTATATTATTTTAGTTCAAGTAAATGATTATTATTATTATTATAAATTATTATTAGAAAAATAATTTGAAATATTTAGCTGATTGAAATGCTGTTCTATTTATTTATTTACCTTGCTTGAATCTCGAGAGAACTTAATGCAATCATTTCTAGTATAAAATGGAGCACATTCGTTTGCTGACCAAATAAACTTGCAACAATAGCATTATAAACTACATTGTATTGTTAACCTTTCAAAAGGATATTGAATAAAGTATGTTCTAGTATTGTATGAATTTATTTTAAGAGCGTTTATACTTAGGAGTGGCATCGTCAGAATTTACTGGCATATTTCGTGGGTTTCGATTCAAAAATATGTTTAATACACTTTTTAGAATTGCGTAAAAGTAATTCTTACTTAGTAATTTTATTATGAAATAACGCCCTGCAATTTCCAATGTTTTATTTCCATTTAAATAGAATTGTAAACACAATGAATTTCTTACCTTTTACAAACTTTTCACCTAATTCTTTTTACGTGCGATTTTGTCAATACTTTCACATAGTATACATTTTTTATTAGGGCAGTATATTGTGTCTCTGAATGCTTCGGTGGCGCAGTGAGTATGTATAATTATGACTACACAAGATATCCCGCGTTCGATTCCCAGGTCAGGCAAAAATGGTATTGAGTTTTTCTGTTTTAAAATGTTCAGTATCAGCCCAGAGTTTGAAAATGTGACCGGTTAATGGATAGGCTCACGCCCTATTACATGGGACTATGCATAGCTGGTGTGAGGTGGGTGTGATACACCTTTGCCTACCCCTTCGGTAAAAGGGGCGTGGTGCTATGTTATATTTTATTATGTCTCTCTAAGTCACTTTACAGGGTACATTGTATAGTCAACCACATATTAGCTTTACCAAATTCAACAAAAAATTCCGTCAAAATTAAAATTCAATAAGACACTGTTATGTTATGGCGCGTGTTGGGAGAGGCCTATGTCCAGCAGTGGACTGCAACAGGCTGAAATGATGATGATGATGAAGACACTGTTGATGTCGAGACATTGATGACAACTGTCACTGTACTGATGTCACTTGCAAGCAAAAATAAACATTATTTTATTGTGATATGCAAACGACATTAAAATTTACTCTAAGGGTGGTAAAGCAATTTTATTGTCCACTATACAAGCTTTTGCTGAACTTCGCTCCCGTGGATCTTTGTTTGGTCACAGCTCAGCTCCTATTGGTCGTAGCGTGATATTACATACCCTATAACCTTCTTCGATAAATGAGCTATTCAAAACAAATAATTTTTCGAATTGAACTATTAGTTTCTGAGATAAGCGTGTTCAACCAAACTAAGAAACTCTTTATAAAATTAGTATAGATTATCTGAAATCCATCTCTGAATATTACCAATAATCCTCTCCCCTTCGCTTCGAAAAGTGAAATAACACCCAGTTATAATAGCGTAGAAACCAGTAATAGTGCTTAAGCCAACAGTTAACTCCTATTCACAGCTCAAGGAAGCGATTCAGAATAACGCAAAAGCTTTTAAGGAAATAAGAATCAAAGGCAACGTCCTTGTTAGGTTAAGGAAGCAAGCACAACAAAGATCGTTAGTACAATGCCAATTCTACCGTTGAGGCATTTGTGGTTATAGATTTCATCCTTGGGAGAACTTTGAATACTGGTTTTTGGTGGTACTTGAGATTGTGGTTTAGGTTAATATATTGTATTTTAGATTTTATAGTAATAATTAATGTTGGATTATGTGAGGGTCTTTTGGCTAAATAACGAATCAACATTGGTTAAAATTTGTCAAAGGTGCATCATAACTATTTAGTATAAAACAAAGTCGCTTTCTCTGTCCCTATATCCCTATGTATGCTTAAATCTTTAAAACTACGCAACGAACTAATTAAAATATTATAAATGAATAAACGGTTTAGGCGTATTAGGGCTAATTCTCATTTTGGCAACCGACTCGCTAATGGACTACTTCTCATTATGGCCACTTCTCATTTTGGCTACTTCTGATTAGGGCTACTTCTCCCTTGGACTACTTCTCACGTGGATTACTTCTAAATTATGTATTTCTAAATCTATTACTTTATTTATCCCAGCAGGAAAGCTATTTTACCCCTTTAGGATTTATTACCCATAAATTTTGATCCCATCATATACTAGTAGATGAATAAATGTATACTCAATATACAAGCTCGTTTAATAAACAATATGAGATCAATATAGCTAAACATGTCCGTGTAGTGACGGATTAAGAATACATAATGTCACTACCCCATCTCAACCCGTGGGTGTCGTAAAAGGCGACTAAGGGTGTCATGACATTATGCAGACAAGAGCACTGCGAAAAGGAAAATTCGAAACAAAACTTAAACCAAGCCGTCTAGTCGGCTTAGGCGTAGGTTGAATTCCCTTCAAAATTTTTGGAGGAGACCCGTGTCCAGAAGTGGCATGTTAATTTATGGGCTGTAATGATGATAAAAGCGATGGTGGCTGTATGGATAAAGGACCGGCGTGCAAATCACGCGGTTCGAGTTTGATCCCGACCGGCAGTACCAATGTGGATTTCACTTTGTGGAATTTATATGTACTAGTCAAGTGACTTACCTACCATCTGCTTACGGTGAAGGAAAACATCGTGAAGAAACCCTCATACCCTAGAAGAAATTATATGAGTATGTCTGATCCACCAATCCGCACTAGACCAGCGTGAATGGATTATGGCCTAAACCCTCTCAGCTCTCTAATTAGAGGAGAGGTGACCCCGTGCCCAGCAGTGGGACTTAATGGGTTGCGGATGATGATGATGAATGATGATAACTAAACAACTATTTAAACTCACGTACATCTAACTTCATTGATTGATCAATAATCGCAGTAACAGTCGCGTAACCTTAAGGATATATTAAAATTTTACGACGCCTGTCATTATCCTTCTCTACTTAAGTATTCATGTAGCGAATGGCATGATAATTCATCTCGCTAAACCTGCTAAAGCCTGATAAATGAGCTGCACGGAGAGATTAGTTCATTTTGCGGAGCCGGTAATATTTGTTAGATATGATGAACAATGGACATTGAAACGAAAACACGTAGTGCTTTAGATAAAATGTTCTGTTGTGGTTGTAAAACTTTTGCTGAGATACACCCGAGTGCAGGGAGCTGCTGCGGCTTCTGTGAATCAATAATTCAGTTAAAGACCCCGCATTTACAAAACTGCAAAGCGTATAAGTGCTTTTCTTCGTAATTGTATTTACTTTGATTATTTTCGAATGTCTAGAAACTCGCTGTTTTTACTAATATTTAAATGTGAAAGTGACTCTGTTTGTAACCCGTTCACGTTTAAACTACTAAACCCATCTTCATGAAATTTCACATAAAGATAGTTTGAGACCTGGAAAAGGGGACAGGCTACTCATAAATGCAAAAGTAAGGGTAGATTGATATTTTTTTTAGCGTTACTCAGTCACGCCAGAACTTCTAAAAGGATCTGTTTGAAATTTCACACACAAACAGTTTGTAATATACCACGTAGGTAATCATGCGGCGTAGTAACGGGTGGCGCAAAAGTAAAGACCCTATTTGGTTCAGCTATAACATTTTTTCTAAATTAGAAAACTAGATTTAGATTTTTTTAAATGTATATTTGTGCCATTAAATTTCGTACCATTAGGATTTAAAGATGATGTCTTTTAAATGGTGACCTCCAGAGTTGATACACATTTGAGCCCTATTTATGACATTTTGCATAACTTGCCGTAACACTTCCTGCGATATGTTCGTTATTTCTTGACGAATGTTTTCTTTTAGAGCTGCGAGAGTCTGTGGCTTGTTCACATACACCCGAGATTTCAAAAAACCCCAAAGAAAAAAGTCTGGACTGGTCAGATCGGGTGATCTTGCAGGCCAAGGCAAATCGCCAAAACGAGAGATAACTCGGCCTGGAAAAGCGTCCCTCACTAAGTCCATAGTGTCGCGCGCTGTGTGTGCCGTAGCGCCGTCTTGTTGAAACCAGATGTGCTCCAGCCCCAATTCGTCCAAACTGGGTATCAAAAACTCACGTAACATGGTTCTGTAGCGTTCTCCAGTGACAGTTATCGCATTGCCTCCAGCGTCTTCGAAAAAATAGGGTCCGATCACTCTGTCAACACAGATGCCACACCATACAGTAACTTTTAGTGGGTGTAGAGGTGTTTCTTGAATAATGCGCGGATTATCAGTGCCCCAGAACCGAGTATTCTGCTTATTGACATGCCCTGAGAGATGGAAATGCGCTTCGTCACTCATAACCAATTTTGAAGGAAAATCATCCTCTTCAAGGTTGAGGTTTATGACGCGCTGGCAGTAATCTAGACGAGCTCGGTGGTCAGCAGGCAGCAGCTGATGAGTCATTTGAGTTTTATACGGGAACATCTTTAAGTCTTTCACCAAAATACGCTGCAGGGTCCGTCTGGAAATGCCCAATTGCGTGGCACGTCGCCTCGTTGATGTTTCTGGACACTCTTCCACATCTTCGCGCACAGCATCGATATTTTCAGCTGAACGGCCTGTTCTTGGTCTCCCAGACTTAGGTCTATCCAATGTTGAGCCAGTTGCTTCAAGGCGTGTGGCAAAGCGTCGAATTGTGCGACCAATCGGTGCCGGACGGTGGGGAAATCGTCGACGAAATTCACGTTGTGTTCTTATCACTGATGAATTATTCCGTAAGAACATTGACACAATTATTCCACGTTCTTGGGGAGTAAAACGGTCCATGTTTATTTTCAGTGTATTTTACATTTGTTCACTACACAATTTTCAACAACAGAATGACAGAAAAGTCATATAAAAAAAAAAAAAAGTATTTTCTTTAGTGCCAGTACTTTTGCGCCACCCAGTACTATCATTTATTCCGTGGCTGTGGGTAGAAGTTGTATTTAATGATGTATATGTATGGAAATCTGAACACACACAGGTTTATATAAACTATATGTCTATGAAATGTCTAAATAGCTTCAAATACATTTACTAAATAAATTTGTTCAACAACTAAATACAATTAAAAAAATTTAACAACCCGACTGCAAAAAATCAACAGAGAGCAACGCACTAAAAAGACCGAAAAATTATTGTAATATTATTATACCTGATTAATTATTTTGAAACTCTACTCGATAGGTTTGGTTAAAAAAAATAATAGAACTACTTCCAATTTGGAACCATTTAATAATGTATAGTCTCTTTTTGAATTAATGTAATCTCCTTGTGATTCTCTTTATTTTGATACCGAAACCGATAGGTTTGGTTAAAAAAAAATTGAACTTCTTACAATTTGGCATCAAAAGCCCGCCGTTTATGTCTTTTTATTCTTAAAACCTATCTAAGGACACTTGGGTTTTCTAGACGAATCTAACGATACCCTAATTGTCAAAATCCATCCAGCCGTTTGGAAGATTCGTGGGAATAAAGAAATTTACAAACATACAAGATACGAGCGAAAAACAATACCCGCCCTGACAGTCGGGTAAAAATTGAAAGCAACACAAGAGAATGTTTCATCAGCAACTCATTAATGTCCCACTGCTGAGCTCAGGTCTCCTCTCGTCTATCTAGAGGTACACAGATAGTTGTCTAACACATGGGCTAGTTTTTGCCGATATATCACGCAACAACGCGAAAGCTAATTTTAGCACAATAATATCTAGTTACTTAATTCTGAAGCAGGTTTGTTTAAGACTTAAATAGCTGGTAGTAAGATAGAAGGCAAGAGAGGAAGAGGTGAGGGAATAATAGACCAAGAAGGACATTTATTAAACAGATCAAGGAGAAGGTACGGGTGGTGTCGTATCAGGAAGTGAGAGAAATGGCAGGAAAAAGAGAGAATTGGAAATTACTCCACCGACAAGAGCTCAGCTCTTAAATAAAGAGAGAGAGAGTGCTGGTAGTAAATCGTACATTATGTTAAATAATCATCATCATCATCAAATGATGATCATTTCATCCCAAACGTCCCACTGCTGGGCACGGGTCTCCTCCAAAGATAGTGGAGGGAATTTAGCCTACTCTAATGTATTGTTTGTTTCGAATTTTCCTTTTCTAGCAGTGCTGTTGTCGGCATAAGGTTACTCCCTTAGTCGCCTTTTATGACACCCACGGGTTGAAATGGGGTAGTGACATATGTATTCTTAATCCGTCACTATACGGACGATCCGTCACTACACGAACGACTATATTAAATAAATAAATTTTATTTAAGTAAAGTTATAATAAAAATATTATTCCGCAAAGCTCAGACTATCCCTCTAGGCTTAGATTAATATATCGAGAAATTCCAGACATTCTAGATTTATTTTCACATATCTTATTTATGATATATTTATTCGGAGAGAGTCTCGTGAATAATAAGCCTTTGAATAAAAAATCGATTGATCTCCAGCATATCAAATTCCAATCGATATGCCCTGAGGGAATATAAAGTTATTTTGTATCAATATTTAACAATCTAATGTAAACAGTGGTGATGCCCTTAAAAGTACGACCAAAAATTGTTGACCTATTGCGTTCTTCTTAGCGAACGAATCTCGGTACCGCAATGCTACGAGTAAGCGCTTCTATCTATACTTATGTACAAACTAGAAGTCACGCGGGGTCTGGCTCCCGTCGTTCTTTATTTGGCCACTGCTCATCTCCTATAGACCGTAGCGTGATGTTATACAGCCTATAACTTTCCTCGATAAATGGGCTATCCAACAATAAAATAATTTTGAAAATCGATTAATTAGATCCAGAGATTACCCCCTCATCAGCAACCAATTTAGTCCCACTTCTGGGCTTGGGTCTCCTCTCCTCTAACTAACTAGAGAGCTGAGAGGGTCCATAATCCACTCTCGCTGGCCTAGTGTGGGTTGGTGGATCAGACATACTCATAGAATTTCTTCTAGGATATGTGGGTTTCCTTACGATGTTTTCCTTCACGGTTAGCAGATGGTAAGTCACTTGACTAGTACATATAAATTCCAAAAAGTGGAATCCACATTGGTACTGCCAGTCGGGATCGAACTCGGACCGCGTGATTTGCACACCGGTCCCTTATCCATTGAGCCACCATCGCTTTTAACCCCTTACAACGTCACAAACTCACAAATTTTACCTCTTTATAATATTAGTATAGATAATAAATAATTCGTGAATAAAGTAAGAAATAGTTGACGAAAGTGAATGAACTTATATTCAACCTTTGTGATCCCGAATATAATTATTATTTGACTTTTAAATATTAAATTGTAGAACAGTTAGGTATTTTTCTATTCAATAATATAGAATTTTTGTCAATTCATTTCAAAATTGGCTTCGTTTTATTATTATTAGCGATTTTTAGTTGTGCGGGCTTCGCTCCCATCATTCTTTATTTGGCCACTGCTCAGCTTCTATTGGCTGTAGCGTGATGTTATATAGCCTATGTTACTCAGTGATAATGTTGCTTTCTAACGGCGAAATGAAATCGGTCCAGTAGTTTTTAAGTTTATTCGTTACTTACAAAAATACAAATCTTTCCTCTTTATAAATTTAGTATAGGTAAGCGTCTACCTGCCCCTTATTCTGCATGGTATGAAGATAAAAAGTAACCTATGTAAAGACATAGATTACTTAATTATTTTTTTTATATTTTATTAAATATATTGAGGAGCTCGTAGCACTGTGGTACTGAGATGTTCGTTACGATTATCGAGGTTAAGCAACACTCAGCAAGGTCAGTCCATGATGGGTGACCGTTTGTGGCAATTTCAGTCTCGAGCGTCTCCGTGCTTCGGAAGGCACGTAAAGCCGTTGGTCCCGGTTACCACGTAATATGGTAGTCGTCACGTCAAATTGGAAGCCTTCTGGGCGACTTGATAAGTTCCAACACCCGGGTCTGCCTCAAGCCCACACGATAAGAAGATTAAATAATATATAATTAGGTACCTAATGTATGACTACGTCAAATTTCATTATTAGCCGCGAAAGTGTAATAAACTAATACTTAAAGAAAGAAACTCATCTTCTCATTATAATATTAGTTAGGAAAAACTATGTTTAAAGTGGACGCTAAGACTTACAATAAACCAGGATCAATTTAGTAATGGCCAGTGGTACGTACTCCACAGTAATTTGTCAACGTCTCGCTGCAATATCGTTCACGTCATATTTATGAATATAATGATGAAAAGCTCTCAATGATAATGAATCTGACGATAACTTAGGTTGATGTAAATGATAATAACATTGAGAATAATGATAATTATGAGGGGAATGACGCTGATCTTTGTAGTAATAGAAAAAAGAAATGTAATGAACATTATTCGTTACTGGTAGCTTTAATGGTTATATTGGATTGTAGGTTCGAACACAATAATTAGTTGTTATTCTAGATTTAGTCATTACTTTAGATTTATAGGACCTAATGTATTAGAATAATATTATTATTAAAATGATAAAATCTTATTAGTTAACGACAGTTAGTTACGACCCAAAAAGACAAATGAACAATATTAATATTTGAAATTTCAAAAAAGGAAGTGCAAAAAAATTATTTATTAATATTATTATTACTAAGTACTTATTTACTTGGAGTAAAATTTATATGAAATTGAGAAATGACTTTTACTATAAAGTGTTGGTTAATGATGAACACATGTTTGTTACCCACGTTGAATTAGTATTTCAATAAGAACTGTTCACTAACCATCAGGGATGTGCCGGCTGTAGGTACCTTTTATCGTAAATGTGACATCGGTTTTCGAAAACCATTTTCCTCTAGCTATAACAGTTAAGGAGCCCATACTGACCCATTTCAAATTACGTTCTAGTAATGATCGAGAATGGAAAACCAATGAAACTACAAAGCTAAGGTTTATTTACGAGTCAAAAACTGTTTGATATAAAACATTGAGCGAACTATTTAAACGAGCTATCCATTTACGTATTCTATTCTATTCTATGTAGTTAATTAACGCGTTTGTTCACAAAATTGATTTTCATCGCGAATGAAAATTTTATTTAAAGATATGCACTTTTAAATGGTACGATCCTAATTTGTCCTATTTTAATTACTCATACTTGAGTTTTAATTGTTTTACGATTTTGACAGTTCAGGTGACACAATGAGTTTGGTTTTGAAGATTACGAGTAAAGTATTTTCACGAACTGAATACGACGGTAATAAAAAAACCGGGAAATGAAAGTTTTTTTTATCATCATTAACAGCGTCATCATAATAAATCAATGTAGGTCTCCTTCAATATCTTCCGACAGATGCTGGGCAGTTTGCATCTGATCTGATTCTGAGCAGACGAAAAACGTCTGCTCAGAATCAGTACCCAAGTCTTAATATTTTATTCAAATCACGATTTCTTTAAAAATATTTTTCAATTGACTGATTAAAAAGAAGAAGTATTTAAAATTAACGAGTTATTTTCATTGTATAAATCGAAAAGCGCCGAGCACCAACTTCATTAATTAATGTTATAGGTTATTGATATTTTTGTAATTTGAAGCCAGTCTTTCAGTTTTTTAATGCTTTATGAAATACGAATAGTACTCGTATCACTTCATTTTTATTCGAGTTGTAGTTCGCAATTATTATGTTTTGTTTAGAAACCTTTGATTAGTTTTATAACTCTAAAACCTCAGTTATCTACATACTTTTATTTTTTAAATTCGTTTTCAATAATAACGCGTTGGGTTTTGAAACTTTATATCAGTTTATAGTAGAAAGAAACTGCAGTAAAAGTAATTATTATTGACAGTAAAATAACCAGCTTTTGGGCTAATATGAAAGTTGATCAACCTTTTTATTAAATTTCTTATTGACTGCAGACTTTTGAAGTTTTTTCTTTTAGAACGTTATAAAAGTAGATGTCTGGATAGAAAGGTAACAGCAGATTAATATCGTCCTTGCTTAAAAGAAACCTGTGCTGAACTGACATGCCCGCCATACATCATCAAGTATACATGCACAAACTCGGGCTACTTGCTCAAGTCTTCTTGACGAGTATGGAGAGTTTGCATATTTTTTTTATTGTTGTCGACTTGCATAGGTCTGAGTTTGTGCAAGTATACTTGAAGCTGTGTGGTGGGCATGTGACGTAATGGGTTGTAGAAGAACATAAGGATAATGATGCTTAAAACGGCTGTACATTCTAATATATCTCTTCCATACAACCATCATTCAGGACGAGAAACCTTTTGGTTTCAAAAAGTTTTTTAAAAGAAGAAGGGCACAGTGGAAATTCTGCTCAAATTGAGCCATTCTGGGGAAGTACCTCCGCTCTACAAAGACTGCAGCCATAATAGCATTAGTATTATTTAACTGTTGGTGAGTAATGAGCTCACTGTTCGTGTAGCGACGGATTTATAATACATACTGTCACTAACCTATTACAACCCGTAGGTGTCGTAAAAGACGACTAAGGAATCTAACTTTAAGCAGACAAGAGCACTGCGAAAAAAGGAATATTCGAAACAAAACCCTATACACAACCCGTCTGGCCAGCGTGGTAAAGTAGGCCAAAAGACCCGTGCCCAGTAGTGGGACGTTTGTGGGTTGAAATGATAATGATGACTGAGTTCATTGGATATGGAAGCGGTTCTAAAGAATCGACAATGCGCATGTGATTTTCCTGATGTTTCAGGTGTTCATAGACTAAAATAAAAGAAGGCTTTCAAAGGTTACGGAAACCGCATACCGACCGTATGCTTGTTTGCCCCGTCGTAGTATAAAAGTGTTTATCCATTGTTAATCCTGGTTTAAATATCTAGTAAAATAAAGAAATGAACCCTAATAAACAATAAGTAATGACATTAGGAATTAAAACTTACTTTCTTTAAATGCTCTTCTAAAGCAAAAAATACAGTTCAACGTAAACAAAACATTGCACTAAAATGCAATTAAAGAAATAACTTATTGTGCGGTATTCAAGCATTGTATTCTACGAATCAGTTTTGTAGTAACAATAAGAGCCAATTAAAGTACTTAGGACGCTTGTGTTGTTTCGATCCAATTGATTGGAACACTTAGGTACTCAGTCTTGTGTTGATTTTAATTGTCTTTACGTCCGATTGCTTTAAATAAACAGCATTCTGTTTCGGTGTTGAAGTTTTCTATTTCAATGTTTCCTTTTGAAAATAGTAGTGTTGTAAAAAGAAAATTCTATGTGAGGTTTTAGTACAAATATTGTTGCATCAGATAGCTTTCCTATATATTAAACTTTAAGCAAATATAAGACTCTGACACTCAATAAATGCATTTGACGTGAGTGTAGCCGTGATACTTTATTGTATAGGACTATATTCCACCCATGATTTCGCCCGCGTTGTATGTCTTTAAAGGAGCCTGTGTGTCCTTCTACAGGTCATTAACTATCTGTATGTGAAATTTCATGGGGTGCAAAAAGGAGTGAATAGGTTTCTTAAGGATCGGCAACGCGCTCGTGATGCCCCTGGTGTTGCAGGCGCAGGCGGTAACCGCTTACCATCAGGCGGACCGTACGCATGTTTGCCACTCGTAGAATATAAAAAAAAATCATGAAAATCGTATTAGTATTTTCGAAGATTAGTCCTTAATTCAAACTCACAAACATTGCCTCTTTATAAAATTAGTATAGATACAGTTGATATACGACAAAAGCCTTCGACGAAAGAAGTCGTGTTTACGTAATATACCACTTAGTACTAACTTAAGTCCAAAGTAATAAATTGCGGTCCGATAACTGCCTAATCCATCCATCTTTCATTTCTCTACGATGACGTAAAAATTTCATTTTTTACCCGTTGCCGTGGGCGCTTTGATTTATATTCGTAATATCTGGAGATCTTTGCGATCATTAATTTATCAAAGAAATTCAGTGTATCTGGAGTGGGGTGACTGCGGCGTAGTGAAAAGACTTTAATATTGTATATTTATAAAGAGTTTTATCCGTGTAGTGACAGATTAAGAATACATATTTTCACTACCGCATTTCAAGCCGTGAGTGTCGTACATGGCGACTAAGGGAGAACCCTAAACAGACAAGAGCATTGCGAGAAAAGGAAAATTCAAAACAAAACGTAAAGTATGGTAAGCTAAATTCCCTCCAAAATCTTTGGAGGAGACCCGTGCCCAGCAGTGGGATGTTTCTGGGTTGTACTGATGATGATGATAAAGAGTTTCTGAATTCCAATGCTTACAATACGTCAAATTTCATTTCGAACTACTGAAATAGTTTCCTGATAAAGCCTACTGTTTTGAATGACACACCGAGACGATCTAACGCCCACAGCATAAAATATTACGTGGGTATAAAGTTAGTTTTCAACAATGTTCGGCCTCAAAACATTCTAGACTATAAAAGAAATGCCTATCTGTCTGTACTGTGATTTCGACTATTGATCAAAGTCTTTAAGAATTCTCTTTTCAAAGATGTTGATTTTACGGCTTAGGGTTAGGTATTGTTCTTTTCTTAAATAAAAGCGGTGTTTTTAAAGTAACCCTTTGTTAATGGACTATTCAGACTCTCGACTGTACCTACTAAATTTACATTCCATTTTGGCAACTTTTCTGAATGATTATTGAGTTATTCATTGTAGAATTGCAAAACAAGTCTAATATTATTAATAAACTATATTGTTCTCGTTCTAATCTTAATAAAAGAGAGAGTGCTTCGAATTAGTTCTGTTTATAACGTAAGCAACAAAGACGTATCTGTTTTATTTGTTATCGGAGCGTTGTACAGTTTCAAATAAGTTCGTATAGGTTTGAAATAACAGTCTAGAGCTCTGGACGAACGTTATTTTACTAGCTTCAATTTTACAGCTGTTTTTACGGCTATCAAGTAAAAAGAACTCTGTGGATAATGGTTCTAAATATAATTCGTTTCGGAATTTGATTTTATACCTTGAATGCTGTGTTTAATTATGCTTTTGTTTACATGCATTAACGTATAGGAATGAAAGGAATATTAAGGAAGTTTAATAAACACCTTAATATTGTGCCTCTCAATATCACCACGATGGAAATAAAAATCTACCAATTGCGATAATAATAATAAGTGTTTATTTTCAATTTTGGTTTGACGGCTGTTTACATTAAAATTTTTCGCGCACAAAACTTTTAATAAATAAGTAGTAAAAGGCTAGGTTTGCAATATCTTCTGTCGTTATCGAAATGAAACAGATAAACATCGATTTGTTTTATAACATTCGTACACTGTTAGGTACATACATTAATTTAGCATTTCAATGAAAATAATGTTCAAAGGCTATATATAACGAAATCGACTAAGTCTGAATGTAGAGATTTCGATTACATTCTCTGATGACGTATCGTATTGCTTGTATTATAGTAATAGAGCCTTTCTATCAATCCAGGTAATCGAATCCTGATTGTTGACATTCGACAATAAATCGCAATTTAGGTAGAACGTCTAGGGGTCGTCTATTCACCGCCTAAATATTTATTTTATCATCAAATTGCATGCCCTCTTTATATTTACGACGCGATGTTGTTTAATTTTAACTTTTTCCAAAGCTAGCAAAACTTTTATTCAACTCAAAATCCCTGGATTGTAAATTCTGGAGACTTATATTCTGCCTAACAATGTCTAACGAAAATTAAATGAAAACAAGAATGAAAATCCTACTTAATGTGAAAGAAGATTCTTAGAAATAATCACTCACAAAAAATCCTATTAAGCCAAGTCCAACTATCAAAGGGTTTAAAGAACAAAATTCCACGAGAAGTTTCTAAATAATTTGAGGTACCTCGACAAAAAAACTGATTAAAATCTGTGCTCTTTTAGTCGTGTTATGTTGTCGTTCCCGAGAGGAAAGGGTTAGTAGAGGGCGAAGGGTGCCCGTTTATTTCCCAAATACCCAGTGGTAGGGGACTAACCGAATTTCTCAGATTCTTGACAGATGTTAGGAACAATGTAACTGAAGTTGAAAGTAGGAGTTTTTGAATTCGACGACAATTTATCATCTGAAAATAACGTTTCTTTTTATTTGTGATTTAATAGGTAATTCCTTTTGCCCTTTGAAGTTTCACTCTGCTAATGAAAATACATAATTGCACTGTGCTTCACTAAATGGATGTATAATTGTGACCAAAAAGTAATTTGAATTTTTTGAAGATAACTAATGCTTTGTGCGATATGATTACTGATGTTTTTTGATAATATTTTTGTATTTTGTTAAAATTTAACGTACCATTTTTCATATTATACAAGGTTAGTTAGTTATCTTTGTGGATGGATAGAGGTCAACGGAGTGCAGATAAGATAGAGTGGGTGCCTCGTATAACGTAATAGGATTAAAATCTTACGGATGAACAGTCGTCTACCTGAGTTGAATTGAAATTTCTTCTTGTATTTGTTCTGTGTCGGATTTCGTAAGGTGTCTGATCCAATGTTCTTGCTGGGTTCGTAGAGTTAATTTTCTTAATAGAACTCAACGACTGTGTTGAAGTTCTTTGACCGTAATTTGTAAGGAGTGCATTCAGTGATATTGATTTTTATACGAATCGAATGGCGGTGAGGAAGTTAATGTGGCCGGAGGGGCTATTTCAACTGAAATATCTGTTGAGTCAATATAATAATATGAAATATGCTAGGATTTATGACCTCTTTGGTTTGGGCCTACTTGTATCTATTTATAAATTTAATTTACTTTCAAGTACATGATCATCATCATTCCTAATACAATTTTCAATTATATGTTGTCTCGACGGCGGGATCTACCCTTGGCTCTGTAAAAGAAATGTGCGATTAGTTCAATATAATGACAGTTAAAGATAGTCATCCCACTGCTGGACCAAAACTTATCCTCGTAATTTCCATACTCTTCAGTCCATAGTCAATGCGAAACAATCTTTGAGGTTTTGTCCAACTCATCTCGCCACCCCAATGGTAATTTTAGCCCACAGCTCGTCAGGCATGCGACAAACATGCCCGAATTAGTAATTTCAAAAGTATGATCTATTCCACAGCATGCTATTCCAAAAATAAATAAATCAGCCTGTCTCTCTAAGATTCTAAAGTTGACAACATGTAAGAAAGTACGTAATCTTACTCACTGTTCAATATATCGTCACGTTGTAATTTCCAAAGCCTAAAACTAGTGAGCCCATTACAGTCAGCTGCTATACTAAAGCCCTTTTTCATCACTCCATTCAGTTCCATTATAGATTATACGAGAATATTATAAGGGTTATATCTGAAGCTGAACGTACCAAGTAAGTTTTGGGCGACGACGACGTTGGCGCGGTACCAAATCGCCTTGTGCCCTTGGCAGCCGTCTAAGCGACTTATGATGACGCATGCTTATCTTAATCTTGTGTAGCTTAATTAAATTAAATTTATAAACGATTATGTCTTGTATTCTATTGTTCCGCTATGACATATAATATGTAGACACCAATATATGTTTAAGATAATAAAACACAGGCTTATTTCTTGTGGCCATTAGAAGTGAAATGTTTATTATGTCTAAATCGGAACAACTACGCCCACTAATTTGGAACACAAATACTTTGATATTTTTTTTTTACCAAGCTTTTGGTAAAGTACGGCCGATTTGGTAAGTAATCGACATGCAAACATGAGGTCCGAGCTCGACCGACCGATACCAATTTAGATTTCACTTTGTGGTGATTATGTATTTAGCAAACGGTGACAATCCCACCTTCATGCCTACCACTGCAACTTCTACAAGCTAGGGTTAACAGCGATGACCCTTGCAAAAACCAAGTTTATACACTCGGCAGTCCCAGGGAATGTCTAACCTACTTAGAACCCACAACGAAATTAATCAGAAGTGAATTGAGTAGTTGGAAAGAAATTATACATTCCCCGCCATAGTATCTAAAGCGGTAGACAAAAGTATTCTGTATAGGACCTAATCCTATTAGAAAGAAACAAACGGTGAATCATACTGCCTCGGTGGCGCAGCGGGAAGTGTATACGACTGCTGTGCAAGAGGTCCTGGGTTCGATTCCCGGGTCGGGTGAAAATAGTATTAGGTTTTTCTATCATGAAATTCCAGTATTAAGATTTTCCCGGAGTTTGGTAAACAAATGTTCCCTGTTGATGACAATAGGCTCGCCCCCTATTTCATGGGACCAAACATAGCTGGCGAAATGTGGGTGTCAAACACCTCTGCCTACCCCTTCGGGGAAAAAGGCGTGATGCTATGTTATGTTATGTTATGTTATGTTATGTTATGTTATGTTATGTTATGTTATGTTATGTTATGTTATGTTATGTTATGTTATGTTATGTGAATCATATGACTAGCATATGACTCATCGTTTCCTTACGTGTAGGATATCCACATGCCCTAGAAGCAATTCTATGACTATGAGTCTGATCCACCAATCAGTATCGGACCAGCTTGTGTGGATTAAGCCATAAACTAGGGATGCCACCCGTACTATATTATATAGTATCATGCTATATTTCAGTCCGTTGTACTATTTGTTATAGGAAAATAATATAGTACGAATAATACTATATTTTGTTAATTTAGTTTACGCGCTTTTTTAATTGACTGTGGTTGGAAGGGTGCCTTCCAGCCACAGTCAATTAAAAAAGCGCGTAAGAAAATTGACAATAAAAATATATAATAATAGAATCAAATGTCAATTTATATAATTACATATGGTGTGATATGCTGGAAAAACTAATATATTTGCTGGAGAAAATAAATGTGCACTATTTATTTCTTGAATTTCCCAATATTACAATATATTTTTAACAATGTTTCGAAAAAAAAAATACTATTTCACCTTCAAAACAAGGTGGCAACCCTGGCACAAACCCTCCTCACTGATGTGCCACTATGCTGTGTTTCTATAAAAAAGGCTCTCTAGATGGAGGACAGATGGGTTGATGTTGATATTAAAATTATAACTTAGTATACCAGGTTAGATACCTGTTATTCAAATCAGCTTTTGAACACAACATAAGCACCTAATTATTCATAACGTTATATCAAAACATTGGTATTAAGTTGTTCATCTTAGTGCTAATACTTACTCGTCGTATCTCGGTATATTATTTGAACGTATATCAAACTTCCCACGTCCACCCACATCACTTGAAGAAATAATATCATTGTTATATTTGATGTTGAAAAACACCTCTGAATTGAAGGGCTTTTTGTAATATAACATTCGAGTACTGTGACGTTATGCTGTTCTGAAAAACAGTTTTGACACGACGAGTATATACGCCATTTTTTAGAAATTAAGAAAGAATAATTTATTTCTCAGAACATATTAATACATAATCTTAGATGATGAGTTGTTTTTGGCCCTATGTTCTACTATCTCTGGTGTACAAATATTTTAAATTAAACACATTAAATGCTAAGTACTTTTAATACTATATGAAATGAAAACTCTTTTTTTCATCTAGGTTACAAGGCAACACTTATGAAAATCACAAGATAAGAATGTAACAGGTTATCCGAAAAATAGTGTCAGCAAATTTGCCTACGACCAGTTCGCTGACGGGGTGGAGCTATGAGAAGAACTGGAAAGAAACTCACGCCACTCTTTAAAAAAAAATGGATAGTTACAATTTTTTGTAATTTACAATTTGGGTAGTGTGTAAAGTGATGCAGCAGAGCACCACACCGTTAGATTGACGAGTTATATAGGCTGGCATTGTGTGTGTTCCCTTTGTGCAATAAATGACGTCTATCAGATACTTATGACAATACAAACAAAACCGGACTGCATATACATAGTTCCACTGCACAACTATTCTTACCACTATTCATTTTAAATTATTATCATATCAATTAGAATTAATATTAAAGTGTCGTTTTCCTGTATATAGCTATCACTTTTGCTCGTATTGTATTCGTGTATTACTTGAGAGATATCACAGTAATATATGGCTGCAAATCGTCAATATTCTCCCAATTGACACGATACAAATAGAAAATGTACGAATGTTTTTCCTTCTTCTTTTATTAATCATATCCAAATAAAATCAGCTAGTACAATAGTGCTGTCAACGACCTTCATTTATTGATTCTGTAGCTACACGAATGTGGTCAATGACCTTGATATTATTTATTAATACCTGGCACAATTTCTATTTCCAGTCGTGTAATAATCCGAGCATTCATTATTTATCTTTAATTGCTTGTCACTTACTTGACCGTAATACAGGCCGTGGTCTGAATAGTTAAGCGTTCTTAGAAATTCGCTCATATAGTAATAATACCTTCTTAGTTCCCTGTTTGTACCGATCTAGATTTAGGTTTTTTGAGATTAAGTTTGTCGGGAATAGTAAAAAGTCTTTTAAAATTAGTTTTTAATGAGATTAAGACAATGGTTATCCAATAGAAAAACCTGTAAATATGCGGTTAGTGAAATTAATATGTATTTATCATGTGACTAATAGGTGTTCTACACGGTTATAAACTTGCGTTCCAACAACCTTGGTGGGAGCTTGGTTGCCATCCGCGTAGTTTGTATGAAATTTGGTTTACAACAGCCGGCCACACGGTTGGAATCCACCAAGGGCACCTCTGTGAAAGGCAAATTTCCAACAAAGTAGCAGGGCTTTAACTAACTACGATGGAAAATATGGCGACTAAACCCAAATTCTCTATTAGAAATTATAATGGTAAAATACTGTAATGATCCAGCAATCCACATTTTGGCAAGCGTGTTTGGGTAATACTCTCAGCTCTTTTGATAGAGGAAAGCGACCAGCAATGGAGCATTAATGTGTTGCTATTAAAACTATTAATTTATTTTTATTTTATTACTTTTACTTATTACACAGTTATAAAAATAATAAAAAACTATATAATTAAAAAAAAAAATCTGTTTGGGCCATTAACTTATTTACCACCATCAGAGTTAAAAACATCGAAAATGAACGGTGAAAATATACTATTACGCAAAACTGGCAACAAAATTCACATTAGGTACTTAGTGTATTTACTCGAGAACCACATCCATTCTGAATTTCCAAGTATATTTAGTTAATAACAATAAAACAAATTACAGCTAACATTTAGAAATTGTACCTTAATGGATCATTATCTCTCTTATATAGGAACACAAGTATATTTACTAAATTTACTTGAAACGACTAATATATAGGTGCTTCGACCTGCCAGACAATTTGTATATCTTTATTTCATCAAATAAATATTTAAAATAAAACGCAAGGCTGGCTGGCTGTTATTAAATTTGAACGTCGACAATGTCAATACCCGAGAGGTTTTCGAGTTCGTTCATCTATATTCGGGTATAGAGCTTTGTATAAAGCCTGTATATACCTATTATATAGCACCATATATAATATACTATATTATTATCTTCTTCTTATCGCATGGGCTTGAGGCAGACGCTGGTGTTGGAATTTATCAAGTCGCCCAGAAGACTTCCAACTTGACTTAACGTGTCACATTATGTGGTAACCGGGACCAACGGCTTTACGTGCCTTCTGAAGCACAGAGACGCTCGAAAATTAAATTGTCTCAAACGGTCACCCTTCATGGACTGAACCTGCTGAGTGTTACTTAACCTAGATAATCGTAACGAACATCTCGGTACCACAATGCTAGGAGCGCCTGCTAAATACTATACCTGCCATACCAAAAAATAACGGCGCAACTGCATATCAAGCGCAAGGGAAATTTGATTTAAAGGTGGTTTCTTTACATGCCTTTTTCCCGTAATCTATGTAATGCAACTGCGCCGTTTTTTCTTAGCAAGGCAGTATACTGCTATATACTATATAGTCTATGTACTCTATACACCTGTATAAGGCTGAGACCCCATCAATGCGTTGCGTCGTCGCAACGCAGTTATTTCTTAATAAAATGTACCACGTGGTGATACTCAGTGCGTCGAATTTTATATAAACGACAACGCAACTCACTAGTGGGGCATGGGTCTAAGTCGCGCTTTTTAAGCTATATTATATCAATTTTAACTAAAAGAAGTGTCATGTTAAAGGGGCTGTTTTCCTGCAACAGCGATTTCTCTAGTGTAGACTTTACTCCAAAGATAGGAAAGTCTTTGAAAATGCTCTCGGGTAAATTTTGTAAGGATTATGCTTCCTAAGGTGCGATGAATATCATCCTTACCCTTTCTCTTCTAGTTTTCGCGTAGTAATTAATAAATTTGGTTTTAAATATTATTTTAAAAGAAAAAGTTAGAAAAAGAATTTGCTTCATTCTCTTGTACGTTTAACTGAGTTATGTATAGTCATATGTGCAATTCATAAACTTAAACCAAATGTACTTATAATTAATTACACAAAAAAAATGCAACTTAGTCTCCAAAAAATTGATAATAATGTAGAAGTTAAGATTATTTGTCATCTTGTCTTCAACTTAAGTTTCATCTTAAGCTAGGGATTATATAGTTAAGAGGACTAAAAGAGTTTTTGCGTCAATAAGCCGAGTATTATCTACAGCTGCATATATTTCAAATTCAAGCTCTTTAGAAGTCTACACGAACACACAAAGGTTACTATTTACATAGATTACATCTGTCATTAGTGTCAATCTTGATGACAGTTGACACTATTGACAGGTGACTCGGCACTATGGTAGGAAAGAGGAGGACGCCATCGCCATTTTGAACATTCTTTCACGACAAGCCACCATCTCATCTCATGTACTCGTATAAATTTATTGTAATCACTACTTAGTATAAAACAAAGTCGCTTTCTCTGACCCTATATCCTTAAAGTATGCTTAAATCTTTAAAACTACGCAACGGATTTTGATGCGGTTTTTTTAAATATATAGATTGATTCAAGAGGAAGGTTTATAGGTATAAAATAGATACAAGGCGGGCGAAGCCGCGGGCGGAAGCTAGTATCTAATATAGTATACAGTCTATTAATCCGAAGATCTTTAATTTATACCCCACTGAGTAAGACCAGAACAAACGTTAATAAGAATTTTTGAAATCGGTTCAGTAGTTTTTAAGTTTATTAGTTACATACAAAAATACAAATCTTTCCTATTTATAATATTAGTTAGTATAGAGGAAAATCCTTAATAATAAATGTTTTATTTTGAAAAAGTGTTTGACCGCTATGTAGATAAATCTGGTCTATTCAACTCTGTAGTAGATATCAAAGGGCAGGTAGACGTCCCTATTCAAGATGGCTTGTATCGGATTAGTGCAGAACCAAGCTAAGGAGTTAGTGCTTTGAAGATTGCTTCTAACACAATGGGATAGGAAAACTTGGTTAACTCAAGTTTATATCGAATTCCAGTTAGATTTACTTGCAAATATACTTACGATTGTAGACCGTATTGCTGAATAAAAGTTACTGATTGTAGTTGATTTTTGTTTGGTTGGGATAACTGGCTTTTAAGTTAGGACGAAAAATTTCGTACGCCATATTTTAAATTTTATATAATACGCTGCGTCTTTTTAATTACTAAAATTATGGCGACTGAAATTTGAACCGAAGAATACAGTTTGATACTTAAATAAGCAGTGTATATATAGGCCTAACTTTTAAGGCTGATGTAAATGATATAATACGAGTATTACGTATTGGAATTGCTAATATAATGTGATAACTAATAAAAATGTAAAACATTGTGGTTTTTTTACAGACAGTTTTTTTTAATGTGCCAATATATTTTCAAACTCTTTACTTTTTTATTTTCTGAGAACTCACCTTAATTAGGTAACAGATGCAGATGAATTTAAGCGATTAATTTATTTTTAATTGTCCTGTTTCAAAGTATAGCTTTGACATTGACATTAATTGGTAAAACAAAAAACGGTTGGTTTAGGTCCAGCCTTCACGAAAACGAAGCTAAAGGAAAAGACAAGTGGTGTGTCGTAAACAACCATTAAAAGTTTACTGTTGTTTGAATGGTAACTTCTAATCTCATAATGTCTCCATTTTGATAGAATCTAGGCTTTCGAACTGTGAGTTTTGTCGACGAACTCTGGCTCGAGTACCGTTCTTATTCGAGAATGTACGATTAATATTCACATAGATTTGATAGATTTTACTTTAAACATTATATATTGCCAGCATGTTTTACCGCATAATATAAGACAGCCACAGGCAATGCAGAAGGCCAAATTTTAGTCAAAAATTTAATTAAAAACTTAACTTACGGCCTCTTTCTGTTCTAAAACGATTCAAATACATATCAAGGACAGAAGCGAATCTAGACTTTTATAAATATTCCGCGTTTCGTGTAATAAGAACAATAATATTATAGTTCTTCGTGAAGAGGCCGTATTAGTGCGGACTTCTAGTAGGAATAATTTCCTTTAAAAGCTATCCGCGAATCTAAACTCCACAGCAATAATTTTATTTTATTAACACATTAATATTTCCTCGTGAAGTGGAACACACTTAACACTTACCGTAAAGAATTCCACTTCTTAACTTCCTGCATTATTTCTAGCCATCGCAATGAATATTGAAACGAATTGCACAAGTTCGCAGACAACTTGGAACTCGTATAATGAAACCAGTGTAGGAAGTACATTGTGTTAAGTAAAATACACAGAACTTGGTGCAATATGAAACAGCCGGTTAAACTTCTTTGACCGTTTAATTTCACTTCTTGAGTTTAATATGAACAGTTTACGGATCTTTTCTTTTGTTGTTTCTAAATGAAGTTAAGTATTGCATTATGGAATAGATTTAGTAAGCTCTGTTTTGTCATATTTGTTAGTATTTATATTTAAAAACTCAGTAGAGAATATTATAAGACAATCGAATAGATATTAAGTACATTTATTTTTTTATTTTAAAAAAGCTTTTATTTTTAGTGCTAAGTGTGATGATACTTTGTACAAATTAGTTCAACCATGATTTTTATGTGAAGGTATAGCTGAAAAGGTCGCTTTAAAGTAATTAAAAATAAATATGAAATTGATAATATTACATTAAATTTAACATATTATAAGGTATTGTACACATCGCACCCTCAGACTAAAACCTTCGTAAGATCATCAATACCTCTGCAAGTTTTCAACCTTAAGTCTATTAATACAGGGTGGAAATTGCTGAATGGACACAATTTTACTAAAGGTCTTATTCCTACAGGGCCAGGGGTACAATATTTCCGTACTTACCTGTTCTATTAACACGAGTAGGTAGTCAATAAAACATACAAATAATTTAATTTGTATGCTTTCACAAGTCAAGTGCGAAACCAAATAATCAAATGGAAAATTTAATTAAACTCAAGTATATGTTGAGGGTAACGACACTTGAATTCCTTACATAATTTCCTCATGTCAATGTATCGAAGCCTCAGAAGATTTAAATGTTTTGTGTACGGAATCGGTCGTTGACGACGCGAGTCGCGCGCTTTCGGGTCGAGTGCTCTGACCGACCCAGTTGTGAGTTGCAACGTCGATATGCTGACAGCATACAGTCCACCACTTTATATTTGCCTCTCACGAATATTGACTCCCTACCTTATTCCTTTCACATAAAGTATAAAATAGCTCAACCACACTCCTGCACGTTTTATTGATATGAACGTACATACGTGTCGCGTGTTTTGAACTTAATTTGACGCTTATGTTGCATTTTTATTTATTTCTGAACACAGTGTTGCCTTGCTCATAAAAATTGCAGCCGCAGTGTATATGACCTTAAAACCTTATTTTTTATTGTACCTACATGGAATGCTTTTAATAATTTACAGGCTTATATTCTTGTTAACATTTTTCCGGCTTTAATTAAAATAATTGTAAGTATATTTTAAAATTTTGCATTCATTTAAAGTAATTTTAATAAAAGAAACAGACCTTATTATTATTTACCCAAACAACATAAACATGACATAGCGTCACGCCTTTTATCCCTAAAAGGGTAGCCAGGAAATTATCACACTCTCATTTCGCTATGATAAGCCTCATGTAAAAGAGGGCGAGCCAATTTCGGAAAACTTAATCGATTTTTTTTGCGACGTTTTTTTTTACACATTTACGCGCCATCTATGCCGAGGAAAGCTAACATAAGCTTGTGTTATGGGATCTAGACAACTGATGAACATACTTAATAGACTTCTAAATACCTATATAATATAAATTATTATAGATAGAAAAGCAATGAATATTATACAAAGAAAAAAAATTATGAACCGGGCACATGTTTAAAATAACGCGATAATTCTGTAAATTTTATGATAGAAAATCCCAACCATTTTTGTCCGACCCGGGAATCGTAGTGCAATAGTCGGACACCCTCCTGCTGTGCCACCGAGACAGTTTGTATGTACTTACCCAAAAAATCGTAATAGCAGTTTCAAAACCTGAAATGTATTCATTTTAAAGTGCACAATATAACTAATATTAACCACAATACATACCTAGTACACCAAAAAGGTTCTGTAGCTTAATTTAAAATCACTCAAGGGTGTCGTGGGTGCTGTATCAGGTTGGAGATCGCGATAGGCCGCGTTTGGAGCCGGGTGACGCTTGGCGCGCGCCCAGTGAACTTGGCAGCCAAGTGCCACGTCTAGCTAAATACCGCCAAGAAAATATTAAAATTCGAGATAAAACTTTACCAAGGCTGAAAATACGAGTATAAACTTCTAATGTTATCATCATATTGTTTATAGGATATTATAATGTTGTTGTGCCTATTTTATCCCTTAAAAGTGGTTACAGCTAATTTTAAATTGCATCTTTGACTTTCACATTCAAATTAATTCAACTCCAAACATTTATTATTTTAATTTTAAAAACTTTGATTTTGTATTCAAAGTTTATAAATGGGCTCAGAACATAGTTATATTTTGATCAGTAAATTGATTCCAACGTTAGAACATACCAACTAAGTTCATTGTACGTACCACCTCCCTAAATAATAAACATTCTCGAACAAACCACCGAAAACTCGCGGACAAAAGTTATAAACAAAAGAACTTCTCCATAATTCATGAGCTTAGTCCTTCACAACAGCGAAGGTTATAAAATATGTATGTAACCACCATCACAGGTTTGGTTTGCTTATTACACAACACCGAAGCATTCAGTTTTCTCACAAAGTTCAAATACGTAAAAGAAAATTAATAATTTAAGACTATTGATTAGACCCGCGCCGTATTGAAGAACCTACGAACATTCTGGGTTTTAGAATTCAAGTATTTAACTTCATTGTTATTTCAGTACCTATTAGCTTAAGAATAAAGTGCCTGTGTAGGAGTACGGAAAATTATAAACTGAGAATTTTATGATACTGAGCAACTTTTAAAAGCTGCCATAAACGATTTATCAATCGAATACAAAGTGAACAATTTACTCAGAAATATATAAGTAGCATTTTTGTAGCATGAGTTATTGTGATGGCCTAACTAAACAATGACCCGCCCAAAATTTGCCTGAGATAATAAAATACCTACAGGAACAATGTCGTGGTGAAAAATTAATTCAAAATGTTCTAAAACTGTTAAATTTGAGGCAATAAGAGGTTGACCTTTAACACCGATTCATCAACAGCAAAGCCCTTCATCTTTATTATGAATTTTGTAAAACAGTTGCCGTTGTTCTGAACATAATGAATTTAAATTTACTTTCAATGTAAAACTATGATTAGAAACTTTATAATGGCTTTCAAAAGTTAAATTGCTGAATTAAACCTGTGTACTGACATGTTAATATTTATTCTCTGGGGTGCTAAATATTTACTGAAAGTCACACTATTTTATATGCCTAAAGGATTTAAGCGGTTATCAGTAACAGAACATCGACCCGCTTGACGTTTTGTTACGAAGGAATATTACAAACAAATGCTCATTGACCGTGAATATTGCTTTCAAAATAACATACGTGAGCCTTTGCTTGTATTGTTCTATTTGTTCCAATACGTACGTAAATGCCTGAAATAATATTCTAACATATATTATAACATACCTAAAGCTGCAGTTTCATTATTTAAATTTGACGGGCCTGTTGGTCTAGTGGTTAGTGACCCTGACTGCTAAGCCGGAGGTCGTGGGTTCGATCCCCACCCAGGACAAATCTTTGTGTGATGAGCATAAAGGTTTGTTCTGTGTCTGGGTGTAATTTATCTATAATATGTATGTATTTACAAAAAAAAATGTATTTAAGTAGTATATCAGTTGTTTAGTACCCATAACACAAGCAAATATAATTGCTTACTTTGGTACTAGATGGCGCTGTGTGAATGTGGTAGAATATTATTATATTATATTATTATTAATACTCGTCACACTAATCTTACAATTGGCCTTATTAGCTATATTAATAAAATAAATAATGTACCTATTTTTATTACCTACCTATGTACAGTGGAACTAAAAATGCTTGATTTTGTTTCATATTTACAATATTTCGCCAACCATATTTTCGTCGTAGTGTAGGTAATAGTCGTCACTTTACTCGTATTATGTTAGCAACAATCATATAAGCTTATGGAAAAGGACTGAACGCTAAAAAGGTTGTAAACATAAGTTTATTATGACCTTTTTTATTTGGTTGCATCTCTTAAATCTTGTTTCTTATTGCCATAGGTATTTTTGAGTATTATTCGGAGTTGGCAACACAAGCGAGCAATGCCTTACAGGATAATCCGTGTAAATAAGTTAGAGAGAATTGTACGTGACGGAGTTATATTATTGTAAGTGGATGTATGTTAGATTCAGCCTTTGTATTCGGTGGTATACTCTTGTTAAATACAACATTTGGGTGTCGTTTCTGTATGGCAAAGTCAAGTATTTCTGAATAAATTGAGTATCGCAAGTGTATTCAATTTAAATTGGTACAGGAAAAAGATATAAATATTTCAAGCACGTATAAGAGAGAACCACTGGATAAATTGGACTGATTTATTTTGTTTTATTATTAAAAAAGAAAGAAAAGGTTTTTAAGAAAATTAATTTGTCTAAAATATTGGTGTTTTTTTTATTTAAATATCACAACTTAAGCTATAGAGTTCATTACAAATATTTTCTGTTAATCTATGGCTTGCTTGTAGTGACGATAATACACATTGGCAGGCACAATTGGGCGGGAAATGCCTGTGTTTCTCTTTCCACTATACCTTTTACCTTCCACCTTCTGTCGCCTCATCGCAGGTCAGAATATAAATCATATCTATTGATTTTAAACGGGAATTCACACGATTATGATTTAGGTATACATACCTTAAGGTGCTTGACGTTTCGACCAGGTTACACCGGCCGTGATCAATATTATCATGCAACGCGAAAGTTTAAAAGTAAATATAGAATACAAATCAGATTTTATTTTATACTAAATTATGAAATAAAAGCTGATTTATATTCTTCTTAGAATAGTTGGCAAGTATGCTGAATAGTGCATCTATTTGCAACGGATCAATACATTAGGCACATGTTATATTTAGGTCAACGTGACCACATGGAATAAACAAACCAATACTATCAAGTGCATACATATTTTACACAGAGCTCTTACTATATAGGCCAGCTGGGCTTTCGGGCACTATCCAACATATCCGATTAGACACTGTTGTGGGAATACATTTATAAATGCATGTTTCAATAAATTGGTTTTGTTGTTGCATGCATTTTATATCTATTTTTTATATGTAATCTATACTAGGTATATAATATCTATACTTCATATATTATAAAGTGAAAAGTTTATTAAAAGCCATCTCTCCTTGTTCTAGAACAATTCAAATAGGTACATAAATTTAAGTAAATGCACATAAAGTCTAATATCTATTTTTATTTTTTATTTGGTTGAACACTAAGATCTCAAGAACAACTGCCCCCTGATTCTGAGCTGTCGGAAAATTTTCGGCCAGAACTGTCAGTTTATTTAAAGTTAAAAAACAGAATGTTAAGAAAATAGATGGATGTAGAAAAAAATCCTATATCAGTTTTTAATTTTCTATACGGTAAACTAATTTCTAACACTTAATAAAATACGTCGTTCTAAGATTCGAAAAAGTTTACGATCCGGGAGCAATCCGATGGGTCAGAAACAGGGCCCTTGTCCGATTTATAAAATTATTTTAGTGTTAGATAGCCCATTTATCGAATAAAGAACGACGGGAGTGAAGCCCCGCGCGACGGCTAGTGATACATAATATTAATCTACATTATTTTTGACTTCATAACAATCCCCCTTCACATTTTAAGCGATATTTCTTATAGCGTCTGGAATACTTAAATCAGTCGAGACAAGGAAATATTTCACTCGCGGAATAACATTCAACGGAGTTATGGCAAATGTATGCAGCAACCCTACTGCACAGTCATGGCTTAATGTATAGTACGACCTGTTTTATTGTTATGGCTTCCTCGGGCCAATCAAAGTAATTGTTTAGTTCGTTATCTGTTTTCAGACTATGAATACGGATTGTTATTGTCTGTGCGTGAAATCGGAGGGTTCAAGCTTTTGTGTGTAATGTTGAAATGTTGTACTTTACACAAGATTATTTGAGATATAAAGAATACTTGTAAATGGAGGTAGGATTTGTACTACGATTTATGTTTTCATTTGTTTTATGTAGTTTAAAAACGCGAGCATCTTCTTTATATTATTACCAGACTGCGCGACGCAAAGTAGGAGAATGTGTTTATCAGCCTGTATAAATGTATGTTTGTTTTTTTTTTTCAATACTAGCTTCCACCCATGGTTACGTCCGCCTGCTATGTCACGTTGGTAATAAGTAGCCTACGTCCTTCCACAGGTCTTAGACTATCTACGAGTATAATATATAATATATGAAAATTTCATAATGAACGAAATTAATTAATTTAACGATGGTATGATTTCGGCTGAAAATGTGACAAATAAACAGAGTTACTTTCGTATTTATAATATTAGTTAGGATGACATCGTCTGAATTCTACCTAGAGTGTGAATTATAAGGATAATATTGTTAGACTATATTTTATTAGTCAGCTTGTGAGGGGATTCTATTAAAAACTAGTGGAAACGAAAGAATTAAACAGGTAACTAAAGCAATTAGTAATAAAACGATTTATTGAAACGTTTTGTGTGAAGAATGATTCTCTCTCTCTTTATTTAAGAGCTGCGCTCTTGTCGGTGGAGTAACTTCCAATTGTCTAATTTTCCACCATTTCTCTCACCTCCTGATACGACACCATTCTTTCACGATTGATTAAATTGATAATATTTTTTGTGTGAACGTTAGAAATTACACATAAATCGATGAACGATGTATTTGAATGTTTCATAATTCTTACCAATTGCCTAAGAAATTACGTTTTTTATTGAAGAATAATATCCTAATATAATTACAGAGAAAGTATGAAGAAATAATTTTTGTATTCTTACTAAATAGAGACAATAATTTAAGTATTTGATAAAGACAAACATATATGAAGTGTTAATTAGAAACACGGTGTCAACACTATTCTCGCATGTAACCCATTTCCGCAGTCCGTGAGTGATCTTAAGGGGTCAGATAATATCACTTAGCGTGACCTCGACTTTCCCCATCTACAACAGTTTCAAAGCTAGATACAGACGTTCTATTTTGAATATTTTATAAGCATCAAAACACACTCTTTAAAAGGAAACCCGTATTATTTACAGAGACTGTCAACAAAAACTTAAAGGATAAATACAAATCAAGTTTCAAAGTGTATCCTCAGCCTTTCCGTTGCTGCAGATAAATTATATACAACAAGAACTTTCAGATCATTACGGCAGAGCTCGGTAACTTTAAAAACGTTGAGTTATAAATTGTCGACCGCTAAAGCGCCCGAACATTCGCGAATGTACCCGAACATTGTTTAAAAAGCGCATCAAAAGTTAGAATCATAAATCTGTTAACTATCTGATAGCACGTGCCTTCTACTGTTGCTAACTGATAATTAATCACGAAGACATAAAGTTTTCTAACCCAAAAGGGCTTGTTTTCAAGCTGACGAACTAAATACGGCTAAATTGAGTTTTGATTAAGTTGAAACGAGGTATGTAACCGTTGGCGATGGCACATTGTAAGTTGCGAGCTACTCCTTGGTTGATTACGGTGTAATTTTAATATGTAATCAAGTTACAAATAAATTCTAATGTCGAGAGCTTTGGCGTAATTAACTTTATCTATCAATGTTAGGTTTGTAATTCCGTTGGTGGGTGAATGTTTGTGTTCATTGTCTGAAATTTTCAACTTGATTCTCCATCATTTAAAAGTTTTGTTATTTGATAACGTTTTATTTACATAGAAAATTTTAATATTGCCGAGGCTAAAGTCAATTCAACCTTATAATTTTTATTTGATCTGTTTTTACTGTTCGCCTGATGGTAAGCGATGACTGTAGCTTAGCCTAAAAAGCCTAGAGATGTCTGCAATACTATGAGCGCATTACTGACCATTAAAAAACCCTTCACTACTTTTTTGAATTTTGTTCCAAAGTGCGACTATGCACTAGGTATGTTCAGTTGATATTATCATTATATTTTTCTGTGTCAAAACTCTTCATATCAAATTCGAACCTTCAGAAAGAATCCTTTTGTTCAGTCTACTCAGTCAGGTCATTTGTTACAAATAATATTTGACGTACTTTTACTCTGATAATATCAATTGATACATCTATTTTTTGGGATCTATCATGTAAGAAAAGTTGATGGAATTCCTCATAGCTGACCTGATCTAAAGGACAAGGTAGGTTCGCCTGAACGAATAAATAAAGTTCGATGGAAATGCTATTCATTCGGCTCACGTGTTAACGTATGAGAAATAAATTAATAAAGTTTGACTAAGCGATCGTGTTTTATATTAAAACAGCTAGAAGCCGATAAATTTTAACTGACTATTACACTACGGATGTAAAACAAATACAATACTGTTCCATTTTTCTGTTGTTTCTCAAACTTTGAGATAACACTCGCTTCACGGCTATACAATTTACACACTGAGATGAAATAAAACACGAGGATTATATACGTCTGTGCTTACTTGTTTCTGTGTAGCACAGTTCTGCACAACTTTCGATCACGTACAAAGTGCGACCGGGTACAAACTAAGCGACTTCTTTGGAGTTATACAGTTCTTCAATCTGCGAGCGTACTATTACAAACGATAACGCATCGAATCTTAGCCGGGGAAAGTTCATTTTGCTTCGACGCTTTCAATCGACTTTATTCAGTTCTACTTCGCGAACTGTTCAGCTTAAAACAGTAATGTTGTAATTTAGATATGAGAGGAGCGTCGCAGTGTTATCGAGGTAAATGTGTAAGTTAGGTATTAACCCACGTCGACTTACGAGGTATAAAAAAGGCGTTGGCCTCTTTAGACTCACGTAACGATCGACAGTAAGATGTAGATAACAATTTGGAAGAAATTTGACAGCTGTTACCTAAATATTTGTGTAACGGTAAAGAAACAAGTGGCTAAACAAAACGCGGAACTTTGGATGTTTCGTAACATTTCGATTTGATGTAATGTCGAAAGTTCCTGAATAAGTCAAACAGGCATCGTGGTATTAATGGAGTGATGTTTATTTTGAATTTGTTCAAGTATAAAGTACGTTGAATTCGTCTATATTTTTACAAAATTCGCATAAATATTGTTCTATTATAATTGTAACGTCAATAATGTCTACGAATCTAAGAATGAGTTTACATTATTGACATATATAAACGATTAAATAAACGACTTAATTAATGAAAAACCTTATCTCCTTCTGTTGTTTTACTTTATTAAAAAATATCTAAAACTTCTATTGTGATTGTGTGTTGTTCCATGTCTAAATTAGAAAAAAGTTGTAAAACTTTTTATTCAAATAAGATTCATTTATATCATCATCATCTGTGAATTAATTATTTTATTCTCTTACAAACCGCTACCGGAGACATTGTTAACAACGATTTTCATTGTAATGTTTTATCTAAAACTGAATTGGGGTCTCGGAAATTATTCTAACTACATATCTTTATATGAATTGTTTTTATATATTATTTTAATCTAGTTTTAAGGCCGAATTTACTTACAATATTTCCATAGAAAGATGAAAGTTAAAATAGTTTTGAATTCTAATCATTACAGATACTGTAAATGACGTAATAATGACACAATTAACTAAAACAAGACATGTGTAACTCGTTTTTGTAACAAATTAGCGTAGCGGGTTTTCGCAGCATCAATCACTCCTTACCACTAATTGTGATCCTCGATCAGTAGTCGCCGGATCGATCGCCGCGCTTTCTTCCCACTTCGTCAGCTTTACATTGAAGTGCGAATTCCCGCACAGCTGTCGTTAGGTGGCATAAACGCGACGATGGGTGAGTTGCGAAGCTGGCCGCTCAAGTGCGGTAGGGTTGCGGGTGAGGGACCTACGAAAGTAGGTCGACTCCCTACACCCCCCCTGTTGTCGCTTTCACTGCGTCCGCTCGGGATAAAGCCTAATTTTATTGCGTTGCGTTCGATCGTGTCTTTACTTGTGGTTGTTTGATACGAATGGATTGGATGATATAATGTTTGTAGACACATGTCCTCTTGTTAATTAGTTTTCAAATAGTAGCTTGAAATATTGAACGTAAATATTATGAAGATTTGTTAGTTAATTAGTGGGAGTTGGAATATAGTTGTTAATTTATATGTTGTGTTAGCTTGATGTATGGTGGTGTAATTATTACTAATTATATACTTCGTTGTTCTGTTTATAAATATAAAGCGTTAGGCGTTTACTTACCTTAAATCTTATTGCAAAAAGTAAAAAGAGGATAAACTACCCATTATAAAATTAACATGGGAACACGATGTAAAACATTGAACATCAGTAAAACTCTTACTTAATTAAGATGCAAATGAATTCATCTATATATATAACTAAAAATGGATCACCGAAAAGTATGTGATGGTTTCACGTGGGAACGGTTTGACCAATTTGACTAATTCTTTTTTTGTTGTATTTGCTATTGTCGAGGCAAGGCATGTGTGTAAGAAATATAAAAAAAAAATTGTTTAAAGTTCAAAATGTTGGTTTTAAAATTTCCATATAAACATTTGAAAATGGAACACTATCACGAATAATAAAATATGGCGGTACGAAGTTCGCCGGGTCAGCTAGTTTGGAATAAAACACGGCAAAGAGTTTTATTAAGTAAACTGGCTCTCATTGTAAATAAGCGCCATCAGATAGCACCTATTTATTTCTGGCTTACAGGAGTAAGCAGGTATCTATCTATAGAGACACATAAACACTTCCATCAAAGTCCATTTTTTGCATTCAGATTTAAAATAAGCTAGGTAAACGATATTTTAAACTCATATTTATTATACCGATTTTCTGTGTACTACAAACTCTGCAGTTTTCACTCATGTGGTTGAGCTCCGAGTACATGCACAAAGAGGCTCTTAACCGCTTGTTTATTACTTAAATAAGAGCCTGCATTAACCCACATACTCGTTGCTAAAAGAATGCGTCCACATGTTTCCAATGGCCTGTTTTTCAACTGTTTTTAAGCGTCGCAGTTTTCTGCAGTCATGAATCACACGTTGACAAGGAGCTTTGGAGTTTTTCCGCGTTATAAATTGTTATTACTCAGGTATGGTTGCATGATATATATTCAGGCTACGTTACACACTGATTTCATTCAAAATTATGTTAGAACACGACTATATTGTGTAAGTGTAATATATCACAGTGATAAGCTATTTTTGACATAAGAGGGTAGACATTTTTGGTTATGCAAATATGAGTGTGTATATTTCTTTAGTTACAAGATTTTTTTATTGTAATCATAAAAAAAAGTGTTTTCACTGCTGTTCTTCATCATTTTAAAGGTTTTCCCTTTGTTTCTTTATAAATATAATTTATTCATTTGAGTGAAATCAACTGGCAAAAGGACAATTTTCTTTTATTTTATGTTGATGTTCTAAGTCGTTAATCTTTGAGTTTCAAATGGTAAGGGTCATCTGAATCCTTAAAGTGTCTTGAATCTTTCCTTATAGTACTCAAAGGTCGCCAAGGAAACAAGTGGAATATTTGAAGTTTACTGAATATTATGAATATCATAAAATCTGCCTTTTAGATATAACGTGATTTATGAATTTTCTTTCTTAGGTTTAATAATAATAATATAATAATATTCTACCACAGCCACACAGCGCCATATAGTCCCAAATTAAGCAATTATATTTGCTTGTGTTTTGGGTACTAAACAACTGATATACTACTTAAATACATTAGGTTAGGTTTAAGGAATTAGGATCCACTATTTTAAACGTGTAGTAATAGAATTAGAAAATAAGATTTCATACTTGTTATATGATTGATGTAAAAACGTCGTTAAGATAAATAAAACTTGTAATGTTGGCTAGCATGCTAACAGAAACCAATAGTAATAAAATAACCAACTAAGTAAAATGCAACCTTTTTCAAAAAATAATTAAATCATGCACCAACCAACCAGTCAGACGATCCTTGACTATATCACTTCGTCAGGGTTGTACGATTATGAAGAAGAATTAAATTATATGAACTGCAGACCTTCGTTAAAGTTATTTTTCTTTTAGCTCGATAAACATCTGTACAAGGAAACAGCTGTCTAATATCGTGCTCTTGTAAGGATAGACCTGTGCCCAACAGAAGGGTGTAATTTTCTGTCGCAGTGTTCTGTCACAGTATCAGTAATCACCAGTATTTGCCTCCAAAAGTTTTCTTCTACTTCCACTAAATATCTTTATCTTATTTAAAAAAGAAAAAAATGTTTTATAAAGATCGTTTTTGTTCGCACACAGAATTATGAGTGACATAGATCGTGATAAACGATGAGTTACCGTTGACGGGTTTTTGTACAGCGTTAGTACGGCACATTTACTTACTTTTCTTTACATTTACACGTAAGGGAAAAGTGCAACTTTTGTTATACTATCACAGCTTTAAAGGCCGCTTGTCAGCCTCGCTGACGTAGGTAACTCTTTTTGTACAGACAAATGTACTAACCGTCTATTGATACTACAATTTTTGTCGCAGCTCATCGATAGCAGCATGATGTATACTATTTATTTGGCTGCGTGTCCGTTGGACTCTCAAGATTCGACCTCATCTACAAATACGACCCATTGGACCTCCATGTTAAGATAAATTTAAATTAAACTACCATATGTTTAAACTCAACCTGAGTCGGCCTAAAATATGCAGATTTTGCCAAGAGTCAGATGAGACTGCAATGCATGTCATATGCTCATGTGGGCCACTTATGCACAAAAGAAGCATCTTTTTAGGACAGCACCAGGTGCAACCAGAGGAGATACAGTCTCTCTATCTGCTCAGACAATCTGGAAGTTCCTAGCCTCTATAGGATAAGCAGAGAACTATGACTGTCACCGTGGCGCAGTGGTTAAAGTGTTCGCCTCGCCACTACATCGCCGTGTTGGGTGACGTGGGTTCGATTCCCATACGAGACAAATATTTGTGTGATTCATAGATATTTGTTTCTAGTCTGGGTGTACTTTGTGTCCGTTAGTTTCATGTTTGTAAAGCTCTCCGCGACACAGGGCATGTTCCCTAGTGCGGGCGTTGTCTTTAAAAAAAAAAAAGAAACTACAAAACTACAAGGGGCGCTACAATAGATTAACTCTGGTCGAGGTAGCAAGGAGGCCACTAGTGGCTTTTAGCCCAACTAATAATAATAAATAATAGTATTGGACCCTCAATGGCTTTATCGGAACAAATAATTTGTTCACCAAAATAAGGTTTTGTCTACCAATTAACGGAACCCAAAAATAACGTAATAAACGCTAACAGGCCCAATTTTGTATTTAACCAAGTAAACTGTTAGGTATCTAGTTTACGTAAGGTCTCGCTATTTTCAAAAGCTGACACAAAAACAGATTATCCTACTCCTATCGGCTAGTTTATAGTGTCGAAATTGTCGGCGACCCTAGTCAAACTGACATACTTAATACCACAATTGGTGAGTGTGGGTCTCATGTAAAAACCGTGCTCGGTATTTTCACTGTTACCTATTTGATTAGTTAAGCATATTGAGAACTGAAGAATATTTATTTTAAGCCTGTAATAAAGTAACAACTTAAAAGTATTATATAAGCCCATAATAAGGATATGGGTAATTATTATGTCTTTTAAACTTTCGCGACTTGTACACATATTAAATTACTTTAATGTGCATCGAGGACAACGCTCGGCAGCCACCTCAGTCAGCCCGTGACCACGATCGGGGCAAATAAATAAAATAAATAAGGTATTTACTATTCCTTATAATATAATACGTGACGTAGACCCGTTTTAAAGTAATTTAATAATTATTATGTCTTCATAAATTAGTGTCCCACTGCTGGGCATGGGTCTCCTCCAAATATTTTGGAGGGCATTTAGTCTACTATAACCACGCTGGCCAGGCGGGTTGGTATAGGGTTTATATATATTTAAGGAATGTATCTTATGATGGTGATGTAGATAAACTCTTTAATGTTTCTTAGACAGTCTTATTATTAGTATGAATGGATTTATTTTACGTAGCTTACATGAAAAAAGTACGCATTGCTTTTAGGCTATTACTTAGCTGTAATACTAAAATTAACGTGTTCAAATATTTAAAATAAACTTTTGAGCTTTGTCAACTCAGATGCTTTAAATATAATTATAAATATTTCAGAGAGTCATTAACCCCGTGAGGCTACTATATCCACTCGAATCAAATTTTTATATTAATGACTGACGCCAATTTATTTGACACATTTTACGATTCAGATTTTTATCGTCCAACTTGTATACTTCACAGTATGATTATATCTATACTTATTTGCAGGACCGAAGAGAAAGTTACGAGTTTCGCTCACCAGTTTATAGGATATAGAATCAAAACTTCCATATTGATAAGGATCTTTCTCATTTTCCTCTTCAGTAAAAGTGTGATTAAAAAATCATATTTTCGGTTAAAAAAAGACGATAAAAAGAATAGATATTCTTTTTATCCTTATCAGTTTGTAAAATATAAAAATGTTAATGTAAAATAATACATAGCGGCTGCTTGTTTTAGTTGAACACAATGTAAAATTACGCCCGGAATATAATAGAAATGTAAAAATAACAATTACCGAGTACTTTTTATGATGACTAAGTATTGTCGTGTCGTTAAAAATGAAATGTATTTCCTTTAACATGGCTGTAGAGTGCTATAAAATTTATACGAGAGAGTGCTACTGTTTCGATGGTCCATATAGCTTTGTAACGACTTCCTTTGATGTGCTCACTTGCAATATAGTATAAGTTTGTAATTTTACATTATACCGTTATAAAAAGTTGCCTTCGTCACGTTGTTTGCGTTGCCAAAATTTAAACGACCGTATCCATATTGGCTAGACGCCTTTATTTCATTTATATCGCAATAACAACACAATACTTTTGTCTACACTAAGTTGAAAAAACAATTGATTACGTCAACTAACATAACGCACTCAGTGGAAAACAATGCAAGATAATCAAGTCCACTTCGCAATTATCAACCCTAATACAATTAATACAAGAAGGAAATTGCTTATTGCATTCATTTTCAGTCAATGCTTTTTTCCAACAGAGGAAGACGATTTCGTATTCAAATGTAGCTGGAAACTTCTGCAGAACTGATTATTTGTCTTCTGAAAAATAAAAAGGGCTTATTATAAAAATCATGAATTAAAAAAAATGTTCTTAATGTATTTTTAAATTCTACTCCATAATATCAATTTTATATTTATGCTCCATTTGATACATATTTTGGGTGGATTTAAAAAAAAAGAACACTGGGTGTTGCCTCCCTCAGCGTGACGTGGGGCATAAATCGTGACGTAATACTTCCCCGCACCCTCACCGTTTTAAATAGGCGTCATTCAACTCATTTGACGTGTAATTATTTTCATTTCGCAGCTCGGTTTCCGAACGTGACCCGCTCGCGACCGCGTTTCAACGATTTTTTATCACTAGCAAACCTAATTTATGTTAAGTTGTGCTTTTAATTAATATGTTTTTTTTTCTTGTCTGCCTTTTACTATTTTGTTTATTAATGATTTTAAGAAATACATTGAGACAGTTTTTGTTTGAACTCAAAATGGAAGAGAATAGGAGGCATCACTTAAAAAGTGGTGTAAAGAAAATCTAGTAATAAGATTCTAATCTTTAACATTCAATTAATATAATTACGTAGTTTAATCGTGTATATATTACAGCAGATTTCTATGATGCTTACATCTAGATATTCTCCGTGGTGAGATATCGATACCTTTTTTTATAGCCCTCTTATCGTATAACTAAATGCTTCAGCATTTTAGGCTGGTAACGTTAACGCTTTCATATTACTCATTCGTGTGATGTAGATTTAAAATATATAACGTTGCTGCTTTTTGTGAGATAACATAGCAGTGCAAAAAAGTTGACATGCCCGTAAATTTTCTTTCTTTAACCAATTTTTTTTAACCCTTAAGGTTGCTTGTTATTTATCTAATATGCGTGTTTATCTAATATGCGTGTTTTAAATGATTTATGTTTAAACCAGCAACGAAAAAAAACATTGTTGATTAAAAAGTGATAATAAATGATGGATTGGTATATCTGTGGACATCGGCACATAATGACGGCGAAATTCATCATTTTCATAATAGGTACGGTACACATAAACAAACTTATACAGCTTGTGATGACACATTATTTGATATTATTACATTTGATATATGAAAGTCCGCATTACTACATCAACTAAAATTTAGTGTGACGTTACGTAGCCTTTAACCAGTGGTACAGCAAGATGATTCTAACGATACTAAATGTAGTAGGTATGAAGATTTTAAATGTAAAATCTTTTAAACTTTCGCAACTTGTACACATATTTAATTATTATGTAACTACGTCTAAGTCATGTATTATATGAAGGAAAATTATTTTAAGCCAGTTCGTGACCACGGTCGGTTGAATTCGATCGGACCCTCGTATTACTTAAAATATAAAACGTGACGTAGACCCGTTATATAATAATTTAATAAAGACTTTTATTTAGTGATTAATAACTTACTAAATAAATATTTTAAACTAAATTTAACCAATAATATTTACAAATAAAAACTACCTAAATGTATCATTAATAAAGATTATTCATTTGTCAAACTACAATGCGTATTTTAAAAGATATGGGAGTAGATGCAAAAATATATAATTCATAACCCAAGCAGGGTTAAGATTGTAGCACTGAAGCTAGAACATCTTTTTTCCCTACATATCTGAAGGCATGTAAAGTGCCTTTGTTTGTCATTTGACACATAATACATTAAGTACCAACTAAAACACTATTTCCCTCACTAATTCTAGACAAAAGATTTAACAAAAAATGTTTCAAATATTCATTGAGCAATGCATAAACGTAATGGAGAGTAAATGAGGGTGCGACAAGGGAGGGGACGACTAACTAGGACACTTTTTGTGCACTTTCCAACTAGACAACACTGTGAAACGTGTGTTTTTGTCGCTAAAGGGACGCTTGTAATGTCAATGGAAAGGTAGTGGAATGATGTGTGTTGTTTCTGCGTAGATAGCATTGTAATTACTGTTTTAGAACGTTTTAACGTTATAATATTATTTGACTGGCCTATTATAGGTCTAGTGGTTAGTGACCCTGACTGCTAAGCCGGTGGTCGTGGGTTCGATCCCCACCCACGACAAATCTTTGTGTGATGAGCAAGAAGGTTTGTTCTGTGTCTGGGTGTAATTTATCTATAATATGTAGGTATGTATTTACAAAAAAAAAAAAGGAATTGAAGTAGTATATCAGTTGTTTAGTACTCATAACACTAGCAAATATAACTGCTTAATTTAGGACTAGATGGCGCTGTGTGAATGTGGTAGAATATTATTATCAATACATTGGCTATTGCGCGGGGCTTCACTCCCCTGGATCTCGCACTAATCGCACTGTTTGTGCCTTTTTTTTATAGCACGACGGTGGTACCTCCTGCTAATAAAGTCAGGACATGTCTGTGGTAGAAATAAAATACGAGCTGACTTTAAAAAGAATTACAGATTTTTATTTAATTTACTGTATCCGCCATAAAATTTGTAGTTATAGAATGAGCAAGCCATATTCCGCATCTTTTGATTATATTCCTTAATACTATGGCATAAGATAGATTTTGCTATAAGATCAATTTCTTAACAATCTCATTGCTTATCATGCAGAAACCTCTTGAGATTGCCCGCCAATTTGCAGGAGCTTTGTGACTTATTTCGCATTATATGCCTCACGAGAGGTACTAAAATCCTGATTTTCGAGGGATTATTTACTTATCCTGTATATATCCCACGGGACTGCTAGACTACTATCCTGTTTCTGATGATATTAAATTGTATCCCCGTGTTAAAGTTCCAATACGTTGTTGTTGTTGTTTTGCCTCATCCGAGAAGCGAACCTGGGACCTCCTACGCAGCAGCCGTTTGAGGCTAGTTTCATTGTTACTTATTACGATTTATTGTTGACGCAAAACGTGGTCGGTAAGTAACGTTCGTACCAAATATATATATATATATATATATATAAATATAATATACCTTAACATTAGATGGTAAATTTTTTAACTTAATGCTAACACGCCATACATCATTGTTAATTACTGCAATATTTTAACTGATATCATGTTACGAACGACAATTTAATGTTGTAATTTTTTGTTAATGGCATAATTGTTAGGTCTTAATTTCGGTTTAACCATTTAGCTTCAAAATTATTCCTGTATCACGAAAGAATAGGCATTTACGGAGACCAATCGTCTAATATGAAAATAGAACACATAATAGGTAGCAACAATTTTTTTATAATAAAAGCCACAAGTTCAAGGTTTACACAAAAGCAAAGCGTTCCTCGACAAAAAGTTCAGAGTATCATTTTCATCCATTTGAAAATGGAACATTGTATTTTATACATAAAATATTAACAAACTCCTTATTGTATAAACTATAGATATAAATATATATTATTTATGATTAATTATTAAAACCTTTAAGGAGAATTTTAACAAAGTAACTTCCGCGCCTAATTATTTTTTCACAAGTTTTTCCAGAACTTTTCATTTCTATTCCAGCGTCTAATGGAAGCGACCTAGTTCTTGCTTTTATAATTATAATTTGATTTAAAAGTCCACATTGTTAATTTATGACGCCGGAAACTTCTTTGTTATATTTCTCTCGGGCATTTTAATTTTAAGTTTAGAAATTTGTGAGAATTCTTAATGTATTGTACCTTTCGTGATGAAGGTAAAGGTCATATATGTGAAAGGGTTATAACAATATAATTTTATTGTAGCCTCGTAGCTAGACATGCTACAAAATGTCTACGGCGTAGCTCTTTCGTACTCCATTGCTGGAACCAAGTTTGCTTACTTCTTGCTTAACAGAATAGTGCTTCAACTGTAGCTTCTCTTATCCAGTATAAAGTTAAATCTATTGGAGAATCTCTATTGGAACAAAGTTCTAAATTACTCAAATCAGGAACTTTATTTCATTCAATCGTTTCCAATGTCTGCGGTGCTCTTAGCCCAGAATTCCGTTTAAAATATGATTAGCTTCCAAGATACTTATCCGAACTTAACAGAAGTTTCAAAGTAATACATTTAGGGGTCTTCATTAGTACATACTTTTATTAAATTGTTCGGATGTTTTAGGGACAACAAAATAATACAATTTCGTGGTTATTGGAAATGTTTCAACAATATTTTGTAATTTAGACTGAAGTTAGGTTAGTTAATTATATCAATATTTGCCGCGAGACACTGAAAATCACCAATATTTTTATTTGTAGTTATAAATTATAAGTTTCTCCCCAGTAGCGCGGCGGTAGAATTTAACCTATGTCCTTATTTAGGTGTGGACGTCTCTATGTGCAATTTAGTGAAGATTGGTGTAGTAGTTCAGACGTAAAAGAGGTTTATTACTATACCTCTTATGTAAATTTATAATATTCGTTATGATAATATAAACAGCTGTTATTTTCAGACTGGTCTATTAGTCTGCTCGATGGCGAACCGACGTAAATTTGTCAATTTGTCACAATAGTAAATTTAAAAGTTGTATTCTTTATCTTTATTCCGTGTAGTGACGTATTAAGAATACATAATGTCACCACCCTATCTTCACCCGCGGGTGTCGTACAAGGGCGACTAAAGGTGTAACCTCATGCAGACAAGAGCACTGCAAGAAAAGGAAAATTCGAAATAAACCCTATACCAACCCGTCTGGCCATCGTGGTGTAGTATAATTGTAAATAACAAAAGATTGTAACTATTCATTTTTTTTAAAAGAGTGGCGTGAGTTTCTTGCCAGTTCTTCTCATAGCTCCACCCCGTCAGCGAACTGGTCGTAAGCAAATTTGCTGACACTACTTTTCGGATAACCTGTTACATTCTTGTGACTTTCATAAGTGTTACCTTGTAACTTAGATGAATAAACGAGATTTCATTTCATTTCAGTAGGCTAAATTCTCTCCACATTCTTTGGAGGAGACCCGTGCCCAGCAGTGGGACGTTTATGGATTTAAATGATGATTCTTTATCTTAGATTTTTAACTTCTTTATTACAATTTGTAAGGTTTATTAAACAGGGCCCACTCCTATGAGGCACACACAATCTTTGTTAATATGAAAAAAAAGGTAGGCTTGTTATTAATTAATTATTTCTACTCGTTTGACGCAAATATAGAACTTTTCCAAAACACTCCAACGGTTATTAAGGACCGATTTAGAATGATATGCTTATTTTGTTGACAGCGTAATTATAATTCAAAGTTCAACCGAAATAATATTTGTACTTTTGTAGTTTTTTGAGCGGAATGGAAGATATTTTTTGTTTTTTAATTGCCTTTTTAGATTTCTGAGAAATAAATTAATTGCTTTTAAGGCTATGTTTGTATTACTGGAAATGGCATTTTGTTATATTAAAATTTTAAGTAATAGCCCGGAGTTACTGTTATCTACACACCACTGTTCGTCTGTTTATGTGAACTGCCAAGGTTCCAGTTGTTAAAACCAGCGCCAGGTACCTATAACTAGTGACCTGGCTTCAATGCTGAACTGGATGCCTTTTGTTACAGCCGCGAGACATACATATTTACCACAGATATTATGTAATGTTGTTCTTATGGTTTATTTATCTATACTAATATTATGAAGCTGAAGAGTTTTTTTGTTTGGCTCATAGCTAGGATCTCAAAAATATTTTAGTGGATAGCCCATTTATTGAGGAAGGCTGTAGGCTAAATAACATCATGTTACGGCCAATAGGAGCTGAGCAGTGGCCTAACAAAGAACAACGGAGGCGAAGCCCCGGGCTACTGCTAGTCCCTATATAGTAAATATATCATGTTTGTTTTTGCTATCTTTAAGTGTAGAATCTTAATCCATTATTCATGTAAAAGTACAGTCAGAATATGCCCGAAAACACTGAGTGATTCACCTTAATTTAATAATAAAGCACTTAGAACTATTGATTCATAATTTAAGTTCAATTTATTAAATTACGTCTAATATAAAAGAACCATTGATTTTAATTATGTCAATTACTAGTATTATTCTATGTTCTAGACAATGTGCTGTAAATCAACTTAATTGAAATATATGTATGAAACTGATATTTGTTTTGATTATTCAAGGGAAAATGACTGTTATTTTGTGATGAAAGCATTCCTCAAATTGAGTGGAACATTGTGATAGACACAAGTTCAAAACAATTATTTAGAAAATTATAGACCTACTGTTGAAGTCTATTTACCGAAAGACACTGGGCGTATTTCAGAAGTGTAGTGAATAAATGGTTTTGATGAAACGGCGTAAGACAAACAGATTCCAAAATTATATTTACAATAAAAAAAATACTAATATATCTATACTAGTATAAATTAACCAGCGTTAGAACTATGTACCGCTTCAGAGGTAAATGCTAACCCCCTTATTACAAAATATGGACTAAGTATTAAACCAGGTTTAAATAGACATAAGCTATTGTTTTATCAAAATTGTCATTTTAAACCTGGTTTAATGCTTAGTCCGTATTTTGTTATAATAATATAATAAAAATATTCTACCACATTCACACAGCGCCATCTAATCCCAAATTAAGCAATTATATTTGCTTGTGTTATGGGTACTAAACAACTGATTTACTACATAAATACATTTTTTTTTATAAATACATACATATTATAGATAAATTACACCCAGCCACAGAACAAACCTTTATGCTCATCACACAAAGATTTGTCCTGGGTGGGGATCGAACCCACGACCTCCGGCTTAGCAGTCAGGGTCACTAACCACTAGACCAACAGGCCAGTCAAAGCCAGGCCAGTTAAATGTTTTTAAAAACTACAACTCACAAACAATTACTTTATTTCTTTCTCAAATTTTGCTAAATTTATTTCATGTAAACGTCAGTACGTAACATCAAGTAACACGAAGCAAATTTCGTTACAAAACAAGAACGTACCCTTCATAATAATATAGTAGGTACGGGGAGTAGAGAAAATGGTTTCGCATTCAACTAGAGTAGCTCACATTGTGGAGGTCGATGCACCCCAGCCACCTCGCTAGAACTACCCGACAGAGAAAAACAACTGGAGACTAGGGATGGGCATGTTTTGTAACGGTAACTAAAAATAACGGTATAAATGCATTAGAAAATTGTTTATGTGCTCGTCTTGTCACGTTTAGATATTAATAAAAAATTTTGAAACTTTCGTGACTAGTACACAAATAATAATATTCTATCACATTCACACAGCGCCATCTAGTCCCAAAGTAATAAACAACTGATTTACTACTTAATTTTTTTTTTTTGTAAATGCATGTTATAGATAAATTACACACAGACACAGAACAAACCTTTATGCTCATCACACAAAGATGTCCTGGGTGGGGATCGAACCGATCAAAATTTAATACGTGATGTAGAGTCGTTTTATAACATCTTTTATAGAAATACTAAACAAATAATGGAAAAATTCATACCCACAACGGGATTTGAACCAGTGTTCTTACAACTGAGCTATTTATTTATTTATTTAGACAACCAGTTGTTGTTACACTGTTTAACACATTTTGTAAAATGTGATAAATTATAATAAATATTATTATAATTTATCACATTTATTATTATTAAAATATTTTTGACTGGCCTGTTGGTCTAGTGGTTAGTGACCCTGACTGCTAAGCCGGAGGTCGTGGGTTCGATCCCCACCCAGGACAAATCTTTGTGAGATGAGCATAAAGGTTTTTTCTGTGTCTGGGTGTAATTTATCTATAATATGTATGTATTTACAAAAAAAACATGTATTTAAGTAGTATATCAGTTGTTTAGTACCCATAACACAAGCAAATATAATTGCTTACTTTGGGACTAGATGGCGTTGTGTGTGAATGTGGTAGAATATTATTATATTATTATTATTTATCACATTATGACGTCATGACGAAGTTATCATTAGTGAAGAGTTTGGTTGGTTGAAAGCGCTAATCTCAGATACTACTGAACCGAATTGAAAAATTATTTTAATGTAAGATAATCCGTTTATCGAGGAAGCCTATAGGTTATATAACATCACGGTATGACCAATAGGAGCTAAGTAGTTGTAAACGATCTACGGGAGTGAAGCCCCGGCCAACAACTAGTTTAACTAATATATAAAAATGACTTTGATGAGTCAAAGTCATTTTTATTTATCGGACACGTAACGTGGCGTTGCAGTAGAGTTCTAAAAAGAGAAGGACATTGTTTGAAGGGTCAGTTCATAGACATAAATTGATTAAATAAACACAGTAAGGTTAGAGTGAATAATAATTGCAATTGTTAGAATTTATTTCGGAGCATATTATTAATTCAACGTTATTTTGGTATATTGTAAATGAAATAAAAAAAAATAACTGCGCCTTGGGACTCAATATATTCTATTCTACCACATTCACACAGCGCCATCTAGTCCCAAAGTAAGCAATTATATTTGCTTGTGTTATGGGTACTAAACAACTGATATACTACTTATTTTTTTATAAATACATACATTTTATAGATAAATTACACCCAGACACAGAACAAACCTATATGATAACCTAATAATACCTAATGTATTTAGGTATTATTAAATTTCATAAGCAGTCATAGTGAACAAATTAGTTTTTATAATATTTACTTTGCCGAAAGATTATATATGTAGTTTGTTCTATGAACTATTAGTTTCAGGCTAGCCGCGAGGAGGGTCTGGTAACCCGTAATACAGAATGATACTTTAAAGCAACCAGACTCTCATAAAGTTGGTTCTGACTGTAATTGTGTGTAACTAGTGCAAGGAAACCCTTGTAATGAGTAATAAACATTCTTAAGAAAATAACATAAGCATAGCAAAAAGGTTTTATGACGAATAAATCAAAGACAAAAACATCCCAAACAGTAAGATTTATCGTTTGTAATTTATGATGACTATTCATTTAATTTATTCTTTCAACTACAGATATTCGTGAAGTTTCAACTATAAAAGAAGGTAGTTAAATTATAACCGACGTTAACTAGGAAAAAAGTTTTCATTTGATTGTTGTTTATATTAAAGTTACTACGATACGAACTGCCGTACTCAGAGACGTTTCTTAACTTTCAAGTTTATTTAGTAAAAACGTGTAATACTTAAGTCGATACACCTAAAGACGATTATTCAATGAAAAATTGTTTTAATGACAGATTACTGCTAACAGCAGTTAGAAAGATTTTTATCACAGGGACAGTTAAAAACCAAAAAGTTATCTTGACATTGAATTAGTCAGTTTCGAAATGTTTGTTTGGGCCGCCGATAGTCACTCTCGACTATTCAAATGCCGAATTGCTCTACTTTTAAATTACGACTGGAAGGTAGTTATCATAAGGGCTGGAGCACATGCCAGCCAAGTCCACAGTACTATTCAATGCACTTTCATTTATTTCGTTACCCATGTCTGGCATGAAGAACACCAAATACCGATTTCTAAGTCACAACCCTAGTATTTACATCACTATTTACCCCACGTCAGAATTCAATGTACACAACTACATTTTTCGCAGTAAAGCTACGACAAAGTGCATCAACATTGTTGGCTAAGCTTTCACGTAATCCCTTCACTGTTTTATGAGTAAAGTAGGTGGGTAATAGATTGCATTGAGACTCACATTCGAAATACAAAATGAATATTCTCTATTTAAAAATGATTAAATACTGTCAGTGTTTTGAAAGCTTATGTTATTAAAAATGAGGATAATAATTATAATTAATTTCAAGACGCTAATAAATGGCAGTACCAGACTTATCCAACGAAGGAAATTCTGCATTTTATGGAAGTTTTATGATTGTATGAGTGTTACATACCATGCGCATAGTGTCTATATGGCTAAAAGCTTACTGCTGGCTTCATGGGAGTTTTATTTAATTTTGAGGACAATACAAAAAAGGTCACTTACAATTTTGTAGCTGAAAAGAAATCTTTATATTAACGGACTTATAATTAATTTTAGCCATATAGATAAGCGATATAGTGCGATGGTGGCTGAATGGTTAAGAGACCGGCGTGCAAATCACGCGGTCCGAGTTCGATGCCGACCGGCAGTACCTATGTGGATTCCACTTTGTGGAATTTATATGTACTAGTCAATTGACTTACATTCTGCTAACGGTGAAGGAAAACATCTTTAGGAAACCCACATACCCTAGAAGAAGTTCTATGAGTATGTCTGATCCACCAACCCACACTAGGCTAGCGTAAGTGGATTATGACCTATGACCCTCTCAGCTCTCTAGTTAGAGGAGAGGAGACCCGAGCCATATGACTGACTAATAAAATTTTATTAATTCTCAACATTTGTGTCTACCAAAATGTGATTTATCATATTTTGATAGACACTGCACAACTGCCTCGGTGGCGCAGCGGGAAGTGTATACGACTGCTGTGCAAGAGGTCCCGGGTTCCGGGTCGGGTGAAAATGGTATTGGGTTTTTCTATCATGAAATTCCAGTATTAAAATTTTCCCGGAGTTTGGTAAACTAATGTTCCCGGTTGATGACAATAGGCTCGCCCCCTATTTTATTGGACCAAATATAGCTGGCGAAATGTGGGTGTGAAACACCTCTGCCTACCCCTTCGGGGAAAAAGGCGTGATGCTATGTTATGTTATGTTTGATAGACATAAATGATGTTCATCTCTCGAACGATGTATGAAAAAGAAAGGAAGAATGAAAGAAAGAGAAGCGTACTCGTTCGAAAACAATTTATCGACGTGTTCCTATTCTACTTAATGTAATACGTAGACTTTACGAGCCAAGACTTTGAAAACATATAGCCTAGCAATTAGCAGTAATAGGTTGATGACCTTAGGTTAATGGAGCTATTAGAAACATTGTCGCGTTTGTTAGACACATGTGATTAGTGGCTTGGTATTATATATGTACATACTAGGATAACTTTAGCAATTATTGTGTTAAGTTATGGTATTTTGGTAACGGTTTAAATAATTTTGATAAAAAAATGTGGTTTTGAAGATATACTTTTGAAGATATAGAATTTCACCTATACAGGGTGGAAATTTTTATGCCACCTGGAGGGATTATGCTTTTGTTTTTATTTAATTTACCATGTTTTTTTGAGGGATTCAAACCTTACAGTTGACCCTATCGATCGATGTCATAAAAGTACAGCATATTATTTTTTTAGGATTTTAGCTGGTTCAATTGCCGGAGCAAGCAAATTTCCGAAAATCTTTGAATGCAGTTTTGTTGCTTCTTAAAAATAAACGAATGTAAAATTATCTATCTCCAGTATTTAGAGTACTTTACCTCCAGTTGGGATTAAACATTTCAACCCTGTATACTAGTATGCTATGGAGCATTTTTATACTACTTACCCATTAGTGTCATGTTGCATAAGAGCCGTTCCAGCACTGTTTTAGAGGCGAAGCTTGGTCTCACCGATATTATTTAATGAAGATACGCATTAAAGTTCCGATTCGTATTCCGCAAAAACCAATTACGCCCTATCTACTACCAACTCACTTCTTTGCACAATGATTGAACGGACTAATCCACGTTATGTTTCGCGCCAAAATACACTTATTTTTAAAACACCTCCTACAAAATTTAATTTCTCTTGCGTACGATAAAATAAAATGGCATATATTTGTCTCGTGCAGGAATCGAACCCAAGTTACTTGGCACAGCGATGTCAGTAGTGAAGCAGCCACCTTAATCGCTACACCACGGTAACTGTCAATTCTTTGAGTGAATATTTGTTTTCAAACGGATCTACGTCCCTACTATTTAAAGAATCAGCCCATGACCACAACCATGCAATTCCATCGCAACGTCTCTCCGCACTAATTTTAGGAAAGATGGACAGGAACGCAAGACTCCTGCTTACATTGAATAACGTTTAGGTACTTTAGATGCTTATTGGAGTGAATTTCAAATTAACCATACCAGGTTATCTGCTGAGTTAGACGCGCTTCGGGCAAAAAATAATACGTGACAAAGACCCGTTTTAAAACTAAAATATGCGTCACGAAACGATTAGTTAAAATTGAGTGAATTTCGACAATATGCCAGAAAATCAATGAATCGTATAAAAATATTATTAGTAGTCAAAGTAACTAGTTCAACGTTGTACGTAGGTATGCATATCTAATATGTTTCTGTTTCAGTTCACCTTAGCTTTCAATTATTCTAGATAGATTTGTGTAGCTCAAAGGAATATATTGCACAGGGTTTTCTTTGATTCCAACGGACAAAGTAAACTGAGCGTTTGCAATTGGAAAACTAAATAGAACACATTTGATTTAACATTCATTGTTAATATACAAATAATATTATTTATTGAGGGCGATGTACGATATACAGTCAAAAAGTAACTTTATTGTTTTTGTAAAACAGTGTAATCAATAACTTCGACGTATTATAAAAAAATAATAGAACCTATGTATACCTAAAACGTAGCTTTAAAGAAAAACGTGGCAAGATGATTAGTTGCACTTTACAATTATCAAGTATAATGCTATGATTACAAGACAGACATTGCTTTAAAGCACCGATATCACTTAAAGCCTTTCTCCAAAAAATTTACCATAATTCTCGCACTTCTTTTGTTTGGTGTATATTACTAAAATCTGCAGTTATCGTTACTAGAAATACCCGCAACGATAGAAGCGCAGCAAGCTTCTTGAATAGCAAGCATTTCCAATATCATGAGTTCTAGACATTACTACAACCAACACCAACAACTTACTATGTATCATTACTGGATATGAGTTTCTCTTCACAAGAATAGTATACCTATTAATTAGTCTACTGAAGTATACTGGCCAAAATGTAGGTTTGAAACCGAGTTATTTTTTGGATGTTTTTCTCTTGCACAAATGTATTCTGATTTATTCTAGTTGGTTCATATGACGTCTTGAAATTGAAATGGAATTGTGACATGTTATATTGCACCTTAACCAAACAGATTGTTATATTCTTCTAACATATCTAATAATAAAAACGTAGCATTAATCGCACTGTTAAAATAATAGCAATATTTGTCTTCTACCTATTATTCTAGGGTTCAAAATTGCCCAGCGCCAACTTACAACTTCACTCAATTTTAATGCGATATGTGGAAAACAATAATAATGAACACAGTGACACAGTTTTAAAGGAGCTTTACTTTTATTTTGTTACTTGCAATACTCTTTAGCTATGGATATGGTTGCGAACTGGATAATAAAAAGTAAACGTACCGGGAAACTTTGCAGCAGTGCAGCTTACGAAAGATTTTAGAACTCACAAGGATAATATTCACAAGATTATGGAAATATAGTTTTCTGTTACTACTTTTATGTTTCAAGTTTATGTTAGAGATGTTTTAGTAAATCGACTGTTTGAAATGGATTTGCGGTTTTTAAGTTAAACCCTTGCATGTTATACATACTGTTTTTGTACATTAAATATGGCGATGTACTGTTTGAAATCGTTTTTCTTTTACCGAAATTGTGAAGCTGTGCAGTGGAATTGAGTGGAACTAAATGCGGTCCGATTGTTATAATGATGACATTATAACAATCGGACCGCATTTAGTTCCACTGTACTTGCTGTACTTGAAATGCTGTCATATATGAATATGACAGCATTTCAAGTACAGCGGCGCCCTCCTCGTGACGTCATTACTGCACAGAAATCTGTGTCAGACTATATTTATGATCTGAGGAGTGGAATTCTAGATACACATATCGCAATGTTTTATGGAATAGCAGTTGAAATTGACACATCTTTGAGAGATACCAACATCACATTTAACAGTCAGGTGGCTTTCACAAAAGCGAGAATTTTCTTATTTGTAAACTAGCTTTTGTCCGGGGCTTCGCTTCCGTGGATATTCATTCGTGATGGGATACAGCCTAAAACCATCTTCGATAAATGGACTATCTATCACCCAAATATTTTTTCTATTTAATTCGGTTCAGTAGCTCCTGAGAGTAGCACGCTTAACCAAATAAACAAACTCTTCAGCTTTATAATATTAGTTTAGATTACGTATGCGCATATGTTTTTAAAAATACATAATCATCATCATCATCATCAACAACCCATTTAGTCCCACTGCTGGGCTCGGGTCTCCTCTCCTCTAACTAGAGAGCTGAGAGGGTTTAGGCCATAATCCACTGACGCTGGCCTAGTGCGGGTTGGTGCATCAGACATACTCATAGAATTTCTTCTAGGGTATGTGGGTTTCCTCACGATGTTTTCCTTCACCGTTAGCAGATGGTAAGTCACTTGACTAGTACATATAAATTCCACAAAGTAGCATCCACATTGGTACTGCCGGTCGGGATCGAACTCGGACTGCGTGATTTGCACGCCGGTCCCTTATCCATTCAGCCACCATCGCTTTAAATACATAATGTCACTACCCCATCTCAACCCGTGGGTGTCGTAAAAGGCGACTAAAAGTACCTTAGAGAGCGAAGGGCACCGCAAGAAAACCCTATACCAACCCGTCTGGCCAGCGTGGTATCATATGCTAAATTCTCTCCACATTGTTTGGAGGAGACCCGTGCCCAGCAGTGGAACGTTTATGGGTTGAAATAATGATGATAAATGTTTTGAATGCTGCATTTCCAATAAATAAGTATACTTTTTCTTTAAGTTCTTTAAAATATTTTTTTTTCTATTGCTGAAATGTAACCACTCTTTACCTGTACAGTGACTATACAATGCAGTGTGTGGTTGTAATAACATTTTCAAGAGATATAAAATGAGAGTGCAGAGCTCTCTAGTCCGGGATTTGTCTATAAAAATAGAATAAGTAAACTAATTGATTAATTCTACAGCGTTAAAGTACGCTACCACTCTCGATAGAAATTACTCAAAGACTGCAAATCGACGGATGCACTCTGAGCATTCGAAAAACAAAAAGTAAAACTTTCCTTATACAAAAACTTTATTGCAAATTAAGCACAAAGTTTTTAGATGTTCATCTAAACAATTGATTAATCGAGAGTACATTTCCAGTCTCGGGAACAAACGAACCGAGACAATATAAGTTTGTCTCGAATCAAGATGAGTTACTAATTATATAACTCTGACGACCTATCTACATTGAGACATTGTTTCCAAAACTTTAGTTTCTCTTATCATTTCTAGTTAAACTTGCACTATTGAAATATGTTTCTTTTAGTTGAAAACTTCTTAAGTAAATCTGTATGTATCCCCATTATGTATTACTAGAAGTCGCGCGAGGCTTCGTTCCCGTCGTTCTATATTTGGCTACTGCTCTGCTCCTTTTGGCCGTAGCGTGATATTTATGTTCCTGAGATCCTAGTGTTCAACCAAATAAAGAAACTCTTTAGCTTTATAATCTTTATATACATAATTCTTCTGTACGTGTGTTGACAGTGAACTCCTCCTAAACGGCTGAACCGATTTGAATGAATTTTGTGTGTGTTCAAGTGGATTCGAGGATGGTTTAGATTCACAAATAAAAAAAAATGCAATCGATTGGTATATCACGCAGGACAACGTCTGTCGGGTCCGCTAGTATTATCATAGATTTAATGCTTTAAAAAACCTTAATAATATTGCTAGCGTGTTTTATTTTTCAGATAGAAAGTTACAAATATTCGATTTTGATTTTAGGATTGAACTCCGCTTTAGGTTTAGGCGGAGTTGAAACTAGAAGTCAGGATATTATGACGTCAATAACCAATAGAATTTCGAAACTTGACGCTGTACGTCTATGGGCAATATTTTAATTTTCTTTCCTTTCATAATATTTCATCTCAGTTTGATGGAGTCTGGGTTACTTTTTTTTGCATCGGAACAGTATAATTTAAAAAATGTCATATGTCTATATAAAGCTGCAAATAAATATGCACTTTAATCCAGGGATTTAAGATTCTCGCACATAACATATAAATTACTCGCGTCAACATGTTTATTCAGCAAACCCAATTAAAAACAAGAGTTGTATAGTAGTTAATGCGATGTCCTTTGATAGTGTTTGATAAATGACTAGTGGTTATGGAACAAAAATAGTCTGGTTTATAATTAAAGCTATGATTCATATTAAGGATTTATGTTAGACGTGGAACATGGGCTTACTGGAACGTATTTTAGTTCGGATTTGAATTATAATACTAAAATCAGAATTAATTGCATAAAAATTATAATAATTAGACGTATTGCGCTGGAAGTATAAGTTCTTATTTAATTAACCATGTTTTTTAGTAAGATTCGGTCCTTATGGTTGAACCTATCGATCAATGCCATAAAAGTACAGAATGTTATTTTTTGGATTTTAGCTGGTTCAATTCCCGGGTGTGGCAAGCGAATTTCCGAAAAATGTTGAATGCAGTTTTGTTTCTTTTTAAAAACAAAGGAATGTTTCCTTTGAATAAAATTAATTATCTATCTCTAGTATTAAGAGTACTTCTCCTCCAGGTGGCACACAATTCCACCTTGTATATTATATAAAGTTTACAATGATAATGTATGTTTGATTGTACTAATTTAAATGATAGTTGTCTCACTTTTTATATCTGTGAAACAAACACACATACGAATATTTAATGTACTAGACTAGATATCACGCAGGACGTCGCTCCCGTCGTTCTTTATTTGCCCACTGCTCAGCTCCTATTAGCCGTAGCGTGTATATAGCCTAAAGTCTTTCTCGATAAATGTGCTATCCAACACTAACATATTTTTCAAATTGGACTAGTAGTTCCTGAGATTTCAAACAAACTCTTCAGCTTTATAATATTATTAGGCCAGAAGCCATTAGTGGCCTCCTCGCTACCTCGAGCAGAGTTGGTCTATTGTAGCGCCCCTTGTTGTTTTATAGTTCTCTGCTTAGTCCTATAGAGGCTAGGAACTTCCAGATTATCTGAGCAGAGAGAGACTGTATCTCATCTGGTTGCACCTGGTGCTGTCCTAAAAGGCTGCTTCTTTTGTGCATGAGTGGCCTACATGAGCAGAGGACATGCATTGCAGTCTCAGCTGACTTTTGGCAAAATCTGCACATTTTATTATAGTTTTATTATAGTATATATCGCTACACTTGTCTCCAATTATTATTATTGCTATCTATAGACCTTAGGCTTCCAACTTGACTTATCCATTACCATATTAGTGGTTACCGGGAAAACGGCGCCACGTGCTTCCAAAAAGTTTTACCATCAAAACACTTTTCAATAAACAATGCCTTCATGCTAGACCGTTTCTCTTACGTCATTTCTTAACAGCACCTATTCGATTTTAAAACGGCCATGTCTATTTCTATAGATGACGAAAGATGACATAACTACATTGCACTAAATTCTCCTTTGTAAATTACATTATTTTTTTTATCATATTTAGCCTCGCTGCTGAGCAAACGCCTCGTTATTATGTTAATACGAAAAATAAATTTACATTAATACTGTTTACTTGAAGTCGGTACATTTGTAAATGCTCGGAACTACAGAAGAGTTTAAGTTTGTTGGACTCGGATGAGCACGAGGAAATAAAAATATGTTTGTATTTTTAAAGTAAATATTTAGGCCGCCATGTTTCGTTTATAGATTATATTGGCGGTATATGCATGTCAAAAATCTACGAGATGTCACAGCCTTCATTTATTTTCATACAAGTACCTAATAGCAACACAGTTAACTTTGAATGCAAACACTTTATTAGATTATAATTTTATATCGAAATCTTTAGAGCCATTGTGGAAATGTAATTTTTAATTGTTCGTTTATTAAGATCAGATATGATAGTTCATGTGATGTTCTCGTAGACAATCTACGGCGTAAATGGTACGTAGTTAAAAAAATTTAAATATTTATTTTATTCTACTCAAATCTTAACTAAAACGTAGGTAAAAGCCACCAGTATAAAATTATTAAACCAATTAAACTGTGCCTTGAAATTGTAGTTATTAAGAAGAATTATTTTAAAGAGACTACTAGTGACCTTGTGAAAGAATTTCAATCGTCCTTAGAGCAACCTAAGGGCATGTCTGCCGTTCAGAACTTTAGAACAGTACTGATATGATATGAGTCTGAAAATCCTTATTTTATTCACCGAATTAAATATACTTTTTTGACCTACATACAGGGTGTATACGACGATACGACATTAAATGACAAGGCAGCCAGTGTTAACCCTTATAAACATATTCTAATATAAATTATTAAAAAAAAAAAGAAAAAAAAAAAAAAGCTACTTACACATTATTTAAAGTCGAAAAATTTAAGAATATACAACCACACATTATTTTTCTATCATGACGTTTTCGACATGACGATGACAACAGTGCGGAACAGAGTAAGAGATAAGATAATATGAAAGAGTCAGAGATATTTAAATGAATTGAATGACGTAATGACAACATACGATCAACGTAAATACCTACAGGTTGTTTAAAACTGTGAACAACTGTGACATAAAGAAAGTACATTTGCGTCTAAACTATTGCAAATTTCTGTTAAATTTTTTTGGTATAGTCTTCTAACATCACATGCTACACGTGGTTTCATTTAATGTCGTATCGTCGTATACACCCTGTATATACTTTAGAAATTTAAAGTCCATTCATAAGGCTAGCTGGTCAACACTATGTTTGACGTTGACCGATCTACAATCTTCAATTAATGAAAATGATAAAAGCATTCTGTTTACATAGTATCACTGCAACTTCGCTCCGTCTCAAAAGTTGTAACATGTTCGGGCCTTTCACTCACAGAAACCGACACCACAACTAGTAATTAAAGTTTAGCAATGTCACTCTCTCACACACACACATCCACACACAATAAAAAAAGCTTTAACTGTATACAGAATAACGAACAAATTAGTTGCGTTGCATGATACGTTGCAACTCTCTTTTGTTTCAATATCTAGTAATGATTATAATGGAATTCGAAGTATGTTTTAAAATGAGAATACGATGCATCTTTTTTGACAAATGGGCAGAATTATCTACTTATATATGTATGTGATATTTATCTATTTATATTTGTGTATGTATCTATCTATATATGTGATGGCCGATGGGGGAAAAAAGTTTTTGAGTAGCGGCCAGGTATTGGAAAGCACGCAGTGGGCGGTCTCCTACTAGATGTACTAGCGACCTGGTCAAGGTGCAAGCGGTACAAAATCGTTCGTTGTGGCGGAAATTAGGTGAGGCCTATGTCCAGCAGTGGATTTCATTGGGCTATTATGATGATGAATAATTAATAATACCATGTTATAGTATTACCATATATAATAAAATCAATAGTTAATTAATTCTTGTGCAATTTAATTAATAAGGTTGTGTTCTTAAAAGAATACAAGCCGAGGTATATGACCTCGGCTTGTATCCTTGCACATCGGTAGTTGAAACGCAGCTTTAATGTGCTGACACGGTGATTTTTGCAATTTAAGTGCGCCACATGTACACGTTTACAGGTTAGTCCATAAAAATAATCTGAAGTTTTAACCGCTAGCCTTTTGCGTGTAATTTTGCGACCACCTATTTTTAATCAAGATCCATTTTCCGAACCGCTACCCAATTAGGTATAAAACAAAGGCAAAATTCAAAGTCTTTAAAGCTCTGCTTTAATGTTAGAGGTCGGCGCAAAAACTAGATGCTGTATTGTATTTTGTTATGTAAATATGTGTATAATAAATGTGCTAACAACGCATTTGTTGTTGGGTAAAACATGCTATTATGAAACTTTGCGACAAATATTTTTTCTCTTAAATAACCTATGCATCTATTTTACTATAAATTTTCTTTTTAAGATTACAATGACCCATACATATTATACATAAATTATGGCGGTAATCGAGAAACACAGATATAAAATTACTAACTTTCGACCGCGGTTCCGCTCGCGTGGTAAGTCGGTAAAAAGTAGCATATGTGCAATTCCAGGTTATAATAAATTTGCGTGCCAAATTTTATATAGACTATTCTCACATAATTGAGTAACAGACATCCATCCATACATCCATCTATCCATGTATACTAATCCTCTAAAAAACCTATTTTTATTACTAAAAAAATACATTTTTAATTCCAGTATACTACAATTTTCATCAGTTATCACGCCCATGTACATAGTTATATGCCCCAATTACAATTTCACCGAAGCACAACAAACCATTTTTTTAATGACCATCGACTAGGGCTTGTATCATATCGTAGCCATAGTTTGATTTACAGTTCTATACAAGATATAATTTATCTTCGGCTAAAAAGGTTTCTCAAACTTTTAGTTTCGTAAATCACTGACGTTCTACAGCATAGAGAGAATAAGAATATCTTTTTGACAGGGTGCATTACAGAGGTGATATATCAAATATTTGTACAAGCCTACTTAGCCCTTAAATATCATATAAAACCATGTCGTTTTCGTCACAATTAGTATGTCAATTGGTACTAATTACAATTCATCATTATTATTTACTTTACCTCGCTGCTGCCGAATACTACCAAGGGCAGTGGATTCTATTCTGATTGTCACTTCTTAATAATTGCATTTTGGTTAACTCTCCCGTAATACAGGGCTGGTTAATAAGCGCGGGCGGTGCTTTTTATAATTAAACGTAAAATTAAATATAATTTTTAAATATGAGATTTCTTTGGCATCAATATCATGTGTTTTAGACACTCAGTAAAGTGTGATTTACTTGTTATAATCGCTGGCATAGGCCCCTTGCTTGTTAAACTTGTGTGAAAGTTGATCCCTAAGGGACGATGTAAAACACTTTGGGCATCATTGGACTAGAGCGATAAAACGGGCCTCCTCGAGAATCGCAGCCGTCATAAATCTACATCACAATGTGGAGATGTAGCCTTAGGAAAGCCTGCATGGGTTCGTGTAATACGTGCCATCCATCTTTGCTTGACACCACGTCGAGTAATTGCTGAAAGTTTAGGGTTAAAAGCTGGTTGAGATTTGTGGTGTTAAAGACCTAAGGGATTAATGTTAACAAGAGAGATGGATGTATTGGAAGATATATGCGTTACGAATTAGTGTACATTCAACGCGATATGACGTCATCAAGCAGATCAAGTTTTGAAGAAATTCGAGCTTCATGACAAAAAAAATTAATAACAAAATACAATTTCATGAAAAGGCTTATTCTATTACATTAGTGTAATAGTTTACTGTTGTGCATACGAATTAAAAAGTTTTATACAATCGAATTCTTTTTCTTTTGTTTTTAACATTTTTCTTAGAGTTCATAGACACTCTTTTGGAACAAAATACGCTGGGCATTAGCATTTGCTATCATTATTCAAATTGTATGATCAAAAGTTCGAAATAAATGATATTCTCTCTCTGTTTTGATAAAATCATAGATTTATATTTGTAATGTCAATAACTTGTGGCACGAGTTCAAAACAAAACAATGTTGGGTTGATTTAACAGGATAATACTACAGGAATATCAATTATTGACATTAGCTCATTGTTACAATAATACAATTGGTTACACACAATATTGACGATCCTACATAATTATTGACCGCTTGATTCCTAATAATACTGTTGTAAGTTTCAGATAATAATTTTATACGGATAATAAATTCAGACGAATGTGTCATCATCATCAGCCATTAAGTCCCACTGCTGGGCTCGGGTCTCCTCTCCTCTAATTAGAGAGCTGAGAGGGTTTTTAGGCCATAATCCACTCACACTGGCCTAGTGCAGGTTGGTGGATAATAAAATTCTATTTGGCAAAATTACATGTGGAACGTATTCAAAAATGATGGCAATTTATATTCTAATATTTTTATTAATATTCATATTTATTTATTATATTAATATTCAATAGAACGAAACGATTGTTATGAATGTAAGAGTGAATGATGATTGATATTATTGATTTGCTTCATATAGTATAATAGACAAAAGTTTGACAATAATAATCCTTCCTACATCTAGAAATACGATAAACAAAGTCCTCAAGAGCTTATTAATGTCATGTGAATCGTTAAAATGCTTACTGCTTTGTAAATGTACTCACATAAAATTATTCGTAAATTTTCAGCTCGTGTCACACGAAATTATCCACAGCATATTTTGTTTTAAGTTAAGTAAGGATATTCAGCTGACAGATCCTTCGAGGATCAAATAATAGCAGGCACATAATTCAACGTCCTTTTTTACACATAAATCTTTGCCCTTAGTTTGAGCCGTGAGCTCTGGCTTTTTGGATACTGGGAGCGTTGACCTCAGGAGGCTTTGAACTTTTGTGGTGTACTTATAAAATAATGGGTATAATTTAATTCGAGTTTTCAACAGCCTTAGTAAGGTTGTTCACCTGAACATTATTAATTTATCTTATTGTTTATTAATTGGTTCGTCTAATAGAAAATTAAGAGGATCTTGGTTTAAGTTACATGTTTGATGATAATTAAGTTTAGGTTCCTTATATACACTAAGTCATCTATCGATGCAATTGCATTAAAGTTGTTAACCTACCTACTTTTATCTGCTGGTCAATGAATTAAAAGCGAACAAGTGTTTATTTAAAAAAACAAAAACCCGACTGCCTTGCCTTGCCAAAAAGTAGTCTTCGTCAGTAAAGCCATATCGGTTTTTTTGCTGACGTCACATAGCCTATGACACTCGAGGGAAAATTACAAATCTAATGAAACCACACACTTTAAAATCAGTCAAGCCGTTAAGGCTACAAAAGGTCACAATGGAACAGAAATGCCCACATACATGTGTATATATTATACATACATACATACGCGTGAAAAACATTACCCTCCTTCTTGGTAGTCGGGTAAAAAAGGCCTACTCGAATTTCAATATTCGTTTAATCAATAAATATCATACGATTCGCTACTAAAATACTTTTTGGCATAATCGGATGTGTATCGTGTTTAAAAATGATGAATTTTTATTTAAATATTCAACAGAATGAAAGAATTATTTAATAGTGAATTGATAAATTCGATTGAAATTGGATTACTCGATTTCAATATCGCTGTCAAATATTTAATTTGCTTGTTGTCATTTTGAAACATTTGACGACGATATCAAAACTGACTAATCAAATATTAGCGAGTAGGACGCTGATGCTAGCTGTCAATCATCGCACTGTGGACAGTGATACAACATAATTTAAAAAATCGTATTTATTTATCATGCAATTTGTAAGCATATCTGAGGTATCACATGACCCAAAGTCTGGCCTCTACCTGGGGCAACGCATTACCCTTGCCATCCAACGTGGTAAAGTGGCTAGCCTTTTGGGTACGTCTCCTCAGGAATCTGATCTCAATCAGGTAATCCATTATTTAGGAATTGCCTGTAAATACAGTATCTGGTTCTTTTTTTTTAAATAGGTTAGTTGTGTATAATTTTTAAGTTGTTGTGTAAATATTTTATTGAATAAATGGCTTGATTATTTAAAAAACATGTGAATTACTGAAAAGATACACTACTCCATATGATTGCATTGCAATTTGCAAACTATCAACTTTTACACTTTTTGCAATAAATATTCGAATGACTTAAAATTTGTCTACATCAACTCAGAAGCAATATGTTAACTAATGAATGAAGCTGGTTTGACAAATATCACAAACAATTTGATCATTTATTTGATTACTTTATAAATCTTAGATTTAAATTCATAAAGCAATTTGCTAAATCACTTTCTGTAACATTGTAACATAATAATACAAATACAAAAATACAAAATAGTTTATTTCATTTTTACACAGGTAAGTTTCATTAAACGACTTCAAAAAAGGAGGAGGTTATATGTTCGACTGTATGTATTTTTTTTTTTTTTTATGTATGTTCAACGATTACTCGGAGATGCCTGAACCGATTTAAAAAATTCTTTTTTTGTTTGAAAGGGTATACTTCCGAATTGGTCCCCTATTCATCACGTCAAGTTCTGATGATGGAATCTCAGGGAAATCGAAGGCAACCCTCAAATTTTATAGGCACATGTTACGTTTTTCATATATTTTTTAAAGTTATTCAAGTATTTACGTCTGATAGTCAACATCTCATGTTGATGAGCTGGTGATGGAAGGTATAACTCCTTAACTGTTAGGAGTTGGAGGATAATTCTTTCGACATTATAGGTTCCTATAAACCAATACTTGTATTCTTGTAGGTTATTTAGGTGAGCTGATACTGGAAGGTATAACTCCTTAACTATTAGGAGTTGGAGGATAATTCTTTCAATATTATAGGTACTTACAAACCTATAGTTGTATTCTTGTAGGTTATTCAGGTGAGCTGTCAGTGGAAGGTATAACTCCTTGACTCTTAGGAGTTGGAGGATAATTCTTTCGACATTATAGGTACTTATAAACCTATAGTTGTATTCTTGTAGGTTATTCAGGTGAGCCGTCACTGGAAGGTATAACTCCTTAACTTTTAGGAGTTGGAGGATAATTGTTTCAACATTATAGGTACTTATAAACCTATAGTTGTATTCTTGTAGGTTATTTAGGTGAGCTGTCACTGGAAGGGAAACTTCTTAATGTTTAGGAGTAAGAAGATGATTTCTTTAAATATCACATCCATGTATAAACCTTAAGTTGTGTTATTTCAAGTGTCTGAGGTGAGAGCTCTTGATGGAAGATAAAGTTGTATAATTCAAAGGAATTCTTAGATGATATTTTAAGTTTTCGATATAGTATCTAACCTGCATTGTATACCTATACTTGTTACCTGTCGCATTTTATAGGAAAAAAGAAAGACATAAAAAGCTGAGAGTTTTGAGATTCCTCTATTCTACAATCAGGTTGTGTTGTGAAAATATTTAAGTAGACGTTCCCTTCTATCGAAGATTCTTTATTTCGGTTTTCCGTCTTAGTTTGCCAGCCAGTATTATTAAATCTGCTAGATAAAAAGTACACTAAAAATGGAAAAATAAACTATTTTTAACAAAAAAATATTAAAACGACTTCAAATCAGTACTAAAAAGCGAAAAATAAACTGAATAAGATATTTAATTCCAAGCTAAAAAATACCTACCTACCTGTTTAAAGTATAATACTCTATTACTAATCCGTTTGAAGTCGGTGCCAGCCTAATGAGGTTGTATCACTCAGTTTGAGCCGTCCACTAGGTACACGCAAGTGCGAGGTGGTGTGAAGTAGCGAGCGGTAACAGATGTACGTACTAAGTAGTACGTAACTTAACAAACTCTTTAGGCTTGGCACCGACTTCAAACAGATTAGTAATAGGGTATTATACTTTAAACAGGTAGGTAGGTATTTTTTAGCTTGGAATTAAATATCTTATTCAGTTTATTTTTCGCTTTTTAGTACTGATTTGAAGTCGTTTTAATATTTTTTTGTTAAAAATAGTTTATTTTTACACTCTTGTTGGTACAGTTGTTGACGTCTCCTTTTAGGCAAACAAATGCTTGTATCAGATGACGTCGCTCTTTCGTGTTAAATGAAAAAACATAAATGATGTGACGTGTTGTGAGTCCACTGTTTTGTTTTTTATAATGTTTATATACTAAACATTAGTTTCAAAGCATTAGGTCGTTAAAACGAAAGTGTATTTACATTAAACCCGTAGAAGCGCAATAATTTTCAGTCGGATACAGGTGAAATAGCTGAGTGCTCCTTTATATGCAGTTCATTTGTAATGCTCAAACGGAGAACCAGTTTAAATCGTTTAGTTAGCTTCGTAATTAATATTATTTGAACTAGAATTAAACAGCAATACTCATTGTTTGTATTAAGTCCCTTATAGGCTATACAATCTATACATATATCTAGGAAACATTTGTATTTTTGTATCTAACGAATAAATATAAAAACTACTGGATCGATTTCAAAAATTCTTTTCCTTTTAAAAAGCTACATTATCACTGAATCACATAGGCTACGAGTATATAACGTATGTTTTTGAAACTAAACTGCTTAATAATGATATTAATATACTAACTTTTTTTATTTTTCTTGTTTCAGGTATGTATTCAACTTATCCAGTTGTTGGTGAGAGTAGTTAGTATTTCAAAATCAATTTCTATCCAATTATTATTTACATCAAATTATAAACGCTATCTTCTGAGTTCCGACAGATAATGATGAATTCATACTGTCGAAATTTAGAAAAAAATTTGCTTGTGTTTTATGCTCATGTTTAATCGATTAGTCTGACAGATTGATAACGTTCAACGAACTTATTAAATGTTACCACCTAAAGGGTCTTTCCCCTTTGGGACCACGACACTGGAGGCCTGTGGACACACACACAAACCAAACGGACGTGGTCCGTTGGTCTTGGTGTGAAACAGCCAATTCAAAAAAAGCCGTTCCGCGATTGACACCGTAGTCCCAAAGTGTCGTGGTCCCAAAGGGGAAAGACCCCACCTTAATAAGTCCACATTATCTCAGTATGTTACCTACATGCAACCGCTCGTTTCTCACTTAAAAGATAGGTATATAATGTGTATACAATTATATATTAAAAAATATATAATGTTTTTAGACGACCATTGTATGAGACTGTATTATTTTTAAGTTAAATTAAGTTTTAATGTAAGTGGCTTCATAAGTCTTTTTGAAAATATATTATTTTAATTAAACCTAACTTTTAATCTGTGGGGCTCTTTATGAAGGTAAGTATTGTCAATCTTTTATTGCGATTGTAACATAAAAACTACCGCTCGTAATTGAGTTCAGCAAAAACAAATAAAAAACGCTTAAAATTTAACAACTTAGACGATAAAGTGTCTAAATTAGAAAAAACGCCGACGAATCGAAATAGCTTACAGAATGAAAAACAGATGCTTGCATTTCTGAACGAGTATGAATATTTTATGTATCATTTCGCAGTCCCGGGGAATTCATCTCCACTTGAAAGATTTATATCGGACGAAATCTCGAGTTTACGACGCGTACCCGTTTAAACGTTCCGATATATCAAACGATTCGTTGCAATTTTTTCGCGTGTGCATTTTGAATATATTATTATATAGAATTCAAATGCATTCAATGGATTTGGGAAACCTAGAACATTAATAAAGCAATATTTCGTGTAGTGACAGATTAAGAATATATAATGTCATTACCCCATATCAACCCGTGGGTGTTGTAAATGGGGACTAAGGAAGTAGCCTCATGAAAACTAGAACACTGCGAGAAAAGTTGTTTTTTTTTTTTTTTCTTTTAAGTTTATTTCATAATTTGGTATACAATGGGTATTACAACTTATAGGTATATATCGCCGAACTGCATAATAGTTTGTTGGTGAAATGTGCACTCAATCAATTACTAATAACATTTATTAATTTGTATACCTAACTATTAACCTTACAAAAATAAATTGATGAATTTAATAATATTCTATTAAGTAACAATGTTTTTATCAAATTTTTGCAATAATGTGTGCTTTAATTTATTTTTTTAAACATGTTTTTAGTCTAACATTCCTCCTGAAATGTCATTTTGTTAAATAACCGTGGCATTATATACATACGTGTTCTCTCACCATAGTAATTACATGCAGTTGGTTCCTTAAACTTATTTCTAACAGAATGCCTTTTAAACTCTATATCAACCCTTCTGGCCAGCGTTGTATAGTAGCCTAAATTCCATCCACATTATTAGTAGTAGGTATTATGTATCGCCTATAGGCAATACAATCTATACATATACTTACATCTACTCTAATATTATTGATTATATAAGATTTGTATTTTTGTATGTAACGAATAAACTTAAAAACTACTGGATCGAATTGAAAAATTCATTTGCAGTTAGAAAGCTACATTCGGATTGAATAACATAAGCCTATGTCGCGCTCGGCTCCTTAGCTCATATTGGCCTTAGTATGGTGTTATATAGCCATATAACACCACGTTATAGCCAATAGGAGCTGAGCAGTAGTAATAAAGAACGTTGGGAGCGTAGCCCTACGACTTTTTGTTAAGGATATACGGCTTTTTTTGTGTGTTTTTTGTGTGCTCAATTTCTCTTTCGCTTATCTTTGGTCGAATCGTTTTTTTTTTGTCAAATTTAAAATGGCCATCATTATTCATGTTTATGTATAGGTGCGCTGGCATTATTCCAAATCTAGGACTAAACTACCCAAATCGCACATTCACGTCATTTCCACGTTATTTTGCAAATGACATACGAACGGAACGCTGTTGCTATGCCGTTGGCAAGTCGTACAAATCAACGAAGGAAAATGGGTCATTCTGCTCCGCGGGCATTGACTTGCAATCTGCCTATATTTGTGTTCTACTGAATTTTTAAAGGGTTAAATCGATCTTTTGTATCGGAATGTTTACCTTTGTAAACAATAATACTTCGTTACTTTGAACGTATATTTGCGTAGCTATTAACAGTTTTGTGAGACACTGTTCAACTGTACATATAAGTTTATATAGAACACTGTCTTCTTTAATCATGCGTAGCATTATAATATAATAATCGCTTATTTTTCCACCAACAACCAGAATTACAGAGTTTTTAAACACTTGTTCTTATGATAAGGTGTACAATATCTGATTGTGGATTACTGGTGCCTGTGGTAGGTAGTACACCTGTATTACAGGTCACCAGGATTCCACTTCGACCGTTTACAGGCTCAATATCAATATGTAGTGTAGGTACCTACATTAGTAATTGTTTGTTGTAGGAAAACAAGAAAAAAAAAGTGAATATTTAGTAAAATATTGTAGTTGTACCTGCATAATGTGTTAGTGTGTTGAGTGTAATGGTGTGGTGAGGGTGACATGTGTGCGCGTGTGTGTGGGTGTTGGTGTGTGTGTGTGTGTTTAAATCACTTCCTTTTCAAAATTATTTTAGTAGGTACTACCAGGAGTTCTTCAGTAGTTTGATAAGATTGAGTTAGTAGCCAACTATGTGTAACCTGTTTGCATTTGAATTGATTTAGGTGAAATATATATAAATATTTATGTAATTTATTATAATTTTTAAAAAAATCTGTGACTAAAAAAAATGTTTTCAGCTCACTACATAGTATAAAACAAAGTCGCTTTCTCTGTCCCTATATCCCTATGTATGCTTAAATCTTTAAAACTAAGCAACGGATTTTGATGCGGTTTTTCTAATAGATAGAGTGATTCAAGAGGAAGGTTTATAGGTATTAAATACATACCACGCGGGCGAAGCAGCGGGCGGAAACACTTTAAATTTAATTATTATGTAACGGTTCTAAGTCACGTACCTATATTATATTTTAAGGAATAAACGTTTCCATCGAATTGCACCGATAGGCTACGGCGTATTTATATTTACAATGGAAGGTAAATGTTAGCGTTATGTCTAGTATGTCTAAAGAATATAAGGGCATTTTACTCGTATGTTAGGTTCTACATATCAATTAGATGGAACCTGAAATAACTAGAGCATACTTACCTGTTTCATTAGTCAAAAACTTCTATATTTCGTTACTGTTTATCGTCTGCTGTGGCGGAAATTAGGTGTGTGTAGGGTTAATTTTCGCCACAGTGAACAAAAAAGATTTTTTATCATATTGCTTTCTACGACGGGCCTGTTGGTCTAGTGGTTAGTGACCCTGACTGCTAAGCCGGAGGTCGTGGGTTCGATCCCCACCCAGGACAAATCTTTGTGTGATGAGTATAAAGGTTTGTTCTGTGTCTGGGTGTAATTTATCTATAATTATGTATGTATTTAAAAAAAAAAATGTATGTAAGTAGTATATCAGTTGTTTAGTACCCATAACACAAGCAAATTAATTGCTTACTTTGGGACTAGATGGCGCTGTGTGAATGTGGAAGAATATTATTATTATTTCTGCTGAATAGTATCCACTATGGACAATTATATAAATAAACGTTGGAAGGGGAGATTTAGAAGAATAATTAAGAAATATGGGACGTTCTGTAGAAAGGACAGATCGGGAGTACACTAAACCAACGAATATGTATGAAAAGTTTGATGAATGTTGAAGAAGTGAAAGAAGAAGTGAAATTCTCTGCCCACCCCTTTGTTGAGAAAGAGGCGTGTATGTATATAATAATCATATTTTAGGAGGAGTACCCTCAACCGGCGAGAATGCATGAAAATACTGATGAATGTTGAAGAAGCGAAAGATAGTAGAAGACGACTGGCCTGTTGGTCTAGTGGTTAGTGACCCTGACTGCTAAGCCGGAGGTCGTTGGTTCGATCCCCACCCAGGACAAATCTTTGTGTGATGAGCGTAAAGGTCTGTTCTGTGTCTGGGTGTAATTTATCTATAATACCTATGTATGTATTTATAAAAAAAAATGTATTTAAGTAGTATATCAGTTGTTTAGTACCCATAACACAAGCAAATATAATTGCTTACTTTGGGACTAGATAGCGCTGTGTGAATGTGGTAGAATATTATATTATATAGTCTCTGCCCACCCCTTTGTTGAGAAAGAGACGTGTATGTATATAATAATCATATTTTAGGAGGAGTACCCTCAACCGGCGAGAATGCATGAAAATACTGATGAATGTTGAAGAAGTCAAAGATGATGTATGTCAGAATCGTAGCAAGTGGAAGGAAATTGTCTCTGCCTACCCCTCTGTTGGGAAAGAGGCGTGATCTATATGTATGTATGTAATCATATTTTACCACACAGCACCATCTATTTCCAAATTAAGCCATTATATTAACGTTAGGTATGTAAATAGACCTTTAAGTCAAATTGCGCGCACAAATCCTCAGTATTTTAGTTTGTATATAGTGACGAGCATAAAGTGCTAGTGTTTCTCATTATAATGTAACTAATCCGTTTGTCAGGCACCTGACAGTGTTGCCACCCGCACTGACAGTCAGCAAATTTACAAATAACTGGAACACGGAAAATAGGTCACAAAATACATCCAAACTTCTACCCTTCTACCGAGTTTATTTTATTTTTGTTCTTGGGGTATTTGATTAGAGTATTTTGAATTTGGCTAAATTTCAAATTCCAAAATAATATTTTTTTTATATAAATGCTAAACAAGTAATGGAAAAAATTCAAACCCACGATGGGACTTGAACTTTATATAAAATGTTAAACCAAAGCGATGGAAATTGTTTAATATTTAATGTATAATATTTATTTGTTCAAATATAGGTTAATACTCGTAATTATGAAATAATATTTTTACACCATAGTTGTATTACCTAGAGGTGTTTTTATTTTACTACGAAAAGAGCCCCTAATAGAACCATTTGATTGCTGCAAACTAAAAGAAAGTCATGAAAAACAAACCAATAATTATGCAGTTTGGCATTTATAAATAGTAAGATTAAAACTATTTTCAATAAAGGCATAGTTTGACATACAGATGAAATTCTAAACAACGTAGCTAGATGGGTACTGATTTCCCATAATAATATACTTTGTCCATCAAAGATCCTATTCCGTTTTACTAATAGAAGAAACACCTGATGAGTTGTTAACAAGAGCCAAGTATGTAATTACTATCATTAACCTTTCCTCACGTTTCATCGCATTGCGTGGGTGGAAGACCGAGTGATTTTTTGTAGTCTTTCTTTTACTGACCTTTTTTTTTCTCCTTTTTTCTCTTTTTTATTTATAAGGAATTTTACCGGTATTAATTGTATAAAATGTGTGCTGCAGAGCAGTCATTAATTTGTTAGAATAAATGTTTTGCAGAGCTATTTGTTACTCAATTACGTCAGTAGAACCGAATGGAACATAATATAACACTCACACACTTTGGGAAATAAAGGCATAGTCCCATTTAGCTTATCTATAGACCAACAGTCTGTGTAGTGACGGATTTAGAATATATAATGTCACTACACCATTTTAAGCAGTGCGATAAAAGGAAAATTCAAACTAAACCAAGCCATCTGGCCAGCGTGGTATCGTAGGCTAAATTTCCTCCACATTCTTTGGAGGAGACCCGTTCCCAGCAGTGAGACGTAAGAATTGAAATGATGATGATGAGGATAGACTAACAATAAAAATAAAAAAAAAATATTACCAGAAAAAGTAAACTACAATTTTATCTATGAATCAATGAAGTAAAAGTTGCTTCTTTGGTTCGTTGTTCTTTGGTTAGTTCGTTAGTCTTTTATTTATTTTAATCATCATCATCATATCAGTCCAATGGCGTTTATTGCTGGACATAGAGCTCACATAATATTCCACCACAGCGAGCGATTTGGCTTTATTTATTTTAAACATATTATTTTAGAATACATTTTCTATAATTTATGTACATTTATAATGTTGAATTAAATACTTATATAAGTACGCATACCTACGGGACAAGTCATCTTTTGTTGCTATGTTCTATTAAAACAACTCATTTTACGTCACTCCTCCAAATAATCTAGTTATAAAAGACGAAAATGACATTAATTGCAAGGGACACAGTAGATAAGGTGCCATCCACGTGAGTTTGTAAAATTATTAAATTCACTTGACCTATTTCCCGAGCTCCATTCTATGACAATGAAATAACGTTGAATTCGTAGACAGCCTCCACTTTATGTAAGGTAAACAATTTTTGAAAAACTTTCTCTTGAATTGTTTTTCACTGCTGTGACTATGTTTTTTAAATTGGAAACCACACAAATATTTTTTAATATTAAAAATATTGTATTTTACACAGATTTGCTTATTTTTCTTTTTAAAAAGTCAACAGTTGCGCTATGGAAAGCCGGGGGACTAACAAACACAAAATATTACCCAGACTCGAAACAATTACATTAACTATGAAGTATAAAAATATTTGTCTCGTATGGGAATCGATCTCACGTTCACTCTGAATGGCAATCACCGTAATCACTACGCTACGGTGATAATCAATTATTATTAGTAAAGGTGTCTATCATTATATCATACTTAGCAAATTTATTTTATCTTTTTCACTATGTAAATATAATTCTTAAGTAAAATAGAACTCATTTATGAAAAGGCTAAAACTTTGTTAACCACGCAAAGATAAAACTCGACAAAAGTCGATGACAATCTTTCAAAAGAACGCGTGAAAGAAAGTTTTAAACTCTTAACGGCTTGCTAACTATTCTAGAATTTGGGTTTTTTAAAACCTAGTTACTTTTTATACTCGTACCAAAACTTATCGATGTCTATTTTTTTAATGTTATTGTTTAAATCAAATCGGTTCATCAATAAAAAACCGGCCAAGAGCGTGTCGGGCCACGCTCAGTGTAGGGTTCCGTAGTTTCCCGTCCGTCACAATAAGTGTTCCCACTTATGAGTTTAAAGGTGGGTATCCATACTATCCGAAGTTAAAAAAAAAATACGGGCAAATGAAACTTGACCTCTGGATTGTATAGGCGCTCATACGATTCAGGGACCAAATTATATTGGTTAACTGCAGTTTCCATCTGTTGTTTCCATCCAAGTTCAAAATAATTTTCCTAGAAAGTCCTTATAAAGTTCTACTTTTCAGATTTTTTTCGTATTTTCTAAACTTATGGTTCAAAAGTTAGAGGGGGGGGGACGCTTTGTTTTTTACTTTTGGAGCGATTATTTCCGAAATTATTGACATTATCAAAAAATGATTTTAGTAAACCCCTATTCATTTTTAAATACCTTTCCAACAATATATCACACATTAGGGTTAAAATTAAAAAAAAAAACACTTCCCACTTTACATATAGGGGGGCTACCCTAATAAAACATTTTTTTCCAATTTTTATTTTAGCACTTTGTCGGCGTGATTGATACACATATTGGTCCCAAATTTCAGCTTTCTAGTGCTAACGGTCACAGAGATTAAGCGAGGACGGACAGACAGACAGACAGACATGGCGAAACTATAAGGGTTCCTAGTTGACTACGGAACCCTAAAAACTGGCCAAGTGTGAGTCGGACTCGCGCACCGAGGGTTTCAGAACGATTATGCAATTTTTTTGTGATTGAAATGTATAGTTGCAAGTAGAATAAATATTCATGTAAAGGTAGGTAGGTGCAACATCGTCAGGAATAAACTATCACTCTTACTGGTTCAACTATTTTTGTATAGCTTGTAGACGTATCGTAAACTAAAAAAAAATCAACTCGTAATTTCGAAGCAGACTTCCCATAGTTCCCATAGTAAGTCTACGCTAGGTGCATTTTAACACAAGTATCAAGTTGTTGTATTTGACTGCACAATTCATTTATATTTATTACTCAATGAACGCTTAATTATTCGAATGTATAATTCCGTTTCAATTATCGGTAAATTAAGTTTTGGTTATATCAGTATTATGTTTATATTGTATTCCGAATTTCATTTATGAGTATTATTTTAATTGCATTGTTCTGCTCATTCGCTTCAGCACTTCAGTTTTGTTAAACCGTTTTGTTCAATAATTCATCAATGTACTGTGACGTTTCACTGTTTTGAAAGCAACACTGATGTCAATCAATCGAATATGGAGATTGCTAGTTGTTATCCAATTTCGTCGAAATACATTTAGCAGCTTTTAAGTAGGTAATCCTCTCAAACTTTCCTATTTCTAGTTGTAGAATTTTGCGAAAAATATACATTGTTAAAATGGAGATGGTAAAATCTTTGTAGGTAAAATGTCTAGGCTTAATAAAAGTCTAGGTGAGAAGACGTCTTTACTCCAAAATGATTCGTTTATTATTTGCCGACGCTCGAAATGGTCTCGGCTGTAATTGTGCTTTGTTTGAATTGGTCTAGGTGACATAATAGTCTTTGATAAAGGCTTACCTTATATTTCGAAGTAAAGACCTGCCCGAATGGGTTCAAATTGCCAAATACCGTGTAAAGTACCAACTACCTTTTATTTCATACATATTATTTAATATTGCTATAATTGTTACTCTTTACAACAATGAAAATTTGTCTACCTTAAACTTTTACAAATGTTGAATTTTTATACACTTTTTGAAATTGTATTTATTTTGAAACCAAGACTATTAGACAATCTATATAAATGTATGTATTATATATATATATAAGTGTATGCATGTGTAATAATATTTTTAGATTGAATTTATCGGTCTAAAAAGAATATCCACATGACATTTTGCATCTTAAAAACCTAACCCAATAATAAACCAATTACGCTATACATATCTACAAAACATAAAAAAATAAATTGAGGTGAAATTTTTACGCGTCTCAGAATTGTTTTTATTTAATCTTAAATTTTTGCCTCAAATATTTAAAATCGAAGTTGACATTATTGGAGTGTAATAGGGCCTCCGCAGCCGAGAGGACTTAGCGAAAGCCCCCTTCGAAATTATTCTTAATGGCATCATAAGCGGTTTTTCCCAGCATCCAATTTATTTTCATAAGATAACTCGTTGCGAAAATTAAACGAAAATAGAGTGATAATGGTGAGAATAAAAATAAAAAGTGCCGACGAAATTCGTCTGTGTGTTGTAATTTCATAGTTGATCGCCTTTAGAGGGAAGTGGCTCCGTTAAACATATATATACGCTTGTTAAGATTCAAAGGCACGTCATTCGGTAAAGCATCCGCACAGAGCTCTGCGGCGCTTGGAGCGTTATCGATTTTCCGCAGTCTGTGGCGGAGGTGAAGCGGGCAGCAAGAGGCGCGCAGGGGGGAGGGGAACTCAGCTGGGCGCCCCCACCCCCTGTAAACATAAACACAGGCTCAGGCCGCCCGCGTCTCAGGATCGACATCCGTCGAGGTGAAATAACGACACTGAATATTTATGAAGCTCTCGTATCAGGGATTAAGATTCGACTTTCTAGGTCATCAATTCGGAAAGCATTTGTTGCGGGTAAGCCGATGGTTGGATAACCGAAACTGTGTCTGTCTCAGAATGATGAGGGTATTTCATAAAAAGTTTGTAATCATTGTTTACAATAGAGTTGTTCGGCATCGAACGCTTTGTTACCGCCTTGTGTGTAGGTGCATTGTACTGTTAATTTAGTATGAAACAACAACGGTAATTAATTAGGGAGAACCTGTAACTGGAGTGTGTAATGAAAGATTAATGAAACATAGCGGCGAGGTCGAAATCTAAAATGGACTTTGTTATGCTTGAATAAGTTTCATATTCTTTTTGAAAACGAGAAAGAAACATTGTTTTATGTTTTTCGTATTACGTTATTGGTAACCTTTTCTGACAATATAAGGCGTTGTGTATGTTAAATTTTACTATCATTTTTGGATTTTGCATTTTCATGACATCAAAAAATGTAATTATAATCTTTAATTTATTTTTATATTAAAGCTTCAAGTCGAATATCGAAATTCCGAGTAACGTTAACCTACGTTCTTTACCTAAGTAATCTAAGTTCAGTTCCAACGGGCAATACTAATGTAGATTTGAATTGTGGAATTTATATGTACTAGTTAAATGATTTGTCATTGGCTAATAGTGCAGGAAAACATCGTGAGGAAACCCACATAATTATCATAGGAGCAATCTAAGGGTATGTCTTATCTACCCCGCATTGGGTCAGCGACGTCAGCTTGTGAAGATTGTGGTATAAACCCTCTGAGCTCTCCAGATAGAGGAAAGGAGACCCTAATCTACCAATGGGACATTAATAAGTTGATATTATTATTTACAACCAAATATCTCACGGCTCATACTCCGTTTTTGCTTTCCCTGTCACCAATTTAATATGTCTCTATTGTATAGAAATAGGTTAAAATGTAGCTCATAAAACTAAGTATGTGGGGTATTGAAGATGAGATAGATATTGAGAATATTGGATGTCCTTTCAGGTTGAAGTAAGTCATAGATTGTGATAATAACCGTTGAGATGAGAATATACGACGAAGATTCCCCTTAGGAGTACAGACAGAGTGAATAGATAGGCGTTCCTTGAAGGATATCGTTAGATCGTATGCCTTTAATTTACTGCCAATCAATAGATAGAATATGCTTAGAAAACGTGAATTATGTGTGCCACTTGATATCCAATGCTATATCTTTTGATTACGTTTATTGCGGCAAAGGTTTGCAGACTCGAATATTTCATATTAATTTTTGAGCTTGATACCTCTTACTCGTTTTTGACAAAAATATTCTTAAGGCGGACCACGGAGTGAATTACAAAACCCTAAAAAACAAACACAAAACAGCATACTGTTAAGAAACATATCTGTTAAGAAATTTTCATCTTGCCTAAGTTAATATAAAGTTCAAAATGACTAAGTAACATTTTTCACTTACTCCATTTTCATAGCGAGTACGATATTATGTGTGTATAGCAGAAACAAGTGGTCAATGAACTAGCAAAAACTACACACGTATTCTAGAAAAAAAAATGTTTGCACTACATTTCTTTCTTTATTCTATTTTTATTGTTTGTTTTAGCATCGATCAAGCAATCGCATTTACTGTTGGCATTCCCACGAACAAAATAGTTTTATTGAAAACAAAAACATAAATAATTAAATACCCAAGAATACAAGTTCTCCATTTAACATTTCTACAAGTACACGTAACTATGTAATTATTTACTTACCACGTTATGTATATACAATAGCTCACTCGTAAATATCCCCTAGCTCTTCATTAGAGAGGTAACACTATCCGTAAATAAACGTTACCTTTACTAGTGTTCTTATGGGATATTTTACGATCACATAAAATTCCCAATCTAAGTACATTTGGGATAGTACGTCAGTTTATCTCCTTTTGTTGTTTATAAAATATGCTATCTTTAATTATTTTTATAATTTAGAAGGTGGATTAATTATCTAACCGTAACATGGCGATTGTGACTCGGTAAGCATAGAGTAGGCTGCCCTCTAGCTAGATGGACCGACGACTGGATGCGGAAGGCGGAACTGAGACTGCTATGGCACGTGTTAGGAGAGGTCTATGTCCAGCAGTGGACTGCAATAGGCTGAAATGAAGATGATGATGATAATGAAGATGGCGCTGGATGCAAGCCATATCCTATTCCTATTTAATCATATTGGAAATCTCTTATAGCTCATACACACGAGCGGCATGTTGCTAACGGCAGGGGTAACTGCAGCCGTCGACATGCGTCGGCGGCAGCCGTGGACACGTCAGGGCAGCCGTTGACGCGCGTCGACTGCAGCCGTTGACGCGTCGACGAACTCTACGACAGCCGTCGACATTCGAACTTCAAATATCAGCGGCAGCCATGCTGTCGACGGCTGCAGTCGACACGCGTCAATGGCTGCCCTGACGTGTCCACGGCTGCCGCCGACGTTTAGTCGCAAATGTACTTTCTTTATGTCACAGTTTTAAACAACCTGTAGGTATTTACATTGATCGTATGTTGTCATTACGTTATTCAATTCATTTAAATATCTTTTATTTTATCTTATCTTTCATATTGTCTTATCTCTTACTCTGTTCTGCACTTTTGTCGTCGTCATGTCGAAAACGTCATGATAGAAAAATAATGTATAGTTTTATATTCTTAAATTTTTCGATTTTAATAATATATATATAATAATAATAAATAATGTGTAGCTTTTTCTTTTTTTTTATAATTTTTAACACTGGCTGCCTTATCATTTAATGTCGTATCGTCGTATACACTCTGTATATACATTTTAACAAACTATAGAAGTTAGAGAATTACAGGCTTAACATTAGACTTAATTAGTTACAACTAGTAAATTTAAACTTATATACATTTTCTGAAATTATCTTTTATATCATCATGAATAATATAATCAGCAATTCACTTGAGACTCATACTTATTGTAGCAATGTAAATAGCTCTCCAGCGTCGTTCAATAAGGTAGGCTCTGGGGATACTTCGAACGGTCAATGGCCAAACATTTATGTAACATAATATTTAAAGCTTACCTGCATTTTAACCGATCTGCACCCCGTCAAACTGGTCGTAGGCAAATTTGCTGACACTATTTTTCGGATAACCTGTTACATTCTTATCTTGTGACTTTCATAAGTGTTACCTTGTAACCTAGATGAATAAACGAGATTTCATTTCATTTCAGTTGATTAATATTATCCAATAAGAGTAGTATGTAGCTTGCATCCAGCTCCATCTTCATCATCATCATATCCGTGTAGTGACGGATTAAGAATACATAATGTCATTACCCCATCTCAACCCGTAGGTGTCATAAAAGGCGAAAGGAGTAACCATATGCAGACAAGAGCACTGCAAGAAAGGGAAAATTCGAAACAAACCCTATACCTACCCGTCTGGCCAGCGTGGTTTGGTAGGCTAAATTCCCTTTACCTTATTTGAAGGAGTGCCGTGCCCAAGATGGGGTCATTTCTGGGTTTAGTGATGAAACCGATCGTTAGGGTGTTTTTGTTCGATACAAAATGTTGACGCATGTTGATGCAATAAAGACTCATATAATTTTTTTTTATAACACGTTGGCTAATATATTTACGGCCCGCGAAGGTAAGCGGTTACCGAAGAAACTCCATCGAATCTTGCTCCTATAAGCTGCGCATGTATATATTTATATTCAATATAGGCAGCGGCTTGGCTAGTTGACTGTGCTCCTAACATTGCCAATCTATAAATGGCGGTAATCGTAATACGTTAATACGTCACCCAGAAAACAGCTGTTGTCTGGGTGACGTATTTATTCCGACTGAGAATCATGTTATAATAAGGTACACTCACTATCCAGATACCCACATTAAGTAATAAAGTATTTATTTAGTTATACCTTCTATTACACATACATTACAACTTACCATCAAGGTGGTCGCCAGCTCCTCTGTCACTTTAGGCAATAAAAAAAAATATTCACCCTGCCCGCACAGACGATTTTTTTTTTAAATTATTTGATAGCTCTTAAGTGTTTTGCGCCCGTCCACGTCTTTGCGGCTACGTTACGGTAAATATAAAAGGTACACCCTTTTATATTAATGTACTGTAGAAGAACTTTTTGTCTAACACGGCACGTGTCTAACACGTTCTATTTTTGTAGATATAACCTTAGCTTTATTAGTATTGAATGTTAAATCCATAATTATTAATTTATAAATACCAATGTTTTTCAGTTAGCCTATACTACTGGACTATTGTAATGAAATTTTAAGAATCTAGAAGATAATATATCCTCTAGAAGACTTTATCGACTTGCAAGCAAAGCCACTATTACAAGTTGATCACAACTTTTCATGTTGCTGAAATAATCTCTTTGACCTACAAAACTTCAGTTTTCGATGATTGGAAAACTATATTCGTATATGTAAAGATTAATGAGACTTACAAGTTTGTGTTTAGTCTTGTGATATAACTTGATAATATATATACATACTATATGTATGTATGTATATAGTCACGATCACGCCTCTTTCCCAACAGAGGGGAGAGTCTCTGCCAAACCATTTCCTTCCACTTGCTACGATTCTGACATACATCTTTGGCTTCTTCAACATTCGTCTGTCTTTTCATGCATTCTCGTCAGTTGAGGGTACTCCTCATATACACTAGCTTCTTATTTGGTCATATACTGGGTGTCCAAAAAATTAAATGCATATAATTTAAAAGGTACAAGTACCTAATATATTAAAATCACTATTAAAAGATTTTTTGAAAAATACCTATTCTCTCAATAATACCTACAGTTCATGAATTTTAATTATATTCGTATAACTAATTTCCATTTTAAATGTTTTACTTTACACGTTTAAGTTGAGTTAAATTATTGAAAAAAAAAATGTTTGTGGCTCTGTTCCGTCTGTTCAACGTTCGTTAAAAATGGCGATTGCTTGATGTTATGTTCATGTCCTACTACCTCATTAGCCTAGAATAGGGGTGAATAAGATTCTGGGTTCTATCTTCCGAGTAGTCTGAATCTCGACATCGACTTAAGGTGCATTTACATCTATTCAACAACGAGCGATTTTGTGAAAAGCAACACTGTTGCCGTGTCAACAAAATGTCGTCTGTTCTACAAACTACTACATGGGGGGCATTACCTAAATGGGGTTTGAAATTTTAAATTGAGACTTTTAGATCAAGTGTTCAACAAATTCCTTTCATTTGATACCCAAATGAAAGGAATTTGTTTCCATATTCCAATTTTTTTTTATGCCCCGCAGATTTTGAATTAGGATATATAAAAATATCAAAAAAAGTACCTCACCGCCCCATCATAAATACGAATATTATAATTACTATATGAAATAATTCTCACATAAATAGTTCGCTGTTACTACTTCTATAAACAGGAACAGTGTATACGATAAAACCTTGGCACAAGTTGCCATCGCCCACAATACATTGCCATATTTTCCACGCATAGCAAGCCTTACACAATAGGTAATGTACGCAAAACGTTATCGAAATAACCAGTTTAATTTACAACTTCCATTATATTTCTAACTTAGCTTAAGCCTTATTAATTTGCCACGCATTCGCTTACATGTTTACCGAAACACGACTAATTAGGTAATACAATATTATATAATAGAAAATTTAATTTCAACCTTATGTTACTCAACTTGTATTTTAATAATAATAAGATTCGTTTCATAACTAATGAAAAAACAATATGAAAAACTCTTTCACTAAGGGCATTGACAAAAAAAAAGTTTTGAACAACTTTAGAGAGCATATGAAAATGGACCAATCGAATGTCAAGATTCTGTGAATGCCACTACATACGCTATTTCATATACAATTTCGGTTTTATTTTTTATTTTTTATGGTACGTCTTATATTAAAAGAAGAGGGGAGCTAATGACAAAGATTTATCAAATCTCTGCACTGGAAGGTTAAAATGAACACTCACATAGACTCATCATAGCGATCCTTGCTACATTTCACCATTTTTAGAGACCAAATTATTGTTATAACAAAAATATACTCTAAACAGAATGCTCAAATGAAATATGCTTTTTAAAGTTCTTGTTGTTGTATTTGCCGTCAAAAAGGTACGTGAATAATTACGAAATTGGGTAGATACGTAAAATGTCAAACGTGCCCTATTTTTATATGACCTTAGCTGTAGGTCAAAGCATAAAAGTGTCACAGCGTTCATATCGCTTCGAAATGTTGTAATGAGACGAGTCTAGGTTGTAAAAGTTCTTTGGAAATTCTATAAAAGAAAATATACTCTTAGAATTTGTTCGCATGAGTTTTGTGTCTAAATTATTTGGTTTTAATATTTTAACTTGATTACGTTGCTTAATATCGAGCTGCTTTCCAAATGTATGCTTGATTTAGATTTTTATAAAGCTTTATTTATAAAACATCTAGTCTGGCCTTTTAAGAATGTCTACATAAAAAAATATACTTCAAATGCAATAAAAGCAAACTAATTTTTATTTATCAGCTCAAATTGAAACACAAATACAATATTGTAATCTATAAGATATGGACTATGATATGCCTAGTGTTGCCTTTACAAATCACTTTTTACTGTCAATTTCTGAGACGGATGAACATGAATTTAGATAGCTCCCAAACGCCACACGTGAGGGTAGCTATCTAAATTCATGTTATCAAACCCTGTGAAGCCGTTAATCCGCAGTGACTCATGTGAACTCACAAAACCTATTTCCTTTACAGAGAGCAGTTGTGAATTAGTCAGTTATTATAAAGATCGATGACTTTTAGGAATTTTCATTTTAATTATTTGCCTCGTTTAGACAAAGACACTTGCTCGTGTGGTGACGGAGATAAAGAATACGTGTGTCACCAGTCTTTCTCATTCTTGGGATGCTGTAAGAGTCGATTAAGGGAAAATCGCATCATTAAAACTGTGCTAGATAAAGAAAATTCAAAACAAAACCCTACATCAACCCGTCTGGCCAGCGTGGTAACAGTTGGCTAACTATCACCTATTTAGGTGAGACCTATGTCCAACAGTGGACGTCATTGGGCTGATATGTTGTATGTTAGACAAAGCGACATTTATAATTTTGATAGGTATATTGATGTAGCTACCGAACGAAGATTGCATCAGGTCTCCTCCAAAGAATGTAGAGGGAATTTAGCTTACTATACCACGTTGGTATAGGGTTTGTTTCGAATTTTCCTTTTCTCGCAGTGCTCTTGTCTGCATGAGGCTACTCCCTTAGTCGCCTTTAACGACACCCACGGGTTAAGATGAAGTAGTGACACGGAAAAGGTCCTACTATATCTATGTACAATTTTTAACGTAGTCTTTTTATGTTTTATTGACACGTTACGCAGATGAAATTGCATACTGAAGCTAGTAACAAAATATACAAAGCTGCCGCCACTGCTCATAAAGAACCATCTTAATATCTAACTGTCGAATATTTTTCATCATTTATCGAATTATTTGGTTGATATTCTACCGCTGATATAGACTGTCGGAAATGAAAATAACCACTTCAGTAGTCGTTCGATTAAAAATGAACGAATCGTGATGGAATCTTATCTACCTACCTTTTGAATCCACACTGCATATGGAGACAGATCAAATAAAAAAATAAAAATCGAAACTAATGGAAGTCAATAATTGATTGGGGGGGATATAGGTCACCTAGTATTCAACTGGATTTTTATTTTTAGTCGTCGAAAGGGTTAAATAGAAAAAGGAATCTATTAACCTAGATCCAGAGCCAGGTGCCTACAGTTATTCTTAATTAAATACGAGAATTGTTATTAGTCGAGAAAAGTTTGTTTTAACTTAGAAAGGTTTTTATTTTCTACTACTTAAGGGATTTCTAGTTACGCCTAGTTAAAGTTGGTGAAAAAGAAATATGAATTGTTTTAGACTTTGTTGAATTGGGTTAGTCTATAATAAAGTTAAACAAAATTGTTGTTGCTTAAAGATAGAATTGAATATTTATTTTGTAATAATATGAAGTGCCTAGTTTATTTTAGGTTATAAAATATTTATGAAGAGAAAAGAAATAAACAAATATTAGCGTGGACACAAGTGAGTATTTAAGTGTCTTTATAAAAAAATATCTACGCGGAAAAAGTTTTTTTTTCCTTTTTGTACCTTACAGACCTTTGTTACCTCTCTGTATTGCTTTTCCTTACCTTTGTAAATAATAAGTATAATAAAAACATAACAATATGCCCGAAGAAACTTTCCTTTCATTGTTCAATTGTAAGATTTCAGTATATTTGTGTGTGAACACGTGAACATTTCGGACACAATAGGCACGTGTCACCTTGAGTTACCCACACCACACGTGTGTAACGGCACATTTTTGCTCATGTTACTAATCGAATTCGATGACGTATGTATCCTTTTTAGATTAATGAGTAAGAAATTAATACATAGAAATTTGTTAGAGTTGTTGCAGTGGAATTATTGTAATGTTTTATAACTGGCTCGGCAGCGCAGTGTATACCACTGCTGCGTAAGAAGACCTGAGTTCGATTCCCATGTCGAGCTAAGTGGTATTGGATTTTTCTGTCATGAAATGCTCAGCATCTGCACGGAATTTGGGAATGTGTCCGGGGTGGAAGTTCCGATACGCCCCCGATTTTATTGGGGCTATTGTCTCTGAACATGACATTATTTTGGAGATTTTGCAATACAACCACTGTTGATTGTATAGTTTGTGTCTGTACACAAACTACACCCAGACTCAAAACAAAAAATCTATGAATCACAAAAACAATTGTCTCGTGATCGTGTGGAAATAGAACTCACGTCACCCGGCACGATGATTAGCCATCACCGTGACAGTACTATTTTCTTACGTTGAAATATTAAGGGGGTAAAGCACACTTTTCTGTTTGAGATATATACCTCTTCTATCTACCTCGTTAGACATAAAAGCGTAATGGTTGCTATGAAAAGATACAAACAGTAGTGTTTATGTACAGTCGAGTTCATTAATATATTGGCACCATCAAGGATTCAAAATATTGTGAGCGTTGAAAAGCTCAATAAATACTATAGAACCTTTGGATCAAATATATGTCCTCATGTGAATGGTTCAATAAAATATGCTGTACATTAAGTTACATAAGTTGTAGTCACCCTTTTCAACAAAAATATCTAATGATGATGCCAATGTATTAATGAACTCGACTGTACAACAAGTAAATAATTAAAAAATTATAATAACCCGACTGCAAAAAATCAACAGATAAGCAACGCACTAAAAAGAACGAAAATGGTTGTAATTATTACTCCTGATTAAATTTAAATACATAACATATGTATATATTTGTAATCTCCATTTGATTCTCTTTATTTTGATAACCAACTCGATACGTTTGTTTAAAAAAATATGTTAATTACTTACAATTTGGCGCCAAGAGAAGCCATTTTGTTTTTTTTAAATTAATACCTATCTAAGGACACTTGAGTTTATGAGAAGAATCTAACGATACCTTAATTGTCTAAATCCATCGAGCCGTTTGGAAGAAACGTGGGAATAAAGAAATTTACAAACATACAAGATACGCGCGACAAACAATACCCGTCCAGACAGCCGGGTAAAAAGGAGCAAAACTGTAAAGCGAGTGTTTTATTGTGATTCTATAATGGTTTTTGTTTTAAACTGGGACGATTCTAGACATCGTGATTAAAGTTCAAGAAATATATATACGTTGGATGTGGAATGCAATAAAAAACGTGTAATATATGTAGTGACGGATTAAGAATACATGATATCACCACCTCATCTCAGCCCGTGGGTGTCGTAAAAGGCGGCTAGGGTGTAACCTTATGCAGATAAGAGCACTGTAAGAAAAGGAAAAATTTCGAAACAAACCCTATACCAACCCATCTGGCCAGCGTATAAAAGCAAAATAAATGACCAGTAAATATATTTTATGTTATTTTATTATATTTTGAAACCACGTCTTATTTTATATAAAAAATTAATAGATTTGAAATATGCAATTTCAAATCGATTAATCTAATTGAAAACAAAATTTTGATTGCCGAAATCCCAATTTATTTTATTTATACAGCTTAATTACGTACGACCAAGTTTCAAATAATTAGCTTTTAAGAGCTCGCGACATCTGAAACTGAATTCAATTTATCAGACAATTAGACATTTAGAACAAAATGTTATTTAACGAAATTCCTTTAATACTAAAAGTTTATTGAATTAGAGTTTGTAAATGTATTACAAATTGTGAAAATAAAGATGTTTATGTAGGTATTTAAATTTAATGTAAATTTTATGCTATCTGTAACGAAGAGAATTGATGAATTTTAAAAAGATGGTGCTTCAAGCGCTTTTATTTATTAGTTTGAATTGAAATAAGTTTAAGATTAAAGTCAATAGCATCCATGTTGGATGCATGATAGATATTGTAATACCTAGAATGATTTTAATAATTATTATACAAATATCACAATACAAATATATAAAACTTAAATTTTTACACATTTTTTCCCGAAGGGGTAGGCAAACGTAGTCCCATGTCTATTCCCAGTCTTCTGGTTAATACTGAGAATTTCATGACAGAAGAACCCAATACTATTATTGCCCGACTCCGGAATCGAATGCGGTACATACTGTGCAGCAGTCAAGACTGATTGATAACGAAAACCTTACACAAACAATACTATCGTAACGTTATACGCTCTTTCTTGATTCGAAACCGTTTTAATATTTTCTCTGCTACTATACCGTACGAGATAAACTATTTTTAACAAAAAAATATTAAAACGACTTCAAATCAGTACTAAAAAGCGAAAAATAAACTGAATTAGATATTTAATTCCAAGCTATAAAATACCTACCTACCTGTTTAAAGTATAATACCCTATTACTAATCTGTTTGAAGTAGGCGCCAAGCCTAAAGAGTTTGTTAAGCTACGTACTACTTAGTACGTAGGTACATCTGTTACCGCTCGCTACTTCACACCACCTCGCACTTGCGTGTGATCGTACCAAGTGGACGGCTCAAACTGAGTAGATACAACCTCATTAGGCTGGCACCGACTTCAAACAGATTAGTAATAGGGTATTATACTTTAAACAGGTAGGTAGGTATTTTATAGCTTGGAATTAAATATCTAATTCAGTTTATTTTTCGCTTTTTAGTACTGATTTGAAGTCGTTTTAATATTTTTTTGTTAAAAATAGTTTATTTTTCCATTTTTAGTGTACTATTTATCAAGCAGATTTAATAATACTGGCTGGCAAACTAAGACGGAAAACCGAAATAAAGAAACTTTGATAGAAGGGAACGTCTATTTAAATATTCTAACAACACAACCTGATTGTAGAATAGAGGAATCTCAAAACTCTCAGCTTTCTTTTTTCCTATAAAATGCGACAGATAACAAGTATAGGTATACAATGCAGGTTAGATACTATATCGAAAACTTAAAATATTATCTAAGAATTCCTTTGAATTATACAACTTTATCTTCCATCAAGAGCTCTCACCTCAGACACTTGAAATAACACAACTTAAGGTTTATACATGGATGTGATATTTAAAGAAATCATCTTCTTACTCCTCTAGCGTCTCCACCGTCCCCTCCAGTGGGCGCTAGGCAAGAATATGTAGTAGGATCCGGCTACAATATATGGGGAAGGGCGTGGGGCCCTCACAATAAAACACAACTGATAAATACGTACTGATAGTATTAATTTAAAATGTAAACAAGTACGTGCACTGTACAAGAAATCGGAATAATAGTGAGTCTTTAGTCTTCGACGGGTGGTCCGACGAAGACTCGGTTCGAATTTGAATTAATTTAGGATTTTGAATTTTAAATTATTAAAAGTAAATTAAAAAGAAATCAAAAGAGATCCAAAAGTTGGTCGAAAGAGGTGCAGCCGTGCAGGACGTAGCCTGCAACGGGTGCAACCGTTACACTCCTAAACATTAAGAAGTTTCCCTTCCAGTGACAGCTCACCTAAATATCCTACAAGAATACAACTATAGGTTTATAAGCACCTATAATGTTGAAAGAATTATCCTCCAACTCCTAAAAGTTAAGTAGTTATACCTTCCAGTGACAGCTCACCTGAATAACCTACAAGAATACAACTATAGGTTTATAAGTACCTATAATGTCGAAAGAATTATCCTCCAACTCCTAAGAGTCAAGGAGTTATACCTACCACTGACAGCTCACCTGAATAACCTACAAGAATACAACTATTGGTTTATAAGAACCTATAATGTCGAAAGAATTATCCTCCAACTCCTAACAGTTAAGGAGTTATACCTTCCATCACCAACTCATCAACATGAGATGTTGACTATCAGACGTAAATACTTGAATAACTTTAAAAAATATATGAAACACGTAACATGTGCCTATAAAATTTGAGGGTTGCCTTCGATTTCCCTGAGATTCCATCATCAGAACTTGACGTGATGAATAGGGGACCAATTCGGAAGTATACCCTTTCAAACAAAAAAAGAATTTTTTAAATCGGTTCAGGCATCTCCGAGTAATCGTTGAACATACATAAAAAAAAAAAAAAATACATACAGTCGAACATATAACCTCCTCCTTTTTTGAAGTCGTTTAAAAAATATCTTTCGCCGCACTTTTATGCCTCTACACATAAATTGTCGTCTATCTACCTTCCGTATTTGACACTTGAAGGTTGCCACAAGGTGACAAGAACCCATCAAATTATGTATCGGTCCCTACACTAGGCAGTAAATATTTTACACTCCCAATTTTTTTTCTCGTTTTTTATATTACCCTAGCTCGTGTAGTAGGGGTTCAATGTAAAACGTAGGCTGAATACAAACGTAGGAATAAATTGGTTACAATTGATAGGAGACATCACAAGATTTTTTCATAGGCTACAACAATAACCTAAACAACCAAACGATTGGAGAAGTATTGTATTCCAATCAATGTAATACTAATAATTACAATATAATGGACTATTTAGGTATAGTCGACAATAAAATTGCTTTACCACTCTTAGAGTTAATGTCGTTTGTATATCACAAAACAATAATGTCTAGTTTTGTTTGCAAGTGATATCAGTACAGTGATAGTTTTCATCAATGCCAAGACGTCTACATTATTAATGAGTCTTATAATTATACATCGCTCAATAAACATCTATTAGTTGTTTATAACGCATGTTATCTCTTTTTTAAGCTCATTTCTCTCCATTCGATAGAGTCCGAACATCACTGCGAGTCATAGCCCATGTTCACAAATTCATTGTGCCATTGCAAAAAATTGCAAAAGGCCCAAAAAAAAAATGTTAAATGAAAATTTTGACTTATAAAATAACAGTCTTCAGAGATACCTAAAAATTTCTGAACGATACATGTGTACCTACTTATATTCTTTAAAAGCTTTTTTCCATGACAAAAATTATACTGCAGGCTATGAAGGTTGTCTGCAAAAGGTACTTCATAGTTTCTTTTCTACATACCTTATTTATCTTTTAAAACAAAATAAACTAGTATACTGTCTTTTGTTTTTATTTTATGTTCACAACATATTTACGATCCTTGTGGTTGTGCTCAAGCTGTGGATACAAGCTTCTAACTTTTAGCAAGTACGTTATTTTTTAATTAAAAGCGCCAGAATTTATTTTAAGCTTGTTAGAACAAGCCAGTGGTCGTACAATCCTTTTAAAAACATTTGTGGTTACTGTGTTAATTTAAAATCTTCATAAACTATTGCAATATGAGTCTAGGTAGAGCATACTGGCAACAATATAATATCTTTTTTTGACCTTGCATCTTAACCTGAAAGACTTTTTTTTATTTAAATTTATATAATAAAGTAAAAAAGACAAGTGTTAGTATAACTTAAGAAACTATGTTAGTAACCTATTGCTAAATAAAATAAAAGATTATATTGATTTAAGCCACACTATGACACATTGTGGTGCTGTTTCATGTGAAATAGCACCACAGTTATTTACATGCTTTTGGAACTACTGCGCACCCTGCGCACCGGGGACGCACACCTCTTACGCATTATTGTGTAAAAGCACTGTACTCGCGCATCCGCGAATGTCCCTGACGCACTACAGTATCGAAATAGCTGCACCAAAATTTTTAAAATAATAGTGTGCAGAATAGGGCTTACTCTGAATTTCGACATTCGACTTAGTCGGTTTTGAGGTCGCTATCAAATGAAAGGAAATTTAGATATGGTCGCTGTCACTTTTAAACATTTCACAGCGACATCAAAACCGAATAATCTTGAAATTCAGAGTAAGCCCCCATGGGGCCTAGTATATCGTCGGTCAAATGTTTGAAAATATAAAATATATGGTCGCTGCCATTTTACAATGATATCCAAAACCACATATTATGTAAGTTGATCATCAAGATTCCGACTAGGCCCTAGATAAGGATCGTTTAATGAAAATGATAGGGAGCACTAAATTTACTCTTTTCAGTAAAAAAATACTGAATGATATTAATTTAACTTTACAGCAATATTAATTACACCACATAATTATGGCAGTAATTTATCCACATAATGTTATGCTCCGGCAGGTTATGAGGGCGAAACTGCTATTATAGTCAATAATTCCGCACTTTTTGTGTATTTTCCACCTAATTGGGTCATCCAATATCTACATATATTTTACATTTTTCATCAAAAATACTTTCAATATATAACTGAACTATTGATTTAATAAAATATCAGGGATATATTTTTAAAAGATATAAAAATGTATAGAAATGAAACTATTCTGTTAACCTACTTTTGTGAAACGTGTCACAAAGACCTCGGTATTATCCTGTCCATATCGGTGACAGAACAGTAATATATGTTTCAATCGATACGTTTCTGTGATGTTATAAAATATATTGTTTATTTTAAATGGAAATTCACTGTAGTTTATAATTCTCGCCCCCTGCCCCTCTTCCCCTCGAAAAGTTTGTGGTTTATTAATGGATATCCGACATTGTAGGTCTAGAACATTTTTATTTTTTATTTTATTTATCTTCCAATCTACAATTTATATATTATGTAGTGTGCAAAGGCTGTACCACGAGGACCTCGCATGGTCTATCTGGGTATAATTAGATCCTATCATTAATAAATATTTGCGGTTTTAAATTCTTTTCAAGCCAATAAATAATATAATCTATGAAATAAATTTAGCTGACGGCGTAGAATAAATAATAGATAGGCAGGATGGATTTGTAATTTTTATATTATCGATGATCCGTCAGACACCTGCTACTGCCTGACCTAAAAACTTTTCCTTTTTTCAATCTAAAACCTTGTTAAGATAAATACAATTTAATAATTAATTTCATAAAAGTTAGTTTTTGAAATTTCGTACCCTTTTCAACTACAAATATTAAAAAAATAAAGAATTAGACAAATTGGTTCTGTCGTTCTCATGTTGTACGTTTATCAGACATTCATTTTTTGATTATTATAAGAATTATAATTTAGATAGATTTAAAATATTCTACATATAAGACTATTTTTGAAGTTTCTAGTTAGAAAGGACCTATAACCTAAATACGAATACAATTTAAGTCTTTAAAGACACACAGGACTCCAACATAACATGAACATATCCCATAACGCTAGAAACAAATTATTTATAGTACAGTCGAGTTCATTAATATATTGGCACCATCAAGGATTCAAAATATTGTGACCGTTGAAAAGCTCAATAAATACTATAGAACCCAATGATATTGTATGTTAAAACAATATCATTGATAGAACCAATGGATCAAATATAATATGTCATCATGAATGGTTCAATAAAATATGCTGTAAATTATGCAATAAGTTGTAGTCACCCTTTTCAACAAAAATATCTAATGATGGTGCCAATATATTAATGAACTCGACTGTACATATTACACGATGACCTTATAAGCGGCTTATAATATTTTTCTTTTTCTTTTGTCTTTCCATAACCCAAAATTCCCGTCACTCAATATATTTATGTAAATATAGGAACATCAAACGGTACGGAATATATGCATAGTACTTTTCCTCAATTCCCTATTGAAATAAAAATTAATAATGCACATAAGAAAAACAGAATGCATACTTACATAGAGAGAGGGAGATTTCGAAGTACCGTAAATATTTAAGTACCCTCTGAGAAGTTACAGATACGGGTCATTAAGTTGTAAAAGTTACGTTTCCTTACATCCCTAGATTGCTTTGAAATCGTCATTTTGACTTCTTTTTGTTTACAAAGAATCCAATTATATTTACGTGTGTTGCCCTTCGGTATTTGATTAATAAAATGGGTAAACAAATTGAAGGAAACAGCCTCTTACTGCTATGAAAGTTTGTAATGAAAATATATCCATATCAATATTGTTTCCAGGAATATCTTTTGTAGATTATGTGAATGAAACTTATGGAACATCTTAACCTTGTGGCATTACTTTGAAAACCGATACGAGAGAGAGAGCTACATACATGTAGCAACATAGATTTAGTATGTACAAGATAAACAATGTCAGATTATAGGCGAGACCAAAACACAATTGAGTGATTGTCAATGTGTGAGTTAAAAATAGTGATTGCAACGGACTGTTGTACACTATCGATATTCTGCACTTGGGATTATCGAGCTTATGAATTCGGTATGTAAAGAGCGTCTTGAACTCTTGAATAATGTCGCAACAATTTGTTTTAAGAAGCATTTACAACAAGTTAACTTTTCATGCTATCCATGCATTTTTTTCCAAACCGCTATCTTTTAGTTTTAAGACTAGGATACCTACCATATATATATATGGTATAGCCATAGTAAGAAAGCAAAAAAGAAACGATGGTAACTGAATGAATAAGGAACCTGCGTGCAAATTACGCGGTCCTAGTTCGAACCCAACGCGGCGGCAGTACCAATGTGGATTCCACTTTGTGGAATTTATATGTACTAGTCAAGTGACTTACCTACCTACCTACTGAATTTGTGAGAAACATCGTGAGGAAACCCACATATCTACCCTAGAAGCAATTCTATGTGTATGTCTGATCCACCAACCCGCACTAGGCCAGCGTGAGTGGATTATGGCCTAAACCCTCTCAGCTCTCGAGATGAGACCCGAGCCCAGCATTGGGGCTTAATGGGCTGCTGATGAGTAAGAAAGCAGGCCATAAACCTTACTGCCTATGTTTTTTATGGTCAATGTCATGATGAACTAGAACAATATATCTGATCGATTATATTCTATATAGGTGTTGTACTTAATGATAGAAAATTTATTGGATGGTTTACAATCACAGGATATTTAAACACGTTGTATAACATAATATTTTTTTTTATTCTTTATATTCGGAAAACATTTATATAACAAATAATTGTGAAAATACAGCAAAACTATTTTCAAAATGAAAAATATTATTAAAATCTTTGAGTTGGTTAGTCCATTTATCGAGGAAAGCTTTAACTAATGTTTTATATATATGTAAGTAGTTGAATATTTTTTTGAGGTCCAGTCTGGTCTATTTATAATACGTATCCATTTGTCACGTGACACTGTTTTCGTTGGAAACCTAAAATAAAAGACAAAAATATCACTAACTTAATGGCTCACCTGACTCACTAAGCTTATATTTTAAGTACTACCTACTGAATTTGTGAGAAACAACTACTTTAAAAATAGGTATTAAAAACATAGAGAGATGTAAATAAGTTAGTGTGCTTCACTCAATTACAATAGTGGTTACCTTAAGGCGTTAACGCACATATACGATGATTTAAAGAATTGACGGAATAATTACAGTTTTAAAAATACTATCGACTTTTATCGATACCCATGACGTCATCATTTCGTCAAGCCCTATCGTCAACAAACATTTACCTATTTTACACGAAAAAAGCTTTAATATATCGTATATACATAAAATATTATCAACATAACGAAGAAGAAGCCTAAATACGTCCAACAAAATAGGTTTTTGCTCAGTTAAAAGCACCAATTTTACAAAATAAGGTTTGCAAAAATTCATTAGATTTTTGTATTTACCTGAGAAACGTGAAATTTCTCTGGGTTATTCCTTCTTGTTACGTCACAATTGGTTACGGAACAGACCACCATGATACTGACACACCTTTTAAGCAATTTATTGCACGATTTGTAAATATTTTAGCAAAATAAGAGTTGACAGTAAAACACGCGAGCCGCTATGGCCCCCTAATTGAAAAAATATTGGCACATCCCATTTTATCTTTCATCTCTTTCACTCTTTTACAGCGTGCATATCAATTTGACCTCTCGTTTCCGCGCTATGTTTGTCTTCTGCGGTAGCGCGCGGATCCTAGGTCTATGTGTAGCAATATCTGTGACTCATATCGCATTGTCAGTGTGAAACAGTTAAAAGATGTGATTTGTCTGTCTTGTAATTTCAATCTTCTTCACATTATGTTAAAGTTTTGAATTACTCAGTGTCATTTCAGAACTTAGAACTCTTTGTAATGATAGGGTTTTTGCTCAATGTTCATGAGGGCTAGTAGTATTTGTTCTGCAGTAATTACTTCGATACTCAAATCATCTATTTTCTAGAGTTTTAAATGTTGCTCGTTAAAATTTTCCTACAAATACAATTCGTTCTAAGCCAAATTTTTGTCTACCTATTTCTTGTACTCTAGTGATGTTGAATTTAAAAAGAACTAGGCTTTAATTAAGATGAATGAAAGGATGACCTGGATTTATTCATGGATAGACTAAGCCAAATGAATAAGTAAAAGTACCTAGTTTAAAATGGATAGTTAGTCTATAATAATGAAAACTGAAAATACATTCGATTAATAGATTATATCTAATTTTATTATACTTTTACGTAAATGTTAGACACAAACTATAGAGTATGGTTTTAGATAGAGTAGGCGGCCTAATCATCAAAATCATCACTTAAGTACCTATATACAAGATTTTATAAGATTTACAAGGTAAATCCTATTAGTCCTAATTGATGTATAAATGCAAAACTGTCATGAGTCATCATTTCAACCCATAAACGTCCCATTGTTGGGCACGGGTCTCCTCTAAAGAAGATGAAGGGAATTTAGCCTACTATACGCTGGCCTGGAGACGAAAAGGAAAATTCGAAACAAACCCTATACCAACTCGTCTGGCCAGCGTGGTATAGTAGGCTAAATTTCCTCCATAATCTTTAGAGACTTGTGCTCAGCAGTGGAATGCTTATAAGTTGAAATGATAAGTTTATTTATTTATAATACCTAGTGTAATTTTCAACAAGTATTGGAAAGCGTAGCGTAGGGCGGCCCCCCACCAGATGGACCGACGACGACCTGGTAAGGGTTGCGGGTGGCCGTTGGATGCAGGCGGCACAAAATCGCTCGCTGTGGCGGAAATTAGGTGAGGCCTTTGTTCAGCAGTAGACGTCGTTGGGCTGATATATGATGACTTACCTCAAGTTGTAACTATTGTTTTATCGGTTCAATAGACGCAGTGAAAAGACGAATGGGCTGGTATATGCCGAGTAGAGTGCATTATGTGCACAATACAACGTGACTTGGATGTATGAGCAAGAAACCAGCTGTTATTAAGGGCCTTCCCTCGGTTTTGCACCAAAAACGGCTTTTTTCTGAAGCCTACTCCTCCTAAACGACTTGTTCGAAAAATTTGAAAAAAATATATTTTGATAATTGATTTATCTACTACATTTTCAACATATGAAATTTTCGTACGACTAATACTTTTGCCTCAAAAAATATTTTAAGTTGAGATATATTTTATCTTAAAATCCCTAAAACTTTAAAACGGCTTTATAGTTTGAAATTATTTTTACACTGATAAATTGGTGGTAAAATTTACTTTAATCTGAACATAGCATATGTAAATCGATCAATATTTTCTTAAGAAAATAGGCCATAATACGATTTCTGTACGTTAGAAATTCAAAGGTGCTCTGCGCGGGCGCGGGCGGCAGACAGGCGTTAGCCTTCAGACGGGAAGGCTGTGTCGCTCGTTGCTCCATTTTTACTATCGACTGAATATAGTGCTTACAGGTATAATATACACACAAACAGCGAGCGCGGCGGGACGAGTAAATAAATCTAAGGTGTCACGCAGAGCCGTCACGTCTTTCTCGCTGTGTGCCGAAACCTTTTGTGCAAATATTTATGAACTTTAATTTTTTTTTTTGAATTTTCTGACGACTACTCCTACTAACCGTTTAGAAGGAGTAATCTTTTTGCCCCATCGGCCATTAGTTCTGTGAGCTATATTCTCAAACAAAATATTTCAAATGATCCAATAAAATGGTTTACAATTTATAATAGTAGTTTATAACGTAATTACAAAGTAAGTGTTGTAAACAAAACATTAAATTCATCAATGAAAATAGGTAAATATTTTTTTTAATACAAAAGTAAGTTAAAATAGTTATTTATTTAATTATAATTTACAAGATAAAATAATTATCTTCGATACTAATAATAAATAAGTACCAATAAAACTATGTAAGTACTTACATAAATACCGAAAGCAAAACATTGAAATTAAAAAAATCTCAATACATAAAAATATTGGCAAACAAATAATTGTGTACACGAGTCCTTTAAACTCTCTATACAAAATAAAATACCAATTTTAAAACTGTTATTCCGGAATCGTAGGTAAAAATGCCGAGGTAGAAGCGCATGTCTGCGTTTACGCTTATTCTGTGACCATTGTATTATAGTGTGCGCGAGTTGGCAAAGGAGCGGGGATATGCAGTGAAATAAGCTAAGCTCCACCCATACTCTCAAGGTCATTGGCGACTAGTTACGCCTTAATACGTTGACAGGGTTATTTATAAAGGAACTTCGTTGATGGAACTTCGTTGATGTTGTTAGGTGCTTTGACAATAATTTCTTAGCAAAATATTATTTAACTAGAAGTCGCGCGGGGCTTCGCTTCCGTCGTTTTTTATTTGGTCGCTGCTCAGCTCCTATTAGCCGTAGCGTGATGTTTTTTTTGTTTGTTTTATTACATTCCTCAGTAAATGGGCTATGCAACACTAAAAGACTTTTTGAATCAGACCAGTAGTTCCTGAGATTAGCGAGTACAACCAAACAAACAAACAAATTCTACAGCTTTTTAATATTAGTATAGATTCAATTGTTTTACTTTTATTGCCAGAACTGTTAACCGCAATGCTTAGTCACAAAAACATTTTATTGTTAGCCTATCCACAAACGAATAATGATATGTGGCATAAAGCTATGCTAACGGTATAGGGTTACCCCGTCCCAAAAGGGTATTAAGGCCAGGTTAATGTTTTGTAAATGGGTTAGCTATGAGATTCACCGACGGAGAACCATTTCCCGATTAAGGATAGCCTAAATATAAATTGTTTTCTTAATAAATTGTGCGTCAAAACTTTACGTTCTCGATTTGTCAAGTTACAAATTAAAATTAAACTCAGTCTGAGTTTAATTTTAATTTAATCTTTTTTTACAAACAAAGTATAAGTTCACGGGAAAATTCCAAGAGTTTTTATTAAATGCTACATAATTTTGTAGTTTAAAATTGAATTTGTGCTGTCTACAGCAATTTTGCTCATTAGACGCTGTTGGTTTATAAACTTTACCTTCCAGTGTGGCAATGACCACCTGAGAACATCTACTCAGGAGTATACAGAGTAAATTGAATCAGATATTTTATGTATACAATAATTTCTAAAATACTTTTGAAAACAATTTTGTTATAGCCATTTAATAATGTATTTTAGATATTACTAACTCTCATAATAGATTAAAGAGTATGTGAGGTTTTAAGGGTGATAAAGAGAAGTATATCTGGGCATAGATTTTCATTAAACTATCCTAATTGTTTTAATTGTCTTAGTAGTACATCTCGCTAGGACAATACAAGACCGGTGTATGAAAGGCCTATTCTCTAAATGTAATTCTCATTATTTATTCATAAATGTAAGTCCTGGATAGCATTGGGCCGGGTTTCGTTCCTCTCGGGAAATTGTTAGCTTGAATTTTGGAACATAAAATTTTCAAGAAGGCTACGGCGCGTCCAAACATGTAAGTTTATTTCTGACATGCCTTTTGTGTTGAGGGAATTTAGCTAGGTGAGTTCTATTAGTTTTTTAAGTAAGGCCCAGTTTACATTATTTCTGTTCAGTAATTTACGCCCCTGTCTGTGTACATGTAGTTTATTATAACTATTATCCTCATGGAAAACATCTGAATGAAGATCTAGAAAGTGTTTTGAATAAAAATAAACAAAACACATGAGATCTGTAAGGATGCGTAACGAAGGATGTGTGTGTTAATAAATAATAATAATATTGGTATTAATAAATTTTTGGGACGCACTAGGCCAGCGTGAGTGGATTATGGCCTAAACCCTCTCAGCTCTCTAGTTAGAGGAGAGGAGACCCGAGCCTAGCAGTGGGACTTAATGGGTTACTGATGACTCGTACCTTACTTTAAAATACAAAATGTAAAACTGAAAGAAGGTAGAGTTTACTCAATGGTTATAAACCTGTCATTGGAGAACTTAAAGCCGAAGCAATATTATCAGTTAATACCACAGGTATAAGTTATTATGCGGAACTCCCAGTTATCAACCAAACTCTTCTTGTTAAAACTTTAGTTACGCATTAAAGAAACATCGTTTTAAACTTTGATTGTAATACGAGTATAGAGGTTGTTGGATAATTTTTAACTAAACCAATATTATGTAAATATGACATGACGTAATGGTGAAATAATAAATTTTGACGTGAATATGAGTAAGGAAGGAAATTGAGTTTGATGTTTGGTTAGAGAGTGGAACCCTCTTCGCTTTCAGTGTCATGAGAGGCGACTCAAGTACCTTGCAAGATGAATGGGAAATGGTATCTCAAAGCTTTTTAAGAGGTTTTCTTTTGCGATAGACACTTTCTGCGACTTATGACGTTGTTCCAATGTGTTTTGTATGGCAACCGGTATTGTTAAGAAAATCTTCATATGGAGTTGAAAATTTTTTATTTTTTATAAGCCCAGGAACCTCCTTACTGCTTTAAGAAGAAAGAAGGATATATAAAAACAAACACGTCAAATGAAATAAGAAACTACAATGTAAACTAAAATCAACGCAGTATAATAATATATTCAATTTCAAAATCATGAGTATCATCATCATCATCGTAGTCTATTGCTGTCCTCCTATATATTATCATCATGTGTATGAATATTTTAATATTGTTTCAAAACTATTTTTCTATGACTTTAAAATAGAAGTTATGTAATACTTAACTTTACTATGTTACACACTTAGGGTCCGTTCACAGTTCACACAGACCGGTTTGGAGACGAGAGCAAAATTTATTACGTTTATAAAACAGAGTTTTAAATCATTGTAATAAGGTTTATTTTTACATGTCACTTCTTCTATTAATCAAAAACAAAAGAATCCCAATAATAAAAAATAAACCTTATTGCAATGATTCAAAACTCTGTTTTAAACATAATAAAAATCTGCTCTCCTCTCCGAGCCGGTCTCTATGAACGAACCCATAAATGTGAATGTTCAGTCTATAGCAGGTTGACCTTTTCTCTTTACTTTGAAGCATATAGTTAAACGATGTGTGTGTCTTGGCTCCTCTATCGCTCCCCTTCTAAGATTTCCAGCCGCTAGCCACGTTTGAACTGCGATGATGTTTGAACATCTAAACTTGGCAAAGGCTATGTATATAACTAAGCAAGTTATCATAAAGCTGTGGGAGCTGTAAATAGAACTTTACGATACAAAGTGCAAAGTTAATACTAAACTCAGTTTGATTATTGGATTTATTTTAATGGGCTATTTTAAATGTAGCAATGCAATGAGTTTTTTACTAATTTTTAGGGTTTTGTAGCCAAAGTGGCAAAAACTTGTATGTAGTTTCATCAAGTCCGTCCGTCGAATTTTAATCGAAAACTACTCGATATATATTGATGAAATTTCAGTATATGTGTTTTGTGTGAGCCGTTTTTTAGTTTGGTAGTTAAATAATAAAAATAAATTCTTTAAAAATAAAATTTCACCTTTGGTTACATGTAAACGCTATGCTTTTTTTTCAGCAATCATCTACAAATTTGACATACAATCTTTTAATGACACTTTAAGGTTTCGAAGGAAGTTTTTGATTATAGTAAATATTTTTGGAAATTAGTGAATATTTTTGGAAATTATCGCTCCCAAATTAGCATAAATTGTGTCCTCTATCTTCAAAACCGTAAAATAAAAACATTACAGTCAGTACATAATTAAATGAAAAATCAGAAAACACGTTAATTTTACTGACCTAGCAAAACATACGAGCGTAATTATAGTTTTTAGGTCACAACTCACAACTTAACTGGAACCAGGGCAAGTAACACGCAGTAACAAGCTGCTGTTTCACAATGTTTTTACCAAAAACTTTCCTATATTAGTCTCCAACATAAGTGCTTTGTGATAAGCCCCAAAATCTTACAACAAAGTTTCACCTCACTGCCAAATAGGACCGCTTTATATTCCGAAGAAAAGGCCAGACATCAAATGTTTCGAAACGCTACTTACAGTTGTTCAAGTTTTTTATCAGATGCTTAGCGCTGTGGAATATTTTTGGGAACAAAATTTCAGCTTACTAGCTACATTGTTTGAAGGAATATGTGACGTAATTATTTGAGGTTTTGTGGGCTTTTCTTCGAGACTTGTTTGACTTGTGATTTATCTTGGATCGGGAAAATTCTATGTCGAATAAAGTACGGCTTCTGTGCAAACAATTTCTTTGGTATATTACACATAAAATTCCCTGTGTCTCTATTGATTTTTATGCTTCCTTGCATTATTTAGTTACCACAATTATCACAGACGCTTTTATATAAAGCAAAGTAAAAGTAGAATTTATTGAAGTATTATGGTAAATATACAGGGTGTATACGACGGTACGACATTAAATGAAACCACGTGTAGCATGTGATGTTAGAAGGCTATACCAAAAAAATTAAACAGAAATTTGCAATAGTTTAGACGCAAATGTACTTTCTTTATGTCACAGTTGTTCACAGTTTTAAACAACCTGTAGGTATTTACGTTAATCGTATGTTGTCATTATGTCATTCAATTCATTTAACTATCTCTGACTCTTTCATATTATCTTATCTCTTACTCTGTTCCGCACTTTTGTCGTCGTCATGTCGAAAACGTCATGATAGAAAAATAATGTGTAGTTTTATATTCTTAAATTTTTCGACTTTAAATAATGTGTAGATTATTATAATTTTTTTTTTTTAATAATTTTTATTAGAATATGTTTATAAGGGTTAACACTGGCTGCCTTTTCATTTAATGTCGTATCGTCGTATACACCCTGTATATAAGCGGAACTCTTAAAAATAACTTAATGTATATCGAAGAATGCGGTCCATATACGTGAGTTATAAAGATATGACTTTCAAGTAACAATGAAACCAATGATATATCCCCTCTAGAATACATATATGTTAGCCAAATACACATTTATCGTTGCTTTTTCGTCCAATGTAATCGTACTAAAAGGCGGGAGTGCTACGTCATAGAACAAACTACTATTTGTATGCTAATTTGCTCTTGTACCGCCTTTGTTTGGCTTAGAAAAATTGCTTTATTATGTAAAAGTTTTAGTAAACATATAAATGCGGTATTTAAAATTTTGCTGTTTTAAATAAATTTGTAGTGTAGAATTTGAACTGGAATAATGAATTTGGGTCTGACTTACAAAACATAGCTTTCAAATGTTGTTATGTATAAAGTTAGCTAGCTTGACACCACGGTTTCACTCATTTACTCCTCGCGAACACATTACCAATATAAAAATAATTCTGTGTATTCAAAAACACACGCAGGCTATCTAAGTGTAAAGTTTCTTTATAATCTATTAATTAAAACCTCATTTTGAGATATTTGACTTTACTGCAATGAATTTTAAAGTCAAATATCTCAAAATGAGGTTAGTGTTGATTGGATCATTTTTGCTTAAATCGGTCCAATTTTTCTACAAACTTCTTTTTTTAGACTTTCTTAAAGGGTTTCTTGTAGGGAATTTTGGAATCCAAAGATGTATAGCGCCCGGCATATTGCATCTTACGAAGATATAACTGGTATTATTGACCAACTTTTTGATGCTTCTATTGCATTAAGAGATTGAGCTGAAAAATATTAAGAAAGAATCTCATTGTATAATGTCATCGTATATTTATTCTTACAATCCAACTTTTTGTCTAGCACTGTCCGGAACAATAGCACAATAAGCCACACACCAAACGCATTACACGCCATTTCTCTTTGCCCTAGTTGGGTAAAACTTAGCCTGCAGAACGCCAGACAAAGCAACGGAACATGGGTTATGACGCCCATATAAATGGAAATTGTCGCGATTTAACTTTGCCGAGCTACTCCCTTGCTTTCGGAAATGATGGAGCAAGAGAAGCTGTGCTCTATAGTAAGATGTTTTGTTCTATTTTTATAAATAATTATGACATATTATGATGGTTCTTTTTTAAAAGTTCTAGAAAGCCGTGTTGAATATTTATCTATACTAATATTATGAAGCTTTAGAGTTTGTTTGGTTGAATGCTAAGATCTCAGGAACTACTGGGCTCTGATTCTGAGCTGTCGGAAAGTTTTCGGCCGGAGATGTCAGTTTATTTAAAGTTAAAAATACTTTTTAATTTCCTATACTTTAAACTTCTTTCTACCGCTAAATAACATATGACGTAAATAATTTTCGTTCTATGATTCGAAAAAAATTACGATGCGGGAGCATTCCGACGGCGCAGAATAAGGGGGCTGGTTCGATTTAAAAAATTATTTGTTGGAAACCCCATTTATCAAGGTAGGTTATAGGCTATTTAACATCGCGCTACGAATAATAGAAGCTGAGCAGTGGCCAAATAAAAATGATGGGAGCGCAGCCGCGCGTGACTTCTTGTTCTATTCTATAATTAGATTTTCTAAAATATGTTTGCCAAAATTTTTCCAAAACAATAAAAAGGTTAGTGTTTAAAAATAAATAAACTGTGTTCTAGCTGAAATGTATATTAATTTACAAAATACATTATACATAATACATACACATTTTTTGTTACAAAATACTACAAAATGACTGAATGAAATAATATTATAAAAAGAAAAAGAGTAGCCCTAAAGTTACGTTTCCACTCATACATTTGAGTAGAAGGGTCATTCGAACGAGAGTTTACGCGAACTCCAACAATATGACAATCCATTCATTTTGGCTAGCTAGACTTCTCTTTGTACTATGTGACGATATTATTCATGCCAATCTCGGTCTCCGCTCCAGAGCTAGACAATAGTATATTATGCACTTATAGAGCTTATATACAGCTTACTATAACCGAGTTTATTGGCTGGGAAGGCTATGATGCAAGTATACCAACTGTTCCACATGCTCCGTTGAATATTCTCAGTTTATTGTTGGGAACAGAGACTTTATTGTACTTTACCCGCTCAAGTAGCAAATTATCTGTTCATTGTGATGTCGATACTAAAGTTTAATGTTAGTACTATTATGAGAGGCTTTTGCGAATGGGAGGAATTAGTCAGCAATGTGATAAATGTTCCTGATGTATGTTTTCTTTGCTGTTTAAGTTAAAAAAGTTATTTAAATATCTTTACACAAAAAAATAGATACACCCACTTATTACAAAATACGGGCTAAGCATTAAACCAGGTTTAAATTGGCAACTTTGATACTAAAACAATGGCTTATGTATTATTAATACCCCGACTGCATAAAATAAACAGAGAGCAACGCACTAAAAAGACTGTAAAATTATGGTAATATTATTATACCTGATTAAATTTAAATGCATAACATAATGTCACTCTGTTTGTAAATATGCTCCTCTATACGTTTAATATAACAAAAAGGTTTTAATGTTTCCAGTTTTAAATACCGTCATTTTATAAGTATACAGAGCTATATTGCGTGACTAAATCTAATCGAATGATCCCTAATTTATTGAAATTGCTCGAGTGGGTTGGCTTGACTTAGACGTGTACCATTTTGAACGACTATATCTCTAGATCTACGATTAATTGCTGCGACAGCCAGGACAATAATAACGTTGTATAATACTAACTTTTATCCATGATTTTGCCTGTATTAATATTATAATTTAGCGGAATGAAATGATGGTTATGCAGAATCATGAAACTTATTTAAGTTTGACAAGTATGGAATGTGTACAATTTTATTGATAAGTTGCGAAGCTATACTAGGTTTTGCAACTTTATATGCATATACTCGTAATTATATTGTTATTCAAATTATCGCGAATCGAAATCGAAATCGAATTATACTGCTAATGTATGAAAAATAACTTTCGGAAATCCACGCCTTAATATTGCATGGAAGGGAAATGCTCGCGGTACTGAAAACATCAGGTCGCTAACCTTTTGACAAACGAATCAGCCCATTCGTTTGTTAAAAGGTCAGTGACTGGATGTTTTTTTCAGATTTACGATGTTAATTTATAGAAGGATATATTTATAAAAAGATTTTTGATCTTAATTTTTATTTTAGTCTCGTTTACGATGCGGTAGCACTTTAAAATTATTTCTTTTTGCATTTTTTTAGCGGCATCGTATTAGAAGTCCGTGTAGTGACGGATTAAGAATTACATAATGTCACTACCCCATCTCAACCCGTGGGTGTCGTAAAAGGCGACTAAGGGAGTAACCGTATGCGGACAAAAACACTGTAAGAAAAGGAATCGAAACAAACCCTATACCAACCCGTCTGGCCAGCGTGGTATAGTAGGCTAAATTCCCTCCAAATTCTTTGGAGGAGACCCGTGCCCAGCAGTGGGATGTGTATGGGTTGAAATGATGATGATGATGATCGTATTAGATCTCACCATCAAATCAACAGTTTTAAGAACCAATAGTACTCATAGAACAACAGTTCGATAGTAATTGAGTACTAAAAAAGATTTCACCAATAGGAAGTTCACAGAATGGAATAGTCGTTGTTTCTCAATGACACAAGATAAATTCGTCGCAACCATGCCTTCATTTGCATTGAGAACCGTTTGCGTCGTCTGACCGTGGTTAAATGTTCCCTAGAGTGAGCATTTGCATCGTATCCCAATTAGTTTTTACAAGTCCCCTAATTTTGTACCTTCGGATAAATTACTTCAGTATTTCGAGTAGTAACGCATATTTTTGAAGTCTTTCTGCTTGTGTTTACTTGTTGTAACGTCTTGATGTAAGCTTTAGAGAATGTCTTCATTACGTCAGTGACAAATTTAGCGTAATTTACATTTTCCTCTTAACAAAAGGTAGTATTATTAATGAAGTTATATGAAAGACAAGACACTATGACCATTTTTTTCTAGCCTTTTCTAAAATTTGACTTATCTAATAATGCTGATTTAAATAAGGTGCAGTTTTCTAAATTGAGTAAAGTTACCTTCATTATGCGAAAGTAACTCTGGTTTTTTGTTTATTACGCTTTCACGCTCTAACCATTCAATCGATCTTCATGAAATTTCACAAGGTTTAGTCTGAGGTCAAAACACTCGGGGGAAAAATACAAATCTTTTGAGACCACTCACACCTTAAAATCAGCCAAGCCGTTTAGGCTACAGAAGGTCACAATGGAACAGACATGCCCACATACATACATACATAAATACTCGCGAAAAGCATTACCCTCCTTTTTGGCAATCGGGTAAAAAGGATATCATCATAATCATTTCAGCCCAATGACGTTCACTGCTAGACTTAGGCTAGTGATAATTATGATGATGTATTCTACTATATACAATAATATTTACTTAACCTGTGTGTTACTCTGTAATTTAAATAAATAAATTGAAATTGTATTTTTCAGAAAGCGTTGTTTCCGAAATCAAAAGATAATAATTGCCCACGTTTATATAGTAAGTACTTATAATTATATTTAATGTTTTTCAAACGATAAATTTTACGTAGAAATAACTTAGGTGTATAAATTATTACCGAAAACAAAGCTTAAAGTACTTTTCTCGTGAAACGGCCCGTGCAAAACTGTGTTCCACTTGGTTTCTTGGAGAAGTGAGTGCTTTGTAAGTCACAAGTTCTTAGAACAATCTCTAACAGCTGTTTTGGATTTATTAATGATAAGTTTTGAATTTTTATTAAAGATCGAAAAACTGAAATCAAGTTCAAAAAAGAGGTGAAACGGTTTCATACTAATTTAAACTAATTTTAAATTAGTATGAACCCGTTTCACCTCAATAAAATACCCACTGAAATCTCACCATCACGTCAACCTACAAACATCCCACTGCTGGGCACGGGTCTCCTCCAAAGAATGTGAAGGGAATTTAGCCTACTATACTACGCTGGCCAGACCGGTTGGAATAGGGTTTTTTCGACTTTTTCTTTTCTCTTAGTGCTCTTGTCTGCATGAGATTATTACTCTCTTAGTCACTTCTTACGACACCCACGGGTTGAGATGGGGTAGTGACATTATGTATTTTTAATCTGTCATTACTTGGACTGATATCTCGTAATAGATTAGAAAAGAAGGAAAGAAGTGGTATTTTTATTTGGAAACGCGAGTGAAACCACAGTAAAGCCTAGTATCAATTAAAGCGCCGCGCTCTAAATGACGTCACTCCAATTACAGGGTGTTGCGATAAGGCAGTGTAAGCTACCATCATCCGAACGTTTGACTCTCTTAATTAAGACGCCGATCTTTACTCGTGATAAGGTGCCTGATAGCACCAGACATGCAACCTACTGGTTATAAACGTACGATATGGGGTAGTGTTTAGGTGGTCGCCTCGGTACTAAAGTCGCCTTGCCAAGTGACGTGGGTTTTAGTCTGGTACGAGACAAATAGTGTGGTGTTATTCTTAGATATTTGTTTACAGTACGGATGTACTTTGTGCACGTTATTATGTTTGTAAAGTACCCGCGATACGGGACTTTTATTTTTTTTTTTTTTTTATTTTATTTTATTAGAACCAACAAACAGTACACACTATATATTGTTACTTAAAACTAGATATAACAAGGTTAACTAATAGTGTAACCAACATCGTTGATCACTGATTACCTAATTGCTATTATCAGAATGATCAGAATGAGAAATGACATGTACATACTTTTTTTGTTTTCGTATACATAAAATATTTGTTGTAGTTTTACAGTTTCACTTCATATCAAAATTCAGTTATTGGTACAACGTTTTATGTTTTTGGGTAACATTAATTGGTAGACAAAACTTATTTAGGTGAATAAAGTAATGTAAATTCAAAGTTAATTTTTTTTTCGTATACATAAAATATTTGTTGTAGTTTTACAGTTTCACTTCATATCAAAATTCAGTTTTTGGTACAACGTTTTATGTTTTTTGGTAACATTAATTGATAGACAAAACTTATTAGGTGAACAAAGTAATAGTTCCCATAAAAATTACATACTATCTGACTGCTTATTTTATGACAATTAGGGCAAGTAAATATTGACTGTTACATGTGTTAATTAACAGGTAAGAACATAATCTTCTTTAAAAGTTATATAAGTAAAAAACTAAAAAAAAAAAAAGATTCTGAATAGGGGCATACAAGCAGACTAAATAGTGGGATTCAATTAGTATGTAGGTACTTATAGAATGTTATTTAAAAAAATAAAATAAACTATAGGTATTTAACTAAAGCAGGGGTATTCATTTATCTAATAATATATTACATACTTGCTTCTTAAACAGACTAATTTTATAATAAAAAATATCAATGTTGTTAAAATTATCATTGAATATAGACATCAACATTCGGACTGGAGATCTTTTACCTCCATTTGTGCGACAACCGGCTATTGCAAACGTAGGGTTGACACGAACGCTTCGATTTATGGCCCGACGGGGCACATTATATGATATCATGTTATTTATTTCTATGCAATCGTATCTATTATGACAAATATCAAACAATAACATAGCTTGAAGTTGCATTCGTCTTGAATTCAAGGTTATCAAATTATATTTCAAACGTAATTGGCCATATTCTAAATTAGTTCTAGTACACCTATAATGCAGACATCGCAAGAATTTACTTTGAACTGATTCAATTCTGTTTATGTATATATTATAGTACGGACTCCATATAGCAACACCATATTCAAGTTGCGATCTTATAAGTGCTTTATATAAGTACAGATACGTGAGAGGGTTTTTGAAGCTATAACTAACGCGCATTACAAATCCATACATTTTGTAAGCCTTATTCACAATACTATCTATATGCGCATCAAGAACTAGTTTACTGTCAAGTAAAATTCCCAAATCCTTAATTCTATGAACTTTATCAAGCATGATATCACAAAGAAAGTAGCTAAAATTACTAGGTTGTCGTTTACGAGTGAATGTGATAGTTTTACATTTCTCAATGCTTAAATTTAGCTTGTTAAGCTCACAGTAAGATGAAAAAGTGTCTAAATCCTTTTGAAAAAGAACATGATCTCTAAAATTTTGTATTTTATGGTAAATTTTTATATCATCCGCATATAATAAAAATTTGCAGAACTTAAAACATTTGCTTACGTCATTAATATATAGAATAAAAAGAAGGGGTCCTAAAATGGACCCCTGAGGGACGCCAGAACTAACACCTACTTCATCAGATTCAAAACCCTTGATAACAACCTTTTGTGTGCGGTTTGTCACATATGATTTGAACCATCGCCACAGACTTCCCCGAATACCATTGAAAGCAATTTTTTCGAGAAGTAGTTTGTGGTCCACTCTATCAAATGCTTTTTTAAAGTCGGTATAAATGCAATCCGTTTGTATGTTCTCATCCATGTTTTCAAATAAATAGCTTGTGAACACAAGTAAATTGGAGATCGTAGAACGACCTTTAACGAAACCATGTTGTTGTGGACTGATTTTATTATGAAGCATGGGATAAATAGCATTATGTATCAGCCTTTCAAACACCTTAGCTAATGCGGATAAAATGGACACAGGCCTGTAATTTTCAACATTCTTTTTGTCACCCGATTTATAGACTGGTATTATTCGAGCCGTTTTCCATATGACAGGACAATATCCTTGTTCCAAACACTTATTAAGTATGTAATGTATAGGTTTACTAATTGTTTTAGCTGTAGATTTAAGAAAATATGGAGAAATACTATCCACCCCAGATCCCTTATTACCATCTAAATTTAATAAGACCTTACATACATCCTCCTCTAATATATATAACTTATTGATAATTAGGCCTTCATTTGTTCTGTCTTCTAAATTCATATCGCTAATATCAAAATTATCAGTCATGGAACTTGATTCAAAGACCGAGTAGAAGAAATCAGAAAAGAGAGAGCATGCCTCTGTCACATTACTAGCAGTCCTTTCATTGTAAAAAACGTCAGATGGAACTTCTGTCTTACTTTTACAGCTTGCAACATAAGTCCAGAAGTATTTAATATTTTTCTTAATACTTCTTTCCACAGTTTTCATATACTGATTGTAGCGTATTTTAGACTGAGCTTTAAATCGTTCTCTATATAAAGAAAATAACGCATAGTCAGATTGGTTTTTATATTTCTTCCAACGCAGCCAAGCTCTATTTTTGTCTTTAAATATATGAATTAACGATGCATCAAACCAAACTGGATAATTATTATTCCTACACATTTTTGTTGGCACAAATTTACGCACTATACCATAAATTTTCTCATAAAAAAGATCTACAGCGGCCTCTGCGGAAACGGTGTTATTGAAATTTAATTCATCCCAATTAGTATTAACTATTTCTCGATTAATCAGTGAGTAATCAGCATTAAAAAAGCAATATCTTGGGAGTCCCGATGACTGACAACGTTTAATCCTGTTGGGAAAAGGTACCATAACGCTAAATGGAGGATGATGTTTGTCAACTGTAACTATAGGAATCGGATCAGAACATAACGAAAAATCACTTACATTTGTTATAAAGAGATCCAATATTACATTATTATAGTTCTTATTTAAGTTGATTTGTGTACAGGCAAACAAAGAAATAAAATTAATTAAGTAACTCGAAGAAACAGCTATATCCGACATAGAATTGGATTGTATACAATAATTCATATCACTCCAGTCAATGCACGGCAAATTAAAATCCCCTATTATATAGTAGCTACCTAAGTCGTACTTGTTTAAAATTTGAGATAAATATTCTAGGTATTTACTATAAATATCGCTTTTTTACTTTTAGCGTACTGCGACTTTTAGCGTAAGTGTAGACGTTGCCTTTTAAAAAGTGTAGGTACGATCTATTTAATTATTTATAACTGTATATTAAAAAATGTATTATCATCATATTAGCCCAATGACGTCCACTGCTGAACAAAATGTATACTGTATATTACCCTGTGTAGTGACGGATTAAGAATACATAATGTCACTACCCCATCTCAACCTGTGGGTGTTGTAAAAAGCGACTAAGGGAGTAACCTTATGTAGACAAGAGCACTGCGAGAAATGGAAAATTAAAACAAACCCTATACCAACCCGCTTGATCAGCGTGGTATAGTAGGCTAAATTCCCTCCACAATATTAGGAGGAGACCCGTGCCTAGCAGTAAGACATAATAATGGACTGAAATAATGATTTAAAAAAGCTCTGAGTTTTAATAAACGACTGAACATTCAAGAACCGTCTTCATTTGCATTAGATGGATATATATTGCTATAATTAGGCCTTCATTAAAACGGAGACGAAACGAAAACAGCGGAGATAATTAAAACAAACAAGTCATATAAGTACCTACTTTCAATAAGTACATATTTTGCTTGTTTGTAAAGTATACATTTTCACGAATAGTACACATATTAAATATACTATAATAATATTGTTTTGAATTGCTTCTACGTCATGTATTATATTTCATTTTATAGATTTATAGGTTTAATTAATTATCTTATTTATTTGCCTGAACGAATTCCACCAATCTTGACGTAGATCTATTTCAAAACAACAAAATTGGTTGTTTATGACAAAACTCCTCAGTTGAATAGTCATTTCAAATTAGTGCGACTGCAGTAATTTAAAGTCGACTGGGTTTTATTGTTTACAAAAAAAATAAAATAAAAGATAATATCTAATTAATTATTTATTTAACTATTATTAATTATTAAATAATTTCACAATAATAGATCATTCTTCTTCTTCGATTGAGGAAGACCCTGGTGTTGCAATTTATCATGTTGCCCCGAAGGCTTCTTAACTTGACTTAACGACTACCAAATTAAGTGATTAGAAGAAGAGCTAATTGACCTTTGATAGAATTTGTGACCATTTGACAGTTTCAACAAGTTTTTAAACACTTAAATAGGTAGTCTATAAAAGTGTCATTATCCAAAATTGGCAATAATCGAATAATTGTCCCATTTATCCTACCGTTTGTTATAACCTATTAGACCTTCCTTTACGATATCAACACACAAAGACGATTACCTGTTTTATTCCTCAGAATCCTAAACAAATGCCGCAGCAAATATAATATAGCTAAGATAATTTTAGCCTCACAAAGACGGTAGGTTCCTAATATAAAGTAATTATTACATCTGGCATTATTATCACTCTTTATTACGTCACACGGACAAATTAGAAGTGTTACAAAACACTAGAAGGTTCGAGAATTATCTCGAATGTTCCTGAAGTATGGAATGAGTCTATACTTATGTTATTTGGGTTAATACTTTATGGGTTAAGGAAAATGTTTTTGTTTTCTCTCTACGAAGTTATAACGTGTCTTTATACGTGCACTTATGGTATATTACTTGATATTAAACTTGTGACCTGGATAATGTATTGTTTTTAAAAATATATGGCGTCGCAAATTTTTATGTTCGGATGTCTTCGTTTATTTGTGTAGCACTATTTTACGGTCACTTTGTATGGATAAACATGACAGTATGCTCGTAAAATGTCTCTGTAGTTTTTGAAAACATTTATTATATATAAATATCATTGGAACTTTTTCGTTTATAAGCATAGGTACAATATCAGAAAATAAGTTAAAAAAAAATATCATCAAAGCTCGTTTTTGTCTTTTTTAGAATTCTTGCACATCAAGAGGAAAAAGCGGAACCATTATAGGATCACTCTGTTCTCCGTCTGTCTGTCTGTCAAAAATAACTTTGTTTTCACTTAAATAGCTAAATGAATAAACAATTTTTCACTAATAATGACGTAATATCTATCTAGTAGGTCTAGTTTCGGTATTTATAGTTCAACTTCACAAATGACAAACTCCAACTGTGATTTACGTCGACGTTAGTTGAAAATATAGTCTTCTAAACATAAGGGATTGTCTTTGCTTTGACTGTGGTTACGGCAGTTTGGTGGATTGTTTGTAGTTCTATGAATCATTTTGGAGCGGTATAAGTTTCATTGATAATTCGACAAACGAGTTATATTGTCTGGAATAAACATTACATTAAGTTGTTGTAGTTAGCAAAACCATTACGGTTCTATTTTGTAGTCAGGTAATTACTGCTTACCTCACCACAATCTCGATTTCAAAATCGAATAAGAATATATGAATAATTTTTTGCCATGTCTTTTTCAAGTACGAGTATTTTACAACGATATCTTAATCACCCAATCGAAAATAGATATTGCAAATTTTGGATAGGCTAAACAGGGACCAAAATGTCTGTCACCGTGGTTTAGCGGTTAAGGATTGGACCACACTTGGCGATTCAGGCGGCTAGATGTGGTCCAATACTTTACCGCTCTTTCCTATGTCACTATCTGTCACTTAGAATCGAATGCTTAGAACGAGAGCGGGAGTGCTACCGCACGCGGCGGAATCGGCGATGCACTCAGCTTCCTGTATGTGCAACGCATCGCCAATAACATCGCCATGTGGAGAGACGCGCGTTGGATTCCCACAAGGGACCAATATATGTGGGGTGATTTCCTTAAAAAAAAAAATTAAGTAAACAAATAAAATCTTTGTAGATTACATTATTAATGACACATTATGAATGACTTATAAGTTATTAGTAACAATAAATAACCAGTGAATGTTATTTTCAATAAGAAATGCGGTTTATTGCGTATTTCTTTAATCTCATAGTGCCTTAGCTGTCATCTCTAGAATAACTTAAAAAAAAATTATCAAACAATATATTCTGCATAAACACACCCTTTTTTTCTGATATAACTCAAAGTCAACCAAGTTTCTAGATACTCATTATAAAAAAGAAGGTAAAATGAAACAGGTGTCAAAGTTATCTCTTTCTGACCGCAAAGGAAATTGCGATTTTAACTAAAATAGAAAAAGGAACGAAGAATTATCTTTGTAGAAATAATAAAAGTTTTTATGTAGGCGTTATGTATGGATCTGATGTTGAAGAATGAGGACAAAAATTAAAAAAAACGGATAAAATGACTTGAATTTTGGCCCCCGTGTTAGCGGTAAAACCTGCATAATTATTTATGAAAATTATACGATATTTTTATAACAGTTTTCATTATAACATTATTGAACGTTGTTAACTAAAAATTTCTTTTTTTTATATAAATGCTAAACAAATAATGGAAAAATTCAAAACCCACGACGCGGACGGGACTCGAACCCGCGACCCTGCCATTCCGTGTGCAGTGCTCTGCCTGAGCTACTGAGCTATGCTAATTTTTCCATTACTTATTTAGCATTTATATAAAAAATGTTAAACCAAAGCAAAGGAAATTGCTTAATATTTAATTTAAAAATTCCTTATTACTTTTTTTAATAAAAACTAGAGCAAATCATAGACGGAACTGTTGTTCGACTAATTAAGTGCTACGATTAGGCAAACATATTTATTAAACTCATTAATAATTTTATTTTTTATCGCATCTATAACTTTAACCTCATTATAAATTTGGAAGCTTTTGAAAGTTTTTCTGTAATTGGTGATTCAAGTTTTAGTTGATTATTGTATTGGAGTAGGTTGAGAGTATTTACGTAAACTTAAGAAATATAATTGACAACTTTCTAAAAGTAATCTTTCTTTTAGATTTCAAGTATTTACTGCTTGTTATTTGTTTTTTAGGGACATGTTTATTATTTTTTGATTTGGTTGATTTTACATACTAATAAAACCATAGACCTAGGATCCGCGCGCTACCGTAAATCTATGAATAAAACACACAACAGCCGTGTACCATGAAAATTAAAAAGTTTCGAAAAATTACGAATGACAATAAATATACTACGACGTGTTTTTGTTGTTCGGCACAAATGTATGTATTTATTCCCATAGATACATTGGTTTTTGGTCCCATAAATACATTTACAATGCTATAAAAATCAAAAACCCTTTTCGTTAGTTTTATCATATTACATCCAAAACTACGTATTGAAAGGCGTATACAACATTGTGACCAGTAAATTACATTTTTAATCAATGAAACCCCGTCAGCGAACTGGTCGTTGGCAAATTTGCTGACACTACTTTTCGGATAACCTATAATAATAATAATAATAAATTTATTCAATAATAATAAGTACAAACAAATGAAACAATATAGTTCTTAACAATAACTTAGGGTATACATAATGTAAACCTGTTACATTCTTGTGTCTTTCATAAGCGTTACCTTGTAACCTGGATGCATAAACGAGATTTCATTTCATTTCAATCACTAATTAAACGAATCCTTTTGCTTTAGAAAATAAAAGTCTATTCAATCGTATTTTCTATTTTCCTGTAGCTATACACTAAGCATGTAAATGGAGCTTAGTTGAAACGGTTTTAGACAGTTTTATTGAGTCTAATCTTTGGTATACCCAATGGACTTCCAAACGATTTGACAATAACGTTTCAATTCCTATGCGTTCGTTCGAAAGGAACCATTTGGAAATATGAGCTTACTGCTTTAGTTTTTAGTGTTCAGTTTGAATATACCTACCATTGACTTAAGCTAACACAAAACTGCAGCAAGACTAGACTGGTAGTGGTGAGGTGTCCAGAGCCGAAGGAAAAATTGAATCATCAAAATTGTTTTTAGGTAAACAGCGTTTTGTGTTACTAATACTGCCCAATTTACTTAAGTAATATAGATGATAGACAGCAGTGGAAGGTTCAGGTGGAGGCCTTTGCCCAGCAGTGGGATGACGCAGGCTAAATAAAAACAAAATACAAAATAATAATACCTAAGTAATATTTGTGTATTGATTTTTTGGGTCATTTTTGTTTTTGATTGTTCACCAAGTTAGAAATGACAAATCTACAAAACAATTTGTTACGAGTCGAATCCTCCGATCGAATCCATGGTTTTTTCAATATTGATAGGCAAGGCGATTCCGTATTTACTTAGTTAGATATAGTAATTTGAAAAAACATGTTAACTTCCATATTTTTTTTTCCTATTTACCAATTTTTTTTTATTTAGCCAGAAACAGGTAAAATTTGGTATTTTCCAAAAAAATTAAGTTCTAAATATAAAAACAATCGCACCTACATAATTCAGGTTTACATTAATGTGAATATACGTACGTCATTTCCTCTCACAAAAATAAATCCAGTACAAAAATTATGAAATAAGACAGCGCCTATTACTCATCCATTTGGAAGTGTAACTCTGCCAGGTAATGTTGGTAGTATTTTATGTTACGGAAGTTTTATACGTCGTATAAACGTACAATGGACGTATAAAACGGAAAAAGAACTGGCGTAAAGAAGAGAAATATGTTTTTAGAACGCAAACGTTCACCGCTTGTAGCTGGGCCTCTGAGAAAGCGTTTTAATAAAGATTTTCAACTTGCTTTTATTTTTTTCATTAAGAGAGATTATGGTGCTTAAGCTAAATAGTTGGCATAAGAGAATTCAATATTTATTTATTACTAATTTGTATAACTGCGACAAATCCAAACTTCGGATAGATAAATAGTATTTCATGATAGAACAAGTAAATATAATTAATACATTAAGATAACCCGACTGCAAAAAATCAACAGATAAGCAACGCACAAATTGTTGTAATAATTATTCTTGATTAAATTTAAATACATATCATATCATATGTTAATATTTTTAATCTCCTTTTAATTCCCTTTATTTTGATAAATTATTTTATTTTGCTAACGGTAAAGGAAAAACATCGTGAGGAAACCCACATACCCTAGAAGTAATTCTAAGTGTATGTCTGATCCACCAAACTGCACTAGGTCAGCTTTTGTGGATTATGGCCTAAAACCCTTTGGACGCTCTAGAATGACGAGAGGAGACCCGAGTCCAGCAGTGGGACTTTTATGGGTTGCTGATGATGCTGAGGAAATAGCTGGTAAAATGAAGGTGTGATATACCTCTGCCAATACCTTCACGAAAAAGCATATGAACACCTCATATACCATTAAAATAATAATTCCATTTTTATTAGTCCAATTCTTATGAAAAATAAATTCACCAAAGACAACAGCAATCAATACTGACTGGCCTATTGGTCTAGTGGTTAGTGACCCTGACTGCTAAGCCGGAGGTCGTGGGTTCGATCCCCACCCAGGACAAATCTTTGTGTGATGAGCATGAAGGTTTATTCTGTGTCTGGGTGTAATTTATCTATTATATGTATGTATTTACAAAAAAAAAGTACGTAAGTTGTAAGTAAGTAAGTAAGTTGTTTAGTACCCATAACACAAGCAAATTAATTGCTTACTTTGGAGACTAGATGGCGCTGTGTGAATGTATTATTATTATTATATTATTATTATACAACCTACTTATAACAATGGGACCACCTTAACTGACCTTTAAACCAGACCCTCGAAATCTAAATTATAAAACGGACAGTTATAATATAAAATGCAAATCAGGATATAAATAACATCTTTAGATATCCCCATTAAGGTTTTCATAGCCGTGTAACAATCGCAATACAGTGAACATTAAAATATTAATCAAATGTTGGTTAGTGAATTAATTTGTTAGATAAATTAAATCGTGTCAAGCTGTGTCTGAGGCATGATTATGGCGACCCAGTTTTAGCAGGGATATTACGGTAACGCCCTTTAAATCGGTCGTGATGTGAACGAAACGGAATTCGGACGAAAAATTTTAAACTTTTTAGTTAACGGCGATTGAATTCGACGGCAATTTAAAAATAAATTTAATTAAGTGTGCTCATTACACAAAGATTTATCTTAGGTGGGAATCGAATCCACGACTTCTGTGTCAGCAGTTAGGGTCAGTCACCACTGAGCCGCGGAGGTTTCCATAATATACACATCTGTGTTATCCGCCTTTTTCCCCGAAGAGGTAGGCAGAGGTGTTTCACACCCACATTTCGCCAGCTATGTTTGGTCCCATGAAATAGGGGGTGAGCCTATTGTCATCAACCAGGAAAATTTGTTTACCAAACTCCGGGAAAATCTCAATACTGTAATTTCATGATAGAAAAGCCCAATACCACTTTCACCCGACCCGGGAATCGAACCCGGGACCTTGCACAGCAGTCGTATACACTTCCCGCTGCGCCACCCAGGCAGTTATCATATAAATAATATATAGCATCTATGTTACAGTAATATTATTATTTAAAATATTCAGAGACTCCAGATGTTTCCACATTACACTTAAGCGTGTCTTCCACTTAGCAAGGGTTCTGTTCCGATTAAGTTTGATCACCGATTGACTTGTAGATTGCGTAATGTATGTAGATTGAGACGCTTCGGTTATTAAATTTAATTAAATGGCTTGTTTTGGTGTTTGGAACTTCATACTTAGAATCTTAGTGTTATTGGAAACTATACGTTGTCTACAGTTCTGAATATAATAAAAAAAAACAGATATGTACCTGCTAAACAAGTAATGGAAAAATTCAAACCCACGACGGGACTTGAACCTGCGACCCTGCCATTCCGTGTGCAGTGTTCTTCCATCTGAGCTACGCGGGTGGACGTCCTTGGGATCGAATTTATCCATTACCTGTTAACATGATGACGTCATGACAACGTTTTTCTACTTATCACCGTGGCTTATCAACCAAAGCGATGGAAATTGCTTAATATTTAATGTAGATATGTACCTAATCTTTTAATTTCGAATTCTCATTAAGATCTGGTTCAGTGGTTTGTCCGCGAAAGCGTAACAAATCGTATTTATTATACCAGATACCGTCCACGTTCATTCCAGTAAAAAGTTGCCAGCTATTCTCTCCCAGGAGAATTTCAAAACAAATCTGAATTTCTAGGAGTTAGCATTTTAAATTTCAGCAGCAACCCATTAATATCCCACTGCTGGTCTTGAGTCTCCTCTTCTCTATCTTAGTTGAGAGTGAGGCATTAATCGACACACGCTGGCCAAGTGCGGGTTGGTGGATATATTTAAAATTTGAATGTATATTATGTGTAAATGTGGATGGAATTTAGCCTACTATACCACGCTGGCCAGACGGGTTGGTATAGTGTTTGTTTCAAATTTTCCTTTTCTTGCAGTTCTCTTATCTGCACAAGGTTACTCTCTTAGTCCCCGTTTACGACACTCACGGGTTGAGATGGGGTAGTGACTTTATGTATTCTTAATCCGTCACTATACGGATAATATAATGCGAGATTAGTTTTAATTATGGCACAGCAAGTTAAACAATATAATGGAAAAAAATGCACAATTCTGTGTCATCAATTATGTGGTTTTCATTATCTACATTAATATTATGGTTACACGCTAATGTTAGTGACTCTGTATTCAACTCTATCTGTGGTTATCATACAAATGTTATCGGTTTTGATTTGGTCAGGTTATTGGATTCAGATAAAGCTATGTTCAAATTAATTTCATTATTAAAGTGCTATACGGACAAAATTGGCGTGTAACCAAGTTGCATTTCGGTGGTTAGTAAGGGTTGAAATCCTTTGGCAGAGCAGTAATGACATGTTTAACGCTGACAAATCAAAATCAACCTTTTGAATACATTTATTTTGACGTCATTCACAATACGCTCAGTTGAAAAAATCTGAGCGTTATCCTGGGTATTAAATAGTAATCAGTTGCAAGGTTTGGCTTCTAGGGCTTTAGTGTTGGACACTGTATAAGTATAGGCAGTTTTATAGGCTTGTATCTATCGAGCAACCGTTTCCAAACGCTTTTTTTGCTTAAATGCGAGTATTTAACAAGTACATCGCATCCACATTTCGGCAGTTACGTTAGATCTCCAGGGTGCCAGCGTTTTGTTATAATTCGGACACGGGAAAACTTTATTCTCGATTCGAAAATCTACCCAAGACTTTTTGGGTAGAAGTTTATACTACCGCTGGGCCATTGAGACAGTTAAATAATTAGATAATTACAGACATTTGCAAAAATTGAGATTAATTATGTCTATAAAATCTAAGCCATAATAATTATAATGAAAACACATATTATAGTAGGTATAACTGCTGCACTCAGAGACGTCAATTAGCAGTAATCTGTCATTAACACAATTTTTTCATTGAATAATCGTCTTTAGGCGTTTAGACTTAAGTATTATACGTTTTTACTAAATAAACTTTAAAATCAATTAACGTCTCTGAGTACAGCAATAAGACAGACTGGATTGTAGCGCAGGATGAAGAAAGTGGAGATGAATTGTAAACAACGCCCAAGACTGTGTTTGATTTGTTACGAGTACAACGTTCGCGTGCAAAGTTAATGTTTACTTAAAACAACACTAGCACTTATCGATAATGTTGTGTTTATGTTACCGTTCAGTCCACTACGATATGAGAAGGCATCCATTTTGAAAGTAACGAGTTTTTAATGTCATATTTTTCAGTTATGTTTGTTTGGACGTATGCCATTTGTTCGCTGTGCATTTTATATTCAGTTTCATATTGATTGTGCATTAGTGCGAATGCTTGGTTGAATTACACTTTTTGCTGTCTTGCATAATAAGGCATATTATCCTTTAATTACCACTATAAGTTTTTATGTTTTGCCCTTCACGTCACTATGTCTGGTAAATAATTAGTCTAAGAGCCATTTCACATGTAATTGTCACAACATTTCGAAAAACGAAGCTTCTGTAGACAAAAACTTGCTCTTACGTATAATTGTTATACGCCAGAGAATACAATTCTCTGTTTGAATATGGATTGTAAACTAGAATTAAAGTAAAAATGTCGCATAAAATCGCACATTTCAGAAAACCATTTTCAGCTTGAAAATAAAGAAATAACTACTTAAACTATTGAACTAACATTCAATAGTTAGAAGTTGGATGCAATACTTTTAATAAATGTTATCGATAAGCTAACAAGTTGAGCTCAACACTTTACAAAAGGAAACACAGTTATCGAGTACGTAACTGGTACTACATCGGCAAGTCGATAGTCGGCAGTTTCCGCCGCCCGTCGTCTTTCATCGCAACGAGATATCGTTCATTTCCTCACGTCCCGTCTCCTAATCGCCGTCATCTACCGACACCCAGTCTACCACTTTACGCCACGAAAAATTGTCTTTTTCGCACTTTTTTTATTTACGAAACCGTATCTTGTTTTGTACGAAAATAGATTTCGATGCCAGAGGAAATACGAGCGATGGATCGCGCGATAAAATCTGGTCGCGACGTCAGATCGAATGTGATTTTTATGCCGGACCAATAAAATATGGACGTATCTCACATACGCAGTTGTGTAAAATGAATTCATACATTATGTTTGTTGATACCAAGTTTTATAATTGGTATTTCGTTTTTGTATGTGCTTTAACACGTCGAAAATAAATTGTATGCCATGTGGATGGTGGGTTGCGTTTTTGAGAAAAATAAACAAAAAAGGCTGTGACAGGGCTATATTTTACTTTTTATTATAAAACGCGTGCATTTTATATCCACATTTTAATTGTCTTCTATACTATTATTATAAAGAGGAAAGATTTGTATTTTTGTATGTAAATAAATTTAAAAACTACTAAATCGATTTCAAAAATTCCGTTAGAAAGCTACATTATTACTGAGTAACATAGGCTATATAACATCACGCTACGGCTAATAGGAGCTGAGCAGTGGCCAATTAAAGAACGACGGGAGCGAAGCCCCGACTTTTATTAATAATAAAGTCGTAATTTATAATTATGTGATATTCTTCATTTATCTCACTAGATTTTTAAGGCTGCCAATAAATAAGAAAGCATTGATATAATGGTTCAAACATATTTTTATAATCGTCATAATTTGTTTTTAATGAATGAGCTAGAACATTCAATTTCGTAAACTAAGCAGAAATTCGTCTGCCGATCTTGTTTAGGTCACTGCTCCAAATTAACGATCTCAACTCTTGATGTTGACGTAATGCAATTAAAACTATTTATTTTCTCGGTGATGGCGTTTTCTTTAGAAATTGCTTTTAATTTTTTCGTAAGCTCGCTTTTTGTGGGGCTAAATTTATTCCTTGTCTCAAGTGAAGTATAAGGTTTTTAGGCTTATTGTCTATGTTATTTAACTCTGATCACCATTTACGTATGGTAACTATATTAGAAAAAAATATTTTTATCATGTAGACATTATATTTATTAACTACTGCTTCAAATAAAATTATATTGTAGCAGATCAAGCGCTAAATTGCCAGCACGGTGACGTTTTTCTTTTCGACTAAAAAGTTTGGAGGCTCTACTCATAAGCAGCAACAAAAAATAGCATAAGCAAAACACATAGGTCAAGACAGCCTTAGTACAGCCGTGGACTTCTGAGAGATTCAAATTTAATTTGGAAATTTGCACTCTGGCTTGTATAAGATTAAAATTGCTTAGCAGGTCTTTTTTGAATTTATGTCACTTTTCATCCGTCTTGTTTTGAGTTATCAATACGCTTGCAATTAGAATCAAAGTAGCCTGTATCTGAAATTGGTTTTATAACTGAATTTCTCTTGCCAATCTAATCTATTTTATGAATAATTTAATGAATTAATAATACTGTATATTATATTATACTCTTGAACAAAATGTTCATTATTTGAATTTCCTACAACCTTTAGTTTATAATGTCTAAAAAGAATTGCCAATATTTTATACCGCTACAGCTACAGTGATATCAAGTTCTAATGATGTCGCTTACAGCACAGTTTCTTAGAACCTTAAAAATAGAAAATAAATTTGAAAATATTGAAAACAAATTGAGATCTTACAAAAGAAGGATGTCGATAAATAATTCTTAACTCCTTTAATATAATAATATGTACGTTAATAGTATCTGAGATAGAAAGGTCAGTACATACTGTACATAACACTTTAAAAGCTACGTTTAAATTCTACAGACATTGAAAGTGTCACACGGGTGCCATGTCAAACAAAAAAAAATTCTACAGTGTGTATTAACTCATTCATATCTACAGATGCGGACAGTTTGCTGCGATAAATTGTATTCAATATAACACTGGTCTGCGTAACGCAGAAAAAAAATGTTAGGACGACCTTCAGAGCTTTCATTGCATTGGAAATTTAACTATATACATAGGTCGTTTAATTCCGTAACCGCTGCGTTTTGTTGTGCAATGCATTTGGCGCATAACGTAAAAAATTTAGTTGTACACCAAATGAAATATTTCGAAGGTCTCTACGTTTTGATAAAAGTTTCATTAGCGTCATTCTTATATAACTAGAAGAATATAATATATAAAAAAAACTTTATATAAATGACCTTTTCAAACTGTCATTGGTAAATTCGTTTTCAATGTCAATTTATATTGAAAAAGAATCGACATATATGAAAGGTCGCATAGTGACAGTGATATTTCTGACGTCCTCTTGACGACACTTCATCCGTTTCAACCCGCCTAAAATTTTAAATTTCCAACCTACATTTTTCCAAGCAAACACTGTAATGTAAAAACTCGTTTGATTTGGGTTGTGGGCAAAACATTACATATCCATTAACCGCACACATAAACATTTAACACACAACGAAAAATGAATTTTTGTGTTTTACAATCCAGATGTGACCGTAAAAAGTGAGGCGTCACAATTTCGTGGGATGGAAAAGCTGTCACAAGTTTCCCCTAAAAACGGACGTGTGAAATATGGATGTAATCAAATGTGTGGAGGTCGCGGCCTCGTCTCCCCTTGATGCTAATCTTGCTTACATTTGATGAGCTTCATGTTCGTGATCATAAGTATGTTGTTGGCTGACTGGCTTGCGTTATTAACACGTGACGTGGAAATACATGTTATGTGTGCCTACCCTCGACACGTGTACTATACCTACTACATAATTTATGTATGTACAGATGTTACGCATACGAGTACGGTATCAGTACTTAATATTCGTGTAGTAACAGCTTAAGTCGTTTATATGAATAGCTATAGTCTGGGGGTTTTTCAATATGTGAGGCGAACTTGTTAAAGCTTATTTGGCAGTCACTGCCAGCAGCAGGTGTCTTAGCAAGCGTGAATTATAGGGTTAATTATAGCTTATGTATTATTCTGAGGAATATGCTTTTGAGAGTGGAGTTAACAAAATAATGACAAATATTCGTGTATTTTGTTTTATATTATTTTTTTACATTTCGAATATTTTCGAGATTTATAAAAGGTGGTCTTTGTAGGATCTATAATTTTCTTATTTTAAAAGACTATCATTAGTAAGTATTGCTGCCAGAGGGATCACTAGCAATCTTGTCAAAAATTTGAATCTCATTGTCAAAATTTAAATGTTTAAAAATGATAATTTAAATTTTCAAACTTTTGACATGGTTGAAATCGATTCATCACATGTCAAAATTGCGAGTAAAGTTCATGCTTTCAATTCTGATAACGTTACTTTTTGTTGATGGTACTGAAATTGTTTAAAAATTGCAAAAATAAAACGTTATATATAATCCAAATTGGTTTCAGTAAATCTTTTTATTAGTACAGTTGAAAAAATAATTGCTATAGGGATCTTAAGCTTTACGTTGCATTGTTTTTGATATCTGTTGGAATATTTTTCAATAAAATTGTTCCATTACTTTATCCATTGTTTGATGTTTTGGTTACATTTATTGTTAAATGTATATTTATGTTATTTATAAAATTTTTGTACTATACCTATATATTTTTTTATTATTTTAGTGTAATCTGTGTAAAGTTAAAATGTTTGAAGGCAATCAATTACTGTTCTTAACGGTAGCTTAATTTGTTACTTGGACGTTATTTCCCTAATATTTTTACATACTATACACCTATACCTTATTGTTTGTTTTCTGTATGTATTTTTTTATACCCGTATATAACGGTGGCAAACAGGCACACGGCCTACCGGGGCCCCAAGTCTGCTAATTTACGAATCATCATATCAGCCCAACGACGTCTGAACATATGCCACCTAATTTACGCCACTGTGAACGATCCTGTGCCGCCTGCAACCAACGGCAGCCCGCCACCCTGACCAGGTCGTCGGTCCATCTGGTGTGGGGCCGTCCCACGCTGCGCCTTCCAATACGTGGCCGCCACTCGAGAACCTTTTTCCCCCATCGACCAATTTACGAATGGACCAATTCAATCGTAATTGGATCTCAGTAGCTGTTTTAAACGTTTTTGGAATTCTGCTACTAGTTTAAGACCAATATATCAATAAAATATAAAAAAATATGAATGAATGAAAACTGCTATTGAGATTTAATTACGATTCAATTGATCCAATCATAACATAGGGGAGCCCTGGTTTAAAAAAAAATCACATTCGCTTATTCTAGAGCTTCCCTCTTCTCAGTAAAATCTATTTACTGCTCTCTTTTAAAATGATAATTCTATAACAAAACCAAGAGAGCTACAACGACTTTTTTAGAAAACGAAAGAACTCACTCATTGACAATTATTTGTTCACTGAATAAACTAAGAGAAGAAATGAAACAAGAGCTCAATGCACAAAGACTGGAGTCGACCTAAAGGACCTAAGTCTATAGGAGGTCTATATTTTCATCAAGGCTGGATACAAAGGCTTTCGCAGTTAATTAATTGCAATCACCGAGTGCCTTATCTTCAGAGACCGAACAAAGTGATACGTTTAATTAATTTTAGTGCAGGACATTTTATTCCCAATAGTAGCAAATTGTGTAATAGATCTTTTCTTTTTTTAAGTCTTCAGGTAATAACGTATTTGATGTGGTCGAGCTCCTTGATATCGTAGTTTTGATTGGTCAATCAATTGGCAGATGTATCTAATGTCTGCTCTACACATAGGCAGTCTGAGTTGATGCTCGACAGAAGCAACTCGCACATTAAAAAAATGGATGTTGAGATCTCAAAATCCATTTCCTAACGTCTCGTCGAAAAATTTCGTGACGTCCGCGGACGCATCTACTTATGTTTAAAGCAGGCATTAGTAGTTAAGTGAAAATTCAGAGGGTTAGGGCAGGCTTAAAATGAGTTTGGTGTGGATTAGAAATAACATATAAAAAAAATGTATGCTACACTAATTTTATACTCTGTGTGTGCCTCGGTTGAAATATGTGTGTTGGAAAATCGGTATGGAGTTTTCTGTCATATTCTCAGTATCAGTCTGCACTCTGTCCACTAAAAATGGGCTCATTCCTTTAACATGGAATCCAACATCATCATCATCATATCAGCTCAATGCACAATGACGTCCACTGCTCATTTCCGACACAGGCAGCTCATACTTGGTTTTGATAGGTTAATTTATAATCACATTGATTGTCTGCTGTTATATTTGCAGTTTATTTAATTACTTAAACAAGTATGCAATTTAAAATTGTTATGTAATCTAAATATTGCCTTTTAATATTTTATGATAGCCTTATGTTATCGTGTATTCAGGCTTTAAGAAAGGTCTTTTAATGTCAACAATAATTTATGTGTCTGGAAAGAGTAAACTTACAAGTTTATCAGATTCCTTTAATAAATTTACTGCTTTATCGCAATAACCGTAAGGTAATAAATCCCTTGACATAGTTCAACTAAAATTTATTGTCGCACCTGCCTAGTTGTTTTATATCATACGGTAGCAAATACTAGTCTGAGAAGGTTTTGAAACATCAGGCAACTCGTGGTAGTATGCTTTTACTTGGCTGAGGATGGTCCAAAAAGACCTTAAAGAAAGAAGTTTTAAGAAGAAGCGCATCTCGACATAGACATGGCACAAAATTGTGCTTAATGAAAAAAACTGACCGGCTGACCTCAAATAACAGAGAGAAAGCGTCTTCTTCTGGCTAAACTATAGCCAAAAGAAGACGTTTTAATAATTCCTACCCTTAGATCTGCGAGATGAAGGACTAATGTCGAAAATCTGTGTCCCTGAAATCTTAATATATTTTCTAACCTAAGTTCAAAGCTAAAGTTCCTCGAAATGCTAGCTCACTGACGGGGGGACCGAGTTATGTCTGTATATAAATACGTACTATAAACAGATCAAACACAAAATAAGGATAAAAGGCTTTTATTGAGATTCAAATAACTACCAAAGCATGATGTAAATACACAACTCATTCGAATTTCCGTGTAGTGACGGATTAAGAATACATACTGTCACTACCCCATTTCAACCCATGGGTGTCGTAAGAGACGACTAAGGGAGTAACCTTATGCAGACAAGAGCACTGCCAGAAATGGAAAATTCGAAACAAACCCTATACCAACCCGTCTGGCTAGCGTGGTATAGTAGGCTAAATTCCCTCCACATTCTTTGGACGAGATCCATGCCCAGTAGTGGGACGTTTATGGGTTCAAATGATGATGTAAATACGCTCTCAGAAAATAAAGTAATATTTCGGTAACAAAATTTATTTACATTAAATGAGACGTTTATTATACACTAGTTTCAGGCTTGTGGTTAACATCACTTCATCATTATTATTTCAGCCTATTGCAGTCCACGTAGGCCTCTCCTAACACGTGCTAGAACATTGTACTAAACTCTGTCCTCCGCCTTCCGCATCCAGACAGACTTAGTGACCTTTTTTAGGTCGTCGGACCATCAAGCTGGAGGGCGTCCTACTCTACGCTTGCCGAGTCGCGGTCTCCACTCTAGGACACGCTTTCTTGTGGTAAACGTTAAAATATAATTAGTACAGTTTTTAACTGTGCAAAGATTGTGATGAACTGTTATTTTCTTCACGTTGAATATATAACTGACTGTTGAAAAAAGAGTTTAAGAAACTAAATACCAATTTAGAAGGCCAGCTTATAAGAAAGGGACAAGAAGAAAGTTTCATACTATAATAAAAAGCAAGATCATGCACTTGAACTGATTGATCTTTTTATAAAAGCTGACAACCACTAAATATGTACAATTGCTGATTGGCTGCTGTAGATTAAAAGTAAACTATAGTATTTAGAAAACAAACGGTTAACTCGGCTATTATTTCAGTTCAAAACAGAATGCAACAATATATTTATTGAAAAATTTAATTGCATAATGTCTTCACCAATTCTTCTCGACAGTCATTAAGTAAATGGGACTGTAGCCTCTCAGTGTTTGCTTAAGAAGGCTGCAATTCACGAAGACAATCAGCGGCGCCACGTACCCGGGTATTAATGAAATAACTCATAATTATTAAAATGGCCTTTCGTCTACTCTTGGCTCAATGCCCGTGGAATTGGACTCGCTGAATAATTGTCGAGATGTAAGCCTTTCATTGTAATTAATTTATAATTTTCTCGACAACTTTTCAATTAAAAACCTGAAACAAGAACTTAAGTATGTAATGCAAAAGATAGAATGTATACATAAATGTTAATTATTTAATCAAGCGAGAACGGCTGCAAGGATGTGTATAAAATTTGACACACAGATAGACTCTAGTCAGGCATAGCCTAGTATTAACCCACGTGGACAGCAATAGGCTGAGATGATGATGATGATGATGATGATGATGAAAACCCACGCGGACGGACCCGCGTGGTATCTCGGCTTCATGACTGTTACATAAGTAATAATATTCTAATAATAATAATATTCTACCACATTTACACAACGCCATCTAGTCCCAAAGTAAGCAATTATATTTGCTTGTGTTATGGGTACTAAACAACTGATATACTATTTAAATACATTTTTTTTTGTAAATACATACATATTATAGATAAATTACAACCAGACATAGAACAAACCTTTATGCTCATCACACAAAGATTTGTCCTGGGTGGGGATCGAACCCACGACCTCCGGTTTAGCAGTCAGGGTCACTAACCACTAGACCAACAGGCCAGTCGACGAAGTGTCTGATAACTTACCTATTCAAAACTTAATTTTTAGATATTTGACATATAATAATCATTTAAAATCTATGACACACCTCAGACAGTTAATCAGACTATTAACTGCCACTGGTAAAACAGAGCCTCAGTCGTTTCAATACGTATGGTTTTGGGTACATAACAATATTTTCAACATTTTCATTTAGTGTGTCTTTAATATCATTGTTTACAGTAGTAACACTTTATGTAACATAATCTATCTTCAGGAACTGTTTCTCAACTAGTACTTTTGAATTCAAAACTTTTGGACCCTTTCCTCAGCTAGACGCATCCACTTTGGTGAAGTTTGAGCCTTATCTTAATTAATGCAATAGGAAAAAATTCTGAAACTTGGCTTGCTTATTGGGATCATACAGTTTAAATTATACTTGAGTAAAACGCTTGAATTACTACTATTGCTATAGATTTTCTTAGTCAGATGCATTTATCATAGTATTTTGCGCATATGTTTATAGTTCCAATTTATTTTGTTAAGGTATTCTAAGATTAAATGAAATGAAATGTAGGTTTATATTCGATGTGTAGTTTAATCATTTATTTATTATAGAGCCTGAATAACGCGATGCGTACTATATACAATATAAAAGGCTAATAAGTATATGTTTGTATGGTAAACAACTGTAGTAGCCTGTAATAACAACGACGAAGCGTGTTTGACCCTGAAACAGCCTTACATTTGCTTCTATACACCAACGATAGTAGATTTAATAAAATCACAACATAAAATGTTCTGTTTACGTAGGCCTTCTTAAAATTGACCTAACGTTTTACGCTTACTGATATTATATACTTCCTGAGTCCGCGACTACATTCGCGTGGACGATGATTTCATAGTTCTTTTTTCAACCGAACAGAACCCTGATATTTTTTTCCAAAATGTATCCTAAGTTAATCCTTGTGTCATTAACTATTCGCCTCGGTTCAGGCGTTTCAGAGTTTACCTCAAACAAACACACATACAAAATTTTGAAAAAGTGTGTTTTTATATATGTAACGTACATTCTTTTATATTCCTAAAAAGCTATTATTTTGATATTTACTTTTAAACTTTCGCGTTGCATGATAATATTTATTCATTTTAAACGGGAATTCACGCGATTATGATTTAGGTGTTACATAGCTTATGGTGCTTGACGTTTCGACCAGGTTACACCGGCCGTGGTCACAAGCTGAGTCAGTACCTAAATCATAATCGCGTTAATTCCCGTTTAAAATCAATAAATATTATTTTGATATTACAAACAGGCACTTTAATTTTATTTATTTGGAATTGAGCTGATGTGGGATAGATGTGGCCCAATAATTCACTGCACTTTACTATGCTTCTTTATTTTTAGTCTCTTATATTATAATCGTTATTCATTAGAGTATAATAGAGAATGAGAACTGAGCACACCGGTCGATGCCGCCGCGTGCGGTGGCTGCCCACACTTTATCTCGCTCTAATAAATGATGGTTATAAGTGACAGAAAGGGATAAAAACATGGAAAGCGTGATGTCTTGCGGTTAAATGTGGTCCAACCATTATGCTGCGCTACCGCGGCAATGACGTTTGCAAGACACATATTGCGATATGTAGGTACCTATTTAATGCCTAATTAAACATCCTATGTACGCTTGCTTGCATGGATGCCATTTAATATAATAATATATTATGTTCTTTACGCATCGCCATTGTTATTTGATTAATTGAAACCTATACTTTATGTACGAAGTTACGCGAAGCACGCGTGATCATCGAATCTTCGATCAGAATTTAGATTGAAAGCATTACGGAAATGTTGACGCGGAATGGAAATCTAAATTGGCCATTTTGAGATTCATCTATAAACTCATATTCACTGACAAAGGTGTATTAAATATTTGAATTTCAAATCTAGATGGCAGGCAATAAAGTTGAAGATTTATTGTTTTTGCCGCTTTGTATGTTGTAGGAATTTTAACCCTTTAACCGCAAGAATTATTTATCAGTTGAAGTGTATGAAATTGTAAATGACTAATTATTTAACTATTTATCTAATTATTGTATATTATTTTCCTGATGGAAATTAGTTAGACAAGTAATAATTTACCTAAATGAACATTATATCGAAAATACAGAAGCAGATTATACGAGCCGGGATATTTGATCGTAAATATACGACTCTGACAAAATGGCAGGATAATATTCATTTGTTGAATTAATCCGACGTAAGTGGTTAAAGAGTTAAAATAAGATTTTGATCACGACTTCGATGTTGTGTATTCTCATAAATTTATTACCAGTTATTTAATTAACATTGAAACCTGTGAATTAAATGAAAAACAATTTCACGGAATGAGTATCTATAGTTGGTACTTGTAAATAAGTAAATACTTCTAGGCTTATTGGTTCATTGGACCAAAACGTTATCTTATCTAGGTTTAGTCATTAAAGCGAAATACTAATTTTGTTATATTATCTGTCTATGTTTGTCCCTAATTTTATTATTATCTGTTTTTATAAAGACACTAATTATTTTTATGTGTTTTGTTTCAGGTATGTAGCTCAATTTCAACATTATTGGTGAGATTATAAGGATCACTTTTGCAACTCGATATCTCAGTTGTACCATGTACATTAGTGAAGTATGTATGTTAATGTAGTAGCTAATATAAAACAATTTTTGCTGGTTAACTGCTATGACTTTTTGTAACGTAGTTTTCATTTTGTAAGGTTGGTACTATGCAAAGGTAAATGATAGTTATTATTAACAAAAAAGTAAAACAAACACAATAAAATAATATTATTTTTTTGTAAAAAAAAACAGCTGTTTCAAAATAATTATATTCGTAATTACTTTGCAACTGTATTCCCAGAGTACGCAAAGAATAGTACAATATAATATTTGTACAACCTTTTGTGAATAAAAAAAGGCTGTCCGCTTAATAGCCTTTAGTAAATAAGGTAAATAAATATACAAAAGTTAATACGGGGAAATTAGGTCAGTCGTTACCGAGTAGCGGTCAGTGCACGTGTATCACACATTCATAATACTTAATTATATTACAAGCTGTGATCGCGACTTCATTCACATAGACAACTAATGCCATATTCATTGTTTTTTTTATTTTTTGCACGGAACTCTAATATTTTTTCCAAATTTAAAGGAGTCTAAGTAACTACTTGTGACATTAGCTATACGTCCCGTCGAAATATGTTCAGTCTTTTTGGAGTTTACATTAGACAGAAATTTTTTGAAAAGTGTGTTTTTGTTATAAGTGCCATACTTTCATAAAGCCTACTCTAAAAATTTATAATTTCGATATTACAAATAACCCCTTCAATTTATTTATTTGTAAAGAATACATAAAAAAAATTATAATTGGAAGTTTTCTGCACAAAATTTGAAAATGGACTCAAAACTTAAACTATAACTTAACCCATTATTATAAAAAATACGTGTCTCGGGGACTGCCGCGGTAAAGCTATTGCATAGCATTTTTTATCAACTTATGCAATTATACTCCTCTCGATCCGTGCGAGCTTCGTACTGTCTACGCGCATACGTCTAGTCACACGCACACAAACACCGTGCCGAAGTCTGCCGAACTGAAACGACGTTAGACGATGCACGGCACGCCGCACCGCTGTGCCGGTCGGAGTGGGGGGTGTTACGTTTTTTCGTTACAGAATTTCTTGATTCGAAGATTCGATCCCGCGATAAAAGCTATGCAATAGTTTAAAAAGTATTATCAGTACTTTAAACGCCAAAATGATCCCTATCTACGCTGTAAGCTGTGACAGTTACGAAACAAGATAGATTAGTTCTATTCTTATCCAAACTCGGGATGTGGGGACATCCAACGATACGCGTAAGCTCGACACATAATCAATAACGGTTGCGAACTTCTACGAGTATGTTGATGTCTTCTTATAGTGGCCCGGCACCCGGGTCATGTGAAAACTTTTATAACTTGAGACATGACATTTTTGACTGGCCTGTTGGTCTAGTGGTTAGTGACTCTGAATGCTAAACCGGAGGTCGTGGGTTCGATCCCCACCCAGGACAAATCTTTGTGTGATGAGCATAAAGGTTTGTTCTGTGTCTGGGTGTAATTTTATCTATAATATGTATCTATTTACAAAAAAAAATGTATTTAAGTCGTATATTAGTTGTTTAGTACCCATAACACAAGCAAATATAATTGCTTACTTTGGGACTAGATGGCGCTGTGTGAATGTGGTAGAATATTATTATTATTATTATATGACAATGAGAAACATCTTTTTTAAAGGTTAACCTATCCATGACCAGTGTAAAGCTAAAAATATATGTAAATATAATAAATTAATTAATCTAAGACTAATATTATAAAGCTAAAGAGTTTTGTTTGGTTGGTTGAACGCTAGGATCTCAGGAACTTCTGGTCCCATTTGAAAAATACGATACAGTCAATAGGATATAAGCAGTGGCCAAATAAAAAATGACGGGAGCGAACACAGTGCTCTTGTCTGCATAAGGTTAATCCCTTAGTCGCTTTTTATGACACCCACGGGTTGATATGATACACAAATAGTCATTATTCTAGATAAAAAGCAAAGTCTAACTATTTGAAAGAACACTAAAAGATGTTATTCTTCCTTGCATAGATAACAACGATAACAACGCGTAAAAATATAAATATTCGACCATTGTATTTTAACTTGACATTATTACTAACCCAAATCCTCAAAAAGTTAGGCAAAGAACGAACATTATTTACATATTCAAAACCTTCTGACTGATCGTTCCCCGTGACCCTTTTCATCCTATGAAAGGCGAATTTCAAAAAAATATCCCTTCTTAATGGCATTTACCATACCGTTGAGTAAGGCGTTGATGAGTTACTCAATGGAAGTAACTTTGCTTTTATAATAAAAGCCTTGATTCCCCTGTGAGGGAAAGCCGGTATCTAGTTCGTAAAGGCAGTAAGTACTTTGAGTTTATGTACTAAGTGTAGCCTGTTTGGAATGAGTAAATGTATGCTTATATATGTGGGCTTTTAAAGAGTTTTAAAGTTAAAATTAGTTGAAAATAACTGGAATTATGAAAGTAGGATTCTATATATATCGTGGAGATAAAAAAGACAATTTTTCTTAATATTTGATAGATATTATTTTAATAAATCAATAGGCTAAATTGTCAAAAAAAATCAAGAGAGACTTACCTTTCTTTAAGTTACTTACGATCCCAGCGTACCATCCCCAAATACTATCGATAAGTATCAACTCGGAATGTTGACTAAGTCGATTTAAGTATTAGTGTCGAATGTATGAAAATTTAAATACTTTCGCTGTGATTTTCAAACATTTGACAACGATATCAAAAACGACCTAATCGAATTTTCACATTCTGAGTCGGAACTCTGGACAACACACATTATTGTGTTCTATCACATCCTTTACTTTAGGTAATCACTAATGCAATTATCAAGGGATCATTGTCATTTGTCAACAAGTACACCTTCAATATCTATTTCAAATGTATCATCGAATGGTTAGCTGAATAATGGACTTATTAGTCACATTAACATGTCTTAACAAAAGGTATTGGTGCAACCTTGTTAATACACATTTATTTTTCAAAAGTTTAACAATAATACCAAGTTTAACCAATCAAGCCTCTAGGAAACTTTTCTCGGCAGGGCTGACTGTGGTACTCGTTGTATAACCATTACGTACCATACGTACGCTTTCTGGTTGTGTATAAAGACAAGTTAGCACTACAAAATACCCTAAAGTAAAATTCATTTCTCATTATAAAGAAGTTATCATATGCAGCACGTTGTCCAGACAGCTTCGCTCGCTTTTTACCAAAAACTATACGGAAAACTTTATCGGAAATCCATTATGGAGAGTTAAATGATAATGACCGATATCTAGGTAATTATTATGAAAAGCGTTCCGTCCACAGTGACCCGACCATTACCTCGAGTGTTGTCCCAAATAACATCGGCCATCTAGGGCTGCCACGAATTTAAACCTGTATTTGGCCTGGACTCTAAAATTGAAGTTTTGTTTAGTAATGGATTGTTTAATTATTGGATTCACTAATTTAGGGTATTACATGAGGATATGCACTATGGTACTTTCTATAGTTTTTTATATTGTTGTTGTGTGTTATACAATGCATGCAGGTGCCAACCCTGGCGACGCGCGATGTAGTGTTAGCCTGCTAATGACAGTTCCGTCATATTGCGGAACCAGCGGTGTCGTTGAGAACTTTTAAAATTCCTCTGACTTCAACAGGAAATAAGATTTTATTCGTGTGCTTTGTGAATTCAAATTTTAAGAACATTTTTAGGATTTCAATAATACGCGCTGTTTTTCGAAACAAGATGCGGTAGGTACGTTATAGGAAATATTCATAATCATATAAAGGAAATCTAGTAACTAATATCTAATATCTACTAAAAGGATAAATAGCAAATACCTACAATACAGGCATGTCAAGTCATTTTAGTTTTTAGCTTATTTATTTCTCGGACTCCTCTGGGAATTTCAGTAATTCTGTCTTAACAGGACGTTATTGGAGTACCTGTGTTACACCTGTGTAACTTCTGTTTTTATATTTAAATAGTAATAGTACAGTCGACAATAAAATTGTACCACCCTTAGAGTAAATGTCGTTTACCACAAACCAATAATGTCTAGTTTTGCTTGCAAGTGACATTAATACAGTGACAGTTGTCATCAATGCCGCGACGTCAGTGAGTCTTATTGAATTTTAATTTTTATGGATTTTTTTTTAAAGTGCTGAAGCAATTATGTTGTCGACTATACATTGAAAAAGATGTTAGTGTGCTTTAGAAACATCGCAACTAGTACCCACACATTTAAATTGTTCTAAATTGTATCATTATCATCATCATATCAGCCTAACGAGGTCCACTGCTGAACATAGGCCTCACCTAATTTACACCACTGCGAGCGGTCCTGTGCCGCCTGCAACCAATGGCCGCCCGCCACCCTGACCAGGTACGCCTTCCAATACGTGGCTGCCACTCGAGAACCTTTTTCCCCCATCGGCCATCAGTTCTACAAGCTATGTGCTCTGCCCACTGCCACTTTAGCGATGCGATTCGGTGAGCTATGTCGACAACTTTAGTTCTCCTGCGGATATCCTCATTTCTGATTCCATCACTAAATTGTATATTAGAATGTAAGTAATAGTAACCTATTAATGACACCACTACTGGGTAATAGTTTGTTGTTGTTTACCTTCATCGTTAGCAGATGTTACGTCACATTACGCGTACAATAATTTCAAAATATAAATATGACACTGCAAGTCGGAATCAAACTCGAACCGCACGATATTTACGTCCATCGCCGCACCGGTCACTAATTAATTTTACCACTAACGCTTTTAAATTACCCATACATAATGCATACGATTATCAATTTTAAATACATTAATAATACGTTCTAAAATAAAAGATACAAAATGCAAACCTAAAACAACTATGCTCATAAAAGCAGTTATTTATGATTGTACTTGGAAATAATTTATAGCCTAGCTTGGATATCGACCGCTTACTCCTACAGCTCGCGATAAGCTGCCAGTTACCGCTAACAGCTTATGTAGCCTGTCATACATTACTTGAGAGTATAATACAAGGATTATCATATTATATTGTTGTCTGCTAAATAATAATAATAATATTCTACAACATTCACACAGCGCCATCTAGTCCCAAAGTAAGCAATTATATTTGCTTGTGTTATGGGTACTGAACAACTGATATTATTATACTACTTAAATATTTTTTTTTGTAAATACATACATATTATAGATAAATTACACCCAGACACAGAACAAACCTTTATGTTTATCACACAAAGATTTGTCCTGGGTGGGGATCGAACCCACGACCTCCGGCTTAGCAGTCAGGGTCACTGACCACTAGACCAACAGGCCAGTCATAGAAATAGCAGTGGGACGTCTATGGGTTGAAATGATGAAATGATATGTCTAAGTGAGATTTCAGAAATGTATTCAGCGTCTCTGTTTTCACAGATAGGTGTCTGATAAACTATTTGAGCCTAAGTCATCAACTCGTCCACCATGCGAAAATAAAAGTAAATATTTTTTACATTCTCGTCTGATTTATAGCATTTTAAAATTTAGCTGTGCTACGAATTAAAATTAAATTCATAGTTTGTACAGATTCAATATATTATCATGTTTAATTGATTTATAACAACGCGGTAATGTGGCTAGCCTTTTGGGCATGTTTCCTCAGGAATCTGACCTCAATCAGATATTCTATTTAGGTATAGGAATCCTGTGAATAGAGTATCTGGTTCTATTTTTTTAAATAGGTTAGTTGTATATTTTTTAGGACATTATGTAAATATTTTATTGAATAGATGTATTTTTTTAATTTTGATGTATAATATTATTATTCATAAATAGGATTCTACACAATATAATTTAATTTTAGAATGCCATGCCACTGGAAATTTTGCCGGAAAATGTCGCTGCATAGGTTTAATTGCTTGGGTTTCAGAGTAAATTACATTTTTAATATGTCTGCAGCTCGTAAAGTACCTAAGTACACGGCAAATATTCTCTAGTGTGAACCCTTTTTTTACACCCAAAAGACTTATATCGTTAATGTTATTATGCGCAGAATTAAGGTATGTACAGTAAACGTTCTCGGTAAGGTAATATGGATACCAGTCAACTGATATAATACTTAAATAACTTTGTTTTTTCGTAAATACATTATATAGATAAATTACACCAAGACATAAAACAAATAATTGTGCTCATCACACAAATATTTGTCCTGGGTGGGAATCGAACCCACGACCTGTGTCTCAGCAGTCAGGGTCACTAACCACTGAGCCACTGAGGTACTGAGGCACGGGCGGAGGAGACAATGATTGGTCGATCTCAATATCGTTGTCAAATGTTTGCAAAGTTAATTCCGACCTCCTTACTTTCTTAAGAGTTTTGACTGATATAGCCAGTCAAAACGACTTTTGACTAGTTATAAGTTTTGACTGTAACATAATATATAATATGAAGAATGCATCGCATGTTAGTGCACATGCCTGGCAATCATTAGTTATGCATTAATGCGGTCACTTCACACGCTATTCTAGTAAAGGCTCTCAATCGATACTGAACTTTTCTATGAACCTTTGACAATTTATTTTTGCAATTTTAATATAAAGTAGGAGTAAAAAGTTTTAAAATTATTTCATTTGCTTTTTTAAGTCTGACTGTCACCGTGGCGCAGTGGTTAAGGTGGTCGCCTCCCCACTACATCGCCGTGCTGGGTGACGTGGGTTCGATTCCCACACGAGACAAATATTTGTGTGATTCATAGATATTTGTTTCTAGTCTGGGTGTACTTTGTGTCCGTTAGTTCCGTGTTTGTAAAGCTCCCCGCGACACAGGGCTTGTTCCCTAGTGCGGGCGTTGTCTTTTTAAAAGAGAGAGAGAGAAGTTGTATTTAACTATTTAATTTGTCCGTGTAGTGACGGATTAAGAGTACATAATGTCACTATCCCATTTCTACCCGTGGGTATCGTAAAAGGCGACTAAGGGAGTAATCTAAGCAGACAATAGCACTGCGAGAAAGGAAAATTCGTAACCAACCCTAAACCCACCCGTCTGGCCAGCGTGGTATAGTAGGCTAAATTCCCTCACAATATTTGGAGGAGACCTGTGCCCAGCAGTGGGACTTAATGGGTTGCTGATGAAATTAATTACCCGAGTGTAAAAGACACGAAACTGGGGGCTTACTCTGAATTTCGACATTCGACTTAGTCGATTTTAATGTTGCTGTCAAATATTTGAAAGTGGTAGCGACAATTTCAATACATTTGGCAGCGATATTAAAACCTACTTAGTTGAATATCGAAATTCAGAGTAAGACCCCTTGAGTCAAACTATTTATGAACCTATTACCACCAGGTTGTTGTTAGCTTGTAAGCGGTAACTAAAAGAAAAAAGCCTTACTCGCAATTTGAACTCGATATCTAAATCAAACAATTAAATATCGAGATTGCAAGTAGCCCTTCAGGATACCTCACCTTAAGGAAAAGTCCACAAGCTACAAAAGATTTTAAAAGGAATAAAAACTTGAAATAAAACCATGTAAGTACTTATCGATATACGTAGAAACTACGCTTAATACATAATCACACCATACATACATACGTATAAGTAAATACAGTTCTAGTTGGATTATTATAAGTAAGTTACATCATAGAGTACATCCACAGGCTTTCAGAAGGCTTTTGATTGACACTAATGTATCACTCAAACCGCAAGGGAAATTGAAAACTTGTTTATCTAAAATGTGTACACTTTGACGTTGTGAGAATCTAAATAGAACATAGAAAACCGGCCAAGTGCGAGTCGGACTCGCGCACGAAGCGTTCCGTACTATTATCTAAAAAAACGGCAAAAAAATCACGGTTGTTGGATGGGGCCCCCTTAAATATTAATTTTAATTTAATTATTTATTTTTAAAGTAAATATATAACTAAATATTCTGTGAATATTTGAAGCATCTACCTATTGCCGTTATCAATATTGAGCAAGACCGAGAAAAAAATCAAGTTTGTTGTATAAGAGTTTTATAAGGGGTATAAAAAAAAATATTCTGTTTTTCAGTATTTATTATTTATTATAGTGGCTACAGAAATATATCATCTTTGAAAATTTCAACTGTTTAACTACCACGGTTCATGAGATACAGCCTGGTGACAGACGGACAGACAGACAGACGGCCGGATAGCGGAGTCTTAGTAATAGGGCCCCGTTTTACCCTTGGGTAAGGAACCCTAATAAGAGATAAAAGTAACGAGCTTCATAGGCTCACGAACGTTCCAAGAAGATTACAGTGACGTATGTACGTTTAACCGTTAAAAAGTCTTTTAGCCGATACCACAATGTTTTAGTGATTTTAACAAGTAAATATAATTTAAAACAATTAATAACCCGACTGCAAAAAATCAACAGAGAGCAACGCACTAAAAAGACCGTAAAATTATTGTAATATTATTATACCTGATTAAATTTAAATACATAACATATGTATATATTTGTAATCTCCATTTGGTTCCCTTTATTTTGACACCATACTCGATACGTTTGGTTAAATAAAAAAATTTAATCCTTATAATATTTGGCGCCAGAACTCCGCCATTTGTCTTTTTTTTATAATACCTATTTAAGGACACTTGGGTTTTTGAGAAGAATCTAACGATACCTTAATTGTCGAAATCCATCCAGCCGTTTAGAAGAAACGTGGGAATAAAGAAATTTACAAAATACGCGAAAAACAGTTCCCATCCTGTCAGTCGGGTAAAAAAAGCCTTTGTGCGTTATAATTGCTAAGATTGGGGAGTTTATACGTTGCATTGGACAGCTAAATTTATAGTACTGCTAAGCCGGAGGTGGTGAGTTCGATCCCCACCCAGGACAAATCTTTATGAGATGAGCATGATTGCTTGTTCTGTGTCTATCTATCTATAATATGTATGTATATATAAAGAAAATTAAATAGTTTATCAGCTGTTTAGCCCATAACACAAGCAAATATAATTGCTTAATTTGGGACTAGATGGCGCTGTGTGAATGTGGTGAAATATTATTAATATTGTTAAAATATATGTATAGTTTTATTAATTAAAATTTATTTTAGAATATTGTATTCTAGTTATTTTATATTATTATGTTGAAAGCGTCTCTGTGATAATGAAATAAATCATTTTTGTACATATTTGTATTTTGAAACTTCTTTTATATTATAAATTCACTTCTGACAAAATAGTCTGTCTTTGATACCTATTCATGAACAGTGTGTCGATAAGCCTTTCAAACTAAAGCAATTTACAAAGCTTTATTCATATTCCTTTGATATGCCTGTAAGGCTTCGTTACTTTGAAATTGTTACTGGTCGTAATTGTATTCTAAGAAACAATTTAAATGTTGTTCATAACGTGTATGTAGGTAATAAAAGACTAGCTTGCTTTGCTAATAAATATATAACTGATATATTGTATCAACTAGATATTGGTGTGACTTTGAGTGTGTCTGGTATAAAAATCACGATGTTACTATGTCTGCAATCTTCTGTACGATGGAAGTATCTCTCCGAGCAGGCGGCTCAGTCTGAACGAGCTTTACCCACTGTACTATACCCCTCGCCCGCATGACTAAATGTATCCCACAATCACCGCACTACTCGACGCCACTGTAGGCTTCACCCGCACTATCTGGAGTCGTACGTCCAAAACGGTAAGTTTCCAGCGATCATTCCTCCCACGTACGTGCAGGCTCTGGGGTGAATATAGTACAGCGGTGTTTCCTCATCTCCTTCCTCAAACGAGGTTTAAGGAGAGCTATTCTCCAAAGGTAGACAGCGGCTTGGCTGTGCCCTTGACATTGCCAACGGCCATGAGCGCCGTCACATACACTTAGAATTTGTTCTAGGGTATGTGGGTTTCCTCACCATGTATTCCTTCATTCCTCAAAGTGAAATCCACATTGTTACTTCCAGAGGGAATTGAACTCAGACCGCATGATTTGCTGATCACTTATTTATTTGGCCACCATAGCAATATTATTATTATTATTATTATTAGAATTGTTGTTCCCTTTCTGTCTCTTCCTTAGTTTTTATTTCGAGCCTTAAAGATTACTTCCTTTTTGGTAGGTAGCAGCATGTTTTAACGGTCGTAATTAAAACAATATCAACAAAGCTTCAAACAGAAATAATTTAGGAAATACAATCGTTGTACAATTAAGAGTAACCTAAATAATATCAAACTTTAAATCCTGCTCTTGTAACTCAATATTCAGGGTTCATTCACCCGGCTGTTAATATTTTGATCCCAGGGCTTTATATCGTAGTTCAACGTCCACATGTATATTACAGAAAGTAGGTGGCACGTACGTACTGAATGACTTATTGAAATTTAATTTAAATAAACATCAAATAAATTGAAATTTATTTGATGTTTATTTAGTCTGTTTGATTAAAAAGATGATGTTTTACTTATAACCAAAAATAATAGGGAATATAATTAAAGAATATGTGTATAATAATATAAAACAATATTTTACCACATTTACACAGCGCCATGTGGTCCCAAATTAAGCAATTATATTTGCTTGTGTTATCGGTACTAAACAAATCAGTTGAAAATATTTTTTGTTATTTAAAACTGCACCTAGAACAGGACAAACCATCATGCTAATCATACAAAAAATTGTCCTGGGCGGGAATCAAGCCCACGGCCTCTACGGCAACAGTCGTGATCTCAACGTAGTTAAAATGAAATTGGCTGTCATGTCGCCGTGACGTAACGGTTGAAGTGGTCGCCTTGCCACTAATATTCGACGACCCACGACAACTGAGTGACGTGGGTTCGATTCCCACACAAGACAAATATTTATGTGATCTATAAATTTTTGTTTCGTGTCTTGGTGTACTTTGTGTTCGTTAATTGTATGTTTGGAAAATTCCTCGCGCAAAGGGGTTGTTCTCTAGTGCGGGTTTTTAAAATAAAAATATAAAAAGACTAATATTATAAGGCTCAAAGGCTAAAGAATTTTTTTGGTTCAGCGCTAAGATTTTTTTTTAATTCTTCTAGTTTTGGATAGCTTATTTAACGAGGAAGGTTATAGGATATATAATATCACGCTATGGCTAATAGGAGCTGAGCAGTGGCCAAATCAAGGAAGATAGGAGCGAAGCCCCGGACATCAGCTAGTTTATAGTGTTGGTAGGAATATGTATTTTTTAATATATTTAGTCATCAGTGTCCACTGCTCAACATATAACAAGTAAATAATTAAAAAAATATAATAACCTGACTGCAAAAAATCAACAGATAAGCAACGCACTAAAAACACCGAAAAATGGTTGTAATTATTATTCCTGATTAAATTTAAATATATAACATAATATGTAATATATTTGTAATCTACATTTAATTCTCTTTATTTTGATATCCTACTCGATACGATTGGTTAAAAAAAATTTTAACTACTTACAATTTGGCGCTAAAAGACTTGGGTTTATGAGAAGAATCTAAAAAGTGTATGTATTATATAAATGTATTACTCTATATATTACCCTAGAAAACTCACGTAATTCTACTACGGCTATCGTCTTTTTATAATGACGCGTGAGAGTTTATCATTATAAGTCCGTTTAAGTCGTAAACTTTTTGGTTAAGTCGGAGTGGCTTAGCCGCTTTGATGAATTTATTACATCACGAGGAAAATACGAACAAGCAGATTATACTTAATGTATTTGTGAATGTATCTTTATACAAAGTTTGATTAGAATTTGTACCTGAATTCAATACAAATACGATGAGAATGGAATTTGTGGAAAATTAACTAAATTTTAATGATATTGGAAACATTGAGGCGTTCGTATCATTGTGGTGTTGAGATGTTCAGGTTAAGCAACGTTCAGCAAGGTCAGTCCATGATGGGTGACCGTTTGCGGCAATTTATTTCTCGAGTGTCTCCGTGATTCAAAAGGCACCTAAAATGTGTGAGTGATTAATTCCAAAACCAGGATGTGCCTCAAGCACATTCGATAAGAAAGAATTATTTATTTGGAGTTTTCTGCATGATTTAGTGTATATGAAGTACTGAATAAATTAGATTTTTAGTAGGTATTGAATATGTGTCCCAATGGCATACCCATTCAGGTCCAAACGTCGCTCTTGATAATGTTTTAAAAGGCTGTTTAACATTTATTCGGACACATTTTTTATTGCCAATAAGAAACTATTTTACTGTTTTCTACTCTGAATTTTGATATTTAATTTATATTTTATTTTTTATTGATCAAAATGTTGGAAATTGACAGTAAACGATTTAAAATTTTAAAACATTTAAGTAGTCAGTGTATTGAAATCGACCTATCGAATCTTGAGATTGCGAATGGGCCTTCAATTAAGCCATTTTTTTCGCCTCACTGTTTTTAATAGAAATACGGACTCAAATCTTGATAAAACTTAAGTTGTTATGTTTTGTTTTTGTCGTCGTTGTTGCTGTGTACTTTCCTTTTCGATATATTTAAAAATCGACTTGCGCATAATTAAACCTACTGACATTATCATATAAAAGCATACTTATAGACATGCTATGTATTTGTACACACTTGCTAACAATAAGCATGCACTCCTAAATGAACTCAAAGCAAATAAATAGACACACATTCCAAATTTGCAGTTCTATTTTTAAATATTTCAAAAAATAGACACACATTCCAAATTTGCAGTTCTATTTTTGAATATTTCAAAGGTTAGAATCGTTTCTTTACACGTGAAGTACCGCGAGTGACATATTGTTGTTAGCAACTTGCAAACAGCGTTGCTACTATTTGGTATGCCTTCATTTCGTGGTTTAACATTATACTTGTATGTGCGTCAAGGGACTGGCCGTAAAGTTTGTAGGAAATGCATTGTAAGTTATTTTGTTAGTTTGAAATGTTGCAGTTCTCAACTTCGGTAGCTGTCTAAGTTGTTATGTACTTACATAGACCAACGAGGACTTATAAACTTGGAAAACACATTTGTTTTTTATACGATTTTATGTTACTATAACTCTGGTGTGTGCAGTGCATTTAAATTACTTTGATTTGTGCAAATTAGACCAATATTTGATTAAACATACATATTAATTTTGATTTCAATACGATTTATTTTTAAACTGATTTTATTGTAGTTAAAAGCATTTCCTACATAATATTTAGTTTTTTTTTAATATAGGTACTTAAAATTTTAGAACATAGGTACAGAAACTTATTACTTACTATAACATACAAAAACTTATTTTTTTGAGCTAAAACGAATTAATATAAGTAAAAAAGGTATCTTATATCCATATTTTATTTTTTTTGAGCTAAAACGAATTAATATAAGTAAAAAAACCGGTTAAGAGCATGTCGGATCATGCTCAATGTAGGGTTCCGCAGCAAAAGAGCTACGATGTTCATCATATATACACTAGTATTTGAAAATAATCCAACCGATTTTAATGAAATTTCATGAGTCTGTTAAATTGTTTCAGCTTGAAAGATTGGATCATTTCGAGAGAGATAGGTGGCGCTGTTGGTAGGATAACGACCACATACAGAGTGGAATTTTGGTTTTATTCTTATTTATTTTAACACATTTGTTAGATAATTCAATACTTATGGTTGAACCTATAGATCTATGCCATAAAAGTACAGGGTGTTATTTTTTTAAAATTTTAGATAAGTAAGTTTGTCAATTGCGACTTATAATATATATGGATTGGACCGTTGGATGAACCGTTTATAATATGTATGGATGTATTATTTACTTGATATTTTGCTTTTAAATTCAAGTCTTTACCCGTTATAAACAAGCAACTACTTTATCTTAGTCACTATAAAGGATTAATGCTAAGGATTTTGTATTTGGTACAAAATTATCCAACACCCAAGTTCAACGACTATTACTGCTAAACTAATAAAGTTATCTTAACCGCTATAGTTTTCATTTAAAGTTCATAAAATGTACTATCATCATGAATTTTTACAGATTTTTCAAGCCAGCAGTTTAGCTTTTAGAGGGGGGGGGACGCCCTACTGGAACAAAAATTTGCTCTTTTAAGTTTAATATTTCGTAAATGGACCAATAAATCGAAAAATAATGTTAGTAACCCCCAAGTCATTTTAGAAGACCTATTCAACGATACCCCACACAATGGGGTAGACAACAAAAAAAATATTCATCGCCACTTCACATGTATGGGAGCTACGCTAAAAAAAAATATTTTCCAAAATTTTATTTTACCACTTTGTCGACGTAATTGATTTACACATTCCTACAAAATTACAGATTTCTAGTACTAATGGTCTCTTAGCAAAACCTCGGACAGACAGACAGACAGACAGACGGACATAACGAAACTATAAGGGTTCCTAGTCAGAACTACGGAACCCTAAAAAGGTATCTTATATCCATATTTTATTTTTCTGGCTATATCTATTCAGAATGGTAAGAAGATATTTTCAATAAACCAAAGTGATTGGATTAAAGTTTCAGAAAAATACACTTACTTACAAAGATTTAACCAATATTGCAACGGTTTGAAAAGTCAGCAGCCGTCAAACACAAAAATCATTTCTGGAAAATAAAAAATTTCAATATCACTTGAAAAAAAAAAAAATATTATATTCATATCTGTCATTGCATTCGTATGTGGAGTGTTATTTAGTGGGTACTCAAAATTTGGTAGTAAAATAAAAAATCGTAATGGGTTCCTGGCTTATTTACGAAATGAACTATTTTAATTAACGTACGAACTACTATATACTATTTTTTTATATTTTAGAACGTATTAGGCAAAGTGCCTAATACGTTCTAAAATATAAAAAAATAGTATAAAATCTGTGACAATCTTTTCACAGACTGAATTACTTTCAATAAAATGAACGCATTAAATTATATCTCTCATGTTTTTTTTTAAAAACCGTTTCATCAGTAATTGAATTGACATTCGAGAATGTCTGAAAATATTCTAGAAATGTAAAGTCATTCGATTGATTAATTTTATTGGAATACGTGCAAAGAGACCGTTCGTTTGTTGGAATATATTTTGAAAAATGCTTAGGGGGCTTAATCTTAATTTCGACATTCGACTTAGTCCGTTTTGATGTCACTGTCAAATGTTTGAAAATGACAGCAAACATAAATATCAAAATTTCCTTACATTTGACAACGACATCAAAATCGACCAATCGAATATTTAATATATTTGCTTTTTTATCTGATTGAATCAAAACGTGAACCATTTTTCAAATCCGATATTTTAATAAATACAGTATTGAAAATGCGAGTTTGTGGACCTTATCTTCAGAAATAATAACTAGTAGTGCTACCTATATCCAATTATTCTGTGTTTGAAAAGTCCCCTGCGATCGTATATGAACTTATTGAACTTGTCTGACACGCTGTCGCGTGCCTTGAAACTTATTTACTTGTGAGTATTGTATTTTAAACTCCACATTACATTATTCACCACTTAGATACATAAAAAGAATATCTAGAATATTATTCATACCCTTTTAAAATAAGTCTCGGCCAGCCTTAGACAGCTTTCGCAACGGATGTTCGTAAATAAATCTTAGTGCAACGTGGTTTCAAACGGCGCGGTGAGTTATGATGGCCGGCTGCTGTACGCCGTATTGATTTTCCGGTGCATTGTGTTTCAAGTAAACATGGTACGTATTGGATATAAATTGTTGGTGCAGGATGCGTAAATATATTTCATAAAAAAAGTTACAAACTTTGAGAAAAGAATGTTCCCTGTAGATGACAATAGGCTCGCCCTCTATTTCATGGGACCAAACAGCTGTCGAAATGTGGGTGTGAAAAACCTCTGCCTACCCCTTCGGGGAAAAAGGCGTGATGCTATGTTATGATGCTTTGAGAAACACTGAATGTACCTATTAAGGTTTTATGTAGTCATATTGAATTATTTAACTTTGGCACTTAAAAGAAAATTAATTAATTATAAGATAATATTATTAGATTAAGTAGGTTCCAGTACAGCAATTTCGCTTGGTTGTGTTACATCGTTAACTAACAAGAGCACATTCGAATAAAGAACAAAAACACATTACTACATTATTAGGTAATTAAAAAAAAAACTTCCATGCAATTTTAAAAACTATTATAAAATACGTTATTAGGTATATTACTGGCAAACTTTTCTCATTCTATCATAATCATCATATTGAAGGTACCAAAGATGACTCTATTCAGAAAATTTTCTGTAAAATAAAGTTTCCAATGTCTCGTCGCGTGAAAACGAATCTTAATAGAGATGGGGCGCTGTTCCGCGCTCACCTGCTGAATTATTAATGTTTTCTCTTGGCGACATGATACTTGGCGACATCGGCACGTACCTTTACATCTACTGATATCCGAACTTACAGATAACTGTCTGTCACTAGGTACTCTGACTTTATGAGACGTCATTGTTTAAAAGCTTTTGTTAGTTTATAGACGTTGCAGTGCCATAGTGTTGTATGTATACAGATAACTAGAATAACGTCAGGCCTTATATGTACGAAGAATAAAGTAAAATTTGGGTATCGCAAGTACATCGCATTCCTATGAATTGGATGTACAATCACGCCAGAACAGCTGACAGATAGATTATAATCTGGAATACCACATAATTATTCTACTTTTCATATTTCCAAGACGTTAGGCTTAGTGGGTTAAGTGGTATGGTGTTTTTTTGTTGAAACATTTGTTTGACGGCAGTAATTTCGTTCATTAAACTTTGCTTATTTTAAACTTATGCTCAGTCATGATTACCAACGCCCAAAACTTGAATAAATTAGCTGTGTAGAAGTTATCTATACACGGCGTTCGAAATTTGAATAAATTAGCTGTGAGCTGTAGAAATTATCCATCCACGGTCTTCGATATCTTCACGAGGAAAATATTTGTGTACAAAATAAAACAGATTTATGTTATTATTTATGTTTTAACGAAGCTTGATTTTTAGCGTGGGTATTTCGGTGGAAATTTTTCTCGGAAACCATCTTAATTCCGGTTTGGTACACATCGGACAAACATATATGCGGTTCACACATTGACATAATAAACTCAAGAAGTACATGCACCGATGATGATGATGATGAGCGCCGTTTTTTGATCACTGTATGTACGTCTTAAGTTTTTTATGTCAACGTGTGAACTGCATAAATATTTTTGTCCAACGTACTCAAAAAGAGTTCAAATGTCACACAATTGTTTCGCTATCGTGTAGTGTGAACGTCAAATCGTTTAATATCATTCGATCTAACTTTGTCGTTTTTTTGAGTTAAAGGGATAATAGTTTTTTAAAAGTAATAAGATTTTACAAAAACTATTTTCTAAAAATGTTATTATAATTTGACAGTACATCGGCGATAGCGTAGAATAGGACGCCCTCCAGCTAGATTAGTGTTGTTAGAAGGCTCGAGCCCTGAGCCTTGAAGGCTCAGTCGCCGAGCCTTCAAGGCTTCAAGGCTCACTCAAGGCTCGAGCCCTTTTAGAAGGCTCGCGAGCCTTATAGCCGAAGCTCGAGTCGAGGCTCAAGCCTCCGAGCCTTGAAGGCTCGGACTGAGCCTTGAAGGCTCGGTGACTGAACCTTGAAGCCTTTCCTGGCCAATACAGCTCCTATTGGTTATAGCGTGATGTTATGTAACGTATAAAGTACCTATATAGGTACTATATTAGAATGGTCGCGAGTCTTATTATCTTATATCGAAAGTTTATGTTGAGTAAAGTACTACTTGGCCAATACAGCTCCTATTGGTTATAGCGTGATGATATGTAACCTATAAAGTACCTACCTACATAGGTACTATATTAGTAAGGTCGCGAGTCTTATATCGAAAGTTTGAGTCGAGTATAGTACTACCTTGCCACTACAGCTCCTATTGGTTATAGCGTGATGTTATGAAACCTATAAAGTACCTACATAGGTACTATATTAGTAGGGTCGCGGGTCTTATATCGAAAGTTTGAGTCGAGTAAAGGACTACCTGTCCAATACACCTCCTATTGGTCATAGCGTGATGTTATGTAACCTATAAAGTACCTATATAGGTACTATATTAGAAGGATCGCGGGTCTTATATCGAAAGTTTGAGTCGAGTAAAGTACTACCTGGCCAATACAGCTCCTATTGGTTATAGCGTGATGTTATGTAGCCCATAAAGTACCTACATAGGTACAATATTAGAAGGGTCGCGAGTCTTATATCGAAAGTTTGAGTCGAGTAAAGTACTACCTGTCCAATACACCTCCTATTGGTCATAGCGTGATGTTATGTAACCTATAAAGTACCTATATAGGTACTATATTAGAAGGATCGCGGGTCTTATATCGAAAGTTTGAGTCGAGTAAAGTACTACCTGGCCAATACAGCTCCTATTGGTTATAGCGTGATGATATGTAACCTATAAAGTACCTATATAGGTACGATATTAGAAGGATCGCGGGTCTTATATCGAAAGTTTGAGTCGAGTAAAGTACTACCTGTCCAATACAGCTCCTATTGGTTATAGCGTGATGTTAAGTAACCTATAAAGTACCTACCTACATAGGTACTATGTAAGTAAGGTCGCGAGTCTTATATCGAAAGTTTGAGTCGAGTAAAGTACTACCTGGCCAATACAGCTCCTATTGGTTATAGCGTGATGTTATGTAGCCTATAACTTGAAATACAAAAATGTAAGATAGAAAAGAAGCAAATGTATGTAGGTACTTTACTGAATACCTACGTTCGCTCGGCTCTCGGCGTGGTCAAAATTTATAAATGTGGCCGCCATCTTGAAATTTGTTGTTTTTCGGCTAATTGACTCCAAAATCGATATCTGACAATCCCTTTGACTGTTTGACAAAGTGCTTTAGTCAGAATTTGCGAAAATGGCCGCCATCTTGAACTTTGTTGTTTTTGGGTTGATGGACTCCAAAATCGATATCTGACGATCCCTTTGACTGTTTGACATAGTGCTGATGTCAAAATTTGCAAAAGTGGCCGCCATCTTGAACTTTGTTGTTTTTGGGCTGATTGACTTCAAAATCAATATCTGACGATCCCTTTGACTGTTTGACATAGTGCTGATGTCAAAATTTGCAAAAGTGGCCGCCATCTTGAACTTTGTTGTTTTTGGGCTGATTGACTTCAAAATCGATATCTGACGATCCCTTTGACTGTTTGACATAGTGCTGATGTTAAAATTTGCAAAAGTGGCCGCCATCTTGAACTTTGTTGTTTTTGGGCTGATTGACTCCAAAATCGATATCTGATGATCCCTTTGACTGTTTGACATAGTGCTTTAGTCAGAATTTGAGAAAATGGCCGCCATCTTGAACTTTGTTGTTTTTGAGTTGATTGGCTCCAAAATTGATATCTGACGATCCCTTTGACTGTTTGACATAGTGCTGATGTCAAAATTTGCAAAAGTGGCCGCCATCTTGAACTTTGTTGTTTTTGGGCTGATTGACTTCAAAATCGATATCTGACGATCCCTTTGACTGTTTGACATAGTGCTGATGTCAAAATTTGCAAAAGTGGCCGCCATCTTGAACTTTGTTGTTTTTGGGCTGATTGGCTCCAAAATTGATATTTGACGATCCTTTTGACTGTTTGACATAGGGCTGATGTCAAAATTGGCAAAAGTAGCCGCCATCTTGAACTTTGTTGTTTTGTTGTTGTTGTTGTTGAGCTAATTTACTCCAAAATTGATACATATTTGATCGACTCCAAAATCAGCCCAAAAACAACAAAGTTCAAGATGGCGGCTACTTTTGCCAATTTTGACATCAGCCCTATGTCAAACAGTCAAAAGGATCGTCAAATATCAATTTTGGAGCCAATCAGCCCAAAAACAACAAAGTTCAAGATGGCGGCCACTTTTGCAAATTTTGACATCAGCACTATGTCAAACAGTCAAAGGGATCGTCAGATATCGATTTTGAAGTCAATCAGCCCAAAAACAACAAAGTTCAAGATGGCGGCCACTTTTGCAAATTTTGACATCAGCACTATGTCAAACAGTCAAAGGGATCGTCAGATATCAATTTTGGAGCCAATCAACTCAAAAACAACAAAGTTCAAGATGGCGGCCACTTTTGCCAATTTTGACATCAGCACTATGTCAAACAATCAAAGGGATCGTCAGATATCGATTTTGAAGTCAATCAGCCCAAAAACAACAAAGTTCAAGATGGCGGCTACTTTTGCCAATTTTGACATCAGCCCTAAGTCAAACAGTCAAAGGGATCGTCAGATATCGATTTTGGAGTCAATCAGCCCAAAAATAACAAAGTTCAAGATGACGGCCACTTTTGCAAATTTTGGCATCAGCACTATGTCAAACAGTCAAACGGATCGTCAGATATCGATTTTGAAGTCAATCAGCCCAAAAACCACAAAGTTCAAGATGGCGGCCACTTTTGCCAATTTTGACATCAGCCCTATGTCAAACAGTCAAAGGGAGCGTCAGATATCGATTTTGGAGTCAATCAGCCCAAAAACAACAAAGTTCAAGATGGCGGCCATTTTTGAAAATTTTGACATCAGCACTTTGTCAAACAGTCAAAGGGATCGTCAGATATCGATTTTGAAGTCAATCAGCCCAAAAACTACAAAGTTCAAGATGGCGGCCACTTTTGAAAATTTTGACATCAGCACTATGTCAAACAGTCAAAGGGGTCGTCAAATATCAATTTTGGAGTAAATTAGCCCAAAAACAACAAAGTTCAAGATGGCGGCCACTTTCGCAAATTCTGACTAAAGCACTTTGTCAAACAGTCAAAGGGATTGTCAAATATCGATTTTGGAGTCAATCAGCCCAAAAACAACAAATTTCAAGATGGCGGCCATATTTTTAAATTTAGACCACGCCGAGAGCCGAGCGAGCGTAGGTATTCAGTAAAGTACCTAGCTAGGTAGTACTTTACTCGACTCAATCTTTCGATATAAGACCCGCGACCCTACTAATATAGTACCTATGTAGGTACTTTATAGGCTACATAACATCACGCTATAACCAATAGGAGCTGTAGTGGCAAGGTAGTACTATACTCGACTCAAACTTTCGATATAAGACCCGCGACCTTACTAATATAGTACCTATGTAGGTAGGTACTTTATAGGTTACATATCATCACGCTATAACCAATAGGAGCTGTATTGGCCAGGTAGTACTTTACTCGACTCAAACTTTCGATATAAGACCCGCGACCCTTCTAATATAGTACCTATATAGGTACTTTATATGTTACATAACATCACGCTATAACCAATAGGAGCTGTATTGGCCAGGTAGTACTTTACTCTACATAAACTTTCGATATAAGATAATAAGACTCGCGACTCTACTAATAGTACTAATATAGTACCTATGTAGGTACTTTATAGGCTTCATAACATCACGCTATAACCAATAGGACCTGTAGTGGCAAGGTAGTACTTTACTCGACTCAAACCTAATATAGGTATCTTATGATATCATTTATCAAACTATTTTTAATCACAGGTCACACGTTGCACTCAGAAGATACAGGGTCATTGAACTTTGAATAAAATATTTCGATAGAACTTAATACATAATATATTATTATGTACTTATAGTAGGTTAATAATCATACAAAGCTCGCTTAGGGCTCAAGGCTCGAGCCTTCTCTTCAGGGCTTGCGAGCCTTCAAGGCTCGCGAGCCCTCAAGGCTTGAGCCTTGAAGGCTCGCGAGCCCTCAAGGCTCGAGCCTTCAAGGCTCGCGAGCCCTCAAGGCTTGAGCCTTTAAGGCTCGCGAGCCCTCAAGGCTCGAGCCTTGAAGGCTCGCGAGCTTCGACTCAGGGTTCGAGCTTCCGACTCGAGGCTCATTTTCTCAACACTAAGCTAGATGGTCCAACGACCTAAAAAAGGTCGTTGGGTCTGACTGGAGGCGGAAGGCGGAGGACAGAATGCTATGGCGCGTGTTAGGAGAGGCCTACGTCCAGCAGTGGACTGCAATAGACTGAAATGATGATGAAATGATGACATTGGCGATGGTTTTTAGTGTGACTTTGGTACGTGGTGGATCCAGGCTGAAATGCCTACTCGTTCGAAGAAAAAGATGTGATGCTATATAAGTTATTTAAAAACAAAATATAGCAAAACATTATCCACCAGCCACTCAGCCAGTGTGTAAACATCGTGTATTTACAATAAGGTTTACGTTCACAAAGTTCAGTCGGTAAACAGAACGGCAGGCGGTTTCCGTCGCGGAAGAGATGCACTCGATAAGCATGACCCTACGTTAAATTGTTGGGGAACACGCTATACGGTAATGGTCTCAGTTGTGGCGAGTAATGATACCTACAATCATGATACTTCGGTTATTAAATTATGAAAGATTTTGTTGTTCTTATTTTAGATTTTGTTGTTCTACCCTCAGACAAAACGTAACTCACATAATATAACTAATTATTGTCTAAAGTTTGGTCTATATTATCACTTACTATTTACTGAAATTTAACTGTTCTGTTTTCTATCAAAATAATGTAACAATCTTGTCTTTTGTCTAGTTCGTACAGGATGTAAGTTTAGCATTACCCAAACATTAAAACTAACTATAAATACAAGACCATAAAATACACGTATATTCAAAAATAAACCCATAAATTGCATTTTCTAGCGGTGTAAGTAAGGATCATTGACTGGCCTGTTGGTCTAGTGGTTGGTGACCCTGACTGCTAAGCCGGAGGTCATGGGTTCGATCCCCACCCAGGACAAATCTTTGTGTGATAAGCATAACGGTTTGTTCTGTGTCTGGGTGTAATTTATCTATAATACCTATGTATATATTTTCAAAAAAAAAAAAATATTTAAGTAGTATATCAGTTATTTAGTACCCATAACACAAGCAAATATAATTGCTTAATTTGGGACTAGATGGTGCTGTGTGAATGTGGTAGAATATTTTTATTATTATCAAATTTGCAATACACTAATGGATGACGGCCATAAAAAATACGCGTAAACAAATGAAACACTTCAACTCGCTAACAGTGTAACCAAACCTTAAAATGCAACATGTACATGAAATTTGAACTAGTACATTTTACAGTACCGGGATTATTTATCGCTTTCAATACGTTGCCAAATTTACTGCATCGAACTCATTTCCTACGGTTATTGGGGGAAAGCTCGTAAAAGTTATAATGTAACGATCCGATGATTTGGCAAATATATCATAAAAATGTAATAACTTGAGGGCTGTTCTATTCTTGGTTAATAACTCCATACAAGGTCTCATCGTAACGTCTTGTTTGGGTGTGTTTATATACTAGTGTGGCTTTAGTAATATGTGATAAAAGAGTTAGTTTTTGTTTTGAATTTGAGGAAGAGTCAATCAGATTTTTCTTATTTTTTTAAATTTAATGCTCGCATGTATTGTCCTCTCAGCTCTCTAGTTAGATGAGAGAAGACCCGAGCCTAGCAGTGGGATATAATGGGTTGCTGATGATGATGATGATGATGATGTATTGTTCAAGGTCAATTAATACCATAGGTATTTTATAACAGTATAGGGTGATGCAGAGATAAAATACGCTAGGTACATTCCGAAATATTGTAGTAACATAAAATAATATATTTTAAATTTATTTTTGCCTTTTAATAACTGTACAAAATAAAATAATGTAGTTTGAGGCTCTAATTGAGTTTGTATAGCTGATTAAATATCTCTTCAGGTATCAGCATTAGATCAGCATGTGTGATTTATAGTCTTAAATCTCTCAGATCTTAGCTGGAGGAGAGGACACAGAGTCATTAATAGGTTATTATTATAATAATATAAATATCTCTAATTTTGATAGTAGGTTAGCCTCTTGAAAATAGGAAAAAAGTGTATCCGTGTTTCCTCTAGAAGATCGAAATTATAAGCAATGTGACGCACCAAAGGGTTCCAAGGGGGGGGGAGGTATAAGCAGAAAACACTCTATAAAACCCTGATATCACTAAATGTGTAGTTGCGTGTGCCACTAAGAATAGTGGGAATAGAAAAATAATAGAAATAAAAATATAATGATTTGCATTTGTTTTAGAGAAAGCATGCGTTTTGTTGTAAAGCATTTTAATTAAAATTCTAAGTAGCGTTAACAGATTTTGAACTAAGATATGCATGCTTTATAGGATTCAGTGGCATACTTCTGTTTATTTTACTGCCAAGTATAATGGCAAATTGCAATGTTAATTACAGAACGTTCTTTTTATATATCCTCGCCTTCCTTCCACACTGAGACTTGAGTTATTGAGTTCGTGTTGCGCATAACAAATTGCCTCTACGCCGTAGCCACGTAGCACCGTAGACGACGGTTTGCTACGGTTGAAAAGTGTTAAATATTTTGTGAGCGTAAAGGCCGGTATTTCTTTAGAGTGATGTTTAATTTTATTTGAAGATTTAAATCAAATCTTTTTGAATATAAATTATTATCTTCTGCAAAAAGCTTGAGGTTTCTTTTTACTTGACTGCAGTCAAAAGAAATTAAGATTTTAGAAGCCTATATAACTTCAGTTCATATCTTCACTCGTATTTTTTAAAGTATCCATCACAATTTGATGGATAAGGTACCGTTAGAGGCCATCTAACTGTGCGCTATCTATACTTAAATTAATTTGTGTATGATAATAATAATTCCAGTGTTCTATATTGAATTTAGTCTGGACCAGAACCGCTAAAGAGTGTGTTTTAATCTGTTAGATTTTTTTTTAATATTGAGATGGCAATGGTGTGGTATGGTTCTAAATGGAGGAGAGAAGACCCAAGCCCAGCAGTGGGACTTAATCGGTTGTTGATGATGATGATTGAGATGGGTATCAAATAGAAGTGTGATGGCGTTATAAAAATTCATTTTTAAAATTTGATGTATGTACTATAATGGGTAGTTTAGAAGATATGAGGCAACAGTTGAACATACATCGATAAACATAATCTTTCTGCTTATCATCAACATAACATTACCCTTCTTTTTACTTCACCGTAGTCGAGTAATATACACCGTTATTTTTGTTAATACTAAAGCTGAAATATTCCAAGATTCTTTTATTTGCAGATTCAGAATATATTACTGCCGCGCACCGGCCGAATATCAGTTTATGTACCTAATCATCATCATCATCATTTCAACCCATAAACGTCCCACTTCTGGGCACGGGTCTCCTCCAAAGAATGTGGATGGAATTTAGCCTACTATACCACGCTGGCCAGACGGGTTGGTATAGGGTTTGTTTCGAATTTTCCTTTTCTCGCAGTGCTCTTCTCTGCATAAGGTTACTTCCTTAGTCGTCGCTTACGACACCCATAGGTAGAGATGGGGTAGTGACATTATGTATTCTTAATCTATCACTACACGAAAGTTTATGTACCTATTTAGTATACAGGAATTATTATCCTAGTACAGGGATGGATAAATATTTTTAGCCACATAATATTACTAATTAAGTTCTATTATAATAATATTTGTATCTTTTTAAAATTTGAATAAATGATTTGATTGATTTGATTTGAGTATTTATTTATTTATCGCTGCAAGTAGGCGGTGCGGCACACAAGGCGTTAGGCGGCCATTTATACACTTCAAACAACGGTGTCCAACTTTCAAAATTCTAATAATGTTTTGACAAATATATTATAACATGGTATAAAACATTTGGAATAGATTCTGTTACTGATTCTGAACAAACTACTTTCAGGTTTCGCATTAAATAGAAATAAGGCTATCCAAATCTACTTTTTAGGGTTCCGTAGTTCTCACTAGGAACCCTTATAGTTTGGTTATATCCGTCTGTCTGTCTGTCTGTCTGTCCGAGGTTTTGCTAAGAGACCGTTAGTGCTAGAAAGCTGTAATTTTGTAGGAGTGTGTATATCAATTACGTCGACAAAGTAGTAAAAGAAAAATACATGATGATAGTGCATTTCATGAACTTTAAATGAATATTATAGCGGTTAAGATAACTTTATTAGTTTAGCAGTAATAGTCGTTGAACTTGGGTGTTGGATAATTTTGTACCAAATACAAAATCCTTAGCATTAACTCCTAATATCTTTACCATTACATTCAGAATAAAGAACAACACAATTGTACTATATTGTGATAACGGGCTACTACGGAACCCTACACTGTGTGAAGCCCGACACGCACTTGGCCAGTTTTTTATATTTAGTACCCGAATACTTGACTCGATATTATAATTAGAATTTGTAACCTAATACGAATATTACGGTGGGTACACTCATTAGCTGTATACATTTGTTCTCTTAATGGGTGGCCATACTTTACATAAATGGGTAGGCAAGTCCGCCCAATACTAATTCACTTAAAATATAATGTTACGTCAGTTAAATGGCTCATTTCTGATTTTGTAATGGTTAGAACCCGGACTTATTTTATAAGTAGCTTCTACCCGTGACTTTACCTGTATTATATCTCAGTAAATAGTCTATGTGCTATTTCGGCTTATAAGCTATTTTTGTGCCAAATTTCATACAGATCTCTTCAGCCGTTCTCACGTGATTGAGTAACAAACATCCATCTTAAATTTCGCGCCGTCATCATATTAGCCCAACGACGCCCACTGCTGGACAGAGGCCTCACCTAACTTCTGCCACTGCGGCGACTTTGTGCCGCCTGCAACCAACGGCTAATCGCAATCTTACCTTCGCTTAAAAAATATTATTATGATAAACTGAATTCTACCTACATTTTTTGCTCGTACACCACTAGTACTGAGTTCGATGTCCAGGTTGGACAAAAATCATAAAGATTAAGACGCTTTAATTAGCATTAAAACTGCTTGTTTAATAAAATTCTGACTAGTCTGACTAGTCCCAGATTAAGCAATTGAATTTATTTTGTTTGTGTTATTGGTACTAAATAACTGATATACTACTTAAATACATTTGCTTTTGTAAATACATATGTATATAATAGGTATAGATAAATTACACCTACACACAGAACAAACAATCATGCTCATCACACAAAGATTTTTCCTGGGTGGGAATCGACCCACGACCTCCGGCTTAGCAGTCAGGGTCACGCCAACTGGCCAGTCGAAAGTTGTTTGTCTAAAGTAAAAAGGAATTTCAAAGAAACGGTGTTTTCTCATGTATTACGTTTTTTTCAGTCGCCATATACATAACATTTTTATCTCATTAAAACGTTACAAACAAAATAATAAAAGAAAAAAGTATTTAGAAAAAAAGTGACTAGCTATTTCATCTTTGAGGGTTCACACAAAGGCACTTATATTATTACTTTTCCGTTGTCACAGACCGACAACGATACAGCCTTAGGCTTAATAAACGGGGGATTAAAAAAACACGCTCGTTTCGTTACTTTAACGTTCCTTGAAATAACGAAACTCGTTATTCATGAGTTCTGTCCGATACAACTCTTGAATACATAATTTCGTTAAAAAATTACATTATTTTTTAGTTCGTCGAATATCCTCTTATTGTTATTTCTTGGTAATATTGTGTCAGGAGTACGTGCTTTGGTAAGTTTTTGTTGGATTTTTGCTTATGGTTTGAACTGAATGCAACGAAAACACGATACATTTTTAATTCTACGTAAAATTTAATCATCATCTGTTCTAGGAAATATTACAAAGAGTTATCGATTTCAGAGCTTTATAAATACAGCTTATTTTACAATGAACATTATTTTAAATTCATTTTTTTTTTTTTTTATAATATTATTTATTTATTATACCGTTTAATAATTGTTAATATTTATTGAACAGTCTTATGTACACTATTTTAAACTAAAATTAAGCTACTTATATATCTACAACTTCTATTTACAATACTATAAATAAATAACAATACAAATGGTAATGTGGGCTAGGCGTCAAAGTATTCATCGGCATCACTGTCACAAGGGAAAGTGCCCAGAAGGCTAGCAGCATTGCCACGCTGGATGGCAATGCTGATTCTCTGTGCGAGATAAAAACCAGCCCTCTGGTCACGTGAAGTGTCGATTAACCGCGTCGCTAGTTCATTATAAACGCGGAGAGCACTCGGACCCCATGAGCCTAATGTTTCGACCCCAAACGGCTCAAATAAGTAATTATCAGCTAAATTACTGTATTTGCGCCGTTTAAGGGACTCTGCAGCTGCAGCAGCAGCACTAGCACAACCCGCTGTACTCGGAAGGTGTGATGGCGCAAGGGTATCAACGCAGGTAGCGTCCCACACCAAAGGCCTGCCCATCTTCCAAGGCAGTAACGTCATACCATCAGGTCTCTTCCCATCGTCACGTGCCAAACCTTGAGGTTCTAATAAGGATGGAACGCCAACGCTGACAAGAGCACGACGGATAATATCATTAAGCTGAGCGTGTCGGGAAAAACGGCCGGCACTCCTGCTGCAGGACAAGCCATGGTGTCCGAGGCTGTCGACGGCTTCACCGCAGTGACAGTGATGCGGAGAAATACATGGAGCACCCAAACGTAAAGCAGCAGCAAGGCGGAATGTGGTGTCGTCCAACATAGTGCCTATGTTGGGCGACGGAAGTGCATGCAGCCACAAACCAGACTCCCATTTTCCCACAGCAAGCAGGCGAGCGCGCTCAGCAGCACTGGAAGCAGTGGAAATTATATTATTTTTTAAAATGTTGCAGAGCGGCGCGTCCCACTGCTTCTGAGAAAATGGGTTAGTGGGTAACAAAGTATTTGGGCAAGCCATTTTCCAGGCATTCAAAGCCTCAGTCTTACACAACACTTCCGAATTAACCAGTGTGGGTTCTAAGATTTTCCTGGTTAAATCTTCAGTGCTGTGGACCGAGGATAAGAAAGCCGGCAAACTTACACTTGAAATTTTGCGAACGCCGAGGCCACCAAAACGGATCGGTAATGATCCTTGGAGCCATGTTCGGTCGTTCAGAGACAAATTTAAAACTTTGCTTATGGTAATTTTTATAATTTCGTCTAATTTGCTTAATAAAGATAAATGTTTCCAAAACTGTGATGAACGAAGTGCATGGGTAAATTTTGGGACAAAAAGGCAATATCTAATAATGGTGAAAGCCGAATGTACATTAATTTTGAATAGGCGATCCGAAACTTCATTAAAATTTTGTATTTTTTCCTCTATAAAGGATTCATAACCTTCTTCTAAAACTGGGGACCCGAGGAGACATAGACTTTTTTTTTCCATAATTTTAATATTGGGAGCCAAAACGTTAAATTTAGAAACAACCGAAAGCCTATTTTTTATGTTGTCATTTAAAAAAATTTCACATTTTGTGGGATTTAAATCTAAACCAATAGCATTAAATTTTGATTTTAAAAATGCCAAATCCTGAAGTACAGTGTCTATGTCACCTCCAAGAGTCCCATCATCTAGATACCAAGCATTAAATTTTGAATTTAGCTGGCTAATTATTGGATGAATGGCTAAACTGAAAATGGCCGGTCCAAGAGGGTCACCCTGTTGACAACCAACTGCGGATTCTAAAAGATATTCTCTAAACAATAATTTGGATGGGTGTCTATAGCACTGCCAGAGAAATTTAAAGATTTTTGGTGTTTCCAATTTTGCTTGTGTCAACAAGGTGTCTCTATTTACAGAGTTGAATGCATTTTTAAGGTCAACCTTCAAAATGACCTCTCCTCCACCACAGCCTAGGTACGTTGAAAGGGCGTGTATGGCAGCCTCACAGCCCCCCTTAGAGCCAAATCCCAACTGCAGTGGCTGGAATTTGGCTGCAAGTTCAGGGCTGTAAAAACGACAGCAAATCTTGGCTGCCATACGCCTATAAGTACATCCTACGGCAATGGGACGAATGCCACCATCTTTTTTGCGTAGCGCACACAGGTTGGCTCCATACAATATATCGATGGTGCCCTCGTCCACATTGCCAGAGAGCATTAAATTTACCAAGGCCGTCAGCTCCTTCAAGAGTGCTCCGCCAGCTTCCCCAGCACTTGGACACAAAAGGTCCTTTAAGTGCTGGGGTGTCAAACCGTCAAGACCGCCAGCAGAGCCAGTCCGGAAAGAGTTGACGGCGGCAAGTACGTCCTTGGCCGTGGCTTCGATACACTCCAAATCGCCGTCAGGGGGATCTGGGAAAGAAAGATCATTTACTGGCGCTGGATGCTTGCTCTTCAGTCCAACTAGAGTTTCTGGAGAGCAAGGCGCCACCACATCGCTACTAAAAAGGAGTCTAGATGCTCCCCTAATATCACCTTCCCTTAACTTTGATTCTACACAGTGAAAAAGTGATTTGTTTATATGATTGGGTAATTTAGAGTCGAAAATTTGAGCTGGTTTAGTACAATTTCGTTTAATTTGGGATGTAAGACTGAATTTGGATGCCTGATCTTTGGAAACGTGTAGAGTCTTATAAGGGAAAGTAAAAAGTTGTTCCCAAGCCGCCTTGGAGTTCTCCCGTACGACAAGACCTATACAGTTGGCCAAACTTTTGGCCACTGTAGGTCTGGCACCTCGGGGAACTCGTTTAATAATCGGAACGGAATTTTTTAAATTGGATAATTTATGCCAGAAAGGAATTTGGGTAGGCTGTGGAGCTTGAGAAAGGGAGGGAGTAGTGGGGTTGGAAAGTGCATTTTGGGATTTATGAGTTTTCCCAATATGAACTTTCAAACCCCGTTGATTTTTAAAAAAACGGGCTTGGGGACAATAGGGGCAACTTACTGCGCTATATGACGATGTGGTCGGTTGACCTGCACTTACATCCACGTCGCAGCTGCCTGACCCAGAACTAAACATATAAAGATTTACAAAATTCACTTACAACACTATTCAAAACACAAAAAGCACAGAAAAAAAACTTAATATAATAACACGAAAACAATAATGTCTAGATGACATATTATGATGACACCTCGTTCGCCATGGCGACGGGGCCCCGCCCCGGTCGCCCTGGCAGCAGATGCCTTTGGCGTCCTCCTGTCAATGTCTTGGCTCCAATAATTTCAATAACTATGATATGATATTTAGTTAAATTTCAGATCGAATTCTTAGCTTTAAAGCAATCTAGCTTTCAAAATTTCAATAACGTAAAATTTTAATTTGATCATTTTGACAACCTTAATAACTGAATTGGACAATGAAAAGTCGCGATTGAGAGTAAGATCACGGTAGGTTGAATGAACATAAATTCCTATTATATTGCACAACATATTCAAATCAATCTTAAATTTTAGTTCCACAATTCTACAAACGAACAAATTTATGTCCTTCAGTTATTACTGGGCCAAAGTTATCAAGAAGAAGAGCCAAAAAAATACATTTCATTTCAAGAACAATATTTAACTAAAGTCACTCCATATTTTTGTTTATCTTTCTTATGTTATATACGCTTTTCTATTTTAGCACTATAATATTATGGTAGAAAATCGTATAGCGCAAATTGCGAGCTTAGTATAAGAATCGAGTCATTAATTTCGTCTGGCGTTATAGGCGGATAATGTCATATTTACAGATTCTATAGATTATTTAAAACGATTGATGATAATAACTCCTAAGAGATATTATTATTTATGTTTGTTGATTCCAGAGTGAGTACATATTAGATTGATTGAGGCGGATAAAGTAACAAGTTTCTTTCTTTGCTGATAAGCAATATCTCAGTACCACAATACTGAGGTATTCGTTACGATCATCGCGGTCAAGCAATGTTTGGCAAGGTCAGTCCATGATGGGTGACCGTTTGTGGCAATTTCATTCTCGAGCGTTTCCGTGCTTCGGAAGGCATGTAAAGACGTTGGTCCTGGTTATCAATGAATGTGGTAGTCGTTAAGTCAAGTTGGAAGCCTTCTAGGCGACTTGATAAATTCTAACACAGCGTCTGTCTCAAACCCATACGAAAAGAAAGAAGTCTTTGGTATTGCCAATATTTTAATTCACGACTATATATACTATTACTTACAAATTGATATAGGCTATATTTAGACACAATTCATCTAATGCATAAATTATATAAGGCTGTAACTGGATACGTATATTTATCCAACGATAATTGTTTCATAAAAGCTGTAATTATTTGGTCACTAATACTGCCCTACTAAGCGCAAAAGCGGTATCTCAAAAAAAACCGAAAATTTGATTTTTATGGCATCGGGTAGCTTAGAAAAATACGCGTCTATTGAACTAAGACTTGTAGCGGTATGTTACTTAAAAGGTTTAAAAAAACGTTAAGAAAGTTTTCTCTATCTCAGTTTTACCTAAAATTTCTAAGGATATTAGAGGTATATCAATATAACGTAGGCAACCAGCCATATATTTGAATACCGCCAAATCTTTTTAAAATTATATATAAATTACATTCAATAATCAAAAATAACAATCTATAAATTAACAAAAAAATAATTTTTACATAACGTCAATTATCTCGAAACTAGCTTTCACTGAGATACCGCTTTTGTGCTTAGTAGGGCAGAATAGGAAGACCACAATAAAATTGTACTTACAAACTTTTCATTGTGAAAATTTGTAAAATGTTTTTAAAGAACATCTGCCTTCTATTTCATATATCTTCATATTGTGTACCTACATATTGACCTTTTTTAAGTGCATTTTATATATTACAATTCTTCCGCAAGGTGAGAAAATATTTTAAAGTTTTTTCACATAAAATTACAGCGAGTAGAATCAAGAAATAGATATATTACACATTGTACAAAAAATAATTGTGCTAATCACAAAGATTTGTTCTGGGTGGCAATCGAACCCACAACCTCTGTCTGTCAGAGTCATTAACCACTGAGCCATGGAGACTTCTAAATTAATAATATTTACGTTATTATAATATACAGAGTGTATACGACGATACGACATTAAATGATAAGGTAGACAGTGTTAACTCTTATAAACATATTCTAATAAAATCATTAAAAAAAATAATATAAAACTACACATTATTTTTCTATCATGGCATTTTCGACATGACGACGACAAAAGTGCGGAACAGAGTAAGAGATAAGATAATATGAAAGAGTCAGAGATATTTAAATGACTTGAATGACGTAATGACAACATACGATCGTACGTAAATAGCTACAGGTTGTTTAAAACTGTGAAAAGCTGTGAAATAAAGAAAGTATATTTGCGTCTAAGCTATTGCAAATTTCTTATTTTTTTTTTTGGTAAAGCCTTCTAATATCACATGCTACACGTGGTTTCATTTAATGTCGTATCGTCGTACACACCCTGTATGTATAACAATAGTTATTATGCTTCTTATAAATGTAAATTTCCTGTGAGACTCAAACATGGTTTATATGTTAAGACGATCTTGACCCACTAAACTTACACACGCAAACAAATTATTAAAATTCAAACTCGATATAAAATAACCATTTAACTAAAATTACGTCATCAGTATGCTGAAGCCTACTTCACTTTATAGAATACCGTTATCATTATAATAATTACCAGTTACTCTGTTTTAGGTGCTATCAAGGAGGTTACTACTCTAATTTAGATTGGAGGGCTCGTCCTTTGCGAACAGATTGCTTGCTTGTCCCACGGACGGATTTGATGTTAATCTTTAGTTTCTGTATTAAGAGCCTGTATAATTTGTATAGGATTAATCTGTAAGAAGGTTGTCATATTATATACTCTTGGATTTGGCGTTCGCAGGTGTGTTCGGTTTGAAGGAAGCACTCATATGGCATAGAAAAATATCAGTTTGAATACGCTATAATAGTTACAAAATTAGGTGACTTGGTTAAGTACTGTAGTTTTATTTACAAAGTTTTACAAAGTAAGTTGTCAGCTTGAACCACTAAAAAATATGTAGTTGCTGTAAAAAACGACATAACTGCATGTCAAGCGCATACGAAATTGTATCTAGTACCTAGTTCATTTACATGCGTATTTCTCATAGCTTATATAATGCATCTACACCTTTTGTCTTATACAGTGTGTCTGAATAAAATACCCAATAATTCACCAACAGCTGATGTACTTTGACATTACCAAGACGTATTCCATCACAGCTTGGACGCGATATCGAGCAATATAGAGCAATATTGTACGAGCGGTAAGAATAGCAATCGGCTCGATGGAAACTAGATATCTACATTATTGGTCCGATGACGTGCTGTGAATGTTCAACTATGATCGACATCGTTGATTCTGTTAAGAATAAGAAGTTTTATTTTATTCTTTTAGTATTTTATTACTTGTTATATTTCAGTCTATTAGTGTCAATGAAGAAAAATATTGCTATGACACTTAGCTAGCGTCTATTATAAAAGAACGAAAATAATTAAGGTAATAATTTCAAAAAAACGAAGTATAAATTTATTAATGAAGCGATGGTGGCTGAATGGATAAGTGACCGTGCGGCGCGGCGCGGTCCGAGTTCGATTCCGACCAGCAGTACCAATAACAATATTCTACCACATTTACCCAGCGCCATCTAGTCCCAAATTAAGCAATTATATTTGCTTGTGTTATGGGTACTAAACAACTGATATACTACTTAAATACATTTTTTTTTGTAAATACATACAAATTATAGATAAATTAAACCCAGACACAGAACAAATCTTTATGCTCATCACACAAAGATTTATCCTGGGTGGGGATCGAACCCACAACATCTGGCTTAGCAGTCAGGGTCACTAACCACTACACCAACAGGCCAGTCACAGTTAAGTAGACCAGTCAGTCTCAGTTTATGGGCCTAACACAGCTAGAAAAATGTGGGCGTTATGCACTTTTGCCTACCCCTTCGGAGTTGGAAAGTGTGACTCTGTTTTATGTTTTCTACTATAAAACCGTAGAGTAAATATCACTAAACCACCTCTTAATTATTCAGCATCAGCAACCCATTAAGTCCCACTGCTGGGCTCGGGTCTCCTCTCTTCTATCTAGAGAGCTGAGAGGGTTTAGGCCATAATCCACTCACGCTGGCCTAGTGCGGGTTGGTGGATCAGACATACTCATAGAATTTCTTCTAGGGTATGAGGGTTTCCTCACGATGTTTTCCTTCACCGTTAGCAGATGGTAAGTCACTTGACTAGTACATATAAATTCCACAAAGTGAAATCCACATTGTTAATGCCGGTCGGGATCGAACTCGGACCGCGTGATTTGCACGTCGGTCCCTTATCCATTCAGCCACCATCGCTTTATTTAATAAGCATTAATTTAATTTAATAATATACGAAAATTGTGCAATGATTACTTGATATATGATGTCAATGCCTTAGTATCTAACCGCATCCATTAGAGTAGGCTCTGCCTGTATTGATCATAATTAACCTATTAAGGCTATTTGCATAGAGCTAAACAATGTAAATGGAGAGTCATGAATGCGGACGTTTTGAAAATATACTTAAACTTATTTGACTGCCTTGGTGGCGCTGCGGTATAAGGTTGCGGTTTCTGAGATCTCGGATTCGATTCCCGTGCCGGAACAAACATTTGTATGATCTGCTAATATTTAATTTTGAGACAAACATATTTTTAAAATATATCTCCTATTAATAATAAAAATTGAAAACCATGAAATATGACGCTAAATTTCGACGTTGTCACTCTGTTTGCAAATATGCTCTCAAAGCTCACATTCATTTGACACTTCTAATTTAGTGCATAGCCAAAAATGCGAACTAAAATGCATTCAACCTGTTCAGCGTTCAACTAGCCTCTCTATCAAACTCGGCTCGTTTGCCCTAATTGCGTTGTGTCAGCAAAACGGTACTCAATAGAATCTAATTAATACGATAATGTCGGCTATTAATAATAATAATTAGTTAATCTGTATTGCAGTTTGATAGTTGTTAATGATGGTTTTGAAATGTATTTTAAAACATATTATTGCTTACACCAACCCGTCTGGCCAGCGTGGTATAGTAGGCTAAATTCCTTCCACAATGTTTAGAGGAGACCAGGGCCCAGCAGGGCGCAGCAGACGTTCAAGGGTTGTAATGATGAATGCCTTTATCCACGAAGATGTAGTCAAAGGTGCGTCTTACTCGCCTTTAGCCAGTTCAGTAAGATTTGCCTGGCAGAGAATTTGGTGTCTATAACCACAGAAATATTTTCTCTATACATTAGAGTTTTTATTCTTGTCAGTAAATTTTTCTAGTTTTCACCTTTATACTTACGTTGAGTCATTCATTTCCTAACAAAACATAATATTGTCATTATTACTTACGTCATCAAAAGCTCAATATAACCCTATTATGACCCAAAATTTCCCGCACCATTTAACCTACTAACCTTTACAAAATACTTCACTATAGGTGCGTATTCATACATAGAACACGCACATAATATTATATATTATAAAGCATCTTAATCCTTTATTCAGAACGAGAGTCTGCCTCGCGACACAATAATAAGGTATATTTGTCAAAGGCACTGCTTAGCTACGGCACTGTATCTTAATTTACCGTTTCTATACTTGTACTGAGTGCAAATTATGGCTCGTTTAAGGCGCACCTGTGTCTGCTTCGATAATACAGGCATATAATAGACACATAAATAGTTAGAATACAGTTATGAAGCATGTTATTTTTGCGTTTGGGATGCTTTTTATTAAATGAATGGACGATATTAATATAGATTTCTTATTGATGTATATTTGTTGTAGTAGTGCCCTGCTGGTATGCTTCATCAGCAACCCATTAATGTCCTACTGCTGGGCTCGGGTCTCCTCTCCTCTATCTAGAGAGCTGAGAGGGTTTAGGCCAAAATCCACACACGCTGGCCTAGTGCGGGTTGGTGGATCAGACATACCCATAGAATTTCTTCTAGGGTATGTGGGTTACCTCACGATGTTTTCCTTCACCGTTAGCAGATGGTAAATCACATGACTAGTACATATAAATGCCACAAAGTGAAATCCACATTGGTACTGCTGGTCGGAATCGAACTCGGACCGCGTGTTTAACACGCCGGTCTCTTATCCATTCAGCCACCATCGCTTCAGATACTGCCTATCTACAGTTAATGAACAATATTATTATCTAAACTAATATTATTATCAGAATGTCATAAAGTTGCTGAGGCTACATGTGCTATTATAATTTTATTTTAATCTATAATAATTATGCTGGTATGCTTGCATGCCAGTATTAATGGACCGTTATGTTCAGGGAAGTAGGTACTGCCTTCCCACATAATATCAACGTTCATCTTCATTATCATTACAACTCATAATCATCCCACTGCTGGGCAGACAGGTCTCTTCCAAAGGGAGGAATTTAGTCAAAAAAAAAATTTGGAGGGAATTTAGTCTACTATACCACGCCTGACCAGACAGGTTGGTACAGGGTTTGTTTCGAACTTTTTTTTCTCGCAGTGCTCTTGTCTGCATAAGGTGTCCTTTAGTCGCCTTTTACGCTCATTTTTTACATAAATTCTTGCTAAAATTTAATACATTAAATGGAAGAAAATGCTTAAGTTTTCTTATAAAAATATATTCTAAATAACTGTCCTGCTGAGAGAAATATTTAGCGTTCAATGTGACTTTCATCGCAATAATGTTTAGAATTCATGAATTCCAACTAAATAGCTTCTAATTCGAATAATTTACAACGAAGTCTCGATGATTGACTCCATGCTGTGCCAATCGATTTGCAGTGGAATAACGGAATTGCAATCGGAAATACCGAATCAATCCAGTCAATTTGTCGATGACTCTGCTGCCGAGATAACGAATTCCATTGCTACTCACTTCTATCAATTGTTGTATTGTTTTTGTTTCTCAATGTAATTGGTTGTTCATCTGTTTTAATATGACGTATTTAATTATCTATATTATTAACATTCTTATTTTGGTCGTTATTAATTTATTGGTTCACTTTTAATTCACCAGCTCACGATATTAATGTTTTTATAAGCTTTTTTAAATCTTGCAACAGAATTTTAAAGCACTTATCCTCAACTAATTGAGATAAAATTTTGCATGCATATTATGTATAGAAATTAGATGACAATGCATTTTTTTATGAAATAGAGTTGGAAGGAGGTCATGGGAACTCTGTTATAAAACGACGCTATAACATTGAGTTTGCGTTCATTTGATTTGTCTTGAAGAGGACTCCAATTTATAATAATCGAATAATATTTATTACTCTGATCGTTGTTGGCATATATAAATATACATTTTAAACTACAGGATTCTGGTTTGTACTTACTACTGTTAACAGGTCTATGCTTTGTATGAATCTTTGAAACTTGTTTCATGTTTATTGGTCATAACTTGTGTTCTTAGCATGATGCCAGTGACACTGGTCATATTTTCCTGAGCTGATTTCAGTTTTGGCTATGGATTTGCATGTGGTGTGAAAAAGATGATTTAAGTTGATTTAATAAATAATTTGACATTCAATTTTACTGTGTTAATAATAATGGCAATTAGAATAATAATAGGCTTTTTTATCGTTCAACGTAAATAAACACCGTCAAACTTCGGGACATGACCTAACCTGACGTCATTACATTGTCAATATATTTTCTTATTATACGTCATTGGTTTCGGGTTAATTATTATATTTATAAAAGTGACCGAGTGAAAATCAGGAATAAAATAGTTTTCTGAAAGTTATCTTTTAGAGTAGGAAAACTGAACTATCGACATTGTTTGTGTCGAGAATACAAATCGACTGTATCAGTTTCCCGGGTCGTGCTTGGGGGACTAATATTTCCCATATTGTATCTTAGATATTGGAAGTACGATTGCCAGTACCACAGTATTGGTATAATTTTGGGTCCGTTTATATTGCAGCAGAAACAAAGAGTATTAAGGAGCCAAAGAATATCTGGTGCCAAATAATCTACCTAAAAGGTCAAGGAAGTTTAAAAATTAAAGTATTTCTATTGATTTTCTTTCTGTGCTATTGATGATTTGCAATATTTTTTATTATTATTTGATTTTTCGATCGACATTGTTTATATCGCTAAATCGTTCTCGTTTTTAGCTTAGCATCAACTTTAATGCCAAAATCAAGAATATTTAATGTGTACTATTTACTTGACATTCCTTAGGACGAAACACTTGTCTCACGATAATAATATACCACTGTAAATAGCATATAAAAAAATGATTCTTTTTCATATTTTCGTCAGTTTAAAATTTATTTAAGTAGTTATCCGTTGTCCGTGAGAGCGAACATGCTAGCCCGTAGGTTTGCACACTGCTCTCTTGCCGTTAAGATCACGTTTTTTCGTGCTTACTGTACCACGTTCTACACATGCACCCTATGGGCTAGATATACTCGAAAAGCGTATGACGCCCTTCGAGTTCAATATAACAACGCGTTCAGAGTGCTGGTGGGGCTGCCCCGTTTCTGTAGCGCATCAGGGATGTTTGCAGATGCTAAAGTAGATTGTTTTTATACCATTATGCGAAAGCGATGTGCATCTCTGGTGAGCAGGGTGCGGGGCAGCGCAAACAGCATTCTGAGCATGATAGCAAGCAGGTTAGACTGCTCGTACATAAATCGCTGCAGTGCTATCTCTCATGGGATGGTGCTGCAGTGATTTAATTTGATTTTATAAGTTACTAACATAGTCTTAAGTATTACTAACCTAATGAGTCTTAGTCACTTAATAAATAAATATTCTATTCTATTCATAATACAAATAGGTAATAATGGTCTAATTATAAATACGTTAATTGTTACATAATTAAATTCACTTAGTAATAAAATATTACTATTTTTTTAGTTAAAAACTTACAGTAGAAATAAAAGAATAATAATATTTTAGTACTAAGTGAGTAATCAACGTATTCCAAAAAGCTTTGTATAAACAAGATCTAACAATATTTTTCTGTTTGTTACAGGCGATCAAGTGCGGGCCTATTGGCACCGCAGTTGGCGTGCGCGACATCATCACCTGCATCGGCGCCGGCACCTTTACCTCCGGCATCACCTCCACGCGTCGTCTCTGCGCCGCCCGCGCCCCTCGTCCCACCACCTCCCGACCCCGCACCTCAACCAGCACAAGAAGACGGTGTCAGATTGCGACGAGTCCACACAGTCGCAGTCAGGGATTACCTCAAGAGAGAGACTCAGACTTTCTTTGGAGTGCAGAGGGATAATGAGAGGGAACAAAGGAGGTTATGGTATGAGAGGCGGAGAAGGCACGCGGCGCGGGCGCTCGGCGACCTCCGGCCCGATCTACCGACGGATCATCATCCTGATGATGACGATATTAGGTGAGTTTTAAAGGGCATATGTTAATATTATGTTACTTACCACTTACCTACAATTCATATTAAAAAAAATCTACTAGCATGAAACCGAATAATGACACTTTCAGTTTATGAATTAAAAATGAATTTCTCTAAATTGTTTATATCGATGTCATTTAGGAATTTTCGACAGCTACTCGTACCTTTATCGAGTCAATCAATCGAATACGATACTGCGAGTAGGTATCATGACTACAGAACATTTTTATCGATTTCAGGATAACATCTACCTAGCAGTTTAAAATTCTTATGATTTAGCGATTTAAGCTAATACTTCACAATTCCAATCGTATCGTGTGTTATGAGTTCAATTTAAGCGAAAAATTTGTCATCAGCGAGAAATTTCTTACAGTTAACGTGCAAAAACGAGCGTAAAATAAGGCTAATCAAACACACCTAAGCCAATCAAGACCTTAACCACATATTTTCCAAAATGATTGCATTCGAAGCGTTAAATTATACCGTTTTGTAGCGAAAGCTCTGAAATATTTGAATATACAGTCATATTTGTTCAAGCGCAAATTTTACAATTCACCTGCTAATTGGGCACATGAAATATGGTTTATGTGCCGCATTAAATATATATTGGTACAAATTAACTGCACTATGCTTCATTGAGTAATATTATAAAGGTGTGTATAGATTAGAGCATTTCCATGGGATGTAATATTCGAATGAATCTTATTTGATTGGGCTTGAAGCAGGCCCTGGTGTTGGAATTTATCAAGTCACTCGGAAGGCTTCCAACGTGGTTCTAACCGAGATTTACGTATCTCCTAAAACACTGGGACGCTTGATAATGAAAGTGCAACAAACGATCACCCATCTAAGGCTATTTATAACGTTCTTTCGTAACAAAACGTCAAGCGGCTCAGTGTTTTGTTACAAGTAAAAGCTCCAGTCTAACATCACCTTTAAAGTATTAAACTTATATGCAGTACATTAGAAAGAGCTATTAATTTGTGGTGGCAGTCATAATTACGTTTATATGAACGATACTATAATAATAAACACAAGAGCTTTAGCGATGAAATGATTTCGATTAATTTACTTAGTAAGCCACTTATGGTTTGATTGAAATGACTGTGAAATTATATTTATTTGTTTGTGGAAAAGTGCTTTAGATGTTGTAAACATAATTTTATTGTTGATAGTATTAACGTGTCGTAATACGTGAATACTATCAACAATAATAAAAACACACACTATACTGGCGTACCAGTCAATATTCCGAAGTTATAATCTGTTTAATGATACCGACAATTACTTTATCAACATATTGTTATAGTAAACAAGTAGGTAATTCAGATTATAATTGGCTAACAAGATGAACTAAAATCATTTAATTAAAATAAAATATTGGTTAGTTTAAAATAATGACACATCAATAAATTTGGTAAAGATTGAATAAAAATAGTAAACTTGGATACAAGTTCATTTAAATTTATTAATATTTGAAGAGTTTTATTAGGTTTAATTTACTCATAAATATTATCTGTATTAATATTGTCAACGTAGAAAAGTATTTTACTTAACTCTCTTATGCGTCGACGGCATATATTATTTTAAATAATATATAAAATTATATTATTTAATATATAAAATTTTATTATTTACTTTTTCATTCAGACAGCTAAGTTGAATGAGATGACCAGTGCAAATTGCATGTGAATTTGAATCCTAAAGTAACATTAATATGATATAATATTGACTTTCTCGAATGGAAAGTTGCTAAAAATAAATCATCATCGTCATCATTACAGACCATAAATGTCCCACTGCTGGGCACGGCCTCCTCCAAAAAATTTGGATGGAGTTTAGCTTACTATCCCACACTGGCCAAACAGATTGGTATGGGGTTTAAAAAAAAAAAATACTTAAACATTATTCTTTCACGCCCAAATTTTATCTTGTAGCAATTCTGAATAGAAACGGTCTCTTCTTGTAATTAATTCCAACAGTAACAGTATGCATAATACAGAACCCATTAATTGGTCAGACGTTCTCCGGATGGTATAAACCATTGTATCAATTCCCTCGGGTACCCTAGGAGAATAACTATCAGTCTTAGTCCCAGTGAATAAGGTCGCTATTAGATAGTATCTTAATTATCGCTGTATTTGGGCTGGTGTAGTTACTTTTACCTTGTTTTTACTGTTTGAAGATCCTTGCTAAGGTATCCCATGTTTTTTAGCATATGAATATTTGAAGCGGATTTCTATTATTATTTCTTTTATGCTACACGATGGCAAATAGGCCACGCGATTGAACATAGCAGAAAATATAAAATACCTCTGCCTACCCCTTCGACGAAACACGTCGGGCTACGTATCTAATAACATTAAATTCCCAACACATTTGTAAATAAAATATCGGTAATCAAGCTAAAAAGCTGAATTTTAATAAAAATTATACAGTCTTCATTAATATTTATTCTTTCAAAATACGTGCGTTACGTTACGTTATACGAATATTTGTCCTAGTTAAAAACAAACCAACACAGTGAAAACTTATTGATTTAAAACGGGAATTCACTCGATTATGATTTAGGTGATACCTTATGTTGATATACAATAAATATTATCATGCAACGCGAAACTTTAAAAGTAAACAGTGAAAACTATAACCAGTTATAACAGGATATTTATGTAAGCAAATAAGTACTTACAAACTGCAGTGATGTTTAAGTTATCATTAGTACTGGGGTGTCGTAAACATAAAGGGGATCTTGGAGGAAGCAAGTAGTACGACAATGAGTTGTTCACCCGCCGGGATCGCTGGATTGCGGGAAGCTTAATAATGTCCTTGTTAATTCCTGACTGCTATAACTTCATACAACTTTGCTACTTCGGCGATGTATGCAAGTGTTTAATACATTTGTTCCGGAATTCTGATTGTAGTTCATACTTGTATAGTCGACCACATATGCTTTAGCACTTTTATCAAAAATTCCATCAAAATTAAAATTCAATAAGAGTCATTATTGATGACAACTGTCACTGTACTGATGTCACATGCAAGCAAAAATAGACGTTATTGTGTTGTGATATGCAAACGATGTTTACTCTAAGGGTGGTAAATCAATTTTATGTTCAACTATACAGTTGTTTAATACTACTATATATATTCTAAACGACATGTCACGTCAATACATTTGAACACATCCTAGACATAAGCTATCCTTCCTATAGCCTTGATATCATTTGACATGTCGCTGGAATCCTATAGCTTTGATATATAATTTGACATGTCGCTGGAATAGATTGATTGAATCGATTACCACTTATCTAGAGGGCTGGATATTTGATTTTTTTTTTACAATTTATCGAGCAATCAATATCAATAATTTATAATTTTAAAATTGTGTTGGATGTTTTTATTAATCGCCCCGTAACACTAAAATGCTAAATGTATTTTACTCTATTCTATTAAAATAGTTTGCATACAATTTAGTATAGAAACAAATGTGAGGAGAGTTGAAAATTAATATCTGGGTATCCGTTAACTTTTTTGTTATAAAAGAACTAAAAATATTGTGTAGCAATAAAAATTTTAAAATCATAAAACAGCTAAACGTATTCAATTGTTTCGAAACAAATTGAAACATGAAGGCTATTTAAAATATTTTGAACTCAATTCGACTTTGTAGAACACATTTTTATCCGTATTTTAACCTCAATACGGATGAAGTTTGCACAGAATAAGCATTTTTATTGGTGCTGCACACTTTAGGGGCACAAAGGAAATTTTAAACTTGTTGTGTTCGTCTATTCGTGGTGGAACTTTGAACGTTTCGATTGTGCTTACGTCGACATTTTGTTTCATTTGGTGTCTGTAAAAATTTGAAATTGTACCGCAAAATAGGACATGGTTTGCGGTTTTTGAAACGGTACTGAATAAAATTTAATAAAGATAATGTATGTTGAGTTGTTTGTCTGTTAATATTTGACTAGGTTCCGCCGATGGTTTCGCCGGCGTGGTGTTTAGGTAATAAAATGATATGTATCGCTAATTCCTAAATCAGCCTCATTTAATCACTTTATATTATACTATTAATAACTGGTACATTATTGTTATGTAAATAGCAACTTTTACTTTTAAATTTAGCCCTCTTTCTCACTTCTAATTATTGTGCTGTACCCGACAGGGTCCATAATTGTAACCTACATTATACCTACCACCTATTTGTACATTATGGAAGCAATAAATGATCGAGTATTGACTATTATCTATTTGTAAAAATTGCATCAAAATCCGTTGTGTTGTTAAGAAGATGAAGACTTTGTTTAATATTAATATTATGTATTATGTATAATATGTAGGTATAACTTTTAATGACGAGAGAAAAGTAAATTACAGTAATTATAGTGTAAGTTTATGAGTCACATCTTCAATCTCACTTTATGTACTATATCATCATCAGCAACCCATTTTTGTCCCACTATCTAGAGAGCTGAGAGGATTTAGGCCATAATCCACTCACGCTAGCCTAGTGCGGGTTGGTGAATCAGACATACTCATAGAATTTCTTTTAGGGTATGTGGGTTTCCTCACAATGTTTTTCTTCACCGTTAGCAGATGGTAAGTCACTTGACTAGTATATATAAATTCCACAAAGTGGAATCCACATTGGTACTGCCAGTCGGGATCGAACTCGGACCGCGTGATTTGCACACCGGTCCCTTATCCACTCGGCCACCATCGCTACTATGTACTATATACTGAAATTTAAATAATAGATGAATATAATATTAGAATATAAATTAATACAACATTATCCATAGATACCTAACATCAATTTAAATTATAACTACTATGGCGATTAAAAAGAGTGGCCTCAGTTTCTTGCCAAGTTCTTCTCAGACCTCAACCTTGTCAGTGAACTGGCCGTAGGCAAATTTGCTGGCACATTTTTTTTTTTGGCTTTGTATGACGTTCATAAGTGATCATGTATGTGATCAAAATGAAATAAAAACATTTGACTTTGACTTTGATATGTCACAAACACGCGGAATATCAGTATTTTATGAAAAATAACCTAAAACGTAATATCGATGCATATGTCTTTTTCAACACTCATTATTGCAACTTATTTATTGGATTAATACCGCTGTCTTCAATATTTTCTTGTGCTTTACATATGCATAGGACACAAATACATAAATATATAAGGAGATATGTGTGTACTCCACAAAGCTATCTCGATAGTTATTTAGAATTTTCTCCAGTTTTCCTTATGTCGATGTTGGATATTTATTTGACGTCATTCATAAGTTACGTCTGCAATGCCAACATTGAATGTGGAATAAATTCTAAGGCAAGTATGGAATATGTTACTACGTTGAAATAAATTTAAAATGTTTTCGACATCTTTGTATTGAAACTTTGGAGTGACTCACAGAACAGAGATAGGTTTTTTTAGAGTGACTCTTTATTTCAGTTTAGTTTGATTTTGTTATACTCATGGTTTAAATAGAATATTGGTTATTGTGACATAATTATTATGTACTCTATGGACTTTTGTAAATTAAATAGCAATTTATAATAATAATATGCGACCGCCTGTATACTTATATAGTGCCTTCTAATTCAAAGATATCTTCAATGATAACATGTTTCATAAACTCATTAAATAATATTATTAATAGTTAAAAAAGCGATGGTGGCTGAATGGATAAGGGACCGGCGTGCAAATCACGCGGTCCGAGTTCGATCCCGACCGGCAGTACCAATGTGGATTCTACTTTGTGGAATTTATATGTACTAGTCAAGTGACTTACCATCTGCTAACGGTGAAGGAAAACATCGTGAGGAAACCCACATACCCTAGAAGAAATTCTATGAGTATGTCTGATCCACCAACCCGCACTAGGCCAGCGTGAGTGGATTATGGCCTAAACCCTCTCAGCTCTCTAGTTAGAGGAGAAGAGACCCGAGCCCATCAGTGGGACTTCATGGGTTGCTGATGATTAATTGTAAAAATTTTAACCACTCAACCATCAAAGCTCCGTGGGAGCAAACCAAAACGCGTCTTATTCGTAAATCAATTAGTGTCTATTTCAAACAGTAATTTTTTTGTTAATTGTTATTCGTATTCACCAAGTAAAAGTTCAATAAAAATAAATAGAAACATGTCTAGCACAAACTTTACTTAGCTGTAAAATGTCTTTATAACTTAGCTTTCTTGCAACCCCATATTAATAACAATAGTTATTCATGTTCTCGTGTTGTAACTACTGCTAAATAAGCGAATCAATTTCATCGATTTCATGAAATAATATCAATTCCTTATAATTTACGATGAGTAGGTATGGCTATGTTTTTCAGTAGTCTTTCAAGTTAACCCTTTGCACGGTATTCCAAGTATCTACATTTACTTGGAATACCTTTATACAATATCGTTCTTCTAATATACAAGTGACTCAGTTTCAAAAGGGCACCATTCATTGTGATTTTTTTATACAAACATATCATTATCATAAGTTTTTTATTTTGTCATTTTTTGTTAACTGGGCCTACCAGAATATCAGCGTTGCGGTTTATTTATTTATTTATTGCTGCAACATTAGCTGAGGTTCTAACCATTTTTTTTTGGTCTTCTCGAGCATGTCCAGTATTTCTTTAAAAAAAAAAAAATAATTTTAAAATAAATGTTTTTCTTTCTTTTTCTCATTCAAACAACTAACATTTTCCTGATGATCAAAAAAAAAATTAAATATTATAAATCTTTCCTCGCCACTAATATTGACGAGTTCTTGTAATATTGAGAGTTGGGTTCGATTTCCACATGCTCATAAATATTTTTGTTGAGTCTGAATGTATTTGGTGTTAGTTAATTGCTTATTTCTTAGTGCGGACGTTGTCTAATTATAGAAAAAAAAAGTAAATAAAATCCGGAAAATTAATACAGCCTAATGGTAATGTATACATTACAGTATGTACGGAGCATCGGGCGCAGCGCCTAGGGAGGCTCGGGGGCGAGCGCGCGAGCGGCCCGACGTGTTGCCTGCGCCGGCGCCGCTCGAGGAGCCGCCACCGCCCACGTTGCCTCGCCCCGGCAAGGACAGCGTGGCGCGGCTTACCTTCACCGGACTGTCTCTTGTTGTTACTGTAAGTACACGCAATATAATATTGAAACCATTTTGAACTCAATAACTGTATCCACACCGCACCCTCCACTGTACTGAGATCACGCACGGCAAAAAATATAAGACATAGTGACAGTTTTTGCGCTGTACTAGTTGACCAATAATAATAATAATATTCTACCACATTTACACAGCGCCATCTAGTCCCAAATTAAGCAATTATATTTGCTTGTGTTATGGGTACTAAACAACTGATATACTACTTAAATACATTTTTTTTTGTAAATACATACATATTATAGATAAATTACACCCAGACACAGAACAAACAATTATGCTCATCACACAAAGATTTGTCCTGGGTGGGGATCGAACCCACGACCTCCGGTTTAGCAGTCAGGGTCACTAACCACTAGACCAACAGGCCAGTCGAGACCAATGCGGTCAGAACATCTCCTATGCGGGTATGTCTATATAATATAATACAACACAACGAACGCCAAACTAACCGCTTGAACCACTAATATACAAAAAATCGGCGTCTCCCCTCCCCTCTAGATACATAGTCACGTACCAAAGCTATGCTCAAAACTGACGCCGATATACTGTCAAATTGTTATTAAATTTTTAGAAATTTTAGTTTATTTAATACACATTACAATTGCTTTAAAAAAACATTACTTATAAACAAATAAAACTTTTTCACGTTCAAACTTCACGACAGCAAAAGTTGTCTGACAGTGAACTCTTTTTGCGCTCTATTGTGAGCGTCGTTTTTTAATTGTGAGTCTTGGGTGCTTGAGCCCAAATTTGTTGTCAAATGTTTGAAAACGACATGACCAATCGAAATACTCGGCAATTTATTTTTGCTTTCGTCTTTCATACGTTGATCCAAGAATTGAACCTAGGTTCTCATATCCTGTTGTTATGTCCACTCCTACTGCAACACCGAGGGCTTGCAGACAGTAGAAATTCATGAATAAATATTTTTAGAAAATTTATTTATTTAAAGGTGATTCGATTAATTTAAGAATAGAAACAGAGTTTTATTTAACGAAAACTACATAATAATATACCTATTATAACCTAGAATATCTCAAAACATGATTACTGAACTAGTACCCAATGAAATTGAATTCACTCCTTCTACTAGGCAAGCACACTTCTGATATTCAGTTCGTCAAACGATGATTTTATTTCGCTCGTTCTTCGATATTCGATAACATTGAAACTCGAATAGGTTGTCACGTACGATAAGCGGTAACCTTGTTATGATAATAACACGGCCGTGTGAGTGTATTTCCAGTGTAAGTTGAACTTTTATGTACTACTTTTTGTGCGTGGTGAAAGGTCACGATATATTGAATGGGGTAACAATTTTTGAGATAAGTTCTAAGCCAATTAAAAAAATGAGGATAGGGCTTCAATAATCTCAATTTCTGTCTTGTTAAAACCATTTGTTACCATCTAGTAAGGACTTCAAAACATTATACTACAAAAATGTCAATAATATAATATTATTATAATATTAATAATAATATTTCACCACATTCACACCGCGCCATCTAGTCCCAAATTAAGCAATTACATTTGCTTGTGTTATGGGTACTAAACAGCGGATAGACTACCTAAATACATTTTTTTTTTGTAAATACATGCATATTATAAATAAATTAGACCCAGACACAGAACATAGAATCATGCTCATCACACAAAGATTTGTCCTGGGTGGGGATCGAACCCACGATTTCCAGCTTAGCAGTCAGGGTCACTAACCACTAAACCAACAGGCCAGTCAAGATTATCATATTCAATTATAACAGAGTATGTATTTTTACGTTTATTCAGCTGGCTATTTATATAAATATAGTCGTTAATTATAATCGAATATATTTACTTATAGCTTCAAATTTTTGACTGGACTGTTGGTCTAGTGGTTAGTGACCCTGACTGCTAAGCCGGAGGTCGTGTGTTCGATCCCCACCCAGGACAAATCTTTGTGTGATGAGCATAAAGGTTTGTTCTGTGTCTGGGTGTAATTTATCTATAATATGTATGTATTTACAAAAAAAAATATTTATATAGTATATCAGTTGTTTGGTAGCCATAACACAAGCAAATATAATTGCTTACTTTGGGACTAGATGGCGCTGTGTGAATGTGGTAGAATATTATATTATTATTATATTATTAGTGCTAGGGTTGTTAGTAAACAAAAAACAACGATGAATAAACAACAATTTTATTAAAACGCCAGTCTCACATTATGATAATTCCAGCACTCACGGCCACAGGTGGCATAGTTAGCTAACCCAGTTTCGCACCATTTAAAAGTTACCTCAACAATTTTATTAAAACGCCAGTCTCACATTATGATAATTCCAGCACTCACGGCCACAGGTGGCATAGTTAGCTAACCCAGTTTCGCACCATTTAAAAGTTACCTCAACAATTTTATTAAAACGCCAGTCTCACATTATGATAATTCCAGCACTCACGGCCACAGGTGGCATAGTTAGCTAACCCAGTTTCGCACCATTTAAAAGTTACCTCAACAATTTTATTAAAACGCCAGTCTCACATTATGATAATTCCAGCACTCACGGCCACTGGTGGCATAGTTAGCTAACCCAGTTTCGCACCATTTAAAAGTTACCTCAACAATTTTATTAAAACGCCAGTCTCACATTATGATAATTCCAGCACTCACGGCCACAGGTGGCATAGTTAGCTAACCCAGTTTCGCACCATTTAAAAGTTACCTCAACAATTTTATTAAAACGCCAGTCTCACATTATGATAATTCCAGCACTCACGGCCACAGGTGGCATAGTTAGCTAACCCAGTTTCGCACCATTTAAAAGTTACCTCAACAATTTTATTAAAACGCCAGTCTCACATTATGATAATTCCAGCACTCACGGCCACAGGTGGCATAGTTAGCTAACCCAGTTTCGCACCATTTAAAAGTTACCTCAACAATTTTATTAAAACGCCAGTCTCACATTATGATAATTCCAGCACTCACGGCCACAGGTGGCATAGTTAGCTAACCCAGTTTCGCACCATTTAAAAGTTACCTCAACAATTTTATTAAAACGCCAGTCTCACATTATGATAATTCCAGCACTCACGGCCACTGGTGGCATAGTTAGCTAACCCAGTTTCGCACCATTTAAAAGTTACCTAAATAACTACAGTGAAGTTGTTGTTTTAACTGTACTAAAAGCACTTGGTTTGTAGGAAATCCTAAACCAGCTGACAACGCATCTAATGGATGGTATTATGTGTGCCTGGAGAGCTATAAATATGAGTGTTTAATGTATATAAACTCTTTTGTTATATTATGGTGGGAGATATACTTAGTATGGTTTATGGCTAGAATTTAACATAAATACTACATGAATGTCTCGGTGACTCAGTTGTAGCGTATACGGTTGCGGTTTCTGAGCTCTCGGGTTCGATTTCCGGGTCATCTGTATGATACACGAGTCATAAAATGTTCCTTATCAGCTTAACTCAAGGCTTAACTTTTGCTTTTGCTTTTTATGAAGTTATAATTAAATTAAAGATATAATTAAATACACTCATCCCATAGCGTTTTCCCTCCTAAGGTTGACGTGTTATGTTTTACTTATTACATTGATTCAAAGGATAAAAATCGCAAGACAATCACTACCCCACACCAAGACTTTAGCTTATAAACTTAATTTTAATCACATCACGCATCGTCAACTCGCAATGAACTACGACGTAGCACTCGTAGCAGTTACGTAACTCTCGTAGCACAGTTACTACATTAAGTAAAAAGATTATGAGCCTTATTTGAAATATTAGGTTATTTACCGCTCGCCTTATTCTGAAAAGCTACCTTTTAAAGACGAAATTAAAATTCATAGATTATATAATAGACCATTTAGTAATTTTTTTTTTTTTTACAAAATTAAAACTATATTTATTCACAGACTGCCCCTAACGGTTGCATAGCAATGTGTTAAGTGATGCAACCGCTAAGCCTGACTGTTTGTTTATTGTTTAGTTTATAAATATTAATTATAACTCATTAATCTAAGGGTGTGGTGCTCTGCTGCGTCACTTTACCCGCTACCCAAATTGTAAATTACAAAAGATTGTAACTATCCATTTTTTTAAAAGAGTGGCGTGAGTTTCGTACCTGTTCTTCTCATAGCTCCACCCCGTCAGAGAACACTACTTTTCGGATAACCTGTTATATTCACAACTTGTGTCTTTCATAAGTGTTATTTTGTAACCTAGATGAATAAACAAGATTTCATTTCATTGTAGAAACCAATATCTATGTATATCAGCATCAGCAACCCATTAAGTCCCACTGCTGGGCTCGGGTCTACTCTCCTCTAACTAGAGAGCTGAGAGGGTTTAGGCCATAATCCACACACGCTGGCCTAGTGCGGGTTGGTGGATCAGACATACTCATAGAATTTCTTCTAGGGTATGTGGGTTTCCTCACGATGTTTTCCTTCACCGTTAGCACATGGTAAGTCACTTGACTAATACATATAAATTCCACAAAGTGGAATCCAAATTGGTACTGCCGGTCGGGATCGAACTCGGACCGCGTGATTTGCACGCCGGTCTCTTATCCATTCAGCCACCATCGCTTCTTCATATTAATAATTTAAAAAGGAATTAACCACAGAATTAAGAACGTACCAAATCAAACAAGCAAGCCTATCACAAACTTATTGTTATCCGAATCCACGAATAATATAATATACGGGCGGACGAATTAGACCGCGATATTTCCATGCAATAAATTATAAAAGCGATGTCTTTCGGGTCGACCGTTATGGCATCGTAAATAATAGTAGGAGGTTCGCGTTCTGCCTGCAATAACCCATGGAACTAGCTGGACTGCAAACTACTGCTTCCTATTGAAAATCTGCTGAGGCTGGCTTTTTACTAAAGGTCTGTCCAGATTAGTGTTGCTTTTAGAAAGTTTCTTTGTAATGTAACGTTTATGAGAAATTTTGAAAAAATGCTGATGGCGGGATAGGACTTAGGGCATATACCTAGTTTATTAGGGTAGTAAAACAAAACTATTAAATAATAACTTCACACCGAGCCCCGGTGCCTGATTCGTCGAATTGCTCCCGGATTATAATTTTCATTCGAAGATTTATAATACCTACCTACCTACTTACATATTATAATTATGTATTGTTACTTGTTGTTGTTTTAAACTTTTTTAATTACTTTACATGCACCTAATGCATGCCAAAATTTGTTAAAGTTATATAAGTAAATATTATGATTTTTTTTTATAATAATATTCTACCACATTGACACAGCGCCATCTAGTCCCCTATTAAGCAATTATATTTGCTTGTGTTATGGACACTAAACAAGTGATATGCTACTTAATTTTTTTTTTTGTAATTTCATTCTTAATATAGATAAATTAGATCGAGACATAGAACAAACCTTTATGCTCATCACACAAAGATTTGTCCTGGGTGGGGATCGAACCCACGACCTCCAGCTTAGCATTTAGGGTCACTAACAACTAGACCAACAGGCCAGTCAATCTCATCTAAGTGTAGTTCTTTTGATAAATACAGTATCTTTAAAACTATATTTTGAAATGAATAATGATGGATGAATAAGTGATGGATTTTTTCCATAGAATATTCAAATGTCATTCGCGCTGTTCGTTTTCTAAAAGAATGTTACATTAGCGTGTGGAACGATGTGTTGTTACAAGTAAATGCTCTAATCTACACAGACCCTTAGTGGCACGAATATGTATTATTTTTAGGGTGCTTGGGCTCTCTTTAAATGGTTTGGGTAATGTTTTGTGCAGGACATTAGGTTTATATTGCTTGATATTATTATTGTTATGATTATATTTATGTTTCGTTTCAATTGAAAGTTACTGAAGCCAAAAATGGCTGAATATAGAAACGATTCCTGAATTGATATTAAACTTCGATCGTTTTTGTTTATTTGGTCTGATGTTCGTTATTCTTGTTTTATTGGTATGCAATACTGGCACAAACCTTGTCTTGCTACTTAGCCGTGTATTATTGTTGTAGTCTATTAGACCTTAATCACAATTTCAACATTCAATTGTTTTTTATATCGTCGTCAAATCTTTGAAATGCTATTCGTCAAATGTCAAAGTTTTCAAACATTTGAAAACGCTTTATATAAATAGATTATCAATAATCAAAATTGCGAGAAGGTATTTCGAACATCGAATCCAGACAGAGTACAAATAAGAATATTTGTAGGTACTATGTGTATGTTTTGTGACAAATTTTGATATTTTGTGCGATCTTCAAATAGGAGTTCCGTGTAATTTATCATCCGTTCATTGTATGTTTGTATAGTTCCCCGGACACAGAGCGAGTTCTTTCATTTAAACGTTGCCTCTTAAAAAAATAACAAATCACACTTTATCAAATTCTGAAGCATGACGTCACGAGTCCCAAAACTTAGTATCAAACTCCTTTAAATATTCTCTATTTAACAACTAATTTCTCATTCAATTTGCTAAAGTTTTAATACCCCTACATACTCGTAGTATTTGTCATACAATTCCTAGAAACAGCGTCAACAACAGTCGTATTTAAAATTCAATTTTCGTAGTTAGTTCACTCACGAATCCAAGTGGTTGTTGCGACAGTTGCTAAGCAAGACCAAATTAAATTGAAGCAACTTGTTTAACTGAGTATTAGTGAATTTGTGTCGAGTTTTGTGCCTATCTATCCAACAACGCTACTTACGCTACTTTTAGTGTCCCGTTTTTATTTTCCAAAGAGCTAGGCAAAGATGTAAGTGAATCCATTGACCACATGAAGGAACGAATTAATTAATAATTTTCTAACAGAAAAATCAATACCATATTACTCGAGAAGAGATCAAGCCCAGGAACACAGTCAACAACAAACACACACAACACAGAACACACATTTCTCTGTGGAATTAATAAAATAAAATAAATAAATATATATTAATAAATTAATAAATAGGTACTACTGATCTAATTCCACAGAGAATATTATAATAGAATATTAGTATAGATATAGGTCTATACTAATATTATAAAGCTGAAGAGTTTATTTGTTTGGGTGAACGCTAGAATCTCAAGAACTGCTGGTGCGATTTAAAAAAATATTTTAGTTTTGTTGTTAGCCCATAATATATTGAGAAAGCTTATACGCTATATAACATCACGCTATGGCCAGTAGGAGCTGCGCAGTGCCCAAATCAAGAGCGGCCCGCGGCTCCGCCCACGTGGTACGTCAATAATAAGTAGCCCATGTGCTATTCTAGACAACGATCTAACAATGTGTCCCATTGATTCAGTAAAAAGAAATTCTATCGATAAATCCATTCACTCATCCATCCTCACTACCGCATTTATTGTATTAGGTATTAGGATATATAATATAATATAGATTATATATAATTATAACATAATAAAGATTACCTTTCACGGTTACTTTACAAATAACCAGAAAAAAAATGTTTCAAAACCAAAAATATAACACGATTTGTTTTGATGACGAAATAAATACTTAAATCATTTATTTCTCTAAGATTTACAAAATCATTTAACAAGAAACAAAGTACTATCAATAAATTAAATACAGTTTATAAGTACAGAGTAGTTTAGGTTATTCCATTTTTACATTAAAATGTAGGTAGACTCATAAAATCATTCACAAGCATTGAGTCGTTTATATTATTTATCGTTCTTATTACCTTATTCTAAATTAACATGTATAATATCTTACGTATTAACTATGTACGAAGGTATTTTAATATGTCCTATTCGTATTCGAGTGTACCTGTTAACTTGTTAGCGAGTAATATTTGAAAGCCTTCTCTTTAAACTCAACGTATTCAAAGTATAATTGTATTGCTCCATTAATTTATAAAAGGTCAAAATTTTTACTCAAAATAGAAATATAAAGTGTCGTCAGAGAAAAAGTATTTCCTTTGCATTCCATATTTAAGTAATTATTGATATAATTCGGATATTTTTCTACATAACATAATGGGGTTCATTTAAAAAAATTACCTGTTAATCCACTGCTGGCCAGGGAAGGGTAACTTCTCTTATATTCAGATAGTTAGGAGGGTTAAGACTTTAGGCCATAATCTACACACTAGATCAGCGTGTTTAGATTATGGCCATATATGGATGAATATATGCGGGTCGATAGATCAAACATACCTTTAGAATTATGTTAATTGAACAAAAGAGAAGTAGCACCCTTGTCGAATCATCGTTTTTCATTAAAGTCCTACACAGTAAAAATATGCATTCTAGATACTTGATACTGCATTTAACACTTGAAATAGCACAGCGTATTTCATTAAAATTTGCTTTTTGTTTAAAAATCAAGGTTTTCGTGTATACTTCAGGTACTTGACAAAATTCGATATAGAATTTAATATAAATAAATTATTAAATTACTATTTTTTTTTGTTTTAGTTCCATTTTAATTAAAAATATTATCCAAAATTGATAGTGGAGGGTTAATAGCGAGGCCTTATTTTAGAGGTTTTAGACTAAATTTGACTGTTCTTCCGCAGGCGGTGACACGACGCTCGCGTCAGTCGACGTCGGCGCAATGGTCGAGATCGTTTCGCGGCAGCGTCATGCCGCAAGACGACACTGGTGTCGACGAAGTGTTCTTCGCACCGCTGACGTCTGCGACGCCGTTGCAGCACCACGAAGAAGGGGATCAGGCTGATGGCACTAAGGGGTAAGTTGGTATTCAAAGCCAAGTACGTTAAAATATCTCCGAAATGAATCATCGCCCGAGACTGCACGGTTACAACAAAAGTCGCTTTGTATCGGGTCGGATGCGTTGTACAATAATAATATTACCACCAATATTGAAATTTGTCACTTGAGTCGTGTTCACGACTCTTAACCGATTTGTAGTCATATTAATACATTTAAGAATTATTTTAGGACTTGAAAGCAATCCTTAAAAGAGTTCCTTGAAGACAACAGATACTATGATAAATACGATATATTCTTTTGAGGTTCTTGTAAAAAAACAACATATTTGTAGATTTAACCGTGACAGGAGTTATCTCCTTGTGAAGTTACCTCATTCTTAGGTAAGCTTGAGAAAATAGAAATCTTCCATCTTGAAGTAAAGAACTCAAAAACTTGAACAAATTAGAACTTCATAACTCAAGACGAAGCTGTTACATAAAGCTTGCGATACTCAGTAACTAGGTGGCGTCAAGTTGTGTGTTAAGTTTGGGTAATAATCCTGTTCGAGCCAGATCCTCTCGTTACGTCGTGTTACTAACTCGACAGATTAATTAACTTCTCGCTCATTACACATTTGGATACTGAATTCTGTACAGCTAATATAAGGTCTCAAATTATGTGGGAAAATACAGTATATGTGTTCAGCTAGTAGACATGCTGTACCACGAATGCTTTTTAGTATTTTTTTTTTATTGCCTGAAGTGGCAGACAAGTGGTTATCGCCGCTCACGGACGATGGTATTGTTAGGGGCGCAGCCAAGCTACTGCCTACCTAGAAAGGATAGCTCTTTAATTTATGTATGGTTCTTAGGACAATGTTATATTATATCATCACATCAGCGTAATGACGTCTACTACCGGACAACGTCAGTGCCCACCCACACCAAGTCAGTCAACATTCATTTTTACTTTAATTTATGAGGCAGATTCATGCCAAAATTCATGACTCTAGCCCAACGGAAGGTATTCTGTAGGTTTTGACTTTTTAATCGTCAAGATATGCGAAAAATGAAGCATAAACGGTTTTATCTATTGCGTGTAAGTACAACTCTGATTTTTTTTATTTCGGTAAGGGATTGCAGACCTATGTATTTGATATTAATTTCAGCTTAATACCTCTAAGCGATCTTGAGTAAAATATTCTTGACAGACAGACAGACAGACAGACAAACAGACAGACGGCGTTGTTCGTCTGTCTGTTTGTGAGTGAGTGAACCTATAAGAGTTCTGTTTAAAATTATATTTTATAATACATGTAAAGTGACTCGAGCCCAGCAGTGGGACTTAATGGGTTGCTGATGAATACATCTAAAGTTACAGGTGGCTTAAGTCAGTATTAAATACTAAATAAATTTAGTTTTATACAATTTTAATGAAGTTCTACCAAATTAATTATTTAGCTATATTCCACGGCTTATTTTAGACAGGTTCAAACAGACGTCTGGGCATTAGGTCGTTAACACCTCAACTCAAATACAGTTTTTAGCTTAGCACGCACTGCGATTAAACGCACACGGTTTAGGAATAGCTGAAAACGCAAAAACGCGCATCAACACGCACTGCGGCTAGCGTTTTGCTTAAATTTATTTCATTTCACCATGGATTTCTCGCTAGCAGCATGTGTTGTAGCTTTGATATTGAAATTAAAAAATAGAAAACGTAAACAACGCCGCCGCCATAGGTACTGGGTACATCCATTAACTGATCAATTAATATTTCTGTCTCTGTATTGATTTAACGATTTGTCATATAATGCCGGCCTTTTTTCCATTTCAATAATAATATTTTTTGATACATTGTCGTAGTCTACATTCGATGTTTCTGAGTCGGATGACATGACTTAACCTCTTCAAAAACGTCTATCCTCCGCACTCGCACAGTCGAGACTGAATAAAAACTGAATGCGATTAACCGTCGTGCCTGCGCCACAGTACTGTTACTATGGTACACAAAAAAACCACGCGTTTCAAACCGCGGTAAAAACGTAACAAGTTGCGTTTTTAAAATCAGTCACTGAAAAAAGTCACTAATGCGTGCGCTTGTATAGAAAGCTATGTGTTACATTTTTTTGCGGTTTCAGACATGCGATTAAACGCGGGCGTTTAATCGCAGTGCGTGCTTAGTAATCTCGGTTTTGTCAGAAAGAAAACTTTGGGCTGCTTTAAATACGATATGACATGATTCAAAACCACTTTTAATCAGAACTTGTCTAAGGATATAAAATATTTTTAATTCTCGTAATGTTTAATGTGAAATAATCGATGGATTAGTGGTCAGACTTGTTTCATAGATTATTGTTACTGATGTTCTTTCGTGATGTGAAATCAATTTTAATTGTTGTTAGAAATTTTGTCAAAAATTTGTCTTGGCGTAGAGGATATAAAGACGTGTTTTATCAGATATTTATTTAACTCTTTTTAGTCAATACAACTAAATTAGACTTAGTTTCAATAGAATTCATTTATGCCCATTTCAAATTAAATGTTTTTTCTTGGATCATCATAAAATTAAAACATACATTTAGAGAAATAAATAAAACCTATTTGATATAAATTAAATTACTTTTTCTCACCCATTAAACGCAAATCGAATAAAATGACCAAAACAGAATCATAAATTAAACGATAAAATTCAAACGTCACAGTTTAAAAAGTTATTCAGAGTTTAAAAAGATTAAAGGGTTTAAAGTTTCGAGATGATTTGCTAAAATACAAATTAGAATAAATGTGTACCTAAGTTATAGTATAAGTTTAATACTGCATTAAGTAAAAACGGATAATCAACTTTAAATAAATTAATGTAAAAAAGATTAATATAGCTAAGCTTATAAAAGACGAAGCTTATATAAGTCACGCGGGGCTTCACTCCCGTCGTTTTTATGTAGCCACTGCTCAGCTCCTATTAGCCATAGCATGGTGTTATATATCCTACTGTTACTCAGTGATAATGTAGTTTTCTAACGGTGAAATAATTTTTGAAATAGGTTAAGCATTTTTTAAGTTTATTCGTTAAATATAAATATATAAAAATACTAATCTTTCCTCATTATTATATTAGTTGGAATTAAGGTTATTATTTACCTGCGTGTATGTAATCCCATTACCTTACCCACATCTTAGACTATCTCAAAATCCTTTTTTTTTAATTAGTTGAATGATTAAAGCTTGAAAACAAACCTTACAAACAAGGAAACTCTTACCACTACCTTACAAAGTTTCTTTACATATTACGAGTACTTGTTAGTTCACTGACTGAGACTGCCTCGGTGGCGCAGCGGGAAGTGTATACGACTGCTTTGCAAGAGATCCCGGGTTTGATTCCCGGATCGGGTCAAAATGGTATTGGGCTTTTCTATCATGAAATTCCAGTATTGAGATTTTCCCGGAGTTTGGTAAACAAATGTTCCCGGTTGATGGCAATAAGCTCGCCCCCTATTTCATGAAACCAAACATAGCTGGCGAAATGTGTGTGTACTACACCTTTGCCTAGCCCTTCGGGGAAGAAGGCGTGATGCTATGTTGTGTTATGTATGTTGTTAGTTCAGTATCATCTTTATAACTGAATACGTAACACAAATAAGACAATATCATCTACTACGTATATACAAGCGTACTAAATACAAATATCGGTCCCAAATCTATGTGACAAGGGTCCGTGAAATCGGAGATTAAATCTTCAGAATATAGTGACATACGTACATACCTATCATATATACAGGGTGCAATTTTGTAATGCCACCTGGAGAGAAAGTACTTTAAATACTGGAGATAGATCATTTTATTCAAAAGAAATATTCCTTTATTTTTAAAAAGAAACAGAACTGCATTTATCGATTTTCGGAAATTCGCTTGCCATACCCAGAATTCGAACCAGCTAAAATTCCAAATAATAACACCCTGTACTTTTATGGCGTTCACCGATAGGATCAATTATTAGGATCGAATCTCTGTAACAAACGTGGTAAATTAAATAAAAACAAAACCATAACCATCTTTTTAAAAACAAAGGAATGTTTCCTTAGAATAAAATTATCTATCACCACTATTAAGAGTACTTTCCCTCCAGGTGTCATTACAAAATTCCACCCTGTATTATATAAACAGGGTGTACAAATCGGTTCAGCCATTCTCGAGTTCTAATAGGACTAACGGCGTGAATTCATTTATATAATTATAATATATAGATTAATGCAGTGATAGTATATATCATCATATCAGCCTAATGACGTCCACTGCTAGACATAGGCCTCATCTAAATAGGTGGTAGTTAGCCTACAGCTAACACGCTGGCCAGGCGGGTTTGTACAGGGTTTTGTGTGTTGGTGGTGTTATGGCGCGATTTTTCTTTAATCGCCTTTTACGACATCCTGAATGAGAGGGAGATACACGTATTCTTTATCTCTGTCACCACACGAAGAGACAGTCTATATCTCTCGTATTGAAAAACTCGATAGACTAAAATAGTATTCGTTTTTAAAACCGTTTAAGTATAAACCGAAATTTATTTAAGTTTTATTTAAGTATAAGCGGTGGTGGCTGAATGGATAAAGGACCGGCGTGCAAATCACGCGGTCTGAGTTCGATCCCGACCGGCAGTACCAATGTGGATTCCACTTTGTGGAATTTATATTATGTACTAGTCAAGTGACTTACCATCTGCTAACGGTGAGGGAAAACATCGTGACGAAACCCTGTGTGGGTTTCGTCACGATGATGACCCTAGAAGAAATTCTATGAGTACGTCTGATCCACCAACCCGCACTAAGCTAACGTTAGTGGATTATGACCTAAAATCCTCTCAGCTCTCTAGTTAGAGGATAGCAGACCCGAGCTCAGCAGTGGGACTAAATGGATTGCTGATGATGATTTGTTTACAAGAAGTAAAAAAGTTATGACATCAAAAGATGGCAACTTGCCTCAAAAATGAACATCTCTTTGACAGGGAAACGTTGAATATATAATGTAATTACTGGATGGATGTATATTATTATTCATTAATAATAATGACTGTGGCAGACGCAAGTTATAAGACTTTTATTTTACTGCTTTTGTTACGGTGTTGTTGTTGTATTAATAATAATGAGCTTTGGTTAATTTTAGTGGAGATGAGTCATCTGCGTAGGAAACACAACAACGACTGAGTGTCACCGCGAGGTAACGGTTAAAATTACCAGTCTGACATGCCCCCTAGACAAGTGGCAATAGATTCGATCTGTCTATTCTATCGACATGTCATTCGTACATTAATCACGTGACATGTTGTTTAGAATAGAAAGGTAAAAGCGCAAAACACAACCCACATTAGGCCAGCGTGTGTGGATTATGGCCTAAACCCTTTCAGCTCTCTAGATAGAGGAGAGGAGACCCGAGCCCAGCAGTGTCCCATCACCAACCCAGTAATGTCCCACTGCTGGGTGTGTGCGTATGAGTGAAAAAAGTGGCAATCGCTTTTACGGTAAAAGAAAAAGAGGTAAAAGCGATTGCCACTTAACAGGGGCTGGGCAGCATTGCTGCTGAGCTCCGAATGACATCTCATAAACTCGTAAACCTATAGATAATGTATGGGGACCGGTAGTGCTGCGTGGCACTGCTGTCTCGGCACTGGTGCCTGCTGGCGAGGTTGGAAGAGTACCTTAACGTTAACATTGGTTAAAACTTGGTTTGAGACAAATATTTGTGTGGTTTTCCATAGAATTTATGCAATCCTGAAGTAAATTTATTGATTTCTGTATCCGTATCTTCAATGAACTGATTTCTCTGT